>CM055678.1:44383500-45038500 GCA_029448645.1 Andrena camellia
GGTTCTAATACTCGATTCGTCGAGAATCCCAGTAGCGATCCAATGTTATTGGACTTTGTAATGTCTACGGCGAACGAGCAGTATAGCTCGCTTTTCACGGTGCTGTTGTTGGGACGCAACACTATTGGATACGCATCGTTGTCACCACCATTGTTTTCATCATTGCCGCCGAGATTTTGAGGATACCGCACGAGTAATCGCTGCTTCAAATACTTGGCAATAGTATCTAGTTCGTAGGACCCGTGGGGAATCGCAATGTATTCACGAGTGATGTCGACGGTGTTGTTGTTTGTGTCATAGTTTACGGCGAAGTAGAATTTATCGTTACTCGAGTCAATGTTCGGTATTGTATGATAAGTTTCAAAGATTGTTAGACCAAGCTCGTAATCATCGTTGCTCAAATCTATGGGTGGAAAGTAGCTTACCGCGAGGGTGCTACTCTTGCCGGTTAGAGTGAATGTTAACGACATATTCCGAGCTGTACTGCTCGACTAGTACTGAATCAGAGCGGTGGGAAGTCAATCCTTAAATTTGGTGCCGATCGTCTGTAGAAAGCGTAGACATAGTTGTCCACAGTTGCTCTGATTGTACTGCTGATAAGACGTTCTATTGTATTCAATCTTCACAACATCTTTATCCAGATATTGCACCAATTCCTTAGGCGGTCGAAGATTGCCAAAGCTGTCGAAATATACAGCTCGACACCCTCTCTTCGCATACGCCACCCAATGAGTCCCCGGCCCCTCGACATTGTCCAAATTTACGATGCCGCTCTCGTTTCGACGTACTCCTCCGGCAAGTAGCGCGTTGCGCATAAAAACACCTCTAAAGAATGGAATACGCATACGTTTTGCCGACTCCTCCAATCGTGCATCGGTAGTTACGCCCACAGGCATTTTTATTTGCTTTTCGGCGTTTTTTTTTTCGTTTCGATATTCCCTGTCCACGCTTTTATGGCGCAAGATAAAGTCCACGACCTTCCATGGAGCGATTATGACGTTGCATTTCCTGCAGCTGATGTTGCGCCGCCTTATTATCGTTTACGGCCTTGGCGATCCCCGCCGCTCCACCAGCTAGTGATCCGAGAACACCTAGCAGCGGGAGAAGTGGTAATATACCACCCCGTTTTACCACCGGAAGAATCCGCTTTTGCGGTGCTCTCTTTGCAGCCCTTTTGCGAGTTTTTGTTTTCATCCCTATTCCGATTTTCGTTTTGGCCTTCATAGTTGCCCAAACACCTGTAGCAGCGCCTCTTTCGCCCAGAGTCGAGTCTCGCGCAACGATGCGTTTTCGCGCTTTGTCAGCGAGTACGTTATCTGCCGCGTCCCTTTCACTGAGGTCGTTGCTACGCAAATACGCAACATCGTGTTCGCGACACGCTGCATCCAACGGATTGATACCTTGATCGCCTCTAGCCAATCGTTTTGCCAGACGAGTACCTGGACCACAAAACTGATATCCCGGGATATGTAATTCGATAGGTAGCGCGTTTATCGCCCGATTTAACAAACCACAACCTTTCTTTACTCTCGTCGGCGACATTCGCCACAGTTTTTAATCAGTGGTGCTGGACCGTCGATATGCGTTCGCTGCCAAGGGCGATTATAATGTTCCAGACACCGACGATACTGCCGAACCTCAGAATCTGCTTTTATATGCTCGGGGGGTCTGTCCCACAACTGATCCATGTGTCTACCAAACTCGCGCAGTAGAATAATCTTTGGTATATATTTCAACTGCTCAGAGGTTAAGTCTCGAATATCGCAATTATCCGACAGAACGAGAAGCATTTCGAATACTGAGCTGTTTTGCTTCGGCGCGGGCCTATAAATAGGGCGCGTCGCCGCTTCGATATATCAAAAATCATTTTTGCGGTTCGCAGCGAGGATACGATTCGTGCGGCAACCTGCGACCATACGCGTGACAAATTTTGACGATAAATCGCAAATGATGTCCTCGAAAACAAGACGCAGACATGGTAGCATGCTGCCAAACACCATACGCTGCCTCATTTGCGGCCCATCAAATTGTGGAAAGACCAACGTGCTGGTAAGCTTGTTGGAAAGTCCTCACGGCGTCCGCTTCGAGAATGTGTACGTGTATTCCAAGTCGTTGCAACAGCCGAAATATCAGTATTTGGAGAATTTATTGACTTCGATAGATGAAATTGGCTACTTCACATTTTCGAATAACAGTGACGTCATCCCGCCGAGTGAGATGGTCAATCATTGTCAACACGTTGGTTGGAAAGCAACGTCTACGGTACAACAATGATTGATATCGATAGTCTGGAGATTAAGGATCGCGAGAGAATAGCGAAAGAAATTGCAAAAACCAGCGAAGCCATTCGCAAGAAACATCAGGCTTTGAAGACCGACAAGATGGAGGAAGATATCGCGTTGGAGAGATACTTTAAACCTATTGTCGTACCCTTAAGGCTGCCGTGCACCGGGCCTTGAATGAGTGCGTACACGCACACAAGCTAAGTTAAGCGTGTACGTATACGCGTGTAGTAAACGAACCGTAAATTACAACTGTCGTCGTGGAATCGGCCAGAAGGAAGTTTTTGCGGGTACAGTTGCCTTCAGTAGACATCTGTACAGGGTGGTCTGGTGCGTTTGAACGTTAATAAGCACAGTACGTTGAAATAATAATAAATTTATGACTCGAAAAGTGACAGAATGAGGCTTCAAGGCATCTCCGTTGGTGGCGCTAATGGTGTACTCAAGCCACGTAGCACCAGTGTGACGTATACGCAGGGCCGACGCGAGGTTTGTTGGCGCCCGTATGCAAGAAAATTTTTGGTTCCCTCAAATTTTTGCACCTGTTTTCTATTTAATATGTTTTGTCTTTACCGGGTGTACATTTCGTTATGTGGGGGTTGGATTCCTTTATTATTAAGCGTGCGATATAGTTTTTAGCCACCCATTCGGCTGGTGCCCCTATGCGGCGCATAACTTGCATAATGGTTTCGCCGGCCCTGCGTATACCCGATGTAGTAAACAAACCGTAAATTACAACTTTTGTCCTGGAATCGGCCAGAAGGAGGTTTTCGCGGGTACAGTTGCCTTCAGTAAACATCTGTGCAGGGTGGTCTGGTACGTTTGAACGCTAATAAGCACCGTATGTTGAAATAATAATGAATTTATGAATCGTGTACTGAGACAGCCTCAAGAAATGACAGAATGAAGCTTCAAGGATTCTCCGTCACCAACGCTGATGGTATATTCGCGCCATGTAGCATCAGAACCGGTGGAAGTCCAAGCTAGCCGATAAATATAGGAAAGACATAGTTGCCGAAACGTATGGAGAGTCGCATCGCGCTGTTGCCGCATTTCCCATATTACTATTTTGTCGTCAGGGAGGCTTGAATGAATCACGGCGAAGCGGCTGGAGAACAGAGATGGGCAAAGATAATATCTGAATAAATTTAAATAAAAGATACTTTATGTTTATCAGTTATGAACCGAAGTGAATTCATTCAACGGCGAAAGATAATTTTTTTATTCGAAGAAAAATATGTTTATTCGTACCGTCGAGTAAGGTTTTCATCTTTATCCGTAGTTTATTCGACTTTTATTCGAAGGCTTCGCACAACTTTCGGCAGCGTGATTATCCGAACAGGCGCACAGTGTGCGAGTTTGAACAAAAATCGCTCGATAGCGCAAATCTTGACCGATTTCAATAATTTTTTTTTAAATACTCGTAAAGGACTCAGCAATAACGGAGCACTGCAGTAAAACCTGTATCAGTTGGTCTAATCTATAAAAAACATTATTTAGAATAACATAACATAAAAACGTAAACTTTAGAGATTAAAGGTATTAAAAATTAATTGTTTGTAAAGTTATCATTAGCTACAAAATAAAAAATTTACTTCAAATTGACAAAATTGATGCCTTAAATAAATTGTAAGTATAACTGATTTAAATCTTATATATTTAAATGATATTTCAATTTTATTAGTTTTGATTTTATTTCTAATATATATTCCTTTTTTAAGTAATTGTAAGTAGGACAGAATTCTTTGTGGTAACTAATTTTATCATAATTTGTTTATATGAATTATATGTCGCTTCATGGAAGCGACATTATCAAATCATTTGATAGCCGTTCTGATAGCCGTTTGGTTGGCTATCAGAAGAACCACAAGAAGAAAATAATAAACTTTTTCGTAAAGGCCGAGCTAAACATAACAGAATATGCGACATGCAAATGACTAACAAAGATGTTTTACAGTATCTCTTTAATCTCATCAGATCCCTCAATTAGCTCTCTTGGACTGAAAGGAAAATAAAAAAGTTAAACCCTTAACGGTTGAAACTAGGAAAATGTTATAAAATAAACTACAATGCATGTAACATTTCATGCATAACATTTCAATGCATGTAACATATCACATATAATTCATATAAACAACTTATTATAAAATTAGTTACCACAAAAAATTTTATTCTAATTTCAATTACTTAAAAAAAATTATATATTAGAAATAAAATCAAAACTAATAAAATTGAAATATCATTTAAAAATATAAGATTTAAATCAGCTATACTTATAGTTTATTTAAAACATAAGTTTTGTAAATTTGAAGTAAATTTTTTATTTTATAGCTAATAAATTTACAAAAAAATAATTTAATTTAATATCTTTAATCTCTAAAGTTTACGTTTGTATGTTATGTTATGCTAAATAATGTTTTTTAGAGATTAGACCAACTGATACAGGTTTTACTGCAGTGCTCCGTTATTGCTGAGTCCTTTAGGAGTATTTTAAAAAAAAATTATTGAAATCGGTTGCAGGCGTTCGTAGTATATCACCATCGAAATTGTAGTATAAGAAAATAATTATTTTTTAGTTTTAATGCATTTTTAATAAAATCGTTTATTATAAATTTTTTTATATATTTTTTTTATTTTCTAGTTTTTAGTGTTTGTGGATTTACATTTCACAGCTCAAACTTCTTTACAAATATCTTTTATTGCTGCATGCAGTTTAACAGTTTGCTTGAACCCTACAGTGCTAAAAGTTCGCAAAGAGCGGTAACGTAGAGAATGGTTGATTTTAAATCGATTGGATTTATGGTTATGGGTTATTATTTATTGGTGACTGGGTAATTTTGTCACCCCCTCGGAGTTTTTTTCATAATTTTGTATTGTCATCCAAACTATGCACCCTGCAATGTTTCAAGACAATTGGATGGTTGGAAGTGGAATAAAATTGAGTTTCTAGATTTGAATCAAACATACAAATAAACAGAGGATCGTAGCTGAATAAAATCGTTTAATGAGACATTCCAAAATATACGTATTGTTAGTACTGATCTCTAGTTTATATTGATAAGGTTTTACAACCGTGGAATAACAATTCCGAAGAAAAGCATGTACAAAAGTATTAAATTGAAATATACTTTTTGTCCAAATTGATGTTTTAAATAAATGATTACGTTATTAAATTTGTATTTAAACAACAGACAATTCTTGTTGATATAAAAGATAATTTGATGTATAGTTAGATAAAAAAGAAAGCGTCATTTGTTTTTAAAAGAATTATAGCATTCATAAATTTCATTACGATCGGCGTGTCACACTTCGGTGATGTACCTTATTCAAATTGTATGCTTTGAAATTGCACATTGATTATACAAAATATTACATCCTTCTACGTATAAATAAAAACTATTGATACGCAAATTAGTATTATTTCATTGACATGTTTCCTTACTTCACTACTCAACCTCTCTATCTTTCATTATTGCTATCCTCCTTTACGTTCACCAAGGCTCTGACGCTAGACGCAGCTCTCGTGCCGTATTCTTTCAAGACTTCTCGATAAGAAAGAGCTGTGGCAACAGCGCGGCAGAGACAGAGAGAACAGAAAATGTGGCAACTATGCGTCAAAAATTCGTCTACATAGAATACCTGGAGATGTCACCTCTGTACAAGTTCTTTTTATCGACCGCAGTAGTTTCATTAGGGTCCGTCTGTTTACAAGGGACGCTTCGATCGATTCGGACCATAACAAAAATGAGACGGCAGCCTTAAAACATATTGTGGAAAATACCGCAACGGCAGAAGCTGAAATATCAGCGCTGATGAGCACAAGCGTTGAAGGGAATGAAACATTAACGCCTGAAACAAAAATCCGGCCGAAATGGAACACATCCTGTAAGAGAAAGAGGAAACCACGCACATCATCGGATTATTCACTCGTAACCTCTACACCAGTTCAATCGAAGCGAAAACGGCACAATTTTGCATCAAACGAGTTCCCGGTTCCTCCCCCACCAAAAAATACATTTCCCAGTGTACAATTGCTCACAATCAATGATGATGATGACGATGATGTTTTTGAAACTACTCCCGATGAGTCGTTTGCAACATCTATTAGACAGCAACTTCAAACATCCGCGGGACAAGAAACGTTTCGCAGCCATTTGGGTCCCCTGGGACAAAAATATATGGATGCAATCATAAGTAGGGATAAGGAAACTGTCACAGACACTGTGTATGGCGTATACTTTGGCGATAGTAGAATGATGATTGGGGATGAGGCATTCGATATGGACAAGGCTGATAATATAATCATCGACGGTGTAAAATACAGAGGAACGCCCGGCCTTTACGAACTGATTTTCAAGAGAATCCCCGACGATGCTGTATACACCGATGCCGATAAACAAAAATACAAAAGTATACTGCTGGCGACGAATGCCTACAGACGCGGTCATTCTGCTCAAAATCCCATATTGGGCAACAAGGGATACAAGTACAAACATGTAATTGCACCGCTACTGCCTCGTGTATCAACCAATAAAGCAGGGAAAGGTCTAACGGTGCCGCGAGTTATGGTGGGAAATGATAACAAGATCGATTACGTGCGCTGGGACGATCCCAACGAGCTTGTGGATCGATACCATTTTCTGGAAGCGTCGCGTTAGGTGGGCAACAACTCGCATGACCATGAAATTCTGTCGATTATCGAGGAACTCCACGAGCGAGGCTTCATTATAAATAAAACCGCGCACCAATGATGTGTACTGTATGCATTGAGATGCCGATCTACAAATTTGGAGTATCGCTCGAGAAGAGTGGCGCAACTAGAATGGATTATTACAAATGGAACGGTTTGTTTCGAAATTATATGCGAGATAACGCTCTTTGCGTGACCGGTGCCGACTTTGATGCAAAATCACGCATGATACGACGCGTAGCTGATAGCGATGCCGTCAATAATCTATACGTGGAAAAGAGCATTAAACCTTTGAGAGAGCAGCAGGAAGAATTAGAGAGGAATCTGATCGTGTTTCAGAGAGAGATGCTGGCGCTGCAAACCAGCGTTCAAAAGATATCGCAAGCGTCGAATTCTATCCCACTGCAGCGCTGCGAAGGAGAATCATGCGAGACGGTTGAACTTATCACCGGACCGATGGGGCGCAAATAATGCACGTACACGATAATTATCACATCATTCGGCCAGGACACCTCTGCGATCAAACATGCAGCCATCATCGAAATCCAAGAGTAAAGAAAACCATGGCCACAAGAAGCGGCAACTAGTCGAGGAATTGCATGCTCCAGCTCGAAGACATTTCCCGCGGAGGCGAGTCATAGTGCACGGATACGATGATCTGTGGCAAGCTGACGTTGTAGAAATGCGTCCATACTCGCGATTCAACCAAGGTCACCACTACATACTCACCGTCATCGATGTGCTGAGCAAGTATGCATGGGCGGTATTGCTCAAGAGTAAAAGTGGCGCTGAGGTGACTAAAGCGTTTGCAAAGATATTTAGAGATCGATATCTGAAAAGTTTGCAAACCGATCAAGGAAAAGAATTTTACAACACCGATGTGCAGAAACTCTTGACAAAGCATGACATTAATCATTATTCGACGTATTCGGTGATGAAGGCCTCCGTCGTAGAACGTTTCAATCGAACTTTGAAGAACAATATGTGGAAACTGTTTACGCTCAATGGAACCTACAGATGGACAGATGCGCTATTGCGTCTACTTGCAGAGTATAACGCGCGAAAACATAGAACCACCAGAATGCGTCCTTGCGATGTTGACCCGGCGATCGCCGATAAGCTGCTGGCCACCATATACAGCAACATAAAGATCGCTGCTCCAGCGATATTCAAGTTGGGCGAGTTTGTGCGCGTGAGCAAATTTAAAACCATCTTCGATAAAGGCTACACGCCGAATTGGACAACGGAGGTGTTCGAGATAGCCAAAGTACAGGCAACTAATCCCGCAACGTATCTGCTCCTCGATTCCTGTGGAAAACCTGTTGCCGGAGGATTCTATGAACACGAGCTGCAACGCGTCATCGAGCCTGATGTGTATCTACTGGAAAAAGTATTGCGTAGGAAGGGGGATAAGGTATACGTCAAGTGGCTAGGGTTTGATAAATCGCACAATTCTTGGATAAATAAAAATAATGTATTGTAACATAATAATAATTATACATTGTTCAATAAATGCAATGATACATATACATGTGAACAATTTTATTTTTATGCATAATTCCACCATTTATAATGCTTTAATAAATATAATAATTTTAATAAATAAAATAATTTCTATTTTACAATGGTATATCTAGAGACGCGGTAGCGTCTCGACGCCAAGTACATGAAAGACACCCTGTAAATGTCGATTGTCGCTACCGCTATCATTTACTCGTCCCCGGGCTATTCCAACCTAACCTGAAACTTATTTCATTAATATCTCATTACGCCTGGAATATTTTCTTAATTTAAAGGCATTTTTCTTATGTAAACCGCATATCAGCTTTCGAATAAGACCAATTTCAATAAAATCGGTCCACGCATGATAGAGATATCATAATTTCGTCTCATGGATCTATCAGAAACGGTAAGAAAAGATTTTTCTTCTGATTCTCCTGATTCTCCAGCCAAATTTTTGTCGACATAATACGTATATACGCGTTACACACACACCTTCAGCCAACACATGTGCGTTCTTCATTCGCCGACTCTCGGGATCATTCGGCAGGGATCGCCGTCCGTCATTGTACATATATACATACATATATATATATATATATATATATATATATATATATACACACACTATTTTGATTTTTATAACCTACCAAGTGTCAATCAATTATAACCTGCTAAGTGTCAAATAATATAAGTGGTCCAAATTTGAAATGTCAGGAGTTTTTACACTACATAGGAATTATTGCCTCAATTAACAAGGTAAGTCGCCAAATTTTTTGAATAGATTTCTTATGTAGAGTCGCAGACTTGGAAGTTGTCCGGAGAAGGTTCGACAGAGAAGCATCTTCTTTCGGATCAGTTTCTGGAAATTTGTACCATGCATGTACAAAATAATACCACGCATGTACAAAATAACATATATATTGTAACAAATTGCATTGCATTCAAATTGCCAGATATTTTTATACCAGCAATTTAAAGTTTTTATGTAAAGCTTATTATAGAAATGAAGGGGACGCCCAGGACTTGGATAAAAATGAAGGGGACGCACAGACTTGGATATAGAATTGAAGGGGACGCACAGGTTTGGATATAGAATTGAAGGGGACGCACAGGCTTGGATATAGAATTGAAGGGGACGCACAGGCTTCGATGGATAGATATGAAAGGGATGCACAGGCTTGGAGGTTCTCCGAAGAAGATTAGATAGATAGACAGAGCATCTTTTTTCGCACAAGTTTCTGGAAATTTGTCAAATCAGGTAAATCGACAAAATTTGTCAAGACATAGCATTAAAAATTATTAAGAAAATAGATTAAGGTGGACTGCTTGCAATGTAGAGCAAGTCACATTAGTGAAGAAAGTACGCTGAAAACACATCTCCCTTAATGCTTTTCAATCTTTTGTGAAAAACATTCGTAATACTTTAATAAAATCCACAGCAGTTGCCACGCTATTCATTAATTCATTAATTTTTTAGATTCCCATTAACAATATTTCAATTCACCAATAAACATACTAAATTAATTTTATTCCAACACCAATAAATTGTGTGTTGAAAATATTGGATCTTTATGTTCATGTTCGCTGAATTATTACCATAAGCATTTATTTAAATTTTCTGCAATAAGACTTTCTGTCATACACTCTTACCTCCTTCGGACACATTATGTAGTCTCTACACTCACTATAGGAAAAGGCTACTCTATTTCTATATAAGTTCTACTACGTTAAGTTGTATATAACTAAAATGTGGCTTTTATATATATTTACAGATAACCGAAGCAGAAGATGATGCAGTGTGATCTACGTCAGACTATGTACGCACAAATTTGCAGGTAGGGTTTTGCATACGCAATTATTCATTCAATGATCTTGACAATGAGCACGTGCGATAATTTATATAATTAGTAAATGTGTCCTATTTTTCAGTTAACGATGCAGACGAAGAGAATTATTTCAACATCTGAAAGAGAAAGTATCCCCGCTGCACGAGTAAATAAAATAACCAATTTTGATCTATCAAAATAAAGATTTTATTTTTTTATTTTTATGATTTTGATTTTTTAATGGCCGCCGCCACGGTCCCGGCCCCGCTCCCAGCCACGGCTCCGGCCCCGGCCACGGCCTCGATACTGTTGGCTTATAATGGCCCGGAGGGTGAGGGCCTGGGCCCTCATCATTTCCAATGCCACTCAATTTTGCTGTTGGGCCCTCACCCTCCATCCGCCCTTCCTGTGGCGAGCCACGTACGGTCCTGTAATAAGTAGTAATAAATAACAATAAATTTATTAGTATTTTTAGACTTATTTTCAAGTATTATAAAAACATATACAGTCGGTGTAGACAGTATTCGTACAGCGACCAATTTAAAGTAAAACTTTGTATATCCATGTCAGTAATAAATTTCAACGGAAAACAATGATTAATCAATATTCTTTGATGTTCGTAGAATAGATTTTGTGTAAACAAAATTTCAATCCCTTTAACATTTGCAAAGATATTAACAAAAACAGATAAACACGCCGAAATGGACGCGCAAAATGTATTCGTACAGTTGAATAAAGAATTAATAAACTATGGAAATAAACTAAATATTTAACGTTTTAATAATTTGTGGGATTGCCTTTTGATTTTATAATAACTTCGAGACTACTGGGTATGGAATTTACTAAGTTGGATGTTATAGCAGGCTGTATCTAGAGACGCGGTAGCGTCTCGACGCCAAGTACATGTTTTACTCTACTCTTCTAGCAGAATGCCTTTCAAACTTTCTTTAGATATAATATTATGATTACTATTATGATTACGTATTTTTTTGTCCCATTAATCCCATAGATGCTATATGCGATTGATATGTGGTAATTATGGCGGCGTTTTAAAATATTTTGGTGGGCTATATAAAACCCTCTGCATAGTATACTTACTTTCTACACCGACTGTGACTTCTTAAAATGTGTATGTATATGTATTTTATGTATTTACTATCTGCCGTGGCCTGGCTCGCTGGTGGTGGTGGTGGTGGTAGTGGCGGTGGTGGTGGTGGTGGTGGTGGTGGTGATGGTGGTGGTGGCGGCTGCGGCGGCGGTGGCAGCATTGGTGGCGGCGAATCCACGCGCTGTGGTGGCTCCGCCAGTTCTAAGTCAATATCTAAATAAATAAATTAATTTCATCATTAAATGATTGGAAAAATAAATTTAAATAAATGTTGGTATATAAATTTTTAATATTTACCATCGAGTAAGTCGTCGTGCTCATTTTCCTACAAAAATTAATAAACAATTAATTAACAAATAAGATCAAGAGTTCATAAAAGCTGCGTATGATAGAAGAAAGTTATACATGTAGCGCAAGTGTACGTATTGTTCCATTGCAAATTGGAAATTAGGAAATATAAAAATTTGAAAACTGAAACAGTGTATGATGCGAAATTATAAAAATTACATTACATTACATTACATTACAAAATATGTTTCTTCGCATTACTTCACAAGCCTTTCCATTATTATTATTCAATATAAAAAACTGTGACGTATCATAACATTAGTTTGTGAACGATTCGCAGTTGTAACTAGTAGCAAAACAAGAAGATATTGCATATGTTGAAGCATATTCTATATAACTTATATAATAATGCCAACAATTAGAAATATATCAAACATATCCGAGTTGAACGTAAACGAACATGTAAAGTACAACATTTTGAAAGTCTTTGGTAGGCACATTGCCTATGTTAACTATCAATGGAAATAGATCGTAACTGTATAGCAAGTATAACAACAAGAACATATTGGATACATAGAAGCATATTTTAACTCTGATGTGTTTCATACTTCTAGTCGCTGGTGTTACAAGTTAGAATATGCTTCAACGTGTCTAATATCTTGTTGTATTACATGCTATACAGTTACGGTCTACTTCCACTGATAGTTAACATAGGCAAAGTGCCTACCAAAGATTTTAAAAAAATGTACTTTACATGTTCGTTTACGTTCAACTCAGATATGTTTGATATATTTTTAAACGTTGGCGTTATAAGTTATATTGTTTTTAAGTTATAGAATATGTTTCAACGTGTGCTATATCTTCTTGTTTTACTAGTTACAACTGCGAATCGTTCACAAAATAATGTTAATGTTAATCTAGAGTAATACGTTACATTTTTTTGTATGATTGAATAATTGAAAGGCTCGTGAAGTAATGAGAAGAAACATATTTTGTAATGTAATGTAATGTAATTTTTATATAATCCGAATTTCTAATTTCCAATTTGCTATTGAACAATACGTATCCTTGCGCTAGATGTATGACTTTCTTCTATCATACGCCGCTTGTTATCAGAATTTAAGTGACGAAAAAATCTCACGAATCACGAATAAAACTAACGAATAGAAATAATAGAAATAAATCTCACGAATATCTCACGAATAAAACTAGCGATTACAGATAACCGGGCTAGAGCATATGAATATATGAATAACGATAGCTATGAATATAATATGAATAGTATTTTTTTTTGTTACTTACATTTTCAGCCATTGTTAACTGCTTGCAGTCACGATCGAGAATGGGCTTTCTCGCCACGTGCAACGATGAGGCGAGTTCCTCCGCTCCTCTTTTGTTTTTTAAGGAGCCCGCTTTTGGCATAGATGCGGACACATTTTTCCGCGGGCTCTTTGAATTGTTGATTTTTAAGCCGGGAAGCTAACAAGGGGACGTCATGGATATGAAAATCGCTTTTGGAACAACAGTATATATGGGGGTCGTAGGGTAAACATACCAGTAAATGAACACTTGAGGTTAATGAATGAACGCTATTATAAAATTATGTTTGTAGCGCGATTGATTCCACATGCTGCAAAAATGGTTTGGATATGAAGCAAGAAATGAAAAGAAGCCACTAATTAATTAGTTGCTTACTTTAATAACTTATTTTACTCATTTTAATAAAAAATGTCCATTCACTAGTACGTGTTCATTTACTGGTACATCCACCCTAGTACTCATATAGTATGAAAATACCATTTCGGCTTTTTGTCGATATTTTAAGCTTAAAATTTGCGTAGAATAATATGTAACGTATATATGAGACGTAATATCCACAAAATATATTTCCACGGGAAAAATTATTTAAAAAAAAAATGGGTATGGAGATGCCGCAGACTTGAACCCCGGCCGCCCACGTGACAATCTGACACGCTACTGTTGTGTCCACGGAACCTTTTTGGGTATTGGTTACTATAGATGGTATATATCTGTATTACTACGTACGTTAAAACCTTTAAATTACAATATATCGAAAACGAAGGCCCATTCGACAAAAAGCCGAAATGGTATTTTTTTTCATAATACAGGAGTATTTATTTAACTGTATGTAAGATCCGGACCGAATAAATAAGTCCAAAAGCGTAACCAAAAGGCGAGGGTAAAGAAGACCGAAAGGCGAGGGTAAAGAAGAATATGTAGCGGACTGTAGGCCGGGAGAAAGTTTTATTTATTTCCTAGGCCTAAAACGGTCGGTTGCTCGAGTGCCTACTGCGGATGGTCGAACTTGAGGGCTAGGGCAATAAAATGATGGTTGCCAGAGCCCTGGTGAAGTGTTAAGGACAGAGTGTCCTCTTCCGCAACCTTGGGGCGCGTGGGAAATTTGTTTTCCCCGTTCGGGAATTTTCGGGCGTTCGTTAAACGCCGAGGAGAAAGCGCAGAACCTCGCGGGACTTCGTACCGAACGCTTCGTGCTCCTTAAACGTTTCATTTTTTATACTTGTATTGACTTTGTTAATCGTTGAATATATGTTGTTACCGTTACGTATATATGGTGACTCATTTCACATTCACACCCTAGTATCCAAAAATATATGGCCCGATCGCGGCGGGACGTGACCGGTAGCACATGTTCTCGGTACGAGGAGGGCTCGCTCTGATCGACGGGCACGTCAAAATACAAAGCGGGCGACCGGAGCTTACGCATGTCAAGGCGTCCGAAAATTCTTGCTGATTTCTTTGCATGTAAGTGTGCTTCATTATTACTAATTAAGGTGTACGCATAATGAAACGAACATATTTTCAACGAAGAGAATAAAAAATCTAAACCTATTTTCAACGAATAGGTTATTGTTTCATTACATGTGTAAAATAATAGTCTAACCTATTTTTTGGTAACCCATTTCTTTATTGAAATATGTATCTTTTTAGTATCAAGTCCCTTGGAACGAAATCCAATTCTCCTCATCAATAGGAGAAGCAAAACAGAAAATATTATATTTGTAAGTGACATTTACACTTATTTATATATAAAATAATACGTATGATATTAGTTTAGTGTTTATTACAATTTTTTTGTTTTTTACAGGTTGGAGAATTAAAAAAATAATACGTACACTCGCGTGGCTGCTTTGCGCTTTTGCGAGTGTAAGCTCTACTGGCTGCATAGCGCTTTATTATCGTATACAAAAGAATATATTAATAATACATATATTTTATATATATATATATTATTATCGTATACAATAAAATAGTGTATACTAGAAAACTAGAATCTTATATATAAATAAAAGTATTAATATAATTCATCATGTCTATAATTAATAGTAATATTAATATCTTACCCCTCAGTTTTCGTAATATCCAAATTATCATTAAAGGCGAATGGTTAGCAGATGATCATATCGAATATTTTCATAAATTATTAGGAGCTAACTCTAATTATAAACCACACGAGACGTGGAGAGTTCAATTGCCTGGTACAATTCGACCAGTTCCTGAAAATCAGGATCACATACAGACTTTGCACCAATGCGAAGATTTTAAAACCAATGCAGAGGGACACTGGGTTTGTAGCTTTTATAAACATGATGAAAGAAGAGTTTATATTTATGATTCTTTTAATTCCAAGACGTTACATAGTGATCATAAAATTTATCTGCAGAAGTTATTCCCTTTTTTGAACAAACCTAACGTGCAATTGACGAAGATTTTATTGAATTTCCACGTGTACAAGCTCAACCTAACTGTTGGGATTGCGGAGTTTTTGCGATTGCATTTGCTGTTTCGTTATTATTCAAAATATCACCAGACCAAGTAACGTACACTTATGCGTTGATGCGTCAGCATTTGATCCAAATGTTTCGATCTAATCGTATAGAACATTTTCCATGCATTCAGGATCAACATCAACAATTAACACGTTGTGTGTGTCACGTCCCGGGTAAGGTCTTTAGGACGATGGCATAGACGGGATAATATTGGAGGGAACGCGGGCGCGAATGTCAGATTCGTGGCCCTGCGGAGAGTCGGGATTTAGGCGCGAATGCTAGATTCGTGGCCCTGAGGGGTGACGGGAAATTCAGGCACGAATGCCAGATTCGTAGCACCGAACCTTTGTGGGAATGCGTGCGCGAATTCCAGATTCGGGGCACAGCGGAGAGTAGGATTTTAGGTGCGGATGCAGGGTTCGGGGCCCTGAACGTCGAGGAGAACGGCGCGAATGCCAGATTCGTAGCACCGAACTTTGAGGTAGTGCGTGCGCGAATGCCAGATTCGGGGCACAGCGGAGAGTAGGATTTTAGGTGCGGATGCAGGATTCGGGGCCCTGAACGTCGAGGAGAACGGGCGCGAATGCCAGATTCGTAGCACCGAACGACTGTGGAAGGTTTGTTTGGTAATCACTTTGATTTGGAGACACCCGTTAAAGCACTCTGTTTTGGTTTGACTAATTGGATTTACAGTTGCATTCGTATAAGAAACAGCGCGCAATACTTCTGCGAAATCCGTCTAGACGTATGGCTGTACGCGGCCATGCAAAAGTACGTTAGTAAACACAGTAAGAAGTAGCGCGTTCACGGACTGAAATCAGCTGTTGCGGTAGCCTGTATGAGTTTGGAGCCTTCGTAGCCGAAGGATAGGCACAATAACTCGAAGCTTGATTTAACGTGAAACTGTTTATTGTTTGGTGCACGGTTATGTGTATTGTGATAGCGTTAAGTTATGGTTATGCGTATGACTATGGGCATCAGCATATTACATTTATATAGAACAGTATGAAACATAAAATATATGTATGGACATGAATAACAGGCGTATAACCGACGAAAGAAACGCGTTAACAATAACGTCAATAATATCAGAATATGAATACAATACGCGTTAATGAAATGATATGAAAGGCGATAAATGGTTGAAATACAAAATATACATATATATGTACGCAATAAGCGTTAATAACGAAGAAATAATAAATGGTATGGAGGTGATGTAAGAATAATAATATGAAATATTAATGGCTTACGCTATTTGCCGTAGAGCACTGAATTTAGGTGATATGATACGTTATGGTATAATACTTTAAGTTTAAATGTTGCAAAAATACTTGTCGTTAACTCTGGGTCCTTGTATTTATGTGATTTACAGGATTGTTGCGGGGATACGCGCGGTAGGGACCTTGACACATTTAGAAATTAAGTCGCAGTAGGACGTCTATTATTAGACGGTTTTAAGTCACGTACGCCAAATTTCGTCGCATTAGGCTTCCGAGGTTTTTATACGTAGGCTTTTGAAAAGGGAACATTCAACCTATTTGATGGAGTTTAAGAGATTCGATTGGAAAGGGGTAAATGGGATATTGACTTCTTTGGTCATAGAGAGGGTGTGAGACGTGGTCTCGATTTACGAGGGGTTTTAGGAACGAGGGACTTGTTTAAATTAGATAGGAGGGAAGTGGTCATGCCACGTACGGCGAAGAGGGGATTTGGAGGTCGTAGTTGACCATCTTGAGATGGGGACCGCTAAGGTACATCGCCAAGGTGATCAGTGATTTGGACAAAGGGGTAAGACTTGAGTTCGATGGATTTTGATGGAGTTATGTTGAGATTTATGAGGAAACTTGAATTAACCGCGCGCAAAAATATAGTGGGACGTCACAGTGTGCACGAATATGAATCTGCAATTAGTAGTACAATTAATAAAAATCCCTCTTGTGGAAATGATCCTCCATTTAAAATCGGTAAAAGTTACATTCCTAACGAAACAGAAAAAATATCCCCAGTTCAAAATGTAGTACTTAGTGACAAAGAAGTCACCATATGTACAAAAATGTAATTTAGACAGATCCATCATTGGTTTCGAAGTCAAAGATCAGCAATGTATCCCTACCAAGTAGTAGGACAGAATACATATCTAATTATTATAAAAGGTAGAATGAAGAAATTAATTTAAAAAGAAGAGCTGTTTATAAAGCAAAGAAAGGGGAGTGTAACATGAAAAAAGGGAAGGATTGTAAAAGAAGGGAGGAAAGCATAAAATTTTATAATTATGAATATTATAACTCGCACAAAGAAGGTATAATAAAAAAGAAAAAAGTGTATTATGACGCAAATAAAGAAGTGAAATGCGGGAAGCAAAGAAATTATGATCAGCAAAATAAAGAAGGTATCTCCAAAAAGCGGAAAGTACATTATGAAATACGAAAAGGAGATGATTATAATAATGTAGCGAAACGTCGTGCTGCTCTGAAAATACAAAAAGGTATCGTTATACTGCTGTGACAAATAACAATATAGTAACCAAAAATAACAAAGAAACTTATATTAGAAAACTTTCAAAAATTATTAAAATGCCGTCCGGAGAAGCAAGCAGATTGCAAGCTGAGCGTATAATAAAATGGTGTTTTCATATTAGGTAAGAGTACATTTTGGAAATGAGGAAACTGTTGAAAGATTGTAAACAAAAAGTGGAAGTTACCTTAACGCGCGCAGCAGAATGTTTAGAAGTTGATGACAGGATTAATGCTTTGTGTGGACAATCCAAACATAGACCTTCTTCAGAATCATATTTTGCGGAAAGTTCGTACCATACTTTCACCGGTTCTGAATCAATCATACTGAATTCGGAAGGGAAAGCTGTAAACGTTCTACCTGTATTGCAATCGAAGAAGACGACAAAAGCATGGCATTGTAGTTATCTTTGTAAAACAAAAGATGTTGAAATTCTGAATAATTTACAGGATTTCTTCAAACGATTGTTTTTAGAATGTTCATTAAAAAAGGTACATAAGTTGGCCAACCATATCAATAGCTGTTCTAATAAAGTGCATGCTGAAAAATTTGGCCATTCTCATGGTTGTTACATAAACCCTAAACTATGTAAGTCCAATTTTTTAGCCATTTAGATTTTGGCACCTCACTTTCTGCATTTACGAAATTTGAAGAGAATAATATACAAAATAGCGAGCATTTATAAAAACATACATAATTTAGACAAAGCATTAAACGATAGTGACCTTAACACACTTGTAGAAATAACACTGCAAGCTTGGAAAGAAGCTGAAGCGTTAAACAAAAAAAATAATACTGAAATAAGCTTGAACGAAGAGGAGATTATATCTCGATATTATCATAGGCGTAACTAGGATTTTTGTCTGGGGGGGGCCAGGCCCCATCTCCCCCCCCCCCCCTCTCGCGCTCTCTCTCCTTTTTATAGGGAGAAATCTTTATATACATACACATTTTATAACAATCATTTACGTACATATTTATTTAACACTAAAACAAAGAATAAACGGAATAAAAAATTATTTATTGTTTAATCTCGGGAAATGTAAACAAAACTTTTAAAAGGAAAAGAAATACAGTAGAAAAAATAAATTGTCATTTAGTAAAAGCAATATATCATGAATATCTATAGTTAAAAGTTACACAAGTTTTATATAGTTAAAATTTACACAAGTTTTAATTTGCGGTGTTTTTCTGCAAAAACATTTAGGACCTGTTGTGCTGTTACATTGGTTTTGATCATTCCATTTTCGATGTTTAGGAGTGCCATATTCGAAAACCTCTCCTGGAGCATAGATGTTCTTAACCACGTTTTAACGCGACGCATAGTGGAAAAGCTCCTTTCACAGCCGGCCGAGCTTACAGGAAGACTAATAGCTGTTTGCAGCAATTTGTATAAATTGGGGCAATAGTCTTTATTAATTTCTGTTTTCAGACTTTTTAAATTTATTTCAATGTTCTTCTTCTGTAACATATTTTTTATTATTTTTGTTTCAGCCTGTAAGGTGGAAACGTCTATATTTAAAACATGTTTATAATTTGCTACGAAATCCTCTCCGCCTTCCAGGTCCAACTTTATAAATGAGTCAACTGACTGCGCTAAAGGTAGATTATCAAATCTACTTTTGAAGTTAGTGATAATATTGTCCATCACTTGATTATAAATATTTATTTTCCAATATTCGGAAGGTTTTGTATCTGATGGCAAGTCCATCAAATTACCTTTACCTAGAGTTGACTCTATCACGAAGTCATTCATTCTCTTCGGTTCTCTTTTCCTTTTCGAGACTCGAGTAGGTTCCAAAGAAATGTCGTGTTCTTCTGCGAATTCATCGATTTCACTCCAAAGGTCATCGAATTGGTTTCTACTTTCCTCGAAACTAGTTATAGTACCCCTTATTATGTCACTCGCGCGACCCAGAGTTGCATCTTTACTTTGAAAGTACCTACTCAGTACATCAACTATTGATAACACTGAGTGAAACACAAATGCACAAACAACAAAATCTGGTTTCGTGATGCAACTCAGTATACCACGTGCCTCCACAGAGTTCTTGTCTTTAGCCTGGCTGATTTCTTCTTCCAAAACTTTTTTAATTGCATTAAAATTAGACAATGTAGCTTTGCAGTTTGCATAACGACAGCTCCATATTGTATTACTCAAGCTTCCCATTTCACAGCCGGATTTGATTTTAAGAGCGTCATGAATTTTCTTAAGATGGACATGATTACCGGGTTGCGAGAAATGGATATATAAAGCTTCAAGCGTATTGAAAAAAGCCATTGCTGATGAAACGTTTTCACATGAATCGACAACAACTAAGTTGAGCCTATGCGCTAAACAGTGAATATAAATTGCTTGTGGATGCGTTTCTTTTATTATCGCTTGAAGACCTTGATGTTTCCCTGACATTACACTGGCTCCATCGTAGGATTGTGCGATTATAGGAATATCTATCAAAGTGTGCTTTCCTAGAAAGTTTAAAATCAGTTTTCCCAATCCCGCAGCATCTCTCGAGGTGGAGCAATTTATAAAACCAATGAATCGTTCTTCAACATCCAGGTCCTTGACATACCTAATGGTGACCGACAATTGCTCTTCTTTATAACACCTGGCTTCATCTGCCATTAACGAAAAAAATCCACAAGCTCTCACCTCTTTTACTATTTCCTGTAGAGTGAGCTGTGCTAGGATGTCAATAATTTCATTTTGAATTTGAGGGCTGCAATAGTTCGTATGTTGATTTAAATGATTTGAAAATTGTTCATCATATTTGGCAAAGAGCTCACTAATTTCCAAAAAATTCCCCCTGTTTTTAGAAGTGGGGTCTTCGCGATGTCCCCTCAAAGGTAAGCCCTGACGTACCAAACACAACATAATGTCTATAAGTTTAGTTAAATAGTCTCTATTCTGGACTACTTCCTCTGCATGCTGGATTAGAAGGTTTTCATGTACACTTCCACATACAACAGATTGTTTGTAAGATACAAACATTTGAGTACATTGTATATGAAGTGATGATTGTTCGTGTTTTTCTAGCCCCTTTTTAATTTTTTTCCAATTATTAAATCCTTGGTGAATAAACTTTTCACTTTGTTCGCGTATAATTCCTTTGGAAAATTGTCTGCACACGAAGCAATAACTTTTATCTTCTATTACACTATATTCAAGCCAGCTGTATGTGTCGTAGTAGTTTGCTGAAAACGACCGCTGTCTATCTCCGAATTTACTTCTTGGAAAATGTATCCGCGGTTGTAATGGACCAGTCTCGAGGGTGCCTAGATTTAAATTTGCTTTTCTCTCAGTAACTGTGATCCCAACTTCTTCACCGTTGACAACCGCGCCAGCTGCTGCCGTTGTTGATGACGAATAGGGTTTGTTAGTGAGAACTAAGTCTTGTCTGTTAGTAAAATTGGTTCCAATTTCTTCACCTGAGCAAATTACGTCTGCTGATGACGTTGTTGGTGATGCATCGGGTGGTATTGTGATATTTGTTTTTTTCCTATTGATTGTCTCAACATCGTCAGTTATCTCTTCAAGACGACTATTCGTATTTTTAAAGAAGGATCTTATGTCCTTGAATTTCTTCATCTTTTAATTTGAGGTGCTTGAATGCAAATAATTAAATTTGCCCGCTAAACAACGTTAACAATCTATCGACAACAATAACAACTAACAATAACGTGAAAGAAAAACGTAGAGAATAAAATGTCCGGAATATCGCGGAAGACGCCGTATCGCACAAGTGTGTCGGAAATACTGTGTTGTAGACTTGCACGCAACCCTAGGAAAAAGATGTACATACATTGTATAAGGATGGACTGGGAGTGACCACAAATGATCGAAAAAGAGAAAACTGACGAATGTGCGTTTGGTAGGACACGATAGCAGACAGGCTGACACAAATCTAGACAGTTAAAACATAGTTGTAGATATTTTCATGAGAAATAAATGTGGAAATATATGCAGCGAAATGTAACGCCGTCGATCAAACCGAAACCCAACAATGGGATAAACAGTTGACAATTGTTTCGGGACGAGGAGAAGGCGGAGGTGTCGCGTGGCTAGAGACGAAAGCGAGGTCACGAAGTAGAGCTTGATCTTTCGAAAAGGTAGCCGTACCCGTGCATTTTTTATTGATTAAAACGATGGTAATTGTATTATTAAGAGGAGAAATAAAACTCGTCTACATAAAATAAATCCACTTAATTAAAGAAACAATAAAATTGAACATGACAACCAAATAAATAAAAAGTAGAAGCGACTTCAGTGAACTTCATTGAATTTGGCACGCAAATTCGCGATTGTTACAGATTGTTAACGATTAATGTTAGTGGCTTGTTAGTCACATTTGCGTTTTGTCCGCACGACGTACAAATGTGGCGCCAACATAATTCTAACAGTTTTAATTCATAATTTAACGTAATAAAAACATTATTGTATTTTTTCTATGTACATAGTTGCACTGTATATAGCATTTCGGCCAAACTATTTGTTTCTTATAAGATAGGATTTTACGAATAGACGAATGTTTTTTTATTTATTTCGATATTTCCTAGGGGCGGGGGGGGGGGGCATTTCGCGTTTGGGGGGGCCAATCCCGCATTTTGGGGGGGCCGGGCCCACCCGGCCCCCTAACTAGTTACGCCAATGGATATTATTTAGCATTTAGAGCTTTCACAAAGCGGTCTATGGACACATCACGCATTCCGTGCGTTTTCTGCGAGAAACTCTGTTTTCAAAGAGAGGTTCTTAAGTTTGATATTTCTAAAAGAACATATAAGGGAAATGTAATGCAAACATTGTTAAATCATATTGGATACAAAGGTGGTGACATGCATTTTGTTTGCCGATATTGTCACGATAAAATTCGCAACGATTCCATATCACCAAAATGTATTTTAAATAAGCTTGATGTACGTTCAGTTCCAGATATAGCAGTGTTGAATGATTACGAACGAATTCTCATTCAAAGAGCTAAACTGTTTCAAACGATTGTGAGAATGCATACAGTAATGCGTAAAAATATGCCACATAAACATATGTTTCCAAAAGTAAAGGGGAGAACATTTCACCTTCCTTTGCCGTTAGAAGAAAATTTAAAAAAAATCTGTCCTTCGACTGAACCTTTAAATCAAAATCACGAATTATACATATTGGTGCGGGGCGACCAGGTATTCAACCATTCTTTTGAGCAGGTATAAGACCACCCTTACGGTCAGAAGTAACGGTTATCCCACTTTACCTGCTCGACAATCGCAGACGTCGAAAGTTTTGGAATGAAATATTTTCGCAGTACAAGAATATGAAAGCAACGGTGAAAGAGACGATTAGAATAATATGTTATGTTATAAATGCATTTTCTACCTTAAAATTTGCGTAGAGTAATATGTAACGCACTATATAATACGTAATATTCACAAAATATATTTCCACGGGAAAAACTGTTAAAAAGAAGAAGAAAAAAAAAGTTATAGGAGACGCAGGGGGGGCCCTTGAACCCCGGACCGCTAGCATAACAATCTGACGCGCTACCGTTGTGGCCACGAAACCTTCTTGGGTACAGATGCAATGTATCTGGATTACTAAGTACGTTAAAAACTTTAAATCGAAATATCTCAAAAACGAAGGCCCACCATGCGGAAAGCCGAAATGGTATTTTCATACTACATGAGTACTACGACCCCCATATATTGTCATTCGAAAAGCGATGTCCACTACCGCGTGGTCCCCTTGTAAGTCATTGGCTAGTCTGCTGTGCCACCTTGGAATGCGCATGCTAAATCATAGAGAATGTGGAGCGCCTGAATGCGCTGATACTCTTTTAGGATTATCATTGCATGGCATTGACTCCAGTACTACTATTAGATGGTTAGATGTAAATATACTGAGAAGTAGGAAATTGAAAACTCGCAAAGAGATTGAGGAGCTGGAAGGTGAATCCACAGACATATTTTGTCCATCCCTCATAGATGATCACTATCCTAACAGACCTAAGGAATTAGAATCTTTGCATCTGTACGATTTTACTATGTGGTATGACATTACTAAAATTAGACCGTCTGGAAAAACTGAATATTATGAAATCCGTGCATCTTTGTTTTTGAAAAAAAAAGGCAACGAGGCTATCTTATCAATCATTATAAGTACAATCTTCAAACTCAACCTGAGAATTATTATTTCTCATTATTATTGTTATTCCAACCGTGGAGAAACACCGACGAATTGAAAAATGGATTTAACACATATGCGGAAGCTTTTTTGTCGCTACAGTCACAATTAACAGAAGCAGTTCAGTATCACGAACGAATAACGGATATTCAAGAAGCGCGTGATCATATAAAGGCAGAAATTGAAAAGAACGTGTTGAATACTGTGGAACAAGAAGAAAATGATCAAGGCGATTACCCATTAGAGTGTGTCCCCGTTGAAACTATTGGTGCCATGAAAGATTTTAAAGACGCGGAAAACAAATTTGACTGTGGTGACTTTCAAAAAATGATTTCGGAATTGAACTATGCTCAGAAGCGGATATTTGATAAAGTTACTGGGTCCTTGACGTCTAACGATAACATTCTCAGACTTTGTGTGAGTGGAGAAGGTGGTACTGGGAAAAGTTTTTTAATAAAAACTATCAGACACTGGATCAAGCAGATTATCGGAAAAGACACAGCAGTAACTGATCCTACTGGAATTGCAGCTTTTAATATCGAAGGTCTTACCTTACATCGATTATTTCAATTACCTGTAGAACATGGGCATACAGCCCAGTATAGGCAACTTAGCGATGCAGCCCTTCAAATTGTACGAGATCAACTCAAAAATGTTGCTTTAGTAATCATCGATAAAATTTCGATGGTTTCTAACGTAACTGTCCTGTACATTCATCTGCGACTTACAGAAATGTTTGATACTGCAGATTCCGATGATGCTTGGTTCGGAAAAAGCCTATGCTGCTATTTGGTGACTGACTACAACTTCCTCCTGTTCACGAAGAACCTGCTTTTATACAATTATCCAATAAGAGTATAGAGAAAAATGTTGGGGGATTAGGTTTTTATAATTTATGGTCTGCCTTGTTTAGCTATGACGAATTGACAATAAACATGCGACAGCAGGTTGATAATACTTACAAAGACGTCTTGTCGATAATTCGCACCGGAGTAGTGACCGATTCGGATACAAAGCTTTTAGAATCGAGGAAATTAAATTTCAAAGCGACAAATTGTAATGACCGATTAAAGGAATTAAGTGATTATATGCTTAATGTGGGATCTAATACGGTGTGTTTACTTCCCACATGTGCTCAGTGTGATGTTTTGAACGTTGCAATGGTGAGTCGATTTCCATCCGAAGAAATTCATTTGATTGCTCATGATACAACGAATTGTGCACTGTACTTGAAGAAAAAGGTGTCAAAAGTACTAAACAAATAATGACAACGATAGCTCCCGAACGGCGGGACTTGCAAGAGTCGTAATTGTTAAAGCAGGAGTGCAAATCATGATTAGAAGAAATATTGATGTTACACTAGGTCTTGTCAATGGTACCATTGCTAAACTTGTTTCAGTTATACGAGGTGTTGATAATGACGTTGAAAAATTAAATATTATATTACCCACGGAGCAAGAACATATAATAGAACGGGTAAGTGTTAAATTTGAAGTAATGGATAGAGCGTTCGTTATTAGAAAACAATTTCCGATTTGCCTCAGCTATGGTATAACTATTCATAAAAGTCAAGGACTAAGTTTGCAGAATGCTGTCATAGAAGCAGGTAATTCAATATTTACTTGCGGACAAATTTACGTTGCTCTATCTCGGGTGACCACATTACAAGGACTGCACCTTATCAATTATGATCCATCATCCGTAAAGGCACAAGAATCGGCTATCATAGAGTACAATAGATTGCTAAAAAAATATAGACCTGATCTTATGACTATTTTAATTTCTAAAAACCGCGTTCTCAATGTTCGTGATGCTGTTTGGGCAGTACCTAATTATAACGTGTCCGAATGTCAGAATACTAATGATCACATCGTGGATACCATTCAATATTACGTAAGAGGTCTTCCGAATTCTGATGGTGTGTCTTGTTACGCAAATGCCACAATCCAATGTATGTTATATTGTTCATCCATAAGAGAAAACTTATTTTCGACTGAAAAAGCTGATCATATTATAAAAGTCTTTATGGACCAATATAAATCGGATCAAAATCCAAACATAATATCATTACGGCAATTCGCAGGAGAAAAATACGCTAACAATCAGCTACATGATGCAGCTGAGTTTATTACCTCTCTTTGTGATCATGAGATTCTTATTAAGAATGCAGTACAACACGAAATTACAACAGTATTAAGATGTTTAGAGTGTAATTACACAAGTATTACTATCAGTACAAATTGCGTGGTACATCTTGCACTGCCCAAGATGTTAAAAAAAAATCATTTGAATTTCAAGATATAATAAAATACAATTTCATAGGATGGAAAAATATGAAAGATCCTTGCAATAATTATGATAATTCAAATTCAAACAAACTAAAGAAAATCGATATAACTGCTTCCAATCAAATTTTTATTGCAAAATTACATTTGTTCGATCACGATAGTAGTGGAACAACAACGAAAGTGGAAAATTTCTACATCAAAGCAATACCTACTACTAAAATACAATTGGTAGATCACTGTTATAAAGTTAAGGCAGCGATTTTCCACCACAATAAAACTATTGCCGATGGTCATTGCACGAGTATGGTAAGGGGTAGGGCACAACGTGGGTATCCGTTGATGATTTACAAGTAGAAAAACAAGCTTGGCCACGAAATGCTAAAAATGCATACATATTTTTCTTCGAAAAGTGTTAATTGTGGTTGTTAATACAGTTCAATGTTAAATACGTTCAACGCCAAAGGCTGCTTTCAGCGCCATAAGCTGCTTCGCGCACCATCACTGTACACAAAGTTCTATATACATTATTCAAATAGATCGGCAATGCAGTGCACATGGTTTCTTTTCGTAGTTGTTAAACTTACGTAAAATTTATCCTTAATCAAAAAATAAGTAAAGTAAACTCGCTGAACTGCTTTGCCCTATTCCGAGTATTCCGAGTAAGCTTTACTGGCTGCATACGCGCCTTATCTTCTAACATCACTCGATAGGCTGCAGTGCGCCGTAAACACGTGGACGTGTGACGAAGATAGATCAGAATTTATAATTTATTGGGATTTCCTTACTTTTTCCTTATTTTTAGCACTCGTGACAGTGATACGAAATGCTAAAAATGCGTACATATTTTTCTTCGAAAAGTGTTAATTGTGGTTGTTATTACACTTCGATGTTAAATACGTTCAGCGCCATAAGCTGCTTCGGGCACCATGTATTATACACAAAGTATTATACGTATAATACATATAGATTGGCAATGTGGTGCACATGGTTTCTTTTCGTAGTTGTTAAATTTATGTAAAATGTATCCTTAATTCTGTCCCGTGATAATTTGTAAGTTATAATAATATTAAAAATTATCTGAAGTCATTCCCTAGTATGCAAATTATCTTTGTAAAAAGAAGTGAGATCCCCCCAAGAACTTCAAAAAAGTAAAAAATTACGCCAAGTACATGAAATCAAATAAATCACAAAAATAGAAGATAAGAATAATAATTACAAAATAAAAAAAGATGTGAAATCAGAATGAGCTGCCAGTACATAAAGATGCTTTCGAACTGCGCTTAAGATGACACAACTACATATACATAGCTAAAATGTTGAGTTCATAAATTCCATTACTCATATCACGGACATTTTAATTAACCCATCAAAAAGAATCCCATTTAAAAACATTGTCGTAAATTAACTAATAGCTTTACAAAATTAATGATATACAAAAATTGCGCCAATTTTAACAATGGCTATTTATACAAAGAGAAAATGTATTAAATAATATTAAGCAGTTATATTTTTATACAAATAAATATTTTAATACGAATAAATATTTTATTCAAAATATTTGGCGCTGCTCTTCGAATTGGTGTTGCTAAACTGAATAAATATGTATAAATTGCAATAATCTTTTTCTCTCTATCTCTCTATAAAGCTGACTGCGTTTCTAATACTCGTATGTATATGTATATATTTATGTATTTTCGATTGTAAGGGAGTTATTGTAAATTATTAATAATACTAAGACAATTAACATTTTTTCGGTTTCGCAGCGCCAAGTATTTTGAATAAAATATTTATTCGTATTAAAATATTTATTTGTATAAAAATATAACTGCTTAATATTATTTAATACATTTTTTCTTTGTATAAATAGCCATTGTTAAAATTGGCGCAATTTTTGTATATCATTAATTTTGTAAAGCTATTAGTTAATTTACGACAATGTTTTTAAATGGGATTCTTTTTGATGGGTTAATTAAAATGTCCGTGATATGAGTAATGGAATTTATTAACTCAACATTTTAGCTATGTATATGTAGTTGTGTCATCTTAAGCGCAGTTCGAAAGCATCTTTATGTACTGGCAGCTCATTCTGATTTCACATCTTTTTTTTATTTGGTAATTATTATTCTTATCTTCTATTTTTGTGATTTATTTGATTTCATGTACTTGGCGTAATTTTTTACTTTTTTGAAGATTTAGGGGGGATACATATTTATTCAGTTTAGCGACAGCAATTCGGAGAGCAGCGCCAAGTATTTTGAATAAAATATTTATTCGTATTAAAATATTTATTTGTATAAAAATATATCTGCTTAATATTATTTAATACATTTTTCTCTTTGTATAAATAGCCATTGTTATAATTGGCGCAATTTTTGTATATCATTAATTTTGTAAAGCTATTAATTTACGACAATGTTTTTAAATGGGATTCCTTTTGATGAGTTAATTAAAATGTCCGCGATATGAGTAATGGAATGTATGAACACAGCATTTTAGCTGTGTATATGTAGTTGTGTCATCCTAAGCACAGTTGGAAAACACCTTTATGTACTTGCAGCTCATTTTGATTTCACATCTTTTTTTTACTTTGTAATTATTATTATCATCTATTTTTTGTGATTTATTTGATTTCATGTACTTGTCGTAATTTTTTTACTTTTTTGAAGTTTCTTTATGGGGATTATAATGTCCCCAGGGCAGAGTGTCGGTCGAATCGGGTACGATATACCGCTTGTCGTCGTGTGGGCTTAGAGCGATGTTCGATTCCGAAATGATATACACTTTGTGCACTTTCGACCGTATGCATGATTGCCTGCGAACCATTTCGATCTGCCTGTGCAAACACTGCGCGTAGTCATCGAAAGTTATCGTCCTGGATATGACGTTGGTCTTGACGCCTTTCGCCTTTTTCGTATCTTTTTTACCGTCTACGCTGAGTGCATACATTTTGGCTCTAAGACCTACGAATTCGGTCATTATCGCACCGTTATTTTCGTCCTTCATCAGCCCCGGAACCTTCTCATTTAAGCGCGGCATATTATATGGATTGTCGATGGGATAATCAGATGTGTCAAATCTATCGATATTGTGTTTCATGGTCTCGTAGATATCTTCGCATTTAATGTGATAAATGAGACTGTCAGTGTCTGTGTATAGAATTTTACAATTTTGAGCGTGCAGGGGAGACATGTACTCGTGGTGAAATTCATACAAACAAATTTTTAATATGTCCAGAATGCACATACCCACGTATATCGGTTTGTTGAATTTCACCTCGAGTTTTCGCAATTCAACAGCTATTAAATTTTCCGAAAAAACACTTCTGCTGTGGAAATTCGGTTTCGCGATCATCGCCTCCGCGCCAAATCGCCCTTCCCAATGTGTTTAAAGTTTTACATCCACATGATTTCGCACATTTTCCATAGTTTTACCGAATACCGCGTTGTTCATCAATTTGTATAAATTTTTTTCAAAATCATTTGTCGCGCTTGTTCTAAACCGCGTATTGAGTTCGATGTAATCGCGGAGCCAGGGGGATTGAGCGAATTGAAGCACGCGGTGTATCTTTGTAATACGAAGACCGTGACGCGTGCACTGCTGCAGGTTACGATAATGGATAACGTAACGCTGCTTATCGTATACTGTCGCGAGTAATTTGTCCTGTCTGCTGCCAGGTGGATTGGCACGCGTCGGGCAGAACGGTAGATCGGCATGAGCGTCGTGCAGACGTTAGGGATATTCCAGATCTACCTCGAGAATGTATCCCGTGGGCGAATCGACAGCGATCGACGACACGTTAAAATTTGCAACATCTTCGACCCATTGAAATTTGGCGTATGGCAGGGGTTGACACATTGCCCACCCATACAAATTGTTTACATCAAAGTACATCAAGTACGATGACTGTTCCGATGCGTCGTAAGATGGCATGTGCGTATCTTCCGGAACATTGACTTAAACCACCGCGTATACCGCGTTCGATAAACATGACCATATCGACGTCTGTGAACAATTCGAATGTAATTTTGGTATATTTTAGCATGGCATGCCACGTGAAACCGGGTAAAGTATAATAATGTGCTGAATCTAATCCGTAACTCTTGATACAACTTTCGCGAAAATTTTCAAAAATATCTGCCAAGAACAAGACATCTGTTTTCAAATACAAATCGCTGTATTCGCCCAAGGTTCTAATGCCGAAACGCTGCCAGACAGTCTCGGCGTGCGCGTAATCGCCCTCGGATACAGTCTCGCCCGTCAACGAACTGTAGAATGACTCGCGCGGCGGTAAGCATGAGTCCTGCAGCTTGTTCGCACAATCAAGGTATTCATACGGAAAGACACCCTTTCGCGTTAATAAATTGAAATCTTCGGCGGATAATGTTTCAAATTTGGATCGTAAAATTTTTAATTTATCTGCGCTAAGAAAAGATGCTTATTTGTCGAGACTGGTGTTTAGAAATTTGTATGAATCGATGAATCGCAATTTAATATAATTTCGCGAGTCTGATTCAGCCGTATCTTCAACATTTTTTGTGAAAGAAATATACTTTTCTTTAGTAATGGGTAATACGTCAATGCTGCCTTCGAAAGCGGTAGCTATTTCCTCGATAATGAAATGTGAATCGTAGCAGAATAAATTATGAAAAACTATGGGGATGTAAAACGCATTTTTATAATTTAAATTACACTCCGAATGTGCTGGACCTCTAAACCGTCCGGATAGATGGCAATGGCGTATATCGCTAGCCTCGAATGGTTCGTCGCAAATATGGCAGTGTGCTGCATTGCTAAATGCCGTCCCCTGGTCTTTCGTCAATTTTTCCATGGGAACATTAGTGGTCAGGACGGGTTTGGCAAAGTCTGCAAAATTTTTCAGTTCTTCTACGAACCATGAAACACAATCCGCTTCGCGGCGACATCGATACATCGATAGTGATTTATCGTACGAACAATGCATATAATAGCCGATACTATGCACCTTATGTTTCTGGTACGTGTGCAATTTGCGAACCTCCTCACCCCTCCGACTGTCCTCCGTTTTCTCGATGATGCACTCGAGATCTGCGTACACCACGAAGCGGAGCCGCTCCTTCCTGCAGTGGTTATCGAAGTTGAGCAAGTTGTTGCCTTCGCTGAGCAGCAGACTAGCGCAGTCGTTCATCTTCCCACAGTCCAGGGAATGAAGCTCCAACTTCTCAACAGATCCGAAATAATGCATACATCTGTAAACCCAAAAAAAATTTATATAATTTGTTTCGCGAGACTTTTCAACATTTCATAAGTTTATATACGTACCGATCACAGATGAATTTCTTTGCCTTCTTCTTACTCAACTGCGTGCTCACCAGCCGGGACAAGTCCTTGATGCACGCAAAGTGCCCTATCACCGTGCTCTTGATTCGGCGTGTAGAGCAGGTTGACGTGCCGATCCCTCTTTTGGCTGGTGAGGCGCAGTGGGAAGACTGTCGGCCCTTTCTTCCTCTCCTCCTCGAAACTGTACACGTTGACGGAGATGCCATTCTGCCCCTCAAACTTCCCAATCTGCTCCAGAGATATTGGAAATTCAATGCCCCGGAGATTTAGCACCAATGTATAATGCGATTATGAACTTGGGCGATCGACATTTCTTTCCGCGGGATGAAGAGCGGCGACCACTGCCCAAGCGAAACACGCATTGTCCTCGGATCGCAAGCTAATCGTCGCTTTCTTCAGCGATATTTCCCGTGGCAACTTGCAGTGACATCCCGCGCGCAGCGGATTGTACTTATTGACACTGACTGTCAGGTTGAGGATTCTCGTCAATGCCCATCCGCTGTCGCGTTCCTGGAACTCTTCCAACGATGCCAGGGTGGGTTCGATGATACATCGCTGGTATCACTCCTGCAGATCGGATGTACCGAAGAGTTCACAGTTTCGGGTGTTGATGCTTTTACAAGCATGCTTGTCACCTGCCACAAATTCACCGTTAAACACCGTGTTCACTTTGAGGTTCCGATGTTTCCTCAAAGCGCCCCGCACATGCTCCAACACAATGGTCGCTGCATCCTGAAGGAAGTTGCGCGGTTCGATGTAATTCGAATTTAGCACTGCACCACTTAATACGCGGCTATCGAACACAGTATCTATTTCGCGCCACAAAAGTCCCGTGCTCGAATGTCCTGCACCTTCACGCACGAAACGTCCGCGCAACGAATATTTCAGTCCTTCGAGCTGCGCGATTCGAGCAACTAACGATTGTCGAACACCGATCGATAATCGAGGACGTTTCACTCGGCTGTGTTCTTCCAAAGATTCGATACACTCGTTGCACCGTTCTTCTTACGCGAGGTATTCTTCGCGTGAAATCAATCGTGCAGATTGATCTCGCAGTTGGCGTTCCACTTGCGCGAATTTTTCCATGATCGTAAATGGAATGTAAATGTAATGTATTATCCGCGCAACGTGTTACAACGATTTGAGATTTTTGTACAGTTTAGAGCGCTTTTATACCTATGCCACGATTTGGTATCTCTGTCTAACTCTTTCGATGTACCTCCTTCCTCCAATAGATTGCACATAAAAAGCCGACATTGCCCGACATCATCCGATGAAAATAAATTATTACGCTCGGTATATGTACCATTCAGGAAAGACTAATGTCAGAGAGCTGGCGTTGGGGGAGTTGGTTAGGCGGCTGACTCGTACTGCGGAGGTCTCTTGGGATCGAGCCCCGTCGCCCCCGAGATTCCGTTTTTTTTTCATTTATATTAATATCTTAAAATTAAATATTTCCTCCCGTACCGACAGTTTGTACCACGCTCCAGAGTAGCACTTCACCCGCGGTTCTCCTCCTCGATGCACTTCGGTTATCGGTTCGATATCAATTCGGTATCAATTCTCGATAATATCAGTTTTCGCGCTATACCCCCACCACTCCGCCATCTCTATGACGTCATCCGCCGCGGCGCCGCGCCCGCAGCCCGCCCCCCAAAAAACAAATTTCGAAAAATTTTCAAACTCAAATTTGGATTTCAAGGTCATGATAAGGATTTCACCTGACCTTGAAATCCAAATTTGATTTAGAAACCGCCTTGTTCTACTACTAACTGTAATTTCGTTTGCCGTCGCATTGCCGGGCAAACATGTGGACATTGTTTAATGTACCCTTGTAAAATTTTACAGTCGTTACAACTGAGTTATAAACCATTTCCATAATTTGTAGCACCTTCAAGTCAACCAAATGTAGCTTCGTAAAAACACATGTTACAGTGTGCCCTACAGTAACAGCATTTATGATATCCTCTATTAGCCAGGTATATCGAGGAATTCGTATACTTTTCGCGAACGTATATCACCATCGTGTCTCGCCGATCGTTTCGCAGATCGATAATATATATCGAACAGGTAGTACACAATATAAGACTGCGTTGAATCGTGGAAAAAACATGTGGATGTAGTCGATGTAGAAATGTGAGGCCGAACCCGCTGTCTCTAATTAGTGCCGAGTGTATAACCTTCTGGCGTGCACGAAGCAGCGCCGCGCTCCGGCGGGCACGTACTTTGGCGAGGCGCGCGGTGTGTGGCGCGCCGGACCGCGCGCAAGAACGTCCGTATAAAGGGTACTAGGGGTAAAGAGTATAGTGGTTGGCCACCTGACAGTGATTGGCCATATTTTGAGAAATAAATGAATATAATGAAATACCAATGTTATGCCTTTTTTGAATGAACATATTCATATTCCTTGTACTTTCTTACTTCGGATGTAATGAATATTTCTCCACTCATTATATACTGTGATTATATATAAAAGCAAATAGGATGACTCGGCTTTGAAGCTTGGAAATTACAGCGATGTAATCAAAAAACCATAAAAGTACAGTTGAAAGTTTGCGAATAGTTTAATGTATTTATGATATGTATATTTCTTATATTCGGTATATATTGATAAATAAAAGTTGTAACTTTATAAAAGAATTATTTATTTGTTAAAATTATACATATATTATGAAAAATATAGAGGGCCAACAACTGTCATGTGAATAATGTTGAATGATAGTAACTGGCCGGGCGGCGAGTGACTGTTTTTTAACCATGTTAATGATGAAACAGTAATGTGCCCCCTGTTAAAAACAGAAATAAACAACAAATACATACATAATAAAATATATCCATTTTTATTGAATAATTTTAATCTTATTTCTATCATCAAATCAGGTAACATTTTCTTTTAGGTTATATTATGTGTCAAATAGCGGCCAGTCACTGTCGAACCGATTGGACAATTACTGTCTTGAGCATGCCAATAACTATATTTCTTCGTAGGAAACACATTTTTTGTATATTTTTATACATTCTTGACCTTTTTTTATAAACTCTATTTATTTTTAGATTATTGAGGGTTTTTCGTACTTATTTATATTGATTTCCATTTCAAATTTACTAAACTCACATTTATAATTCATTATTTATGTGATACTCTTACTTAAGTGGCCAACCATTGTCTTTACCCTATTCTGTGGAAAAAAATAATGAAATTTTTTCCTTAAGGGGGTAGGTTATCCTCGACAGCATAAAATCAGGCCCTTCTTCAAACGCATATTCTGAAGTAATAAATGAATATAGGGATAATTTTTGTTTTAATTTTTAATGTTTATTTTGTTGACTTTGATGCACAAAACGAAAATTTTAAATACATTTACAGGAAACAAAGTTATAAATATAAATGTCAGAACGTGTACGCGATGCACTGTCTAATGGTAAAGACGATTCCGGAAAGGGGAATTAATTAAAACACAAAGTAAAGGTACTTTTATAATCTGTAAGACAGTTTCCATCTTGTGTCGGAAGCAAAATTTTGATCAGTAAATTAATACAATTTTTATGTTGATGTATATGATTTTATCCTTTTTTGTGGAAATAATATTTTTCATCTTTTTTTTATGAATTTATAATAAAAATGTGCTCCCGACACATTGTGGAGAATAGTTTCCTACACCTCCCTGTACATTTTCAATTTAAATCGTTCGAGTGGTTTTCGTGATATTATGTTCACCAGTTTGGAAAATGTAATTTCTGGGAAATCGCGTTTAAAGTTGGACATGCAGATTGTCGTTATCCGATCTCATGTACAGGCTCGTACATATTTTACTGTAATTCCTTCAATTTTGGAAATTCAGGGCCCGGTTGCGTTTAAAATGCGTAGAAAAGATATAGCTAGCGGAATATGCAAAAATCCTAAAAAACAATTTTCGAAAATTTTGAGGATAACCTACCCCCTTAATCTTCAATGGATGTATACATATAAATGCCATTAATAAGATTTTAATATGAATAAGATTTTCTATTCTGTTCATTATTTGGAAGAAACAAATTGCTAAATAAACCTATGATTTTCTTGCGTCCAAGCTGTGGACCTCCTTTTACGAAGATATAATGGGCATGTAAAAATGTTAGAAATATTAAAGTAAACTTACACTTCTTTGAAAAGCCTGTATCATACATTAAGGAGGTTCGATACCGGAGAAAAAATAGTGACAAATCTTTGAAAAGTGTTTAATCTAATGTTCAAAGTGTAGTCTGCAGTGTGTCAAAATTTGAAGTCGATTGACCGCATGGTTTTTGAAAAAATTGAAATCAGAGTTGCGCTCTTATACACAGGCTATTATGGGAGAAGCGATAAAATTTCTATAAAATGTTACACAGAGTCCTTAAAAATAGTGGCAAACTCCTAAAAAATGTTGCAATCAAAAGTTTAAGTATTCCTATGAAATTCTAAAAAAGAAAATCGGACATGAACCGTATGGTTTATTAAATAATTTAATAAATAGACAGCAATGTGCTCGTATTTTTGGAACTGCCTGAAGGAACTGTTTGAAACGTGGCAAAGCTGTACGCCGGGTAGTCATCTATACAATGTATACTTGTACAAAGCATACAGTAAAAATTTGTAAAAACACTACCAAGCTGTAAACATGTATTTAGTAATTTGTTGCGAACCGGTGCGAACGCGCAAAAGAACGCCACAAGTGTGAGATGGAAAGAGAAAAAGATGGACGCAAAGCGACGTTGCCACATTTTACTCACATATTTTACGCTACTTTTAATGAAAATATTGTGTTTCTAGCTGCATTAAACATACTTTTTGTTTAATTGAATTCCAAAACAAACTGTGTAGTAATAATTTTATTAGGAATAGACATGTAAATAACATTTTTGTCTACATAATTTTTTTTATCTAAGATTGGTATCACTGCAGAGCCTTCCATTTATAAGCATAGGCTTACCCCTCTTGCCGCCTGCCCCGCAAGTGAGGTATCGAACCTCCTTAAGGGAGTACATGAGTATTAGACAGCTAAAATCAACTGTTGCTTCTGGACTAGATTGTAGAGCCAGTAATAACTTAAACCATTTGCTCTTTTAACAATTCTTTCTTAGGGATATAAGACGTATTTTCAAATAAGAATGTTTCCAAAATATTAAAAATTAATTAATATTGTTACGTCCCGAAACCGAGATGGTGATTTTTGTGATTAATTTCGGAACGTAAAGAGAGGGATGACTTGCCCCGTCGCAACCCGTAATCCCTAAGGCCGGTAACGCTTTTTGGAGTAAATTGTACGGGGCAGGTGGATTGGCAAGTTTTTAAAAATCGAGGAGGAAAAGAAGATGTGCGTGTTTCGTCTTGGGACCGTCAGCCAGACTCATCCAGTAGGGCTATAGCTGACGGCCCTTGTCCTAGACACACGGAGACTAACAAGGCAAGATCCCGAATCCGAAAATTAAAAAAATTCTGAAACCTTGTGGATATGTAGGGGATTTCCTTCTGATTACAACCCAATTTTTTTGCTGCCCAAAATCACACTAAGGGGGTGAAATTAACCCCTGAAGATTCGGCTATTTTTCGATTTTATTTTGTAACACACAATCTGTAAGAGATAGAAAAAAAGTTTCAAGACAAAAGTTACTTTTTTTAATTAGATCTTTTACATCGTAAAGGTTTTATCAATTGTTTAAACAATTAGAAAAAAGTTATAAACAAAAATATGAATAATGTTTTCTGAAATTCGGGTTTTCACGTGAAATCTGAACTGGATGTTTAAATAATTATGAAACAGCATAATCCATATTTTTTTTCCATACAATTTCAACTATGGTTGTATTGAGGAACTGTGCTCCGCGACAATCGAAGAACTTTTGGATCCCATTGTAACGTGCCTTTAGCTGCACGACGAGCAATGTTTTTCTAATATTTATTAGGAAATAATACGCGACGCGTAGTAAGAAAGTAAGATAATTCATACACTTTTGTCTCTAATTACACATGGGGAAATTATATCAGGTGGTAATAGAGGAGAAGAAGGGAACTGTTAGATATAACTTATCCTTATTAGAACTTTTTATTTTTAACATAATTATCGAACTTTTCTCTTATTTGCTCACCAAACAAGCGAGACAATGCAGGCGTTTAATAAGCGATTTAAGTATAATTAGATAACTTTGAAAACACTTGTGTGATGTGAATATATACCTACTTTTGTCTCCCATCAAAGTATTATCTCATGTCTATTGTTCTCTCGAGCATTAATAATGAGAATACATATATTAGTATTCTTATCAGATGATACATTATTTGCAAGGAAAATAAAGATGATCAATTTTAATGAGACATTTCACTGTCCAAGCATGTTTTCTTCAGACGTGATAAAGTAAGATACATACACATATGCCATATGTATACGTATAAGATAGGTATTATCAGTTCTATAGGTTTGTCCTGACGATAAAAGTAATAAATGCTTCGACTCGTTATTATTGTCAGTAGTATCGAAGGCATTTGAAGAGTAAAGACTCATTAACAATAAGAAATATGAGTTAATTATAGTTTAAGTATAGATGTTAACAGTAAATGTACGTTGATTCTGTGTAACAAACATGTAGTGTTGAAAATGGTTTCCATACATCCTGCAAATGTAATTCGTTTACTTATGACAACATTCCTAATTGAGAATAATAATGAGACGCCTATTAATAATAGAGAAATGGAGTTACATGACATAATAAAAGACATGCTTATTAAATCGCAAGAAGACACATCATTTTCAATGGAAGCTGATGTTACATTAGAATTTTTGGAACCCTTTAGACCACATTCTGTAGAATTTGTGGATGATATATATGTACCTACACGCGAAAAACTTTTAGAACCGATAGAGTTCGAAGAAGAGCAGTGTATACCAGAAGAAGGAGGTATTGTGACTTTAGAATATAAAACAAAGGCTGTTGCATTTTGGAAGAGTGGTAAGAAGAGACGGCTTTCTTTACAATCTGTCCAACATAAATTTCAAAAAGTTTCATTCGTATATCAATTGTATAGGTGAGTGGTAAACGATGTACTGTTATGTTAAGGTGCTTCGTATCTATTTGTTTTATATCTATGCAAAATTGCCTTGTTTTCATTAGATGGGAAGAAACGGTGGACAGGGGACACGTCGGGAAAAATTGTTCACAAATTTCTGAATATGTGTATAATAAGTTTGTTGACGGGATTGAAACTCATGCCATTATTCATGATTTAGTACTAGCTAATGAAGAGACAGGGTTGGAAAATTTTAAAGCATCTCGACATTGGATCTGAAATTTTAAGAGAACGTATAAAATAGTTTCAAGAAAAGTGAAGAAATTTATTACCAGATCATACGGTACAGATACCACGCAATTAAATGAAATTGCTTCGACTTTTGTGAATAATGTACAACCTCGTATTAGAGATATCGAAACAAACAATACATTCAATGCTGATGAAAGCGGATTCAATCTAGAATTACATTCGGGCCGTACTTTAGCTGAACAAGGATCCAAAAGTGTTACAGCAGTCGTACAATCTATATCCGCTACTACACATAGCTATACCATATTCCCCACAATATCAGCTTCTGGGAAACTACTCTCTCCGCTATTTATTGTTCTGCAGAAAAAAGATGGTAATTATGGTCCACGTGTACAACAATCTTTGTTTCGACCGTGGAATGTTTATATACAGGCGTCCACATCTGGAAAGTTAACAAGTGAACTGGTTATGGAATGGTTAACAAACGTATATCTACCACATGCGGGATCTCGAAGCGTTTTGTTATTGGATTCGTGGACTGGTCACTGTCCATCTACATTACGAAATGGTATACCAGGTAATCAACATGTGGAAATATTCACAATACCGAAAAAAAGCTACAGGCATGATACAATCGCTTGATATATATGGTTCCCGGATATGGAAAAACTTTGTACGAAAATTTTCCAACCTTGTATTATTGTTTAATTACGATGTGCAGCTAAATGCAAGGAATAATGTCATTAAATTACAGTCTCTTATTCATAATCAACTTTCATCACCAAAGTATCACAATGTGTTTGCTTACGCATGGTATAAAAGTGGATATATTGTTGAGAAACCAAATCAGTTTAAAAATCCAGTAGATTTCGCTTTTTCACAACAAGATTTCATACATCCACCTTGTTGTTTCATATATGGCATTTATACTATCATACGATGTGCGTGGTGTAAGCAATATTTATGTTTTCAACATTTTTTGAAGAGTTTCATCACCATGAAGAATAATTCATAATCACACAAGTGTTTTCAAAGTTATCTAACTATACTTAAATCGCTTATTAAGGCTGCCGTTCATCGGGCCTTGAATGTGTGCGTACGCTCATACAAGCTAGGAAAAGCGTGTACGTATACGCGTGTAGTAAACAAACCGTAAATTACAACTTTCTCCCTGGAATCGGCCAGAAGGAAGTTTTTGTGGGTACAGTTGCCTTCAGTAGACATCCGTGCAGGGTGTCACACGGCTGCTGGAACGGCCCTAAAGGCTGCCGTACGGCTGCCGTTCCAATATGCGGCCGGCGGCGGTCCCACTAGTGCAAAGGAGAAACAGATGTATACTTCTCCCTTGCACTAGCGCGCAAGCCACGTATCGCGCTTTTCATCGACGTCTGCCAGGGTCTTATCCCCCACTTGGTGGTCTGTCATTTTGCATATCGTTCATTAAATGCGTAAACAATAAGTATATGAAATTTCAGAACTGCAAGAATGACGTTATTACGCTAGAAATTTTACCCGTTTGACCGTCCACCCCCGCGTTAGTTCCCGGGACTGACGCGGCAGACTGGCAAGTTCGTATTCGGTAATACTAATCCAACAATAAGAACTGTGACTGCATCGAGTCATGTTGACCCCTATGTAGCCAGCTCTCGGTCTACAATGCCGCCAATAAGCCACGTTTCGCTGAGATTCGTGGAAGTGCCGAATTCCACGTTCTGCATTTCTCATTAGATCTTTACGAAAATGGCGTCAATCGATGTCGTGCCGATGAAAATGGCCCCACACTAATTTCGTTAAAAATAGTCCGGTTTACACGACATGATTTTAATCAGGAGAACTCCAGGAATTCATTGGTATCACTGCCATATCGATTCGATGAAGAATAAAGAATTTTTTAATACATCGTAGTGAATCTCGTCACGAGCATCGAAATTCACGAAACTCAGCGAGGCACGGCTTATTGGTGGTATCGCCTTTGAAGTCTCTAGCCAGAGAATCACTCTGTATAACAGTATACAATATAATACTTACGTTATTCATATTGTCCATTATTCACCACTCTTGCTCGTACGTCCGCGTGGTTTGCGTTCTTTCAACGGAATGACTCTCTACGCAACGTACTGTTTGCGCCGTAGCCTGGTTTGTAGAGCGTCATTTGTTTCAGAACGCACCACAGACGAATCCTCGGAGTCACGTTTCGCGTTCACGGTTCGCGTTTACGTTTCTTTTTGTAACGGGTAGAAGGACTTTGATTTGTGTTGCGTTGTGTTGTATTGTGTTTGTGTTGTGTTTGTTGGTTTAGTGTAAAATGAGTGACACTTGAAGTGTGAATATGCAGGACGTGCAAGAAGATATGGACAATAATTCTCCGTTTCGTCCGCGAAAATTACGTCCGTCCGCAAGGAGATTGTCGAAACGTGAAGTACATCGCCAAAAGAGAAGGTCTTCAGCCATTCAGAAGAAACAAGAAAACGCAAAAACGGCAGACGACACTGCCGTAGGACAAAGTCCAGAAGAATTGGCCGAGGAGCGTATAGTATAGGAACCATCAACATCCGATGGACGAAATCATATGCATCAAGAGATAATGTACTTGTCATCCGATGAAGATACTGATACCGCCAGTTCGGGAGAAACTGAAGAGGCGCTTGAAGACTTTGATATAGAAAGTAACGAGGAAGAAAACGTCGTTATAGAAAAAGTTGCAACGAACGAGCCGCAAGAACAATCGCGTCTCCTAAATAGCAATGATATAATGAATTTCCCAAATGTTCTTGCTCAATTGCAAAAAAATAGGTAAGCATGCAAAAAATAGGGAAGACTGTGGCATTGAACACCTACAAATAACTGGTGTGAAACGGTGTGGCTTCAAGAGCATCTTCAGCGTAATATGCAATTTATGCCATTACAAAGCTGAAATCCACAATCAATCAGACGAAGCCGAAGAAGTGGATAGGAATCAGGGCGCCGTTAATGCAACAATTTTATGTGGAGGCAGCTATGCCCAATTGGAACACACTTTTGCAGGAGTGAACATACGTTGCATGTCGAAGAGAGACTTCGTGAAGAATCAAGATGAATTCATCAAGTCCGCAATTGCCGCTGCAGAAGAAGAGATGCTAGCAGCGGCTGAAGAAGAAAAACGTTTGGCGATTGAAAGAGGCGACGTTCTTCCCGGATCAGGGATCCCTCACATCTCCGTTGTGGCCGACGGAAGCTGGATGAAGAGAACACACGAAAAAAGTTTTATTTTACGGCGTTCGAAATAAAGTTTGCAGAATTTGTCGGATTGCTGTGAAAAACAAGAAAGAACCCCGAAAGCACACATGCTTCAAAAACTGGATCTCGAGTATCAACTGCTATGGAAAGCGATGCTATAGTAGAAGGATTCAATACTAGCGTAGAAAAACGTGGGCTCGTTTATTCTACTCTGATTGCTGATGGGGACAGCAGCGTGTATAAGAAGATTATTGATGCTGACCCATATAAGAGACAGATTCGCGTAAAAAAAATTGAATGCACGAATCATTTGTTGCGAAACTTCTGCACAAAAATGAAAGCGATTGTGAAGAAGACTACACCTGGACCATTGAGGCAAGCTGTGGAAAGTGGCATTCGCCGGATACGCACGGACATCGTAAAAGCCGCAAAGTTTAGATACGATCAGAATGTATCAATCGACGAAAAAACGAAGAATTTGCATGGCGACATAGAGAATGTTCCGAGCCACGTGTTTGGTGAACACAAAGAATGTGCACAACTAAAATATTTCTGCGATGGAAAGAATAAAGAGAATGAAAGAAACATCGTTCCAGAATTGATGAAAATTGGAGTGTACCAGGACGTAAAAGAAATACTTCGTCCACTGTTAGCTCATGCGGAGAGTTTACTCTATAATACCAATAATAACGCTGTGGAAACTTTGAACGCAATAATTGCCAAGAACATCGGTGGAAAAAGATTAAATTTCGCCGAGAGAGGATCGTATACAGGAAGATGTGCTGCTGCTGTCGTGGAGTACAACAGTAACCAAGTGCACTCGCGATTGAATGCGGTAATAAAGAAGAAAACGCCCGAGATTGTGCGCCAAATTGAAGAAAAGAAGAAGAAAGAAATGGAAAAGAGAGCTGCAAAACGGAAAGAAACGAAAGTTGCACGATATGTACGCAAGCAATTGCCCTCGCACAAAGATTCCGATTATGGACAAAATGCACAGAAGCCAGACATGCCATCCGAAATGTATGAACTGGAGCGGGAAAAGCATATGCAAATGCTTAGTGATTGGCAAAAGCAAAGACATGCTATTGAAGAGGAAACCATCGGACAAGCAAAGAACCGCAGGTGGTTGCAGTACAAGTCCAAATTGTTGACAGCATCCAATTTTGGACAAGTGTGCCGTCGTCGACCTGACACGCTATGCGCAAATGCAGTGAAGTCATTTCTGTATCCGAGAATAATTACTGCACCCGTGGTGGAATACGGGAAAGAATGCGAGAAAACTGCTCGCGAAGAATTGAAGAAGCAATATACATATATTGCAGAATGTGGAATCTTCATCGACAGCTACATCCCCTTCTTAGGAGCTTCACCGGATGGAATCATCGGTCAAGAGGGTATTGTGGAAATCAAATGCCCCAAATCAGCGGAGAACTTTACGCCGGAAGAAGCTATAGAAAAAGTACGCGCTGTCCGGCGCATGTTCAGACGTAAAGAAACAGGTATTTCAATGAGCAAAACGCATCACTATTATTATCAAGTACAAGGTCAGTTACATATTACTGACAGAAAGTACTGTATATTTTGCGTTTGGACCCCGAAGGGGCTGAAATCTATCAAAGTAGAAAGAGATGATGCGTTTTGGAAAAGAGAAATGGAGCCAAAACTGGTTCAATTTTATTTAGAATGCATGCTACCAGAATTAGTCGGCACAATAGGTGCATGCCTATTCGGGAGCCACAATTTATATTAGCGGAGAGAGCGAAAGAAAAACCGAAAAGCTTGAAAAAACGAAAAAGGTCTCCCTCCGAAAATAGTGAAACTATTGTAACGGTCCGGCGTCGCACCGCGCTGTAAAGCGCGGTTTCACTGACTCTGTCAGTGGTCACAAGTGCCAGCAATGGCACTTTTACTCGCGGATCATACGATCATGCGAGTCGATCGACGCCGCCGTCATTTTGCCAAGAAAGTGACGAAGGAAATAATAAATTTGATCGATCCGGCGTCGCACCGCTGACTCTTGTCAGTGGTTACAAGTGCCAGCAATGGCACTTTTACTCGCGGATCATACGATCACGCGAGTCGATCGACGCCGTAATCACTTTCCTAAGAAAGTGGCGAAGGAAATAATAAATTTAATTCACCCTTTAATTTTTTCAGACACATTTCTAAGTTCACAGGAGCAGACAGACGGAATCCGGTTCGGTCAAAGTGCTCCAGGCTGATACATATGTACGGGCGACGCAGGTATGCATGATGTTCGACGAATTATTGAAACAAATTTGTACTTTTATACCAAACTTACCGAAATGTCTGCGATCATTTGTTACAGGCGGACTTTTTACCAAATTACTGCAAACATGGTGTATGGGACAGTAATGCCAGGACAAATGGAATAATAAGTACCATATTTCAGGTAAAGTTGAACAGCTTATAAATCTACAGTACAATTTTGTACGCTTATAAAACAACCCTATTTCCTAATGTATTTCATAACGTGGTACAGATCCACACTGCCTACGTCATCTTTCGTTATGAGCGACCTGGGAAAATTGTAGGATGATCGTCAATGGAGAAGAGGAATTGCACAAAATGAGAAAAGATAACAGTATTCTTGAAAAAATACACACTTTTTTATCTGTGATTGTCTATTTCAAGGGAACGAAAGCTTGCATGTCGTATTTTAATTCTCCAATTAAGTTGGATTGATTTATTGTGATGACTGTAACTTGATTAGAGACAAAAAAGTATATAAAAAAATGTTCTTTTAAACGATTTTATCAAACAGGCCCTAACAACTAAAAAATAATTCTATTCTTGTACTACAATTTCGATGGTGTTTTTTTAACTTTAAATAAAAACGTGGAGCAGGATATATCGCAACAAATTCATTTCGGCGCTTGATTCAGTATTAAATTGATTCATATTCTGTTATGACATATCCTGCTCCACGGTTTTATTTAAAGTGAAAAAACACCATCGAGATTGTAGTACAAGAAAAGATTTATTTTTTAGTTTTTAGTACATTTTTAATAAAATCGTTTAACATAAATTTTTTTTTATACATATAATTGCAATTTTGACTTCAGATTCGTATTCAGCAACCTCGAAAACTGTAAGATACCAAGTTTAGATCAAATTTGATATGTTTCTGATATACGCGTCCGCCATATTGGATTCTCCATTTTGTTTTAAAAATTTTGATTTTCAGATTCGTAATCAGCAACCCCACAAACCCCCGATTTCTGTCTAAATTGAAGTACGTTTTGAGGGGTTTGCCGCTTTTTAGCGATTTGGACCACTGTGCATAGATACCTCGAGCGTGCAACTGATACGAATATCTACAATTTCTATTTTCTTTGATAATATCTTTATGTTTCATTTAGAACGTTATTAATTGCATACGATTGAAAATTGTGGGCATTATGTTTTATTAAAGATTTAGTGTGTCGCAGAACAGAACCCTGCGAACTGAACTGATGTCTCATAATTCCATCTCAACGTGCATGTGTGGTTTGATACTTGACACAAATCTCAGACACATGTATCGCGATCTGTATCGATACACGTATCTCAACGTGTGTGGGGCCCTTTACATACAGCGAGTAACGAAAATATTCGGATACTAAGGTGTGCTTGACTTTAACGGTCTATATCTTTGTTAATTATTATGGAAGATATGAACTAAAACTTGTTTCATTCGATAGAGTATTTATTGTACTTTACAAATATGTGCAAATTATGAATTTATCTTAATATACTTACATAATACTAAACGTTAAATGAAATCACATCCAATTTACGCGTTGCAAAAATATTCGGACAGATATTTCGTTTCTCAATAAATTTACAAATAGTGCTTGATATTTTTCCCAGAAATGTTCCACTTGAAACGCACTTAGCGTTTATTTACAAGTAGGGGAGACCGGGGCAGATTGTAACAAAAAAGTTTTCACAGTTTTTTCGCGAAAGTGTTTTTCTCAGTCAGGAAATAATTTGTGTGACTTACTACTTACATACGTGGTGAAATCATTTAGTGTAAAGTACGACACTTCGACATCCAGCTTCATCTTAAATCTGAACCTTTGTTACAATGTGCCCCAGTCCGGGATAAATTGTAACACGTGTGTTTTACTTATTTAAATACAAATATGAACACAAATAAACATTTCTAAAAAATATAAATGAAAACACAGATCATTATTAAACATTTTATATACATGAATTAAACAATCATTGCTTATTCATCAAATTGTATGAAAATCTTCGTCTTCGCTTTCTTTACTTTTGCCTTCATACTTTTTTTCTACTTTTTGGATTCTCGATTGTTCTGTTGTTCGTCTAGAGCATCTTTTTCCGGTGTGTCAGCAAATAGCATGTTTGCTTTATCACCATTTAGAGCGGACGAAATAGTAACATGTTACAATTTACCCCGAGCTCGAATTTTTGCGTTTTATCTTAGCAAACGAGAAACTAAACATAAAATTACTAAAATGCGTACACATTATAATAAACTAATGTGTACTTATTCGTTTGCGACAAAGAAGCAAAAATTCAAACGGTTTCTAATGACGGTTAACTGAAATAAAAGTCCTAAGACAAAATTTACTTACGTGCTCTAAATATTAAATTTCTGGGCTATAACCACAAAATGAATACATAACGCTCGTTTGTGTCACTTAAACCGACGGTGCTAATATCGTCAAGCAGCTCTCGCATGCTGTGGTTTACCAGATTTGTCGTTCAAAAGACTTTACTTATGTTACAATTTACCCCGTGTTACAACCTACCCCGGTCTCCCCTATATATATTTTAGATTGCACGTATTGGAAAAACGTACATTCTGACAAATTGGACGCAATTTTCGGCAGTAAGAATACTGAAAGATACACTAAACACCAAGAAATACAAAAAAAAAACAGTTAGATGACTGGTCAACTTTTTTAGAAGACTTTCAATAGCGGCATAGTTGTGCTCCCGCTTGTGGGATGTTACATATAAAATTTTAGGGATTTTGGGTATATTTTCTCGTTGCCCGATCGATAACATCTTTTACATATACCATTTTTTATAGATGGAAATTATTCTAGGAGGTGATACCAAAAAATTCTATAAACAATTTTTCTTTTGTTAAGGATCGTTCCAGTTTATAATTAAAACCAAAGCTTGGTTATTTACCTAACATTTTATTGTTTTGAATGAATCTGTATAAAATAAGTATAATGCACAGATGAATGAAAGGAAGAAAACCTAAGTGTATAATTTCATAGGACGATTGTCTCTAATTGCATTAGAAACTAGTGGACCCTCATATTTTACTAAGAAAATGAAACTTGTATGGCATTCCTGCCAAAAATGTTATATAATATGCGGAAGTAAAACCCTTAACTTCTCCACCACTGCTAGTTTATCGAAATTGGTTAAAAAGTTCCATTATTTTATATGTCTGTAAAAAACAACATGAAAATGGAACATTCAAAGAAGTGTGAGAAACGCACCCTAAATTTGTTTGTAAAAATTATCGTCATTTAATATGATGCGTGGAAAACTAATAAACATTACCTTATTATGGAGCCTATTAAAAACAGGTCTACAGATACATATATACCTTCAATTCACATATAAAAATTTACAATTGTATGTGTATTAGGTATGTTATCTTTCCATGTGTTGATTCCATGTATAATATTACATCAATGGTCCCACATTTACTTAAATCAGATAGATACATATGTAAATTCTGTACAAAAATTGAAAAATATTTATTTAGATAATTTTTTCGATTCATATTTCATCTGATTAAATACTCTTAAGATAGAATTCTTGTTAGCCATATAGGAAAAAAGATAATATCAATGAAATAAGATCATTGTATTACTTCTGCTGCTTAACAACTTATTGTTAGCTATGAAGGTCGTCGACATTCTCCGCTTTACAATGTACCACGAATGGGAATTTACTTTTGTAAGCTTTAGAAAAGTGCTATCTTTTTTGAATAAGAAACATTTGGACAACGTTTTGTAAAACGGAATATTTATGAAATCTTGACAAGTTTAATATGATATTTATGAGCTATAAACTGTATTACTTTAGTACAGTTCATGAGAAGATTTGGTACATCATAAATGACAATCTATGAAAGTTTTGTTTTCACTGCTAACATTATACGCACAGACCGACATCTAGGTAAGGAAAATGTGTCGAAACAAACAACTTTAATATGTTGGAAGTGACAGTAGGTTGGTCTGAATTCATAAGAAATAAAACATGCAATGTAATTTGAATCTTTATTCAACTGAAATTCGATTCTATATAGGCACTGCGGTTTAATAATTCAAGGGAAATTCAGAAGTATTTGTGGTTGAGGAACAACGCGGAACTGCGTTTGATCAACGGCGTTATCCCACTTTATGGTTTTTGAGGTGAATCGTAAGCGAAAGCAAAAAGTTTCCGCGGTCCACTACTTAGAGAGTGCCACAGTGAAAGGCACCTCCCATTTTTCCCTTCTTCCCGACCTAATTTATCTATCGTTCACGTTACTGGCCTCATAACGTGCGCCGTTTCCTTTAACTACTTACCCTTTCTCTTTGCTGTAACACAATCGAGAAATCTTTCAGGAAACGGTATTATCAAAAGTGCAATGTACGCCAATATTATTTACACTTACCATCAAGTTTTCTATGACTTATTATTCCCGCACATTCTAGTCGAGACATGAATACTTCAAATACAAGTATATTTGAACACATAGAGTTATAGAGGAAGGGCATGATGGGGTATCGTAAAAAAAAACATAATCGAAAAATGCTAGACATTTGTTGAAAGTACCAAAAGGAAGCCATTGTATTGTAACAGTTAGGTCGTTGATAAAAATAAGTGGGGAAGCGCGCGTCTTAGGATTAGAGCTGTGAAATCGTCCACATGCTGCGTGGATCTTATTTAGCGAACTAAAAAGACTTATAATAAATATATATTTAAAAACGATAAGTCAATTATTTTTGTTACATTATAATCTCCAATCTATTTACTTTAATGTACAATATTAAAAATTGCAATATTTTTTTATTTGTTGTACAAATAACATCAGTCTCTGGAAAACGATGGTTTGAGGCAAGATGGGGTCCTTGATATGGGGAATGATGGGGAACCCCATCATATCCCGAATTATGGTTGTTCATGTGAGGTGGAATAACGCCATCGTTCTCTATTATAATTTAAATCGAATTTTCGTTACTTTTAATTCGGATTTGAAAATGGTAAGAACATATAAGAAGAAACTAAACGAGAAAAATGGTCAAAAGAAGTTATGAAGAAATCTGTAGATGAAGTTTTAAGCAACAAAATGGGGTACAAGAAAGCTGCTCGAGAATATTTCCTTCCACAAATAACATTGGAATGTTATGTCCAAAAATTGAAACACGGAAATGAAGTGATCATGGGTTTACCATTAAGGCTGCCGTCTCCTTTTTGTTATGGTCCGAATCGATCGAAACGTCCCTTGTAAACAGACGGACCCTAAAGAAACTACTGCGGTCGATAAAAAGAAGTTGTACAGAGGTGACATCTCCAGGTACTCTATGTAGACGAATTTTTCACGCATAGTTGCCACATTTTCTGTTCTCTCTGTCTCTGCCGCGCTGTTGCCACAGCTCTTTCTTATCGAGAAGTCTTGAAAGAATACGGCACGAGAGCTGCGTCTAGCGTCAGAGCCTTGCTGAACGTAAAGGAGGATAGCAATAATGAAAGATAGAGAGGTTGAGTAGTGAAGTAAGGAAACATGTCAATGAAATAATACTAATTTGCGTATCAATATTTGTTATTTATACGTAGAAGGTTGTAATATTATGTATAATCAATGTGCAATTGAAGGGTCGGATGCAATAAGGGAATTTGCGCTCGAAAATAAGAAAAATTATTGTCCAAACGTTAAGAAAGATTGGAAAATTAAATGTTATTAAACTGAATTTTAAATAATATAGTGTTGTAAAGCTCGTCAGAACACATTTTTTCTATTTACAGTTTGTTTATCCAATCATTAGTATTCGAGCTAAAAATTATAAACAAAAAAGTTTTCATCGTCTAAAATCATTATAAACATAAATTGCGATAACTTGACTAAATATTAAGGGATCGTTATGAGACTTAAATCATAACTTGAGAAAACTCTAGCGAAGCCGTAGAATGTACCCTAGTAGCACTTATCTGCTGGGAGTTTGTTGGGCCAATGACTTGTTATCCGTTGGCCAACTGTTGAAGTGTCGCGCTATTTTTAAATGGGCCAGCGATTGTAACCAACGCAGGCCCAACTGAAGGTTTCTTTCCATAGGCCCAACTGAAGGTTTTTTTCTGTAAGCCCAACAGTTTCTTTCCAAAAGACGTCTTACAGACGTCCCGAAGGCGTCTTGAAGAACTTCAAAAGACGTCTTAAACACGTCTTTTTCAGGCCTGGTTTAGGAAAAAAAAAATTCCCGGTGAGGAGAATCGAACCCAAACTTTCCGCTTACGAAGCAACCGCTGTTCGCACTTACCCAACACATTTCCTTATAAACACTTCGAATTTCTAGGTACATAAATAGTATTAATTGTTTATAAAAACTGCGCAGTGAGGCGAAATATTCTACAAAATATCATCATTCGACCTTTAGACTCATTCCTTAAAATTTCACATTCGTCTCAAGACAGACGTCCTCATTACGCATTTATAAATAAGAAAAGAAAAATCACAACTTGGAATATAATAACAGGTTTTTGGATGTAGCAAATTTTCTGACGTTTGTAAGACGACATTTAATCATCGTTGTAAATTTTTTGTTAATTAACCAACCATAGTAATTGTAGGACCAACATCGAATATTCGTAGGCAAACTGTCGTAAGTTTTTGTTAATTAGCCAACCATAATAATTGTAGGCCCAACATTGAATATTCGTAGGCAAACTGTCGTATCTTTTTGTTAATTAACCAACCACAATAATTGTAGGCCCAACATTGAATATTCGTTGGCAAACTGTCGTAAGTTTTTTGCCGTAGGCCCTATGTTGGGAATTTGTAGGCAAAACGCTAACTATATCCCAACTAATTCCCAACTGTTGGCTACCGTTGGCCAACCAAAAATGCTACTAGGGTATGCACAAAACCCTTATGTTAAAAAATGTAATAATATTTAATTGAAAAGAAATACTGGACATAACCCATGTTTTTCAACGTTCGCCGTTAAAAAGTATCGAGGCAATTTTGAGGTACATATCATTTGCAGCGACGAAGGTTTTCCTTAATATACAAGCAAGATTTTCAACAATTCTCACACTGATTAATAAATAATTGTAGAAGATACGGCAATATATATAAATTCCGCGCAGAATCAACAGTCAACGCGAGTGCTAAAATTGCTAACAATAACTAGCGCATAATACGCGGCTGCTGACTGTTGGTGACGCGCGAGATTTATATATATATCATCATATCTTCTACAATTATTTATTAATCAGTGTGGAAATTAGTGAAAATCTTCCTTGTATATTAAGGAAAAACTTCGTCGCTGCAAGTAATACGTACCTCAAAATTGCCTCGATACTTTTTAACGGCGAACGTTGAAAAACATGGGTTATGTTCAATATTACTTTTTAATTAAATATTATTACATTTTTCATCATAAGGGTTTTATGCATACATTTTACGGCTTCGCTAGAGTTTTCTGAAGTTATTTTTTAAGTCTCATAACGATCCCTTAATATTTACTCAAGTTATCGCATTTTATGTTTATAATCATTTTGGACGATGAAAATTTTTTTGTTTATAAGTTTTAGCTCGAATAGTAATGATTGAATAAACAAATTGCAAATAGAAAAAATATGTGTCCTGACGAGCTTTACAACACTATATTTTTTAAAATACAGTTTAACAACATTTAATTTTCCAATCTGTCTTAGCGTTTGGACAATAATTTTTTCCATTTTTGAGCGCTAGTCCCCTTATTGCATCCGACCCTTCAATTTTGAAGCATACAATTTGAATAAGGTACATCACCGAAGTGTAACAGGCCAATCGTAATGAAATTTACGAATGCTATAATGCTCCTAAAAATATATGACGCTTTCTTTTTTATCAAGCTATACATTAAATTATCTTTTCTATAAAAAAACTCTCCTCGGATCCAAATTACTACTTGCGAGTCCTTCCAATTTTTTTATTTCTATCTCACAATTTTGAAAATTATGTATCTGATAAACACAATACTCTCCTTTACTTGTCACAGTCGGGTAAAAACGTCACGTTTCACATTTTATTAATATACATAATCCACCGCACGTAACACTATATGCCTCTCAAATCGAGATTAGAAACCGCCGAATACCCCAAATCCTCAGTTCGAAGAGTTTATCCAGATACATATTATCTTTGCCCATCTTTGTTCTCCAGCCGCTTCGTCGTGATTCATTCAAGCCTTCCTGGCAACAAATAGTAATAGGGGAAATGCGGCAACAGCGCGATGCCACTCTCCATACGTTTCGGCAACTATGTCTTTCCTATATTTTTCGGCTAGCTTGGACTTCCACCGGTTCTGATGCTACATGGCGCGAATATACCATCAGCGTTGGTGACGGAGAATCCTTGAAGCTTCATTCTGCCATTTCTCGAGGCTGTCTCAGTACACGATTCATAAATTCATTATTATTTCAACGGACGGTGCTTATTAGCGTTCAAACGCACCAGACCCGCCTGCACGGAAGTCTACTGGAGGCAACTATACCCGCAAAAGCTTCCTTCTTGCCGATTACACGACGTAAGTTGGTTGAAACGGGTTGTTTACTACACCGCGTATACGTACACGCTTTTCCTAGCTTGTGTGAGCGTACGCACACATTCAACGCCCAGGGAGACGGCAGCCTTAAATGCTTGCATTGTCTCGCTTGTTTGGTGAGCAAATAAGAGAAAAGTTTGATAATTATGTTAAAAATAAAAAGTTGTAATAAAGATAAGTTATATCTAACAGTTCCCTTCTTCTCCTCTATTTCCACCTGATATAATTTCCCCATGTGTAATTAGAGACAAAAGTATATGAATTATCTTACTTTCTTACTACGCGTCGCGTATTATTTCCTAATAAATGTTAGAAAAACATTGCTGGTCGTGCAGCTTAAGGCACGTTACAATGGGATCTAAAAGTTCTTCGATTGTCGCGGAGCACAGTTCCGCGATACAACAATAGTTGAAATTGTATGGAAAAAAATATAGATTATGCTATTTCATAATTATTTAAACAGCCAGTTCAGATTTCACGTAAAAACCAGAATTTTAGAATACATTATTCATATTTTTGTTTATACCTTTTTCTAATTGTTTAAACAATTGATAAAACCTTTACGATTTGATAGATCTAATTAAAAGAAGTAACTTTTGTCTTGAAACTTTTTTCTATCTCTTACAGATTTTGTTACAAAATAAAATCGAAAAATGGCCGAATCTTCAGGGGTTAATTTCACCCCCTTAGAGTGATTTTGGGCAGAAAAAAAATTGCGTTGTAATCAGAAGGAAATCCCCTACATATCCACAAAGTTTCAGAATTTTTTGAATTTTTGGGTTCGGGATCTTCCCTTGTAAGAGAAAATACTTTGGAACTTGTATATATATATAATAACGAGAGTGGACGATAGAACTTGCGAGAAGAATGGACCTCTAGCGGCGCCGGCGGAGACTAATCGACGCGACCCATGGTCGGGCCGGGACGTCACAATATACAAGACGTCAAAGTGAGTGCTTGCGTAATGCGCGCCTCCATGTGGTGAACACGATTCCGATTGACTGACTCATCTAAAAGCAAAATCGCTGTATATGAGTATCCTTTAACTCAAAATCTAAAATATGGAACTCGGTCGAAATTTTTTTATAAAAATTCACGGAGTTATACAACAAATATCACCTTTGAAGGATTTTACTGAAGTAATTCTGTGATAAATGTTGTCTTAAATGTTGTTAAAGTTATGCGATCTTAGTCAGCGAGTTTCCCATAGTGCAGAAAAGTGTTTTGTAAGTTCAGTTAACATTTCAACAAAAATATCGATTCGTTCTCGAGTTACGATGTCTGATAAGAAATGCGCAAGTCGAAGATTGCTCACTTCTTAATAGGCACTCGAACCCCTTTGAGGATTGAAAGCCATAAAATCGGGTGAGGCACTGCGAAGGGCTGTCCTCACCACGGGATACCAGGCCGCATATCCTTGACGGGCGTTGCTCCAGATTTACCCTGTATCTGTTCCAGAAATAAAATAATTCTTTACTCTTTATCGTATGAATATGGAAGTGTGGCCGATGGATTCCTTGGGGTTTTCCGATGAAAATCATGCCAAATGTCGAGTAAATCGGACAACTTTTACATAAGGAGTACAAATAGCTTGTGTCAAAGTAGTCCGGTTTGCATGACATTTGGTATGATTTTCATCAGAAAAACATAAGGAATCCTTTGGCGTCACGTCCCTTTCGATACGATGAAGAAAAGAATTTCTTAATACGCTGTAATGGATATTTCACCCTAGACTGCGGGGGCTCGATCTCAATTCGCTACGTTCGGCTCAGGATTCATACCTTTTTTCCGGAAAAAGCGATAAAATTCGGTGAGGCACTGCTGGGGGTTTATCCTCGCCACGGGGTACCAGGCCGCATCATTCGACGGGCGTAGCTCCAGAATCATCCTGTATCATTTGTGCAGTGTGTGACTCGAGTACCCTCCGTGTAATCGGTCTGCGCGAAGTAGGGCGCAAGTTCGATCATTATCAGTACTCCTGCCCGAGAGGAATACGATTTACTTTAATATTATAGTGCATGTGTGTTTTGTAATAAAGTGTTTCTATCGTCTCCTGAATTCAATAACTGGCATTCAGACATTGACGCTCCTACAATCCACCGTCAATACGCCTTCGTGGAAAGACACAAGATGAAAATGGGTAACCCACTGTCGACGCGAGGTCCTCCCTAAAAATTCGCACAGATCCCTTATCTCTCGAGTATAAACACGAGCTCCAATATCAAAACAGAAGCATGCGTTGACGTATTCCGTGCGAGAGAAGGTGGGCATTGGGGAGGAGGTATTGCTGTGAAGAGGCTCCCCTCAAGAGAGGGTTGCAAATCCGATTAGTCCTAATACAATCTACTCGCTACGGTTGAAATTTGGTCTAGCAACTTTCACACCTCCTAACTCTAACCAATCGAACTTGCATCCCTCCCAAAAGAACCGGCCATCCGAGCGTAGGAGTAAGTGCGAAATAAAAGTAACGGTGCGCTTCTCGATACCGCAGATGTACCTACCTAAGTAGCATTTCTGACGGAAAAGAATTGTCCAGCCTTTGGGCCTGCCATTCCCGCGTAGACCTTTGGCAGGTAGGTATCTGTTTCAATAGGCAAGGCCACCCGCGGCGCCAGCAAGACCGTTCCCGGTCCTTGCTATTCCAGCGCGTTTTCTTCCAAGGAAAATCAGTAAATTTGCAAGCGCAATATCTTAAAAACCAGTGGAAATAAAGTGTATATATTGTAGCTTATTGAATTTGTCTTGGAACGCACTATCAAGTCACCTCTTCAAAAAAAATAGTTCCATTTAAAAAACCGAACTTGACCATCGTATCTTTTAAAATAATAATCGAAGAAAAAATTCGTCTGCGCTAATAAATTGGCCCCCTCGAACCATGCGATTCCATATTTTTTTTATTTTTTTATCTCCAATACTTTAGGAGATATCCAGCTGTCCAGTCTTCCCGCGGACACCCTGTATATAAAAATTGCGCCTATTATCACAATGGCTATTTATATAAAGAAAAAATGTATTTAATAATATTAAGCTGATATATTTTTATACAAATAAATATTTTAATACCAATAAATATTTTATTCAAAATACTTGGCGCTGCTCTGCCAATTGGTGTTGCTAATCTGAATAAATATGTATAAATTGCATTAAAATCTTTTTCTTTCTTTCTTGTCTCGTTTTATTTATTAACCAAGACAATTAACATTTTTTCGGTTTCGCAGCGCCAAGTATTTTAAATAAAATATTTATTTGTATAAAAATGTATCTGCTTAATATTATTTAATACATTTTTTTCATTGTATAAATAGCCATTGTGATAATTGGCGCAAATTTTGTATATCATTACTTTTGTAAAGTTAAATATAGCACATTAATAAATTTATATTAATTTACGACAATGTTTTTAAGTGGGATTCTTTTTGATGAGATTATATACTTGGCGCTCTTTAGGGAAAGGAAATTGAAGGAAGGGGTGAGGTGGAGAAGGATAGGGGAATCAAATTCCAACAGGCGATGTGGTAGGGTGAAGGAGGAAGGTTTGCGGGGATATCTGAAGAAGGGTTGGGGAGAAAGTAGGTAGAGGAGGGTGGCAAGGTATTGATTGGCAATGAAATGAGGGGGGGGGAAGGTAGTGGGTAGAGGAGGAAAAAATGAGGTGTAGGGTGTTTAGAGGGGTGTGGGGAGACGTGGGAGTATGTGTGGGAGGTGTATATGGGGTAGGGAGAAGAGAGGGGTGGCAGGAGATGGCAGGGGAAGTTCTAAATGATGAGGGGAAGGGGGAAGAATGGAAGAGAAAGATTGAGGAAAGGAGCGAAGGAATGGAGGCATGAATGAGGAGATGAGAGTGAAAGAGTAGACGAGTGGAAGCGGTGGTCCGGGAGAGAGAGGGGTGCGTGTGCGAGCGGCGGGGAGAGGCTTAAAGAGGAAATAGGCTAAGATAGGTTAAGATAGTTTAAGGTAGATATAAGGTAGATTTAAGGGAAGAAGAGGAGTGTAAGAAGGGGAGAGAGAGGAGAAAAAGGGAGATTGTAACCCCTAGGGGAGTCAATAAAGTCCATTATATACTTGGCGCTCTTTTTTGTACCTTTTTTAAAAAAGGTAATTTTGTGGGTTTAAAAGAACACCAACTATATGTACCCCCTTAAGCAAATAACACAATAAGTTTGATCTTCATACTTTGGAGACACTTTTTCCTATAAAGAAATTTTGACCACATAAATTTCATAGTGTTGAAGTTATCAACATTGTGAAAGTGATTGAAGTACTAATATGTGTGTAGAATAATTACATATACATAAGCAACTTACGTAAGGGGGTATTCGCTCTTGCTATATAAAAAAAAACGATTTTTTTATTTTTATTTATAGAATTAAGAAAATATTCCTAAGACGATATTTTGAAATTCGGAAATATGCTAAAGATATAGCTGTTTTATGAACCGGTGCGCGGGTAAGAAACAAGAGAAGTGTTGTGGTCAGCCAGTACAAAGCGTCTGGTGCAAGGGACTTACAATTAGACTGCTGCTTGCGCGCATTAGACAAGGGACACAGGAGCATTTTTTTCGACGGATGTCACTACAATACATTGCATTATAGTAGACTTACGCTAGTATGCGGAGTATACGTCCGCCCGTCAAATTGACGTCCGTCGCAAAAAATCTGGTGTGCCCCCAACCTTAGCTACGTGCAGCATGGCAAAGGCCGTGCCACAGCCACCTAGACCCACTTGACGTGTGACGTTGTATGTCATCACCACAGTTGCCAGGAATAAAGATAATATGATGTAGTAGGGAGTAGTGGAAAGAGAATTCTCGCATGTATAGAGCTATATATATACATACTAATACGACTTGTGCACACCATGAACTCAGTGACATAATAAGGAGTTGTAGAGGGGGAATCCTCGCATGGTGTGCACAAGTCGTATTATTATATACAGGGAGTCCCAAAATTGTGGGACCATGCCAAATATGCATTATCCTGGTCCAAAAAGACATCGAAAAGTCCTTTACCGTTTTGGGATCCAATGCTTCGTTCTTGAGATATAAATAGTTGAATATTAGCTGTTGAACTTCCGGATCGCGCAGTTTAAAGCCGAAACAGCTGAGCGTGAAGGAGTGGTCCCTCACACGCACACACACAAGGCACGCATAGATACAGATTCACGCACACAGTAGAGATCACGCTAATTCAAACTGTGAAGATGGGTTAATGCGCTCGGGTCTTCTGTGTATATGGGTCTGTATCTACGCAAGCCTCCTGTGTGTGCGTGCTTGCGTACGCTGCTGCGCGCTCAGCTGACTCGGCTTTAAATTGCGCGGCCCGAAAGTTCGCCCGCTGATATTAAACTGTTTATATCTCGAGAACAAAACCTCGGATCCCAAAACGGTAAAGGACTTTTCGATGTCTTTTTGTGTCAAGATATTGCATGTTTGGGATTGTCCCCCAATTTTATGACCCTCTGTATAGCTCTATACATGCGAGGATTCCCCCTCCACTACTTCCTACTACATCGTGTGGTACTTATTCCTGGCAATCCTGGTCATCACTTCCATTGCGAGGTACAGATCGCACATTATAATTTTGCCTCCGAAGTGACCACTGAGTAGGCCATGAGTCAGCCGTGCGTGTGAGAGAGTTCGAGCGTCGGCATTCTTTTAGTTCAATTCGAAAAACATACGATCACACATGCATGAGTATCACGCTAACCTGTTACTTTGTATGATACTCATCCGTGTGCGATCGCATGTTTTTCGAAACGAATTAAAAGAACGCCGACGGTCAGACTCTCTCGCACGCACGGCCTACTCAGTGGCCGCTCGAAGGCAAAGTTATAATGCGCGATCTGTAAGCAGCCGTGCCGGGCCTGGCTGACGCGCACCGGCAGTAATCAACGTCTCTCGGATCAGACGCTTCTTACGAGTATATTAAAAAATTAATAACTCGGAAACGATGCCTTAAACACGATTTCGTTTTATTTTGGCATGTATAATCGCCTTTTAAAGTTTCTGACACATGTTGCCGAGCACCCTGTATAAGAGAACCATTTATCAACATTGCCAATTTTTCACACACCTTTGAGCGAATTCCCCTTAAACCAATTATTCTAAATTTGTTGTGCTCCGATAATCAACCCCGGCCTTAAATAATACAGATGAATATGGAACGTTCAAGCATCAAAAGTATAAAATACTACAGATACGTGCTATAGCTAAAGCGAAAAGTTTTCCACAGAATCAGCAGCACATGGATACGCTGCTGCGTCGCTGTTACTAATCTAACATAACATACAAGTGCATGTCCACTTTCATCTCGACTACACCCTTTTCGATAGATAAAACCACCAAATCTTGAAAAAAATGCGGAAGTGTCTAAACGGTGTCCAAGTGAGACGCATCCATGCGATCTCATCAGTCTTGTCGACATACAAGAAACGTCACCTAACGGATACATACAGATTGTGATGAAATTAGGCACATAGATAAAATACGCAGAAATATGAGACACGTGTTTCTTTATTGGCAGAATGTCATATCTACTGAGTGAAATCACCCTTTAAAATTGTAAAAAATGTTTAATACATAAGTTGTTTGGTTTTTTATGGGGAATAATATTACGTAAACGAAATCTTTATGAAATTGAAGGTGGTGTTACCGTAGCTAAGTACTTACTTTTTTTTATCAGTATTTGTGGTAGGTACAACACAATTAGTTCTGCTGCAACTTCGTCAGTATAAAGAAGTAAATGGATAGTGGTGGTTATGTGTTGAATGAATATACACACTGTTTTTCTTAATATACTTTATTTCTCCTCTAGGCTATCCTAATTACACTTGTGACTAATCATTATTGTTTCAGCCAAAAGCAGCGAATCACACCGCTCGGTGTGAAATTGCGCCTGCTGACACATCAGCTGTACTGATGTATCGGTTGCGGCGCGTTTATAGTCTTTTTTTACCGTTAACGATCATCGCGATGCACGGGACGCTCGCTCGGCGACCGTTAGTTCTTAGAACAACATCGTTGTGACGTTGTGAGGATTCATTTCTCGCATTACCCCCACACGCCGGCTATCCACGTTGTGTATACCGTCCGTGTGTGTGTGTACAAGGTCAGTTTTAATTGTACGACGTCAGTGACTGACGGACGATCGTCGAATATATGTATGTCGTCCATTCGACGTGTACTTCTATCACCTGCTCGCCTTCCAACCAAGTCGCTCCAGCGCTGGAGATTTCGAACCGTTCTTCGCGGCAACAATAACTTGAGGCATTCAGAGCAACAACGGACTGAGCCACATTTTTTCGAAATTGAGTTAGTAGCAATAATGTATTCCAATAGGCTCTACTAATCATATAAAATAGGAAAAGTAATTTTTTTCAATGTGGGTTAGTCTGTTGTTGCTCTCAATGCCTCATTTAACCTAAACTAAATTAACTTAAATTAGACACGAAGTTTGATGTACAGCGAACGTGAACGCACTCGACGTATTTTGCTCGTGTTGTGATCTGTGTCTGCCACTGCGGTGGAGCAATATTTATTGCTCGGTATTTCCCGAACGATCGATTTCGGGTAGCGTCGATCCACGCAGGCGCACTGGTAGGACGGGACCCGCGCGAGGTTCTCCTCGAAGCTTTTCGGCGTTCCGAACGCCCACGCCGAGGAAATTTTCGCCAGGGCTGCTAGGAAATTCCTACTCGCAGTGGAGGGGGACCACGCCATGCATGCGCGCGATGGCGACGTGACGTCAAACCAATCGACGCCAAGTTGGTTCCCAGCCAATCAACGCCAAGGTTGGTTTCGCCTGCACTACGAGTAGGATTTTTCTGGCAGCCCTGATTCTCGCAAACACTCGAGGAAGCCGCTACAATACAATAAACACGAATTATTGTAATTCACTGGGAGGACTCTAATTGTTTAACCACTTACGAATTCCATGTGCCTAATACTGTGAGAAGCCACTACTCAGGCCGTTCTGCGAAGCCACTACTCAGGGTACAACAAATTTCTAGATTATAGGAAAAATGGATGATTATTATTATTATTTATTTAAACGGGACTAGTCCTTGGTATACAAATTGTACAGTTATAAGTAAATATGTGAGGTAATATCTAGATACAAAATTTCGTCAATGCAGCAGTTTTCGGTTAATCGGTGGGAGTAAGTTTATGCACAGCGGTTTGAAAGGGCGCTAATGACTTATTAAAGAAGTCTAGTACAGATGATTCTCATAAATTAATTTTTTTAATTTTCTTTACAGCATTGTGAGATCTGGAGATGCAATTTATGTGAGAGTAGGCGATCACGATTTGACTAGAAAATATGGAAGTCCTGGTGCTCAGACTTTGCGAGTAGCGACAACTTATATTCATCATAATCATAATAGTCAGACTCTGGATAACGATATCGCATTATTAAAGCTTCATGGACAAGCAGAGCTCAAAGATGGTGTTTGTCTCGTATGTTTACCTGCACGAGGAGTCAGTCATACAGCTGGTAAACGATGCACTGTCACTGGTTACGGATATATGGGAGAAGGTAAGGTTTTATATAATATCAAAACTTTTGTGCATTAATATTAGGGTCATTCCACATCAAATCGACCAGTTCTTACGGTGAATGTTGGGGATTTTGATGGAAGTAAAATATTATCTAGTCCACCTGAAATTAGGAACCCTTTAAGTCTTCAATTTTGTTGTTTTCGAATTTGTTTAAGATTCGTCAGAATGTTTTGGTTACTTTCCCGCAAATACAGTCTATAAATCAATTTTTATCATTGGCATTATTGTACGAACTTCATCCTGTTTTATTTTAACCAGAAAAGATCGACCTTCTTGAAAAAAATTACTTTTCGTCGAAAAATTGTTTCTATCATATGGAAATTATAAACAAATTCTTGATTTTCAAATACCACTTAAATATTGCATTTTTCATAACATCACCACAAGCTGTTAAAGTCTACGGTGTACTCCGTTTCAGATAACCTATGCGCCTATTCGCCCGGCTGTTATGGGTGACTGACCATACTGCTTGGATTTTACATTATTGAAATTAAATTTACAAATAACATGGAAAAGTCTCAGAGTCTTTTCAGTGATATGGTTTATACATACAGGGTATCCCATTTGAAGTTTCGAATGCAATTATCTCCTAAAGCAGACCTGCCCTTTACGGTGCAAATACCTCCTGAAGTCCTGGGACCCGGGCAACAGCCGGGTGCGAAACGGTTCCAATGCTATCCGTTGCGAGAGTGTGAGAGAACTTCATGAGTGTGCGTCCATGTAGGCTCATACCACGAGTCTTTAGCTTGGACCCAGAAACCTCTTTGCGATTCTGGGCGCCGGGTCAGGAGCCAAGCGTGGAGCTATTTCGTTGCTCGGCTCCACGCTCGGCTATGCTATTGTTTGCTACTGTCGGCATTTGGCATGATTTGGATTGTACCGTCCTCATTACGTGAATGATAGTAAGAAACCCCGGGATGATGCATATGTATCAGAAGCAAAAAAATTGAAAATGTAGAAACGTATTAAAAAATTTCACCAAAACATAACATATTTAGAATGTTATCTAGAGACGCGGTAGCGTCTCGACGCCAAGTACATGTTCGACTCCCTATGTATGTCGACTGTCGCTACCGCTTATCATTTACTCGTCGCCCGGCTAATCCAACCTAACCTGATACTTATTTCATTAATATCTCATCACGCCTGCAATATTTTCTAAATTTAAGGGCATTTTTCTCATGTAAACCGCATATAAGCTTTCGAATAAGATCAAATTCAATAAAATCGGTCCACGCAAGACAGAGATATCGTAATATCGTCTCATGGATCTGTCGAAAACGGTAAGATTTTTCTTCTTCTTCTCCAAGAAAATTTTCGTCAAACATAATACGTATTCGCGTTACACGCACACCTTCAGCCAACAGAAACTAACACATGTTTCGTTCGTCAATCGCTATCTTCACTATGCACTCTACTCCAAATTTTGAATTGCAATCAAAATGCAGTCTCAAACACAAGGTAAGTTGCCGAAATTTGAATTGCGACATGCTTGAATATCATCAACTGTTTTTTATTTGTAACTAAACTGAGGATTTTATGTATATATAGGTAATCGAAGCGTAAAATAATGCTGTGACTGAATTTATCCTTAATTCTGTCCTGTGATAAATTTGTAAGTTATAATATTAAAAATTATCTGAAGTCATTCCCTATGCAAATAATCTTTGTAAAAACAAGTGAGATCCCCATAAAAAAACTTTAAAAAGTATAAAAACACGCGAAGTATATGAAATCAAATAAATCACAAAAGAATAGAATATAATAATAATTAGAATATAAAAAAAAGATGTGAAATCAAAATGAGCTGCAAGTACATAAAGGTGCTTTCCAACTGCTCTTAAGATGACACAACTACATATATACAGCTAAAATACTGTGTTCATTCCATTACCCATATCACGGACATTTTAATAATGTGAAGATAAAATGTAACATCTAGACATTTGCCTAGATGTCCGCGGCCTGGAAGTCAAATATTTGGCGTGGCCAGGAAAGATCAAGGTGTCGATGAATAAGAATTATTTAAAAACGCAAAATAATGAAAGTGTACTCATATTGTCAGAGTTTTAAATTGACAAATTATCTGATGAAAGCTTGTGAGAGGAAAGGTATCGGTGTCGATGAATGATCTTAGAACTATTTTAAAACACAATATAATGAAAATGTACTCATATTGTCAGAGTTTCAAATTGACAAATTATTTGAAAGCCTGCGAGAGGGAAGGTATATGTATTGATGATCTGAGAATACCTTGCCTGGCCACGCCAAGTATTTGACTTCCGGGCTGCGGACATCTAGGCAAATGTCTAGATGTTACATTTTATCTTCATATTATTAAAATGTCCGTGATATGGGTAATGGAATGTATGAACACAGTATTTTAGCTGTGTATATGTAGTTGTGTCGTCTTAACCGCAGTTGGAAAACACCTTTACGTACTTGCAGTTCATTTTGATTTCACATCTTTTTTTATATTCTAATTATTATTATCTTCTATTCTTTTGTGATTTATTTGATTTCATGTACTTCGCCTGTTTTTTTTACCTTTTTGAAGTTTTTTATGGGGATTACTATAGTGATGCAGATTTCACGTGTACGACGTGTACACGTGTAGTTAATATATCCGTGTTCTAATCCGTGTACTTCTTAATACACGGGTACACGGGTATTGAAATACACGTATACACGTGTATCAAAATTCACGGATCGTAGTATCCGTGCACCCGTGTATTGTAATTCACGGGTACACATGTATCGAAATATACGGTTTCACGTGTATTAAGATATACATATCTAATTTTTTAACTAAGTATCCGAATGTTTAGATTTTACGCAAATAGTTTGCGATAGGTAGGTACAGACATAATTTACTATTACGTTGCAGATGAAAATAAAAAACATCATGATTTTGGTTAATAAAGTTTAATCTATTAATCGTTTGTTTTGATGTAAGAATACTAAGGTGGTAACATTTTCGCGCAGTCAGCGGACTACCCCTTTTCTTCCTGTGTCTCTCCACGGGGCATATTGGTACTTCTTCAGAGTAATTTCGTTTTCAACCCCATTGCCAGGGAAACCTTCTACAATATATGATAAGGACATCTTCGTTTAGTCATTGCGCGGACCAGAAAATTAATTTTCATCATGGTCAGCGCTCAGAACATCATTATAATTTATTCATACTGTAGCGGAGATTTATTGGCTGCCGAACATAGAGAGATTAGCTAGTAGAGTAGGAAAATGCCACATCTTGCTCTCAAAAATTAATCAAGTTGATCGGCTGGAGCGTCTCACCAGGGTTGCGGTTTATGACCGTTTTGTCCCGCGAGTTGGCGGTTGATGACTGTACTTGCGCTTCCGAAGACATCGTACGCACTACCCACCGACAGAGCAATATACGGATTAACTCAGAATGAACAATATCGCCACGTTTTTTATTGGCCTTTAGAAATTTGACAAACAGATGTTGTTGAAACGTTCTTGGGAAAATAATAAATTATCGATCGTAAAGAACGAATGAATTATCGCCTATTGCTGAGCCCGCTTGTGTCCCAACGCACGCGCAAAAGTTTGTCGTCGCGAGACGCGCGTGAAATTTTTTTAGTAATTCACATGAGCTGTTTTGCAACGTCACGGTTCGCGTTCTGCGCTTTCATTCCGCATTTTAGCTATGTAGCTGACACATAACCAACAGAGGGAAAGAATTTATTTTAGTTTTGCAAGTTATTTAATATTATATCGATCTACTAGAAAAAGGAAATATTGGGTACATCCCTTTATTAGTGCAAGACTTCTCAAAGGAGCATTTAGTTTCATGTTTATGGATTTGAGAGAGAATGAGACCAAATTGTTTAATTATTTCGGTATGACCATAACATCTTTTGATGAATTAAGTGCAAAACTTTCTGAAAGATTGAAATCTTAAAACACTGTCATGAAACTTGCTATTCCGCCACTGGAAATGATATTTCGCTGATAAATATTTCCACATCTAGTTCGGACATTTTCTTGCGTTAAATAAACGCAAAAGGGTCGTGTGATTTGCTTGTATATAAAACAATGTACTGCTTCGCGGCAGCGTTCATTCGCGGTGAAGCGGTACGTGCGTTCGTCAAAACGAACGCAAACATGCCGCCTAGTAGTTGCTCAAATTTGCGTCCCGTGTGAACTGCTTCATATAAATCCATGTTCTGCCAAAACGCGGCGGTAAATTGACGCAAACCGCTCGTCTGCACTGGGCCTTACATCGACCATTTCTTGCACGAAAACTATCGTTTCTTTGGGGGGGGGGGGGGGGGTGCAGTCACTTTGAATGGAGTGTTGAGTGACATCGAAGAAAAAAGTGATCAATTTAACGTGGAATAACCCATGTCCTGCCTTGTTCCAAGAATTTTCCTCCATTATCAATTCGTCTTTTAACTTTTAATTCTTTTTTAACATTGACTACCTATACTAAATCATTGTTTTAATCATAGGAAAATAGTGATACGAGCCGCGAAGCTATAACGCGCAGCTACAAAATTGCACTAAAAATAGCAAAGGCATCGCGACCGTATACAGACGGAGATTTCGTAAATGAGTGCCTGCTGGTTTGTGCCGAAGATCCGGAGCAGCGCCAGAAATTTGAAACCATCAGCCTTGAGCGGAATACAGTGACGCGTCGCATACAGGAGATGGCTGAAGACTTGACGCGCCAGTTAGGCGATTTATGCAATACTTTCATTGCCGTGGATGAATCCACGGACATTTCGGGGACCCCGCAGGTCGCAATATTTATTCGGGGGGTTAATGAAAATTTAATAGCAACGGAGGAAAGTAGGTATAATAGGCCGATTCTGGATCAACGCAGGGCGAGGGGTGAAGCGGGGCGAGGGGAACCGCGATGGCGAGGGAACGCGCGCGCGAGCGCACACACACGCGCACACACACACACACACACACACACACACACACACACACACACAAGGGGGAGGGGCAGGGGGAGGGGGAGGTACCGCCGATGACTCATCCTCTCGGCCCGTGGTCAAAACATGCAGAGGTATTACGCGTAGAAGATGCGAGTCGACATCTGCAAGGCTATTGCGCAATAACAGCGCCAAAAACATATAATGCTCGAAGGTCAACTTCCGAGAATAATGAGGTATGTCGCGTAGAAGATGCGAGTCGAAACCTGCATTTCGGTATAGCTCCAAGGTCAGATCGCGCTCGCGAACAAGGAGTGTGAGAGAGAGGTACGATATGAATCTATCCTTCTCTCTTTCCAGGTGCATAGTCGAAACATACGACGGTACGTCGCGTAGGAGATGATGCGAGTCGAAATCTGCACGGCTGTTGCGCAATAACAGCGCCAAAAACATATAATGCTCGAAGGTCAACTTCCGAGAATACTTCAAAGCGATCCGCAACCCTCTTATCTCCCCAAGACGAGATCGCGCCCCGATATTCGCTACTTTGAAATCGAGTGTACGAGAGAGAGAGAGAGAGGTACGATATTAATCTATCCTCCTCTCTCTCGTTGCAGGGGGTCGGAAACATATCGAGGTACGTCGCGTAGAAGATGCGAGTCGAAACCTGCACGGCTGTTGCGTAATAGCCGCGCCAAAAAACATATAATAGGCGAAGGTCAACTTCCGAGAATAATGCGCGGCATTGGTGCGCGATAATTTTGGACGGTAAACTTTCGAGAAGGAATAATACGCATATGACTTAAAAGATCTCGCGTAACAGCAGAATATGATGTGCACAAGAATAAAGCGATGTAATCGAATACTGTTTTCGGTGGTCCATTAGGCTAGAGATGATTACCAAGAGCATATTCGGTGGGAGAGATGCGATATTATTCGAAATGCGTAATAAGAGATATAGATGTTGACCAGATCTCATAACATACCTAGTGTAAGAAACGAAGATTGAAAGAACACCAGTTTTTTTTGGGATAAACGATATCCTGCGAGGATAGGAAAGGATCGTTTAAGGTATCAAACAATACAGATATTCGTGCGATAAAGTATTGTATTTATTGGTAAAGCATATATATATAGACATGTATACATTATTGGGATACGTTGCGAGCATCACGTATAATGGAGTCCAAGCATAACGCTAATAATTCGCAATCTAACAAAGAATGTGGTTCGAAGTATTCGCTTTCGGAAATGAGTTTTTCATAGTCCGCGATCGGTGTCGTAGCGGCGCGTATAATGGCTACGAAGGAAGCGTATTTGAGGCTTACGGAGTCTAGAATTTCCGACAACCACGAGAACGTGTGATCGATGCAGCGATCGTATTTGAACATTTGCCGTATCGTAGCTTCGACCATGTATATGGTTGAACTATCATCCGATATTTTGACAATTCGTTGACTGTTGATTCGCGTAAAGTCGATGCGTAAATGATCGACGACGATAGAGTCTTGATGCGATGGAGTTGTGTCGTTACAGAGACGTTGAAGTATCTCCGGTTCTTGCTGCAGCAGAAGTTTCCACGTAGACATGGGGAAACACAGTTCGTTGGATTTGTTGTCGACTATCGCGATTTCAACGCGATACGAATCCTGGTCGATACGGACTCCAATTGCGATGCGTTTGTACGTGGTCAATGTTAATGGGTAATCGCGTCCCATGATTCGTATGACGGCCTTCTTGGGCGGTGGCGCAGATGTATCGCTGTAAGAAACACACGCAGAGTTAACGCATCGAACGTGTACGTGTAAAATCGAAAAGTATACGGACGTATATAATGTACCTTAGATTCGGACGATGCTGTTTAGCAGGAAAATCCGTAGTGTTGCAACGGTTGAGGTGGTTTTCGCCCATGTAGGAAGCAGCGTTGAAATGTTGGTTAAACATTTTGAATACGCACTACAGCTGAGTCTACTGACCGGTTATGGATACTAACTGTGTAAGCGCGAACGTACGCGATGTAATGTGGTCCGCAGGACCGATCGGTACCTCTTTTATAGTGGTTTGCACTCACACATATGCAAAGTGTAGTTTGTTGGTGATGGGGGTGGTAGCCATCGTCGTTACAAGAGGAGGAGGAGGAGGAGGAGAAGGAGGAGGAAGAGTAGGAGGAAGAGTAGGAGGAGGAGGAGGAGGAGGAGGAGGAGGAGGAGGAGGAGGAGGAGGAGGAGGAGGAGGAGGAGTGTTAAAATAAAAGCCTTAACATATTTTCATAAAAAAATATTGCTTTTATGTATGCAATAAATGTCCATAAAATATTTAAAATATAAGGAATATATACTATATAATATAGACGATAAAAGAAAGTGTAGCGTTAGAGTCCACAGTGCATATAATTCCAAATTTTTTTAACGTTTTCCAGCGCGCACATACAACCGCCGCCGTTGTGGAAAGCGCATCGGACAGTGTTCTTTGCTGGCATTGCTTTCAGGTTAGGAACGACCGTGGCAGGAGGTACGATTCCACGATAATCGTTGTCAACGTCGGAGCCGTCGTTGTCCTCGTCGGTATCCTCGTAGTCGTCGGAGTCGGAGTCGGAGTCGCAGGTGTCATCGTCGTTGTTGTTCTTCTTCTTCTCGTACATGTCAACGATGTCTACGATGCTTGGATCTGTTCGTAGGAGCAGTTGCGATAACCATGTCTTCTTCTCCGCTCCCTTCACGAACACCACGTCGACGGTTGCGAGCTCGCGAGCGAGCATTTCTGATAGCCTGTGGTACGGCACCCAGCCGTCGGACCAGCGAAGTCCGTGATGATTCGTCGTGAGCCAGGTCGCTTGACGCTTCTCGAACGATGACAGGCGAGCGTAGGAGTACGGTGGTTCGAAAATCCAATGACAAATGGTCGTTTCCGTGCCGCGATTGTTCGCGAGAATCGCAATTTCCTTAGCGACGAACGTGTTACGTTCGGTCTTGGAGCCTTGCAGGTCGGCCACGACGGATAACATTGTTAGGTAGTAATATGTAGTAGTATGTAGTAAAACAAGTGTCACCGACGGCTGCAGACGAGCTACTGACTATTTCGCGATTATCCTCATCGGTATAGTAGTCGTAGTCGTAGTCGTTGGAATCACGTGATTTTTCGCACTACGTTCGTCAAAGGATTGTATTGGACCATGCACTCGTATATGATGAGACAGTAGGCGGTTGTATTAGCGGGTACGTTCTCTTTGCACTCGAAATCGATTCGCACGTCCACCGTGGCGCTCTTCACCGACTCGTTCTGTCGAGAGCAATCTATGATCGCGATAGGGGCGTATCGCAAAAATTCGGTCGTGTTCAGCAACGGTTCGCCGTGACCGTAGTACGAACGGGTAAATTTCGCGTACATATCGTACAGGAGCGCGTATTTAGATTTATCGAAATCCAGGTTCAGGTCGTCGTACGGATACGTCTTGGAATTCAGAAACAATCGTACGTTCGTGAGTTTGCACGCGTCGAATCTGCTCGCGCTTTTCTTGAGATTATAACTTCGATCGATTTGCGTAGCGAACATCACGTATCGCGGTATCTCGAACTGCGACGAGGCTTTCACGGTCCTCGTGTGTTTGGTTGTCGTTTACAGCAACGGATACTGTTGCAGTTGCCACGATCGAAAACTCATAGCGATAGGTCGATCACTTTGCAGGAGACGTAGCATCGCCAGTTTTTGAGTGTCTTCTAGCACGACGTGCGGCATACGCCATTGTATCTTGCGTATCTCCAGTTTCGGTATTATCGCGGAGGATAGAGAGGGCGCGTACATCGCATTCGTATCGACTCGCGCGCGAATCAGGATCAACTCGTGTCGCGCGTTCATCACGATACGCTTGTAATCTTCGCAGAATCCTAGTAGCGCGTTCATGGGCACGCAGAAATTGAACGCCGGGCTATTAAAAATGTCGCGGTCGTGTGCGATGGTGTGGTCCCAACCGGCGTTCATCAACGCTCTGCTCTTCTCGACGGACAATGACGCGTAATGTTTCAGCGAGGTCGTGATTCCCGGATTTCTACAACGATCGATCTCCACGCCGTTCAATTCGTATCGAATCTCGTCGAACATGAACGCGACGCAATTGTTGTCCAGAAAAACACTCGCGGAAGCTTTCACTTCCTCGGTAGTCGTCGGGGCGGTCATCAAAGAGAGACGTCCTTCCACGTAGAGATAACTTTCGCACGGGAGCGTGTACAGATCTTGTTGCTGAATAGGTATTCGTATCTCGTCGTTATTGTCGTACGTCGTGTTGGCGTACGGATTGTAGCCGTGCACCTCGATCTTCGTGATACGATCGTCGAACGTCGGTGTACTCGTCACGTTCAGTATGGTATACATCGTGTTAGACGCGTGTATGTACGTATAAGTGATACGTTAGTACGTTACGACGAATCCCAGGGATCGTAGGAAACGCGCGTTTCGATGCGTCAACGATTTGAAGCTTCTTCTTCTTTTTCTTCCTCTTGTTCCGCTCCCTGTCTTTATCAGCGTTGTCGGTGGCGGTGAAGGTGTTGCGTTTCGACGATAATGCGTGGCAGAGACCGGAGTAGGAGCGGTGAACGATGACGATGATGATGAGTCGTACGTGTGATCGAACACCAACATATTAAACACTCGCGCGCTCACGTTATCTTATCGCGCGAACGTCGTTGCACGTGCAGGCGAATCGTTATTTTCTCTCCGCGAAAATCTATAGGGCGATCGTATTGATCGACGATGCGTACCGTTAGATCGTGTACCCGCTCGCGCAACGATTGGTAGGTAAATGACGTGTCGCGGAGTTTCCGATATCTTATATCCCGGTGGTACGCGAGGCGAAAATTCGTGAATCGTGTGTACGGATTTGTCGTTGCTGTACGCACCGGCAGTGACGTTACACGTTACTCTGATCACGTTAACGTTTATAATGTTCACGGGTTCGTCGGACTCGTACCAGATTCTCGGCAATAAGACACGCGTCGGCGAAAATCCCAGCAACGATCCCACGTTGTTCGGTTGCGTAAAGTCCATGAAGAACGAGCAGTACAGTTCGCTTTTCATGGTGTTGTTGTTAGCTCGTAGCACTAGCGGATACTTGTTGTCGTCGTCGTCGTCGTCGGTCTCGTTGTCGTCGCGTCTTCGAGGATATCTATCGAGCAGTTGACGCCTCAAGTGCTTGGCGATAGCGTCTAATTCGTAGGAGCCTTGGGGGATCGTAACGCGGTCGTTAGCGGCATCGATGCTGGGGATCGCGGCGTTCTTGTTGTTGTTCGTGACGAAGTAGAACGTGTCGTTGCTCGAGTCGATGTTCGATATCGTGTGAATCGTCTCCAAGTCGGCGAGTCCTAGTTCGTACTGCCCGTCGCTCAAATCGATCGGCGGAATGCAATTGACCGTGAGCACGCTGCTCCGACCCGTTAACGTGAGCGTGAGCGACATCGTACCGCTGTAGGTTACGCTAGTGAGACCGAGAGAGCGAAAGTGACGAGGACGTAAGGTAGCGCGTCAATTTATCTCGGGAAGCGCCGAGGCCAAAATTCCAGAGCTTTTTGTTGCAGAAATTGTACGCACAAGTGACCGCAATTCATCTGGTCGAAACGTTGAAAGCGATCGTGATTGTACTTGATCGTAGGTGTCGTTCCCCGTCCGAAATAGTCGATCAGTTCCGCGGGTGGTCGCAAATTCCCAAAACTGTCGAAATACTGTACGCGCGGTCCGCGTTTCGCGTACGCTACCCAGTGTGTACCTTCGCCGCGATTCTCGTCCAGATTCGCGATGCCGCATTCGTTCGATCGTACGCGCGCGGGGAGCGTGTCGCGCATAAATACCCCCCGAAAGAACGGTACGTCGACGCACTCGCGCTCTAATTGCAGGTTAGTCATAGGTAGTAGTTGTAGCTGCTGTCGCGTTATCGTCGCCGCCGCAAGCCCGGTCGAGCGGAGTTTTTTTTTTTCCTCGGTCGTCGTCGCAGGTTCACGCCGGCGCCGCGCTTGTACGGTGACAGATACAGTCCTCTCCCTTCCATCTCGCGATTATGACGCATCGTTTCTTCCAGCTGTTTGCGCGAGGCCTTCGCGTCGTTGACTGCTTTGGCGATACCGGCAGCTCCGCCGGCCAATGCTCCGATAGCCGACAAAGCGGGCAGCACGAGCGGTAGAAGCGGAAGAAAGCCTCCGCGTTTCGCTACCGGTAGGATACGGCGTTGTCCTCTGGATTTGCGTTTCCGTCCCGTAGTCCTTCCTCTTCTTCTTCCTACTCCTCGTCCCATACCCATACCGAGTTTAGTCTTTGCTTTCATCGCGGCCCACACTCCGGTCGCAGCGGCTTTTTCACCGAAAGTCGCGTCGTTCGCGAACACGCGTTCTCGGGCTCGTTCGGCTAGCGATCGACCCGCCTCGTGTCGTCCCTCCAAATCCTTTCGACGAGAGTACGCGATATCGTGCTCTCGACAAGCCGCGTCCAGCGGATTCGCGCCTTCGTCCCGCGAGCCAATCGCTTCGACAAACGCGTCCCCGGTCCGCAGAACTGATATCCCGGAATGTGTAGTTCGAACGGTAAACGATTTATGATCGCGTTCACGAGTCCCGATCCTGTCGTCTTCTTCTTCTTCTTCTTATTCTTCGTTGGTCTAGGCGTTACCGCAACCATACGCGTGAAAATGCAGATGCACGGAGACGCGAGGCCAGTCGTAAGTCGACGGTTCTTCGATAGCGATCGATTCGAGGAGCGCTACGATTCTGATTCGCTCGATAGGTTTCGCGGGTATAAATAGCAGTGACGTTGCGTGCTTGCGAGGAGAGAGACAGAGAGAGAGCATGCGATTCGTGAAACAACCGAACGCTATTCGCGTGACCGCGAACAGGACGTTGGAGGATTCGACGTGGGACGACGAGAGTCGTTCGCGCAGGCACGGTTCGTTGTTGCCGAACAGCGTGCGAGCCGTGATCTGCGGTCCGTCCGGGTGCGGGAAAACGAACGTGCTTCTCAGCCTGCTGGAGAGTCCGAACGGTTTGCGTTTCGAGAACGTGTACGTGTACTCGAAATCGTTGCGACAGCCAAAGTATCAGTATCTGGAGCGAGTGTTGTCGCGCGTCGGTGGACTCGGATACTTTCCCTACTCGAACACCGCTGAGATCGTCCCGCCGAGGGACGCTCTGCCCGATTCGATCTTCGTGTTCGACGACGTGGCGTGCGACGAACAGACGGCGATCCGCGAATACTTCTCCATGGGCAGGCACGCGAACGTGGACTGCTTCTACCTGTGCCAATCGTACGCGAGAATACCGAAACACTTGATCAGAGACAACGCGAATTTTCTCGTGCTGTTCAAACAGGACGGGACGAACTTGCGTCGCGTGTACAACGATCACGTGAACACGGACATGACGTTCGAGGCGTTTACCGACCTGTGCGCCAAATGCTGGAAACGACGCTACGACTTCGTTGTCATCGACAAGGACCGTGCCCGGTACGATGGTCGATATCGACGAGAATTTAACGAGTTCGCGATAGCTTGTGAACCTCAGTAGATGGCGAGTCCTTCGTCGAGCAACACACACACACACACACACACCAGGATGTCTAACGAAACATCTACCAGCGGTGTAAACATCGCACAACAACGAGACATACAACAGAAACGGCGTCGTAGACAACAACAAAAACAACAACCGCAAGAGGTCGAGACGAAGTAGAAAAATGTTAAAATCAGCGCCGCTATTCGACGGAAATACATGAACCTGAAACTCGGTAAAATGGCGACGAAAGCTGCTGCGGAGGAGAGCGCGCGTCCGATCGTCGAACCGCTGAAACATTTGGTCGAGAACACCGCGACGTGGAAAACGAGTCCAGCGACGTCATCGCTCGTCAAGCGGAAGCAGCAACGTTCGAAGAAACGATTATCCTTTACTCCATCCACGATCGAAGCGACGATACTGCCCGAAGCGACTCCACTTCTGGATTCGAACGACGACGACGACAGCACCGTCTACGAAACAACCGAGGAACATGAGCCGGACCATGGCGAGACGGACGAAACGATTCGAGAAGTTCTCGATCCAAAAACCACAACCACCACCGTCGAAAACCTCGACGCGTACACTCGAAACGTCAGCGGGCCGCTATCGCGCGAATATCTGCGTTTGTTCTTCACCGACACTAAGAAACTCATCGACAACGTGTACGGCGACGAACAGCTGATGATCGGCGATTCCGTGCTCGCTATCGGCGAGAACGACGACGTTGGCGTGAAAAGCAAGCGATTCGCTGGCACGCGAGGCTTGTACGAACTGCTGTTCATGCGAGTGCCCAACGAGCAAGCGTACACAAACGCCGATCTCGAGGCGTACCGCGACATCTTGTTGGCGACGAACGCGCATCGACGGGACCAATCGGCTAGCAAACCTACGCTAGGCAACAAGGGTTACAAGTGCAGGAAGATCGTGTCGGTGTTGTTGCGTAGTGGAGACCGCGTTTCTGGCGACAGCGTCACGCACGAAGGTCGAGGATTGCCCACCGACGACGCGATGACGGTTACCGATAGCGCGATCGATTACGTGTACTGGGACGATCCGAACGAATTGGTCGATAGACTGCGATTGCTCTTGGCGTCGCGCGAGGCCGGACACACCGGACACGACAACGAAATCGCGTCCATCTTGGAGGAACTTCGCGAAGCCGGTCTCATCATAAATTGATCGGTCGGTTCGATTACGCGTCAGTCTCGTTCGCGAACACCGCCCACCCAACATGTCGGTAAACAAGTTTGGAGCACCTTTGCACGGTAGTACCGACTACGACGACGACGACGACAACGATCGACGCACGGAGACGATTCGCTCGCGGAATCTGTACGTCGCGAATCACGTGCGAGAGAACGCGCTGTGTCTGGGCACCGATCGGTCAACGTTCGACGCGATGGAACGCAAGATACGTCGCGTGGCGCAGCCGGAGGAGGATACCGACGCTGCGACGAAACGATACGTGGACGACGTGAACGAATCGACGACGACGCGACTGAACGCTTTGACGACCGCGATAAATACCGCCGTGGTAGGACGCATCCGTGATTCGAAGAATTCGATAAATACCACGCTGCAACAACAATTCGATCACTTGCAGGATAGACTCGACGTGCTTGCGACATTGATCGCGGAAGTACAGAAACGCAAGGAAGCGTCGCGATGATCGACGACTACGACGACGACGACGACAAACCCCGTCGACACCGCACGTGCTTCGAGTGCCTGGTGCAGTATCTGTTGCTTGTCGTGGAACGTTATCGTCGCTATGGGCGCGAGTAAGGAGCGAATACAACTGGTCGACGAACTGCACGCTCCAGCGAGACGAAATTTCCCACGGAGACGCGTAGTCACTCGAGGCTACGACGATCTGTAGCAGGCAGATTTGGTGGAAATGCGCGCGTACGCAACCCACAATCGCGGCTACAACTATATACTCACGATCATCGATACGTTCAGCAAGTACGCGTGGGCCGTTCCCGTGAAAACGAAAAGCGGCCGCGACGTTACCGAGGCGTTCGCGACCGTGTTGCGACGAAGCGGCAGATGTCCGCGAAACCTACAAACCGACATGGGAAAGGAGTTCTACAACGCGGAGTTTCAACGATGCGCGAAGACTCGCGGAATCAACCACTACTTGACGTACAGCGTGATGAAAGCGTCGATCATCGAGCGTTTCAATCGCACGCTGAAGAATCTGATGTGGAAACAATTCTCCTTGAAAGCCTCTTATCGCTGGTTGGATCTGCTGCCGACCCTCGTGCGCACCTACAATCATCGTAAACATCGCACGATCAACGCGCCACCCGTCGACGTGACCTACGCCACTCGTTTACCGTTCGTCGTATCGTCAGGTGTCGAGCAACGACGACGACAACGCGCCAAATTCCGCGTCGGCGACAAAGTACGCGTCAGCAAATTCAAGACGATCTTCGAGAAGGGATACACACCGAACTGGTCGACCGAGGTGTTCGAAATCACCGCTGTACAACGAACGCGTCCTGTCACGTACATTCTACGCGATTCCGCGGGCGAGCCGATCTCGGGCGGATTCTACGAGCACGAACTGCATTCGGTCGCGAATCCGGACGTATATCTGATCGAGAAGATTATTCGTCGCAAGGGTAACCAGGTGTACGTGAAATGGTTGGGATTCGACTCGTCCAAGAACTCGTGGATACGGGAAAAGGATGTTCTCTGATTCAATAGCAACTCTTTATTAGTATTACTATTACATATACATATACATTTATTTCGTTCTTTGTATTTAACAAAAAATAGAGCACAATATATATCACGATCTTTGTACATTATTTACATGAATGTGTAATATTATACATACGTATATTAAGAAAACATTTTATGTCCATCCATTGCATACTTTTTTTTTTTTTTTTTTTTTTTAAAGAGGAGGAAAATGCATTACGCTTACCCCGACAACAGTTATGTCGGGGTTATGTGGGACTCTCCATTTCTGGCATAGCCACTAAAAACCCCCTCTACGTTCATACAGTGTATCATACTTGTATACATATCAATATATATCGTACGCGACATTACTACGAATCTACATATACATATAACTATACACATAACTATTGTATCTAATTAACCGTACCACTGTTACTATCACTGTCGTCGCACTCGGGAATCCGATAGTGTCCCCACGGAAGGGTTTCGATCCGATCGGCTGGAACGTAACGCTTATCGTCGTACTGACTGAGCGCGGTCTTCAGTTCGTTCACGGAATACACATCGTTTAATCGCGCGCAAATATGGTTCTGTTGTACCGTAGTTTCCGCGTGCTCGAGAAGACACCGCACGTAGTCCTCGAAACGTATTTCGTTCGTTACGACACTTCTCTTTACCCCCTTCACTTTTTTCGTCTCGTACGTTCCCGCCAACGACGACGCGTCACGCACTCGAGTCGCGTACATCTTCGATCAAAGTCCCACGCTCTGTCATCAAGGTACCGTTGTTCTCGTCCTTCATGAGTCCTGGCACCTTCTTGTTTACGCGCGGCATACCGTACCGGTTGTCCACCGCGTAATCGCTCGTGTCGAATCGCGCACTGACGTCACTTTTCAGCTGCTCGTAAGCGTCCTCGCACCGCAGCAGATACATGAGACTGTCAGTGTCCGTGTACAACACTTTGCACCCATCACCGAACTTGGCGCGCATGTAGTCGTAGTGAAATTCATACAAGCACACCTTGGACATGTCCAACACGCTCATGCCCACGTATATGGGCTTGTCGAACTTCACTTTTAATTTTCGCATCTCGATAGCGACCAAGTGTTCGGAAAATATCGCGCGACTATGGAAATTTGGTTTCGCGATCAACGATTCGGCGCCGTAACGTCCGTCCCACCGCGTCACCAGTCGCACGTCCACTCGATTTCGAATGTTCTCCATCGTTTTCCCGTACACGGCATTGTTCATTAGCTTGTACAGTGTTTTCTGGAAATCGCTGGTCGCTCGCGTTCTCAACTCCGTGTTCAGCATGATGTAGTCGCGCAACCAACGCGATTGATCAAACCGCAGAACGCGATGAATTCTCGATACGCGAAGTCCGTGTCGAATGCACTGCTTCAAGTACCGATAGTGGACCACGTATCGTTCTTTGTCGCGGAGCGTGGCGATCAGCTTCGTCTGCTTACCGATGGGCGCGTGCTCGCGAACAGGACAGAACGGAAGGTCCGCGTGCTCGTCGTGAATGTCCCGCGGATACTCCAGGTCCACTTCCAGCAGGTAGCCCTCCGGTCCGTCATCCTCCGGCAAGGAGTTCGCGTCCAAAGCGGCATCCGCGTCGTCGTCCAGCCATCGGAATCCACCGCGCGGCATCGCCTGCGACATCGCCCATCCGTACAGGTTGTTCACGTCGAAGTACATCAAGTACGTGGATGATTGCGGCGCGTCGTACATCGATGTCGGCAGGTACTTGTTGTTGGCGCGCGCGTACCTGTGCGAGCACTGGCTCAGGCCGCCGCGTATACCTCGCTCCACGAGCAACAGCATGTCCACGTCGGTGAGCAGTTCCAATTCGACGCGCGTGTATTTCAACATCGCGTCCCACGTGAACGCCGGTAACGTACAGTAATGCGCCGGGTCCAGTTCGTAGCTCGCGATAGAGTCCATACGAAAGTTTTCGAACACGTCGGCGAGCAACAACACGTCCGTCTTCAAATACAAATCACTGTACTCGCCTAATGTCCGTATACGAAATGTGTTCCACACCTTGGTTGCGTGCGCGTAATCAGCCTCCGACACATCGCTACCGTTCAGACGATTGTAGAACGCGTCACGAGGCGGCAGTCGCTTATCGTTCAGTTTGTCGTACGACGCCACGTAATCGTACGGGCAGACCCCCTTTCTGGTGAGGAGATCGAATTGTTCGTCAGGGAGATGTTCGAACTCGCGTCTTAGGTTCGTAAGTCTGTCCTTCCCGAGATCCGACGCGAGTTTCTGCAGACTCGTGGCCATGAACTTGAACGAGTCGACGAAGCGAAACTTCAACATTTTTCTCCAGTTCTTGCGTTCGCCCCAGAGGTCCTCGACGTTCTTCGTAAAGGATATGTATCGTTCCTTCGTTATCGGTAGGAGGTTGATCTTTCCCTCGAACGCGTCTGCCAACTCCTTGATGACGAAGTGCGCGTCGTAGCCGGACAGGTTGTGGAACACCACAGGTATCGTGCACGAACGTTGATACTGTAAGTTGCACGATCTGTGTGCCGCACCCCTGTACTCACCCGTCGAGTGGCAATGATCGCGCACTTTCGCATCGTCCTCGCCTCGGTCGAAGGGTCCCCCGCACACGTGACACGCGGTCGCCTCGTGAAAACTCGTTCACTGCTGTCGCGTTAAGGGCGTCATCGGTTTCTTCACGCACAACCACGAGTACGCAACGTTCGCGAATTCCCGCAGTTCGCGCACAAACCACTGCACACAGTCGGTGTCACTGCGACGCGCTCGGTACCCGCACAGAGCCTGGTCGTCGGAACAATGCACGTAGTATCCCACGCTGTGCGCTCTGTGGCGTTGATACTCGTACGTGCGACGACGATCCATCGCCGGTTGATCAATCGCCTCCAGCGAACATTCGAAGTCCGCGTAAATCACGAAGGGCACGCGTTCCTTGCGTTCGTGATGCTGGAACCTCAAAATTTCCTCCTCATCGGACGGTAATTGAACCGCGCACTCGTTCAAGCGCGTGCAATCTGCGGTGTGCCGCTGCAATCGATCTACCGAGGAGAAAAAGTTGAGGCACCTGAAACATGTACGGAAACAAAAAACACTGTAAACGCTTCGCTCGTTACATATCGCTCGAATTTTTTTATTTATTATTCTTATTTGCATACCTATCGCAAACGAACATTTGATGTCCGTGCTTGCTGAGTTGGCTTGATATTAACCTGGAGAGATTGCGGATGCACGCGAAATGGTACCGCTGCGAATCCTTGCCATCTTGTACCAGCAGCACGTTCGCGTGTCTCCCTTCGCGTTTGTTGCCGGACACGCGTAGAGGCACGCATCCATCCTCGTTGTCCCACAGGTACACGTTCACGGACACTTCGTTTGCCGCCTCGAACTTCCGTACCTGGTCCATCGTTATCGGCAGTTGCACGCCATCCGTACGAAGCACCGACGAATAATGCGGATAGGACGCCATCCTGTCGCAGTTCGTATCAGCTGGGAACAAACTAACGACGACCGACCACAAAAAACACGCGTTCTCTTTACACTGCACGTTCACCACCGCTTTTTTCGTCGAGACCGCTCGCGGAAGCGGTACGTCGCACCCGGCGCGCAACGGATTATGCTTATTAATGTTAATCAGGAGATTCTGTACCGCCCGTAAGGTCCAGCCACTCTCGCGCTCCTGAAACTCCTCTATCGCGACCAACGTCGGAGCTACCACTTGCGTCGCGTACCACTCGCGAATGTTCGACGACATGAACAGTACGTGATTGCGTGTCGCGAAACTCTTTACATCCGTCTCGTCCCGCAACACGAATTCCGCGTTTAGCGCGGTGTTCACGGATACGCTGCGGTGCTCCGTAATGGCGTTCCTAACGCGAGAAATCACCAGTCGACGGGCATTCTCGAAGAATCGGCGTGGATCGGCGATCCCGACGTTGATCACAGCGCCGGTCAACAAACGTTTCTCGAACGCTGTTTCGACTTCCTCCCACACGACCTTGGGTGCCGTAGCTCGAGCGGCGACCCCGCACCCTACTCGCGATAATCGTCCTCGCACTATCGCGCGCAATGTTTGCGTTCGCGCGAGCAGCGACACCATCCGCTGCTTCTCCCACACCGGCACGCGTTCGCCTCGTCGATACGCGACCATGTGCCGTACGGTCTCGTCGCACCTGTCCATCCACTCGCGAAATTCCGCGGTGGTCCTCAAAAGTTCGGACATTCGCGCCAAAAGCACGAACGCGTTCTTGAACGTATCCATGTTGTCACTTGATATAACAGACTGTATATCGTTCCGCGACACGTTTCCGCCACGTAGTCAAACTCGCGTCAAGATGTCGGACACATTTATTATTATTATTATTATTGTCAACGTATGTAACACTTCACTAGATATCGTTGTCATAAAACGCGAGATGCGCAACGATTGTATCACACAAATCTTCCGACGCGTTACCATTCACGATTTTACCCTGTCGAAGACGCGACCTGCTTTAAATATACGATCATCCCTACCTAAACTCTCCCTACCCCATTGCACCCCAATGGGACGCGTAGATTTCCACCTTAAGTCCTATCGATCTTTTACTCACCGTATTATCTCGGTAGCTACCGCGCGTTATTCTCGGATTACACGATAAGAAATGGTATGTTTCGACTCGCTTCTGGCTCGATAACCACATAGGTTTCGCGTTACATCTTCCACGCGACATACCGCCGTCTCTTCTTTGATCGCCTACCGACAAAGGACTACAGACGGAGAGATACACGACAATATCTAGCCTCTCTCGTACTCCTTGTTCGCTCGTCGCGGCAATCGCGGGCGCAATCGCGCCTTCGAACGATAGATAAAAGCGTGTCGGCTCGCTTTGAATTTTCGAGGTCTCGTGATTGCTCGTGCACCGATGCCGCGCATTATTCTCGGAAGTTGACCTTCGCCTATTATATGTTTTTTGGCGCGGCTATTACGCAACAGCCGTGCAGGTTTCGACTCGCATCTTCTACGCGACGTACCTCGGTATGTTTCCGACCTCCTGCAACGAGAGAGAGGAGGATAGATTAATATTGTACCTCTCTCTCTCTCTCGTACACTCGATTTCAAAGTAGCGAATATCGGGGCGCGATCTCGTCTTGGGGAGATAAGAGGGTTGCGGATCGCTTTGAAGTATTCTCGGAAGTTGACCTTCGAGCATTATATGTTTTTGGCGCTGTTATTGCGCAACAGCCGTGCAGATTTCGACTCGCATCATCTCCTACGCGTCGTACCGTCATATGTTTCGACTATGCCCCTAGAGAGAGAAGGATAGATTCATATCGTATCTCTCTCTCACACTCCTTGTTCGCGAGCGCGATCTGACCTTGGAGCGATACCGAAATGCAGGTTTCGACTCGCATCTTCTACGCGACATACCTCATTATTCTCGGAAGTTGACCTTCGAGCATTATATGTTTTTGGCGCTGTTATTGCGCAATAGCCGTGCAGGTTTCGACTCGCATCTTCTACGCGTAATACCTCCGCATGTTTTGACCACGGGCCGAGAGGATGAGTCATCGGCGGTACCTCCCCCCTCCCCCTCCCCCTGCCCCACCCCCTTGTGTGTGTGCGTGTACGTGTGTGTGTGTGTGCGCGCTCGCGCGCGCGTTCCCTCGCCATCGCGGTTCCCCTCGCCCCGCTTCACCCCTCGCCCTGCGTTGATCTAGAATCGGCCTATTATACCTACTGAGGAACTGCTAGATTTTTGCCCCTTGAGTGACACCACAACAGGGGAAGACATCATGTCGTGTGTGGAGGAGGCGGTCGATAATTTGAATTTAGATTGGACAAAGCTGGTATCTGTCACCACCGATGGTGTTCCTGCCATGACTGGCAAGAATACAGGTTTCGTTGGCCGCCTCCGAAGCAAATTAGGAAATTTAGTAGTTCCTCAAGCAATTGACGCAATACATTGTACTATACATCAACAAAATTTGTGTGCAAAGAGTATTGAATTAGAACATGTTATGTCAGTGGTAATTCAAGTTACTAATTATATCCGCATGAATCCACTAAAACGACGACAATTTAGAATACTTCTGGAAGACTTGCATTGGGATTGAGGCGAGCTACCATTACACACAGAAGTACGATGGCTTAGCAGGGGAAAAATGCTAGATCGTTTTTTTAATCTGCGACAAGAGATTTCTCATTTTATGAATGCGGTAGGTCGGCCTGTACCCGAATTGGAACAAAATAATTGGTTGTGTGATTTGGGATTCATGTCCGATTTGGCAGTTCAATTAAATTCTTTAAACCTAGAATTGGAAGGAAAGGGCAACACAATTGTTGATTTTCACAATTCAATTTGCGCTTTCGAAGTGAAAATTGAATTGTAGAAAACACAATTAGAAATAAATGATGTCTGCCAATTTGCGAAATTAGGATCCCTAATCACGCCCAATACAAATACTAATCATTACAAAAATGTATTAAAAAAGTTGGGTGAGGAATTTTCCAAACGTTTCGGTGATATAAAGGCGCTCCAAATTCAATTTCAGATGCTTGCAAATCAATTTCAATAAACCTAGACAAGGTTTTACCTGCGCTGCAATTAGAGCTACTAAATTTAAGATCTGACCTATTCCTGAAAGAGAAATTCTTTATCAAAAACGATCTGAGTAGTTTCTATAAAAATTTCTCAAAAATCAAAAACCCCAATTTATATAAGATCGCATCGAAAATATTAGCAATGTTCGGTACAACCTATTTGTGCGAACAGCTATTTTCTAACATGAAGAAAACGAAATCAACAAGTCGGACATCGTTGAAAGATTACAACTTAAGATGTAGTTTAATGCTAAGTGCACATAGAAATTTGGCCCCTAATATACCACGTTTAGTGAAACAAATACGACAACGTATACTAAAGAAACAATAAAAATAGACTGACATGATATGTTCTAATCCCATATATATTCACCATTGCATATATTGTATGTGTAAAAATGGGTTACGCAACTGGAACTACACTTTGGTAACTAAACTTTAGTAACTTTAGTAACTAAAGTGTAGCTCCAGTTGCGTAACCCATTGTACACATATGTAACGTCCAGTTGCCGGGAGACAACTGAAACGCTTCAGGTTCTCGAGAGGAGAGCGGCGTCCCCTCGAGTATAGGATAGGTGGGGATTCGTTCGGTGAGAGTGAAGGATTAGAATCCAACTTAAAACGTAACAATGACTTTATTCAAACAACACTTAATCCTAAGTATTGCTTACGACTACGATTATATATGTATCTTATGTTTTTTGGGGTTTTTATCGTTCCTATGCTAATTAATTACGCTAATTTATTCTTATACGCTGTGAAATATGTTATGAGATATATCTATATATGTATGTGCTTCTGCCGTAAGTTCGGCCGCTGCCGTTTCCAGAACGGTTCCCGAAACTCTTGACAGAGTTCTATATTCTATACTTCTGCTGTGAGAGCGGCCGCTGCCGTTTCTGGAGCGGTTCCCGACACTCTTGGCAGAGTTTGTATTCTAGTGTTCCGTAGACCTTGCCTTTGCTAAGCGGCTAAGCTGCTGCCTACTAATAGGAGCAACGCTTGAAACCTCCGTGAAGACAAAGTTCTCGACCTTTAAATGAAAGATCCAAAAAGGAGCAGCAGTACCTTATACACTGAGAACCAATCGCTGCCGTTTCCGGAGCGTGCTGAAATTCTGCTGGATAGTACTTAAGCTGCCTCCAGGAACTAGCATTCGTTGGTCGCAGGAACGTATTCATATTTGAATGAGCGCTCTGTGTGCTGCGCATGCCTCCTTTTATACGGGAATTTTAGTGGGCTAGCGCATGCGCAATGAGTCGTTATTCGTTATTTTGTGTTTTACTTGCTTATTACATTATAATTTGTTTCGCGCTTTCGTTAGCATTTATATTAAATTATTCTTAACATTTCTATAATATTTGTCTCTCTAATGTTTGCTTGAATCGTAAATTATATATAAAAGTATATACAATGAGTCTGCGCGATAATACAGAATAGCTTGGTAATAATGTAGATCGGTTCTTCTTTATCGACGGTCGGTAATTAATGATTCGAGTCCCCGTGGGACGTTACACATACAATATCTAATTTATACAACATTATATACATAATACGATACACGCCAAATTCAAGAGGACTACGATGTGGGGTGCGCTATTGTATGTGTACAATGGGTTACGCAAATGGAACTAAAGTTTATTTCGACTTGCATAACCGCCATAACCTATTGTACACATACAATATCGCACCCCACCTTGTATTCCTCTTGAATTTGGCGTGTATCATATTATGTATATAATTTTGTAGTTGGTGTATATGTACAATGTTCTGCATTCACCGCATTTCATTCTCATTGATTCCCCGTATAACAGTAATGTACATACACATTCCTTATGTATAAAACTTGCAACGATTGCAGAGTGCAATAAACACTACTAGATAAATGTATATATGTATAAAACTTTGCGCTTGCAACGATCGTTGAGTGTAATAAACACTACTAGACAAATGTAAATATGTATAAAACTTTGCGCTTGCAACAATCGCTGAGTATAATAAACACTACTAGACAAATGTATATATGTATATAATTTTGCGCTTGCAACGATCGCTGAATGTAATAAAGACTACTACACAAATGTATATATGTATATCATTTTACGCTTGCAACGATCGCTGAGTGTAATAAAGACTACTACACAAATGTAAATATATATAAAACTTTGCGCTTACAACGATCGCTGAATGCAATAATGACTACTGGGCAAGTGTGTGTGTGTATATATCGTTCAATACAATTCTGTTCTTTATCTTTGTAAGTTATTTATTTATATAGTAATAACATTCTAAATATGTTATGTTTCGGTGAAATTTTATAATACGTTTCTATATATTCAATTTTGTTGCTTATTATACATATGCATCATCCCGGGGTTCCTTACTATCATTCACACATTGAGGACGGTACAATTCAAATCATATCAAATGCCGACAGTAGCAAACAATAGCACAGCCGAGCGTGGAGCTGAGCAACGAAATAGCTCCACGCTTGACTTCTGACCCAGCGCCCAGAATCGCAAAGAGGTCTCCGTATCCAAGCAATAGACTCGTGGCACGAGCCTGCATGGACGGCCACAACACTCGTGCAGTTCTCCCGCAGCCCATGCTGTGGTTAGCAACGCAACAGTCCCGCGCTCGGCTGTTGCCCGGGTCCCAGAACTTCAGGAGGTATTTGCACCCTAAAGGGCAGGCCTGTCCTAAAGTATTCATTATTGAAAAAATATTTCAAGTAAAACTTACTTTGTCTCGAGGCGGACATCTTGTGATCGTCACAGATCTTATCTGGGTGGACGTGTCTTCGAGATTTTAAAGTGACCTTTGTTTTTTTCAACGGAACTATATGCTTTTATTCACATGGACGTGTAGCCCGTTCCGTGAAGAATTCATCGACCTATAATATCTTGGTGTCCCAAGTTCACTCAAGGTCATTTATTGCCGTTCAAAACTTACCTTCGTTGAACGTCCAGAAGTTGTTCCTTATCTTTGATATTCAAAATGATGACCTCGGATGTCAATGCATTGATTTACTCTATCCCTAAAAGGTAATTGTACCCTCTTAAATGTTGCAGAAGTAATTTGTTGGCAGGCATCCGTTATAGGGGTGTCACGTCCTGGGTTACGGTGTTTAGGACAATGACAATGTGGGGTTGTCTGTGATGTTAAGCACGAAGCCGTGCTTCGTGGTACGAGGGAAGAAGGGAATTCAGGCGCAAAGGCGAGCTTTGTAGCACTTGGAAAGTATGAATTTCAGACGCGAAGGCGAGCTTCGTAGCACTTGAAAAGTAGGAGCTTCAGGCGCAAAGGCGAGCTTCATAACACTTGGCAACCAGGGAAGGATAAGCTATAATCGCGCACCAGGGTGACACCCGTTAGAGTACAGGTGGTGGTATTTAAAGGCTTGGTAATTGGATTTACCGCTGTATTAATATAAGAAGCCGCCCGTAATATTTTCGCGAAATATGTCTAGTCATACCTATGGTCGTACAAGACCTATGCGAAAGTAAGCCTTGTGAACACTATAAGAAATCCCGGCGTTCGCGAACCGAGATCAGCTGTTGCAGTAGCTTGTTATGATTTGGAATTTGGAATAAATCGAAACGTTATTTCAGACAAGAGCGTTTATTTATTTGAATGTACACGAATATGCCATGCACTGGTAATGCGATAGCGGTAGAGTTTTATAATAATGCGCGGGGCATTAAGCATTAGTACGCAAACATGTATATAAACGTTAAGCAATAACAATATATATATGAACATGAGATATGTGAGTATCAGCAATAGACAATAATATAAAGCAATAAGCATTAGCAATAGACAATAGTATAAAGCAATAAGCACTAGCAATAGACAATAATATAAAGCAATAAGCATTAGCAAAGATAATAATACAAAGCAATAAGCATTAGCAATGGACAATAATATAAAGCAATAAGCATTAGCAAAGATATTAATATAAAGCAATAAACAATAATTTGAAACATGAAGCGCGTAAGCAGTAAGAAATCATATAGATGGTGATGATATGCACTGGTACGATAATTAATTAAGACCACTTACAATTGATGTCGAAGATTAATTGCTCGTTGAGCGAAGTCGCACTGATTTTAACACTTGGTATGGTTTTAGGTTACAATAACTGTTTACTTTGAATGAGTTCCGTAGAAGAGAGCTCCGGCTTCTGGGGCCATGTATTTATATGGTGCTCCGGAATGTCAGGTATGAGGGGTATGCGCGGTATGCACCATGATTCATGTGCAAAATATGCGTTATATAATTGAAACGTATTGATGACTCGTGCGCGAAATATGCGTCGCAATAGAATATTAGGGGTGTTTATTTGGGCTTCCGAAAAAGGGTACTCAACCCATTGGATGTATTTTGGATGTTTTAATTGGAAAGGGGTAACAGTGGCTTTGATTTGGTAGGTCGTAGAGAGGAGTTGAGACGTGGTCTCGCGTTAACAGGATTTTTGGGACAAGGGACTTGTTTAGATTTAAATGCTGGGGAGGAGATCGTGCCTCGTAGGGCGAAGAGGGGAAGAGGATTTCGTACTTGATCATCTCAAGATGGGGACCGCTAAGGTACATCTTCTGGATCGTCAGTGGTTGGGGAAAAGGGGTAAGAGTTCAGTTTTAGGGATAGTGGCGGAGTTGTGGACTGATTTATGGGGAAAACTAATTAATACCGTGCGAAAAATAGTGGGACTTCCCAGGGCAGACGGAGAAAATACCAGGGACTTCTACCAAAACTGAAAATACCGGAATGATACCGGTATTTGTCGGTTCTATCTTCAAAACCTTTATAGAAACCGAAATACGCAAATACCGGTATGACGTCATACCGATATATGCAAATACTGGTATATTTACCTATATTTACCGGTAATTTTTTCGGTTTTCAAATTTTATTACAGTTTTCACAATATTATGAGGCAAGAATTTATACGCTAAACGTATACTAATATATTGGTATTTTTATGAAACGATATTACGTTATGTCGGTGTTTTTACAGCTCGAATTAATAAGGGCTATGAAGATATTACTTTAATCTACCATGTCACCGAAAGAAGAACCGGAAAATACCGGTATTTATTTCGGTACTTCAATGATTTCGATATTTTCCTATTTCGGGTCTACAGGGTGTCCGCGGGAAGACCGAACAGCTGAATATCTCCTAAAATATTGGAGATAAAAAAATAAAAAAAATATGGAATCGCATGGTTCGAGGGGGCCAATTTATTAGCGCAGACGAATTTTTTCTTCGATTATTATTTTAAAAGATACGATAGTCAAGTTCGGTTTTTTAAATGGAACTATTTTTTTTGAAGAGGTGACTTGATAGTGCGTTCCAGGACAAATTCAATAAGCTATAATATATACACTTTATTTCCACTGGTTTTTAAGATATTGCGCTTGCAAATTTACTGATTTTCCTTGGAAGAAAACCCGCTGGAATAGCAAGGACCGGGAACGGTCTTGCTGGCGCCGCGGGTGGCCTTGCCTATTGAAACAGATACCTACCTGCCAAAGGTCTACGCGGGAATGGCAGGCCCAAAGGCTGGACAATTCTTTTCCGTTAGAAATGCTACTTAGGTAGGTACATCTGCGGTAGAGAGAAGCGCACCGTTACTTTTATTTTGCACTTGCTCCTACGTTCGGATGGCCGGTTCTTTTGGGAGGGATGCAAGTTCGATTGGTTAGAGTTAGGAGGTGTGAAAGTTGCTAGACAAAATTTCAGCCATAGGGGGCAGATTGTATTAGGAATAATCGGATTTGCATCCCTCGCAAACGGCTGCTCTCTTGAGGAGAGCCTCTTCACAGCAAAACCTCCCCCTCCACCCAATGCCCACCTGCTCTCGCACGGAATACGTCAACGCATGCTTCTGTTTTGATATTGGAGCTGGTGTTTATACTCGAGAGATAAAGGATCTGTGTGAATTTTTAGGGAGTACCTCGCGTCGACAGCGGGCTACCCGTTTTCTTCTTGTGTCTCTCCACGAGGCGTATTGACGGTGGATTGTAGGAGCGTAGATGTCTGGATGCCAGTTATTGAATTCAGGAGACGATAGAAAGACTATAATATTAAAGTAAATCGTATTCCTCTCGGGCAGGAGTACTGATAATGATCGAACTTGCGCCCTACTTCGCGCAGACCGATTACACGAAGGGTACTCGAGTCACACACTGCACATATGATACAGGGTGATTCTGGAGCTACGCCCGTCGAAGGATGCGGCCTGGTACCCCGTGACGAGGACAACCCCCCAGCAGTGCCTCACCGAATTTTATGGCTTTTTCCGGAAAAAGGTATGAATCCTGAGCCGAACGTAGCGAATTGAGGTCGAGCCCCCGCAGTCGAGGGTGAAATATCCATTACAGCGTATTAAGAAATTCTTTTCTTCATCGCATCGAAAGGGACGTGACGCCAATGGATGAAACTAACACCAAGAACGACGTAATTCGGACCTTGATAAAGGAAATTCCATGGATAATCGATTTGTATCATTTCAAGCTGATTTGACTTGGTTAAAAATAGTCCGATTTACACGAAATTTGGTATGATTGCAATCGGAAAAACATAACGAATCCTTTGGCGTCACAGCCTTTTCGATGCGATAAAGAATGAAGAATTTCTTACTACGCTGAAAGGAATATTTCACATTTTCACCCTCGACTGCGGGGGGTCGACCACAATTTTCCGGGGTCGGCCGAGGATTCATACCTGTTCCAGAAATAAAATAATTCTTTATTTCTTATCGTATCGATATGGAAGTGATACCGAAGGATGCCTCATATTTTTCCGATGAAAATCATGCCAAATATTGTGTAAATAGGACAACTTTTACATAAGGAGTGCAAATAGCTTGTGTCATAGTAGTCCGATTTGCATGACATTTGGTATGATTTTCATCAGAAAAACATAAGGAATCCATTGGCGTCACGTCCCTTTCGATGCGATGAAGAAAAGAATTTCTTAATACGCTGTAATGGATATTTCACCCTCGACTGCGGGGGCTCGACCTCAATTCGCTACGTTCGGCTCAGGATTCATACCTTTTTGCGGAAAAAGCCATAAAATTCGGTGAGGCATTGCTGGGGGGTTGTCCTCGTCACGGGGTACCAGGCCGCATCCTTCGACGGGCGTAGCTCCAGAATCACCCTGTATCATATGTGCAGTGTGTGACTCGAGTACCCTCCGTGTAATCGGTCTGCGCGAAGTAGGACGCAAGTTCGATCATTATCAGTACTCCTGCCCGAGAGGAATACGATTTACTTTAATATTATAGTGCATGTGTGTTTTGTAATAAAGTGTTTCTATCGTCTCCGGAATTCAATAACTGGCATCCAGACATCTACGCTCCTACAATCCACCGTCAATACGCCTTGTGGAGAGACACAAGAAGAAAACGGGTAGCCCGCTGTCGACACGAGGTCCGCCTTAAAAATTCACACAGATCCTTTATCTTTCGAGTATAAACACCAGCTCCAATATCAAAACAGAAGCATGCGTTGACGTATTCCGTGCGAGAGCAGGTGGGCATTGGGTGGAGGGGGAGGTTTTGCTGTGAAGAGGCTCTCCTCAAGAGAGCAGCCGTTTGCGAGGGATGCAAATCCGATTGTTCCTAATACAATCTGCCCCCTATGGCTGAAATTTGGTTTAGTAACTTTCACACCTCCTAACTCTAACCAATCGAACTTGCATCCCTCCCAAAAGAACCGGCCATCCGAGCGTAGGAGCAAGTGCAAAATAAAAGTAACGGTGCGTTTCTCTCTACCGCATATGTACCTACCTAAGTAGCATTTCTGACGGAAAAGAATTGTCCAGCCTTTGGGCCTGCCATTCCCGGCATAGACCTTTGGCAGGTAGGTATCTGTTTCAATAGGCAAGGCCACCCGTGGCGCCAGCAAGACCGTCCCCGGTCCTTGCTATTCCAGCGGGTTTTCTTCCAAGGAAAATCAGTAAATTTGCAAGCGCAATATCTTAAAAACCAGTGGAAATAAAGTGTATATATTATAGCTTGTTGAATTTGTCTTGGAACACACTATCAAGTGATCTCTTCAAAAAAAATAGTTCCATTTAAAAAACCGAACTTGACCATCGTATCTTTTAAAATAATAATCGAAGAAAATATTCGTCTACGCTAATAAATTAGCCCCCTCGAACCATGCGATTCCATATTTTTTTTATTTTTTTATCTCCAATACTGTAGGAGATATCCAGCTGTTCACTCTTCCCGCGGACACCCTGTATAATGGTTTCGGTACTTATCTGTTTTGGTACGATATCGGTTTCTGTATATCTTTGTTGACGTAATACCGATATGAATATCATTCCGGTTTGAAGTCCCTGGGAAATACGAGCCAGTTAACGAAAAGTCAAGATATTTAACCAATCAGTTGAAATATTTATTAGAATCTTTGGCAATTACTTAAACAAGTAATAAATAATAATATGAGGGACCTTTGCTCGTACATCATTCTTATACTGTAATCGGGGCGAAGCGGGGACCATCGGGGTCTCCATCTTTGACCCGCTTTCGGGTGTTTCGCCGAATGCTTATGGGTCTCGGTGCGTTTCCGAGAATCCTTACGCGGTTGTGCCGGATTTCGGCCGTTCGATTGTGGCAATCGGAATGCCGTGGTGTCGTTACGCTTGGGCGTCGGTTGGGTCACAACAGGGGTGATGATACTCAATATTGCTAAAACTATACTGGCTCCTATTACCCACTGGCTCTCATTTCCTCCGCCTCCCCTACGATTTTACATATTATCAGGGGTAATGGGTTCTTCCTGCTAAACTTGATCTTTTATGAACCCTCAGAAGAAAAAGTCTACAGGTATCAAATCCGGAGATCTTGGTGGGACGGGTAACCTGCTTCCTGTTTCTATTATCATTTCCAATACCGGAGATAGGGAACAATTTCTGCACGTTCCACGAAGGTAAATTTTGAAGGGGAATAAATGACCTCGAACGATCTTGGGGCATCAAGATATTAAGATGCGTCTTCATCAGCGTTCGCAACTGTTGATGAACAGTATAAGAATTGAATTGCCTATAAATTGTCTGTTCACGTACCTGTTTGCATATTGTTCCTGAACTCTCCGTAATATAAAGTTAAATGTGATGTACTCGCCAGCGAACATTTCATAAACACTGTTCACAGACAATTTATTACCACTATACAATCTTTTCGCAAACATTTCACAAATTCACGCCTACAGTGAAATTCTTCTGATTGGAAAGATTCTTCTGATTAAAATGAGACCAAATAATGGACTGATTCCTCAAGAAACTGATAGACTGGTGTAACAAAATATTTATGACTGTTTGGGAACTGTTCGTGAATTTGTTGCGTGAGCAATATTCGCAAGAATATCGAGTAGTGGTTATAAAAAGATTGCGAACTGCTGGTGTGGATTGTTTGCGAACATTGTTCGTGAACTGTTCGCTAGTGAGTACGCACTAGGGTGGATCGATTTTTTTTTATATAAAAAAATACTGTATCACTATCAGTATTACATGTGTGAAATCACAACTGAATCAATTAATATCTTTTGTTCTGCACTTCAGTTTGAAATTTCAATATTGTGGCAAAAATATAAAAATTCTGTTTCAACACTAGCTTGTTGTAGTCGGAAAGATTTCCATTATTTTCTTCTGTGTCTCTTGTAATCACAAGTTTACCTCGCTCTGTTACACTTGTCATAGGTGCTATTATTATAATATGAGTACTATATCATTCAGAGTGTCTTGTATAACACTCTATACAGAGTTGTCTTCTTATATAACAATATCACATTCTAAATTTCCTTCCCGGCAGTCGGTCCTTTGCCCTATCTTTGGTACTCCCGAATATTTTACGAGTTTCCAGCATCCTACTTATGAGGATGTCATAAGATGCTGTTTAGATCTGAGACGATCACTTGGACAAGAAGGTAGTGGAAATAGGGGGCCGCCTTTTTCTACTATTGCAGATTTGATTGCGAAGATTTTAGAGGAAATATATATAAATGCTTCTATAGCTATAGTCTCGTATATACCTACGAGTTTTACAAAAAATTAAAACATATCACTCCCAATATATAAAAATAAAGAGTGACTACAAAAATATCTGTAGGTGCCTGGCATTGCAGGCAAAGGAAGATGCGTTTAAAACGGCCGCGTGTAATTTGTGCATCATCGCTGTGTTCAAGTGCCCCGATTTTTCGACTTGTAGTTGTACAAGAGAGAAGAAGATATCTCTTATTGAAGAGAGCTTCTTGGCCAAAGGGGTCCTAGAATTGGTTGCATTGGTGGAGTAGATTTGTTTGAAACGATGAAACTCAACGTGAGAAAATATCAAAATGCAAAGATAAATAGGCTTGAGCATGTTAATGCTCTTGATGCCGGACCCTCTTGCTCCTCAACTCATATTTCATCTCCGTCTAATGAGTGCGATTCAAAGGATGTAAATGTAGACGAGGAATTTGAGCTCTATGAACCACAAAGGAAGAGAGAAAAGTCTTCAGCTCAAATGCGAATTAATTTGGCGGAAACTGCGTTTGTCTCGCAGCAATATGGTGTCAGCAATAGGGCAACAGCTTATACTGTCTCTTTTGTACTTAAAGATGTTGGACTTATATCTTCAATGATAATTTGTAAATCTCGTATATGCGAAACTATAGCTATAGAAGCTTTTACATATATATTGTTGCGAGCACCCTATGGATAGAATCCATGGTCCGCTGGTGCCCGCGACGAAGACAAGAGGACAGCGAGAAGAAGGCGATCAGATCGATCGCCTGTCAAGCTGTCATTCGAGAGTCAGGCGCCATTGCGAGAAGACATACCGATACATCCATTGCTATATATCAGAGATTGTATTTCAGTTACTGTTATTCTGGTTAATGTTCTATTCCGTCTGTTGTACATTAAAGTTCCATTATGCCAAACCGAAATCATAACAATATTTCCTCCAATTTCTTCGCAACCGAAACTGCAATAATAGAAAAAGGCAGCTCCCTATTTCCACCACATTCTTATCCAAACGATCGTGTCAGATCTAAACAGCATCTTATGACAGCCTCATAAGCAGGAAGATGGAAACCCGTCAAATTTTCGGGAGTACCAAAGATAGGAAAATGGACAGAACTGCCCGAAAGAAAATTTAGAATGTAACATTGCGATATTAGAAGACAAATCTGTGGATTGCTAAACATGCCACTCTGAATGATATAGTACTCGTATTTTAATAATGGCACCTATGACAAGGGTAACAGAGCGAAGTGAACCTGTGATTACAAGAGATACAGAAGAAAATAATGGAAATTTTTCCGACTACAAAATTTTTTCGATCCACCCTAATGAACACTGGACCAAGTTCACACGGTTGGTATCTGCTGCTACAATATTTCGTGAATATAATGGGAGACAAAACCACGCCATAGTGGTTTCTCACCTAAATCATATTCATGAAACATTTTGGAAAGAATGGTAGCAGAGTAGATGCCAACTGTGTGAAGTTATTCCACTCTGCACCGTGTATATGTGGTAGTTAGAAAGATATTTTTGAGCCGGATGCACAATGTGTACACTGCATTCCACTTTAAAGCGAACTTGTTCCGCGTAGGGATATACTGTTGATTGGTAAGAAACCGACGGGGAAAGTGCTACGACCAGTCGTAAAAGTGTTACGACCAATCTCGTTTGTCAAATCCGTGGGAGCTGCGCAGATCGGTCGTAAATCGGTAGGGGCATGGGTCCGCTCTTATATGGAATGAAGTGTACATTGTCTTGTAATGAATCGTTCACCATTCCTAAAGGATTGCCGAGGCAGTGACACAATGCGATCTTAGAGTTCGCCGTGCGATCTCCAGTTCTGTAGGATCAAATGAAATCGTTCACACTCTGGCGCACGGCCACCGGTCACGTTTGGTCGTATTCAGATACGACGGTTTTGATTGCGCGGTAAACACATAAACGGCTGCTTCGCGGTTATCTTAATAATATACAGAGTGTTCGGCAACAGGTATCAGTAACATTAAGTAGTGATTCTATAAGTTAAAATAAGACGAAGATCAGGAATAACGAAATTACATTTCGAACCTTCATTTCCGAGTTATTAATTGTTGAAAATATACGTAAAAAGCATCTGCACGCCCGCGTCATGTAACATCCTGTATATGGGAACAAGGAAAATAGTCGTTCAGTTGCACCATAGAAAAAGCAGTATGCCTCTGGACTGTTTATCGCCGATGAGGAAATAAAAATAGAAAACATTACGAAAACATTGAGTGCACCCAATTTTAAGGGATAAAGTCACGCATGGGATTTTTTTAAACCTTGTTGGAAACTCGACAAGCAACAAACACTGATTGTACTTAAATACTGATGTAGTAATATATTTCGATGTACGTAAGTTTGTTACAGCATGGTTTATCACAAGATTCAACGTATGTTAACGTATCTAGTACACTGTAGTACTGGACAAAACGTCTTAAATAGTAACCTTAAGTTCGACATACGAAACAGGAGTCTTTCTATGCAGTTTTCGGATTGGTATATATTGTTATGAGCCATTGTTGCATGCAGCGCGAGCAGCTAGCGAGAGAGGATATTTCCCAGGGAATGCGGTTTATCACTTTGTTAATTAGGGACCACACACGGACGAACCTGATTTAATCAGGGAGCCGCAAGAGAGTGAAATGTCCTGAACGAACCCCATGCGAAATCGTGGTGCTACTAGGGTGAAAGCGTATAGCCGGTTAAGATTGTCAAATGTGTCCCTAAACCGAATTCGAGTCTTAATGAGTCACCCGAAAGTTTATAAAAATATAATAAACTTTTTAAAAAAAAGTAAAAAAACCGACTTCAAAGGCTTCCTAAAAAGTAAAAAATAATTATTTTCCTTATTCAATCTACGACTCTCAATTTTTTTAAGTTGGCGCCAGATTTACAGAGTAAAATGATAATCAGATTTTAATCAGAGTTTAAAAAACATGATGTAAGCTTTTTAATGCAAGTGTTCATAAAAAGAATTTGGATTTAAATAAATAACTGAGACATGAAGAGAACTGAAAAGAAAACAATTTCTCAATATTTGCATGTAACATAAACGGTCTTAGCCAGCCATACTTAACACTAAAACTCTCTAACTTCACTTGCGAGAAAAGTGTCGCATGTAAAACGCAGCAGGTTTACATTCGCCCATCTAGGGGATATAAATTTAACTATACAGAATGAGAATATTCACAGTATTTTCCACGATCGCGTTTTGCTTTTTACCAATTACATAAAATATAATTATAGACAGTAAATACAAATGCAGTTTGTGTGTTAACATTTGTATCGTTTTTTCTTAAATTTTCTTACAAAGTTAATAATTTGATTTTTTAATTAAATCTGACGCCGATTTCAAAAAATGGAGAGTCGTAGATTGAATAAGGGAAATAATTATTTTTTAATTTTTAGGGAGCCTTTGGAGTTGGCTTTCTTATTTTTTTAAAAAAATTTATTATTTTTTAAATTTTAGTGACCTTTGTTTGAAGTAGGTTAAAAAAACATTTATCATGATACCAATTGGGGAACATACTCCATGTAACAACGAAAGAACCACCCAAATCGGTCCACGCGTTACAAAGTTATGCGCGAACATACATTAAAACTGGAATTCTAGATAATTCTAGAGTATCTATATAATAATAAAAAATATATCATGGTACTAATTGGGGTACATACTCTATATAACAACGAAATAATTATCCAAATCGGTTCACGTGTTACAAAGTTATGCGTGACCAATCATTAAAACTGGAATTCTAGATAATTGTAGAGTATCTAGAAAATAATAAAAAAATTAACATGGTACTACCGGCTCTTCACACTCTTTCAAATAAAAAAAGAATCATCGGAATCGGTGCACCTATGCGAAAATTATGTGTGAACATACATACACACATAATCAAGAGACACGGTAGAGTCTCGCGCCAAGTATATACAGGGTGTCCGCGGGAAGACTGAAGAGCTGGATATCTCCTAAAGTATTGCAGATAAAAAAATAAAAAAAATATGGAATCGCATGGTTCGAGGGGGCCAATTTATTAGCGTAGACGAATTTTTTCTTCGATTATTATTTTAAAAGATACGATGGTCAAGTTCGGTTTTTTAAATGGAACTATTTTTTTTGAAGAGATCACTTGATAGTGCGTTCCAAGACAAATTCAACAAGCTATAATGTATACACTTTATTTCCACTGGTTTTTACGATATTGCGCTTGCAAATTTACTGATTTTCCTTGGAAGAAAACCCGCTGGAATAGCAAGGACCGGGGACGGTCTTGCTGGCGCCACGGGTGGCCTTGCCTATTGAAACAGATACCTACCTGCCAAAGGTCTACGCGGGAATGGCAGGCCCAAAGGCTGGACAATTCTTTTCCGTCAGAAATGCTACTTAGGTAGGTACATCTGCGGTATCGAGAAGCGCACCGTTACTTTTATTTCGCACTTACTCCTACGCTCGGATGGCCGGTTCTTTTGGGAGGGATGCAAGTTCGATTGGTTAGAGTTAGGAGGTGTGAAAGTTGCTAGACCAAATTTCAGCCATAGGGGGCAGATTGTATTAGGAACAATCGGATTTGCATCCCTCGCAAACGGCTGCTCTCTTGAGGAGAGCCTCTTCACAGCAATACCTCCCCCCCCCCAATGCCCCCCTGCTGTCGCACGGAATACGTCAACGCATGCTTCTGTTTTGATATTGGAGCTGGTGTTTATACTCGAAAGATAAAGGATCTGTGTGAATTTTTAGGGAGGACCTCGCGTCGACTGCGGGCTACCCGTTTTCTTCTTGTGTCTCTCCACGAGGCGTATTGACGGTGGATTGTAGGAGCGTAGATGTCTGGATGCCAGTTATTGAATTCAGGAGACGATAGAAACACTTTATTACAAAACACACATACACTATAATATTAAAGTAAATCGTATTCCTCTCGGGCAGGAGTACTGATAATGATCGAACTTGCGCCCTACTTCGCGCAGACCGATTACACGGAGGGTACTCGAGTCACACACTGCACATATGATACAGGATGATTCTGGAGCTACGCCCGTCGAAGGATGCGGCCTGGTACCCCGTGACGAGGTGCCAGCAGTGCCTCACCGAATTTTATGGCTTTTTCCGGAAAAAGGCATGAATCCTGATCCGAACGTAGCGCATTGAGGTCGAGCCCCCGCAGTCGAGGGTGAAATATCCATTACAGCGTATTAAGAAATTCTTTTCTTCTTCGCATCGAAAGGGACGTGACGGCAATGGATTCCTTATGTTTTTCTGATGAAAATCATACCAAATGTCATGCAAATCGGACTACTTTGACACAAGCTATTTGTACTCCTTATGTAATGCCAAATATCGTGTAAATAGGACAACTTTTACATAAGGAGTACAAATAGTTTGTGTCAAAGTAGTCCGATTTGCATGACATTTGGTATGATTTTCATCAGAAAAACATAAGAAATCCATTGGCGTCACGTCCCTTTCGATGCGATGAAGAAAAGAATTTCTTAATACGCTGTAATGGATATTTCACCCTCGACTGCGGGGGCTCGACCTCAATTCGCTACGTTCGGCTCAGGATTCATACCTTTTTCCGGAAAAAGCCATAAAATTCGGTGAGGCACTGCTGGGGGGTTGTCCTCGTCACGGGGTACCAGGCCGCATCCTTCGACGGGCGTAGCTCCAGAATCACCCTGTATCATATGTGCAGTGTGTGACTCGAGTACCCTCCGTGTAATCGGTCTGCGCGAAGTAGGGGGCAAGTTCGATCATTATCAGTACTCCTGCCCGAGAGGAATACGATTTACTTTAATATTATAGTGTATGTGTGTTTTGTAATAAAGTGTTTCTATCGTCTCCTGAATTCAATAACTGGCATCCAGACATCTACGCTTCTACAATCCACCGTCAATACGCCTCGTGGAGAGACACAAGAAGAAAACGGGTAGCCCGCTGTCGACGCGAGGTCCTCCCTAAAAATTCACACAGATCCTTTATCTCTCGAGTATAAACACCAGCTCCAATATCAAACCAGAAGCATGCGTTGACGTATTCCGTGCGAGAGCAGGTGGGCATTGGGGGGAGGGGGAGGTTTTGCTGTGAAGAGGCTCTCCTCAAGAGAGCAGCCGTTTGCGAGGGATGCAAATCCGATTGTTCCTAATACAATCTGCCCCCTATGGCTGAAATTTGGTCTAGTAACTTTCACACCTCCTAACTCTAACCAATCGAACTTGCATCCCTCCCAAAAGAACCGGCCATCCGAGCGTAGGAGCAAGTGCAAAATAAAAGTAACGGTGCGTTTCTCTCTACCGCAGATATACCTACCTAAGTAGCATTTCTGACGGAAAAGAATTGCCCAGCCTTTGGGCCTGCCATTCCCGGCGTAGACCTTTGGCAGGTAGGTATCTGTTTCAATAGGCAAGGCCACCCGTGGCGCCAGCAAGACCGTCCCCGGTCCTTGCTATTCCAGCGGGTTTTCTTCCAAGGAAAATCAGTAAATTTGCAAGCGCAATATCGTAAAAACCAGTGGAAATAAAGTGTATACATTATAGCTTGTTGAATTTGTCTTGGAACGCACTATCAAGTGATCTCTTCAAAAAAAATAGTTCCATTTAAAAAACCGAACTTGACCATCGTATCTTTTAAAATAATAATCGAAGAAAAAATTCGTCTACGCTAATAAATTGGCCCCCTCGGACCATGCGATTCCATATTTTTTTTATTTTTTTATCTCCAATACTTCAGGAGATATCCAGCTGTTCAGTCTTCCCGCGGACACCCTGTATAGGTATATGCGTAGCGCGAGACACAGAGTACTCTATAACACCATGACCTGCTATCAAGAACCCTTCGATTATCGAATCTCAATAATAGTTGATCCGATGAGATTTTGAATGGTGTTAATGGATAGCTTGGGTTTGATTTACATGAGAAAAGTGTCTTCGTTTTGTTCCTACGTGCCTTATGAGCTTAGATATTTCGATGTAAAGTTGCAATTTGGCGAATTTTATGTTAAGATATTTTCTCCATCGTCAAGTGTTGGCAAGAGGGGAACATGAAAGGGTGAGGAAATGTCTCTGAGGGACGTCGTTCATTGGATGAAGGTTTCGGCCAATCGCGTAACAAATTGTTGTCACATAACAACCAGACAGATAGCACATCTGTCGAGGTAAACGTAACCTAGCTAGTGTCAATCAATCATAACCTGCCAAGTGTCAAATAAGGTAAGTTGTCAAAATTTTTGAATTGTCACGAGTTTTTACACCATATAGGACACTGAATTATTGTCTCAAGTAACAAGGTAAGTCGCCAAAATTTTTTAATAGACTATATATGTACAGCTTATAGAAACAAAGGGGATGCATACACTCGGAAGTTGTCCGGATAAGTATTTACTTTCACACAAGTTTCTGGAACTTTGTACCACGCATGTACATAATAATATATTGTAACAAATTGCATTTAAATTTTCCAGATATTTTTATACCAGCAAATTATTTTTAATTTAGAGTTTCTATGTAATGCTTATAGAAATGAAGGGAACGCACAGGCTTGGATAAGAATGAAGGGGACGCACAGTCTTGGATAGAAATGAAGGGGATGCACAGGCTTGCAGGTTGTCCGGAGAAGGTTAGATTCTTTCACACAAGTTTCTGGAAATTTGTTAAATAAGGTAAGTCGACAAAATTTGTCAAAAGATATAGCATTAAAAATTAAGAAAATTATGGTCGATTGCTTGCAATGTAGAGCAAGTCACATTAGTGAAGAAAGTACGCTGAAAACACATCTCCCCTGATTCTTTTCAATCTTTTGACACAGACATTCTTAACACTTTAAAATCCACAGTAGTTGCCACGCTATTCGTTAATTGTATTAGTTTCCCATTAACAAAATTTTAGTTCACCAATAAACATACTAAATTAATTTTATTCCAACACCAATGCATTGTGTGTTAAAAATATTGGATCTCTTCATTCATTTTCGCTGAATTACCATTAGCATTTAAATTTCCTGCAACAAGACTTTCTGTCATATCCTCACACCTCCTTTGGACACATTTTGTAGTTCAAATCAAAGGGCCACTCTATTTCTATATGTTCTACGTTAAATTGTAACTAAAATGTGGATTTTATATATTTACAGGTAATCGAAGCAGAAGATGATGCAGTGTGATCTACGTCAGAAATAAAATTTAGTGTGACATAATATTATATTAATTAAACGATTTTATTCAGCTTCGATCCTCTGTTTGCTTCCTGTAGTAGTAGTAAATAAGTTTATTTTTTGCCTTTCGTCCTCAAAATGGGGTTACGTGTGTTATGTGTGTGTGTTTCTGGGACTATTAATCCAAGATTGTACTTTTGTTTTGACTTCTTCCTTCATCTTGTTCTTGCTTTCTTTTCCTTTTTTTCCAGGACCATACGCATCCACTCCGCTCCTTCTACTTCTTCCTTTAGTATTCCTCTGATCGTTAAATTTTCTCTTCTCAGCTCCTTACAGTCTTGTAGCCTGTGACCTAGCGTCTCTCTAGCCCCATTACATATTCTGCATACTTTCCGATCACTTGCATGCTTCCAGTACTTGCTTTCCCGCTCTTCGTTCCCACATCCGAACCTTGCAATCATGCTTTGGTCTCTGCCTCTGTAGTTTCCGTTTAGGTAATTTGCTCTCTGGTTATCCCTGATTTTTGTGTAATGTGCGTTGTATCTGCCTTAGGAGGCACTAGGGTGTTCTGTCGTATTTCCATTGAACATGCTCTGCCCTGTCTCTGCGCTTGTTCCTCAGCAAACTCTCTTCCTCTCCTTCTTTCTATTTCCATTTCTTGGATATCCATCATTTTTTGCCTGTAGTATGAGTCTCTCATTTCCTCCCATTTCGATTTTTCTCTGCTTGCTTGGCGTCTATTTCCCTCCAGCATTCTCTTACTATTTTATTCTTATTCAGTCGTTTCGCTTTCTCCTCATATTTTATTGCTCTTTTCCCCGCTTCTATCCTTAATTTATCCGTTTTTCTTTCCTCCAAAATTAGATATGCTGGTGTATTGAAGTCCACCTTATGTATTTCTCCTGTATTTTCTCTACTTTTTCTGCTTCCATCCATCCCCAAATTTCTGACGCGTACAGCAAGATACTTTTCACTATGCTTCTGAATATTCTCATGCTTCTCTCAAAATTGTTCTTGAACATTCTTTGTCCTGTGACGTCCCGGCACCGACCATGGGTCGTGCCGGTTAATCTCCGCCGGCGCCGCTAGAGGTCTACTTTTCTCGCAAGTCCTATCGTCCACTCTCGTTCGTATATATACAAGTTCCAAGTTATTTCCTCTTAGTCCCCGTGTGTCTATGGCAGGGGCCGTCAGCTATAGCCCTACTGATGAGAGTCTGGCTGACGGTCCCAAGACGAAACACGCATAATCTTCTTGTCCTCCTCGATCTTTAAAAATTTACCAATCCACCTGCCCCGCGCAGTGTACTCCAAAAAGCGTTTGACCGGCTTTAGGGATTACGGTTGCGCCGCAGGCGACGGGGCAGGATCTCCCGCTCTTTACGTTCCGAATCACCATCTCGGTTTCCGGACGTAACAGTCCTATTCCGCATATCTGCGCCATTGCTATTCTTGCTTTCTTTATGACTTCCCTTATATGTATCTCTCTGCCCCCATTTTTCTGGAAATTATACCCTAAGTATTTGAACTTCTTTATTTCTTCCAGACTGTGCCCCTGTCAGCCTCATTCTTCTCTTTTCTTCTTTCCTCTTCCTTAATGGATTTCCCTGCGTTCAGTTGCAACCCTTTCCTTTCAAGGTATTTTCCGAATCTTCGTACCATGTCCTTAAGATCCTTTGGTTCATTTACTAGTAACGCTATATCGTCCGCATATGCTAGAGTCCAGACTTTTTTTTCCTACTCTAACTCCTCCTGCTTGGATTTTCCTCGTGGTTTCCTCCAGATCCGCTACATATATTGTAAATCACTTTGGACTCAGTGGGCATCCCTGTGTTACCCCTGTTTGCTTCTTGTATGTTTGCTTCATATCTGAAAACTGAAATTTAAACCAATCCAATTGTCTTGTAGCTTTGCAGGCGTGCGTAGTTGGGACAACAATATAATATATTTTTTAAAAAAATAACCCCGAGGGGGTAAAAAAATTATCCAGTCATCAATAAACACTACAAAATGTGTGAAATCCCCACAACATTACCTTTTTTTAAAAAGGGTACAAAAAAGTGCGCCAAGTATACACGTGCAAAGAATGGTAAATTAATAATCCCATCTAAATGTCGTAGTATCGTTTATTTGTTTCCCCTTGGGGATTACAGTCCTTTTCCATCTCCGCTCTTCCATACATTCGCCTTAACCTATGCCTTAATCTACTCCTTAAACCTATTCTTTAAACCTAACCCTCGCTCGCCCCCTCGCCCGCTCTCCCCCGTCTCGCACGCCGCGTTCCCCCCCTTCCCTATCCTTTGACCTCCGCTTCCGCACGCCACCACTCACTCTCATTCCTTCCTCTCTCATTCCCCCACTCCTTCTCCTCTCCTTTCCTCCACTTTCCTCATCCACTTCTCCCCCACGCCCTCGTCATCCAATACCTCCCCTACCCTCTCCTGCCACCCTCCTTCCTCCCAACCCATACATTCCTCCCACACATGCTCCCATGTTTCCTCTCCCCATCCGCATACTCTGCATTTCCTCTTTTCTTCCTCCTCCCAATACTTCCCCCCCCTCATCCCATTCCCCAGCCTAAATTTCGCCACCCTTTGCCACCTGCTTTCCCCCATCCCTTCCTCAAGTATCCTGGCACCCCTTCCCCTTTCACCACCCTATACCACCTATTATATCCTGACTCTCTAATCCTGTTCCATCTTTCCTCCTCCTGCATTCTTCTTTCCCTACCCACCAATTCTTCCCCTCTCAGCTCCCCCCCTCCCCTCATTCTTTCTATCCCCTCTATTGTCCACCCCCTCTCCTCATAGTATTCCTTCCTTTCCTTTTCCCACCCTCCCAGCACTTTCCCCCTCTTTGCCCTTCCCTTAATCTCCTCCCAACATCTCCTTGTCAGCTCCCCCCCACCCCCCTGCTCCAACTTCCTTTCATATCCCCACGCCCTCATCCCCGCTTTCCCTCTCAACATCTCCCTCTGCATCTCCTCCCTCACCATGTATCCTGGTGTACACCTTTCCACACCCAACACCCACTTCAAAAACCTTTCCTGCAACCCCTCAATTCTGTCCCTACACTTCCACCCCCACACCTCAGCCCCATAGCTCACCGTAGCCCATACTAACTTTTCAAACAACCACACCCTTTTTCCCCAATCCTTCCCAAACCTCCTCTTCCCTATCCCCCACACCTGCCCCATCACTGCTGCCCCCTTCCTTACCCTTTCTCCTACATGTGCCTCCTGCCCCCCGCTCCTCATCAGCGTGTACCCCAGGTACTTCAATTCCTTTACCTCCTCCACCACCTTTCCCTTCCACCTCCACGTCACCTTCTTCCACCTCCCTCCCCCCTTTCTACACCTCATTACCTTTGTCTTCCCCACGTTCACCTGAAGCTCCTTCTTATCCAGATATCTCTCCATCTTCCCCATCATCCCTTTCATCCCCTCGTCGTCTTCCGCCAGCACCGCAATGTCATCCGCGTATGCCATCGTATACACCTTCCTTCCCCCACCTTCACCCCTCCCCACCCCCCTTTCTCCAACTCCTCGTCCATATCTGCCAACAACAAAGTGAACAAGCTGGGGCTCAACGGGCACCCCTGCCTCACTCCCCTAGCCGTCCAGAAGTCCTTCCCTTCCTCTTCTCCCACCCTTACCCTACTTACTGTCTCTTTCAACACCTCCTCACACCTCTCCACTAACCCCTCCCTCACTCCTCCCTCCCTCATTGCCCTCACTAGCAACTCCCGGTCAACTGAGTCGAATGCTGCCTTCATGTCGAGGAACAGCACTACCAGTCTCCCCCCTTTCCTTTCCACCTGCCTGTTAATTAAGTAATTTAGCACATACACCCCGTCCATGCACCCCATCCCCCTCCTGAACCCCGCCTGACTCGGTGGCAATATCCCCTTTTCCTCTACCTCCTTTCTCAACCTTTCCGCTAACACAGACGGATACACCTTATATGCTGTCTGTGTCAGCGTTACTCCTCTGTACTCCTCTACCCTTTTTCCCACCCCTTTTTTCACCACCGGTACTAACACAACTACCCTCCACTCTTCTAACCACCCCTCCCCCTTCCATACCCTATTACACACCTCCCCCAGCCACTCCTCCACCTCCACCCCCCCATACTTCCAAACTTCATTCGGTATTCCGTCCCCTCCCATCGCCTTTCCGTCCTTTAGCCCCCTCACCACCCTTCTTATCTCCTCCTTTTCTATATCCCCCTCTCCGTCCTCGCCCCTCCTTTTTTCTGCCCCTTTTCTTACCCTCCACTCCACCCCCCCCCCCTAGTAACTCCCTGAAGTACTCGTCCCATTCCTCTATTTTTATCTCCTCATTTACCCTCCTTCTCCTCTTTCTCTCCCTATTTACTACCTTCCATACCTGCCCCTCTGTTCTTATCCCCTCTATCTCCTTCTCCCACCTATCCACCTCCTTTTTCTTCTTTTCTTCGCATATCCTCCTATACTCCTTTTTCCTTTCCCTATACTCCTTCCCATCCCCCCAATCTTCTTAGCTCTCTCCTCAACCTCCCCTTCTCCTCCCTGCTCTCTCTGTCCCACCACCCTCCGTTCTTTCCCCTCTGCCCCTCTATCACCACATCCCCCATTGCCCCTTTCACTCTTTTCTTCAGTTCCGCCCATTCCTCCTCTATTCCTCTCCCTCCCCTATCTCTTTTCCCAAATTTCCTTGCAAATTCCTCCCTTCCCTCCACCGTCCAGTTTCCTACCCCCTCCCCTCCCCCACCTTTCTCCCCCTCCCCCTCCCCTCCCCCACCTTTCTTCCCCCCTCCCCCTGCTCATCCACTTCCCCCCTGAGCCAGACCACCACAGGGTGGTGGTCTGAATCTACTCTCTCCGCTACTTCCATCCTCTCTACCTTCTCCCTTGTTTCCTCGTTCCCCACTACATAATCTATCACAGAATCCCCCCTCCCCCCGTATACGTCCATTCACCCTCCTCGTCCCCCTCTTCATTTCCATTCATAATTCCCCACCCCCGCTCCCCCAGATATCTGCATAGTCTCCTCCCCTCTCCATTTACCACTTTATCCTTTGACCTTCTACTCCCCTCTCCTCCCCCTCCTCTTCCCCCTCCCCCCATATCATTCCCCCTTCCCTCCCCGTCCTCGCATTAAAATATCCCCCAATTATCACTCTCATTCCCTCGTCTCTCTCCTCTATCCACTCCCCCAGCTCCTCCAGCTTCCTTTGCAAGTCCTTATTTACATATATCCCTATAACTCTCCTCCATTCCCCCCCCCCCAATTTCACTTTCCTCACCATTATCCCTTCCCTTCCCCCTTCTTCCCCCGCCCTATTTCGATTCCCCTTCTCACCCCCATTACCATCCCCCCTATCGCTCTTCCCTCCTTGCTTTCCCTCCTGGCCCATTGTTTTTCCCACCCATAACCCTTCGGCAATCTGCCCCTTACATACTCCCATTCCCTCTCCTCCACCCATGTTTCGCTCATCACAACTACCTCCCATTCCTCTAAACCTTTCCGAAATTCCTCATCTTTATTTTTCAACCCCGCCACGTTCCAAGACGCGACCTTATATCTCCCTTTGTCCCCTTTTACTTCCCCCCCATCCTCCCCTCCCTCTCCCCCCTTCCCTCTCCCCCCTTCCCTTAGCATTCGTTTCCCTGCTCATCACACCACCTTTCCCATAATTCATCCCACCTTCTCATCTTCCCATTTACCCACATTTTCATATAACCTACCTGTACCTTCTTTCCCCTCTCCCTTTCCTTCTCCGCCTCTCTTTCCACCTGCCACCTCGCCCTCCTTTCTTCCTCCGTTAAATCGTCGTCTATCCTTTCCCTCCTGCCGTTCAGTTTTTTTCTCGCCTCCATCACCTTTCTCTTCTCCTCCCTCCCCGCCAGCTTCACCAAAACGAGTCCACTCCCTTCTTTTTCGGTTTTCCCTACCCTTCTCACTTCCCTTATTCCTTCATCCTCCATTCCCATCCTCGCCCATCTCTTCTTCACCTCTTTTTCCACCCCTTTCCCTACACCCACCCCACTTTCCACCACATTATTCCTTCTCTCTTCCCTCTCCTTTTTGTCCTGTTTTAGTTCCATCCTCCTCAATCTTAACCTACACTCTTCAACGCCCCCCTCACCCTCCCTCTCCCTTCTTCCCCTCCCTTCCTTTTCCTCTTCCCACCTTTCCACCTTCCTTATCATCTCCTCCACCCTCCCTTCCCTCTCTTCCATCCTCTCCAACTTTTCTTCCATCTCTTCCCTCCTCCTTTTTCCTCTCTTCTCTCCTCCTCCCATCTCCTCCTTTCCTCCCTCCACTCCTTCATCACTTTTCTTCTTTCCTCCCCTTCCTTCCTCATTTCCCCTATCATCTCCCTCATCTCCTTCCACATTTCCTCTTTCTCCACCCTTACCTCCTTCATCAGTTCCCTCATCATCTCCATCATCTTTCCCATCTCATCTTTTCCCTCGCTTCCCCCCCTCTTCCTCCTTTCCTCCGGTGATCGCACCGTCTTCACACTTTTTTAAATCCCATTTTCTTCCCTTCCCCCTCCGATCCTTCCTCCCCCTCCCTCTCCTTCCTCTTTTTCCCCCAGTAGCTATCCAGGTTTCCTGCACTACTCCCCACGCTGCTCACACTACTTATACTCTCCTTCCTTCTTCTTTCCTCCCTTGCCAGCCCTCCTGCTTCCTTCCCTATTCCATCTCCACTTCCCTTCCCTCCTTCCCTTCTCTCCTTCCCTTCCCTCCTTCCCTTCCCTCCTTCCCTTCCCTCCTTCCCTTCCCTCCTTCCCTTCCCTCCTTCCCTTCCCTCCTTCCCTTCCCTCCTTCCCTTCCCTCCTTCCCTTCCCTCCTTCCCTTCCCTCCTTCCCTTCCCTCCTTCCCTTCCCTCCTTCCCTTCCCTCCTTCCCTTCCCTCCTTCCCTTCCCTCCTTCCCTTCCCTCCTTCCCTTCCCTCCTTCCCTTCCCTCCTTCCCTTCCCTCCTTCCCTTCCCTCCTTCCCTTCCCTCCTTCCCTTCCCTCCTTCCCTTCCCTCCTTCCCTTCCCTTCCCTCCTTCCCTTCCCTCCTTCCCTTCCCTCCTTCCCTTCCCTCCTTCCCTTCCCTCCTTCCCTTCCCTCCTTCCCTTCGCTCCTTCCCTTCCCTCCTTCCCTTCCCTCCTTCCCTTCCCTCCTTCCCTTCCCTCCTTCCCTTCCCTCCTTCCCTTCCCTCCTTCCCTTCCTCCTTCCCTTCCCTCCTTCCCTTCCCTCCTTCCCTTCCCTCCTTCCCTTCCCTCCTTCCCTTCCCTCCTTCCCTTCCCTCCTTCCCTTCCCTCCTTCCCTTCCCTCCTTCCTTCCCTCCTTCCCTTCCCTCCTTCCCTTCCCTCCTTCCCTTCCCTCCTTCCCTTCCCTCCTTCCCTTCCCTCCTTCCCTTCCCTCCTTCCCTTCCCTCCTTCCTTCCCTCCTTCCCTTCCCTCCTTCCCTTCCCTCCTTCCCTTCCCTCCTTCCCTTCCCTCCTTCCCTTCCCTCCTTCCCTTCCCTCCTTCCCTTCCCTCCTTCCCTTCCCTCCTTCCTTCCTCCTTCCCTTCCCTCCTTCCCTTCCCTCCTTCCCTTCCTCCTTCCCTTCCCTCCTTCCCTTCCCTCCTTCCCTTCCCTCCTTCCCTTCCTCCTTCCCTTCCCTCCTTCCCTTCCCTCCTTCCCTTCCCTCCTTCCCTTCCCTCCTTCCCTTCCCTCCTTCCCTTCCCTCCTTCCCTTCCCTCCTTCCCTTCCTCCTTCCCTTCCCTCCTTCCCTTCCCTCCTTCCCTTCCCTCCTTCCCTTCCCTCCTTCCCTTCCCTCCTTCCCTTCCCTCCTTCCCTTCCCTCCTTCCCCTTCCCTCCTTCCCTTCCCTCCTTCCCTTCCCTCCTTCCCTTCCCTCCTTCCCTTCCCTCCTTCCCTTCCCTCCTTCCCTTCCTCCTTCCCTTCCCTCCTTCCCTTCCCTCCTTCCCTTCCCTCCTTCCCTTCCCTCCTTCCCTTCCCTCCTTCCCTTCCCTCCTTCCCTTCCCTCCTTCCCTTCCCTCCTTCCCTTCCCTCCTTCCCTTCCCTCCTTCCCTTCCCTCCTTCCCTTCCCTCCTTCCCTTCCCTCCTTCCCTTCCCTCCTTCCCTTCCCTCCTTCCCTTCCCTCCTTCCCTTCCCTCCTTCCCTTCCCTCCTTCCCTTCCCTCCTTCCCTTCCCTCCTTCCCTTCCCTCCTTCCCTTCCCTCCTTCCCTTCCCTCCTTCCCTTCCCTCCTTCCCTTCCCTCCTTCCCTTCCCTCCTTCCCTTCCCTCCTTCCCTTCCCTCCTTCCCTTCCCTCCTTCCCTTCCCTCCTTCCCTTCCCTCCTTCCCCTCCATTTAACCTCTCACTACTTTCCTCCTCTCTGAAGAAAATTCTCTCCTCTTCTATTTCCTTCCTACTCCTTTTCAAATCTCCCGCCTTTCTGCCAGCTCCTTCCTAATTCCTCTCCTGTTCGATAGATCCCTCTACCTGCTCCTCTTTCTCTCACTTCCCGCCACTCAGCACCGTTCTTTCCACCTAACCTATAAATCGGTCCCCTTACTCGCCTCCTTTTCGCCACACCCCCTATTCCCCAACTCCCTTTACCCGCCTCACTTCCCCACCTCTACCGCACCTCCAACACTTACTCCCTATCCTTTCCTCCACCTCTTCACTCACTCTTCCTCCACCCAACTCGCAGCACCAAACACACACTCCTTTCTCGCTCGCGTCCGGAACCGGAAGTCCTAATCCCATCTAAATGAATCCCATTTAAAAACATTGTCGTAAATTAATATCTTTACAAAACTAATGGTATACAAAAATGGCGCCAATTATAACCATGTCTATTTCTACAAACAATCGGATTTAAATTGAATAAAAGATTCATCATTGGAAGAAACAAAGAAGATAGTAATATTAATCAGATATATTTTTAGAGAAATAAATATTTTATTCAAAATACTTGGCGCTGTGCTCAGAATTGGTGTTGCTAAACTGAATAAATACAAGACTAAAAAAAATATAACACATAAAATATTTATATGTATGAAAAGAGATTATCCAGAGTTATTTCAGCATATATTTACAAAATACAGAAACTTAATTTTAAGGATTGGTTGTGGGGGTAACTTGAAAAAACTGGATTTTTCGAAATTATTTTTGCGCAGTTTTGTAGATATAAGAAAACGATGTACCTTCTATTTAAACTTTTTTTTCGATATCTCCCACCGTTCTCGAGATGTTTCACAGAAAAGAAAATTCTGCATTTTTTTAAGGGGTGATTTCACCCCCCCCCCCCCCCCCAAATTGCATTATGGCACCAACAAAAAAGTGGGTTGCATTACGGATGAACTACTCTATTTGCACACCGAAATTCAAAACTTTCTGAATTTCTGGCTTGCCGAACGTCCCTTGTGAGCGTCACCCTTTAAATCGCTTTTTTCTTCGAATACTGAAGACCTATATACATTCTGCTGACAGATTTGAATTCAGCTCGTCAAAATCTACAGGAAATGATTTATGACAAGTGTACACGCACGAACCGCTAAAGCTTCAAGCGTTCGCGGATTAGTTAGGGATTAGAATTAATTTAGCTTATAAGATAGTCTTTAAGAGTAGTCGTTAAGTATAGTCGTTAAGTTTAAACTAAGGTCACGGTCACTGTATATTTACAAAATGTTGCACAATATATTACAAGTCTGTTTAATTAAAACTAACACAGAAACAGTAAAGAGCTTATTTGTTATAACGCGAAAGTACGCAAGTAGTAGGTTGAACCGAGCAGTTCGTAGTGGAGTCTCCTGGAACGTTCCAGCGAAGCGCGAGCGTGCGAGATAAGAGTGTACTGTACTTGTCAACGATTCGTAGAAGAGAGAGATTGATCCCGGTGATGGATCGGATCGTTTCGCCGAATTCTGTGACGTCAGCACCCCACCTAACAGCTGCTCACCCTGAGCAGAACGAGGACCCCACCGGCGAAACAAAGCCGGCCGCACGATGAAGCGAGAGAGCTGCCTAATTAGCTGAGATGCGCGTCAACAGATGACCCGACCAATCTCATCACCGCGATCGTGCATACCGCGATTTTGTCGCGATAACCGTTTTAAACCGCGCGCGGCTTCGGCAGCGAATCCGCGCTGGCTTGGCCTGTGGCCGTTTGGGCCAATCCCAAACAACAAGTCAAGGAAGAACTTCAATCACCTTATAACGGAAAAACCGAAATTTTCTTCGAAAATGTCAACTTCGATGTAGATTTTCAAGGTCAAAACTTGTCTGTCATACATTCTCAAAATTTTTCCCTATTTCTGCAACATCTTAGCTTCATCCTCGAAAAAGATTCATCCCTCTATCTTAGGGCCTATGCACACGGCGACTTTTTGCAGCGATACAGTCGCGATACAGTCGCAAAGAGGTCGCGATGCTAGCGCGATGCAGTCGCTGCCCGTCTACCTTTGCACACATGCGTAGCATAGTCGCGATGCAGTAGCGATACAAACGCGCGTCTGCCTGACTGGTTCGGTGTCTCGTCAAGACGTCAAAGTAGCACAATGGAGTCGGTCGAAATAACACTGCTTACGTTGACTTTATTACTGCTTTTAAAAACACAAGAAAGGAATAAACTTTATTGAATTTATAACCTGGAATTAACTGAATACGCGCGTTTGCATCGATACAATCGCTGGCAATTGTTTCAGCTGCCCTTCTGCAGCGATGCAGTCGCCCGTTCGCGAAATTTGTAATTTGTAATTTGTTTTGAACCGATTGGAATCTCCGTTTTTGAGTTATTACTGCAAAACAAAAGAAACTTTTTTTAAAAAGCCTCTTTAATGATCCATCTGTAGCCTCATATATAATGGATATTTTTGACTAAACAAACAAGTCTTTTAAAGCTTATGATGTTAATATACTTCATGCCAAAGCCTCAGATTCAATTTGTTTCTTTGTAATTAATTGTAACAGAAATCTTTCATTTTAGACAGGAACGACTGCCTAGTACCCTTAAACTGTGCAGCCTAGAAATTCCACTGCTAATATTCAACTATTTATATCTAGAAAACGAAGCCTTGGACCCCTCCTAGGTAAAGGACATTTCGATGTCTTTTTATATCAGGATATTGCAAGCTCCGGGAAGTCTCTGAATTTTGTGACTCCCTGTATATATAAATTTTTAAGTTTATTCCCCTGAGTCCCCATGCATCTAGGGCAGGTTTCGTCAGCTGTAGCCCTAGTGATGAGTCGGGCTGACGGTTCCAAGACGAAGGGAACGTCTTCCTTTTCTTCTTGATCCTTAAAACGGTAATCTACCTGTCCTGCATAGTACTCCATTACGCGAAACCGGCATTAGGGATGACGGTTACGCCAGAGACAACAGCAGGATCCTTTTCTCCTCCAGGAACGGCAGGTCCGCGTGTTACAAATGCTAGGTATTCTGTATATTGTGAAATTAGTCTTTTAAATACAACTGTACAGTATGTATAGTATCACGTAAAATAATTGTGAGGGTAAATTACCAATTAATGCACGATGTTGACGCGCTGGCGATGTAGGATCTAAGAGTGGTTAGAAAAAATTGCCTAATAGAAGTTTAACCGAATTCGCGATTCTATAGGGCTAACTGTAGATACAAATAGGAATTTGAGCCCGATCTCACTGGATGCAACCAACTTTTAACAAATCTGACGCGACTTTACGCATAACGATCCATTTCTGAATCAGCAAGGGTTGAAGTTACGGGGTTTATATAGCTCCCAATTAAGTGGGGACCTCAATAAAAGTCTCCATAGAGTGAGATCTTTAGAAGGCCTCGCGTCATGTTCCGGTTTCTAGCTGCTATTCAGTTGGTCGAGGTAACAGAAGGGATTCTAAGGCATTATCCTCTTGTAGACGCGAGCTTGAAAAATATTTGAGAGTGCACAATGCGGCACTTAAATGGGGATTTGGGACCAAAATAAAAGAATAGATACAATGTAGTAACGACTCACATTTTCATATTGAAATTTGTTCTAAGTTCACTGTTATTTTAGGGTGATAAGGTTTAAAAAATTTTTTGAAAAATTATATTTAAATATATTATAATAAAATAGAAAAAGCCAATATTGATATTAACAAAACAATAAAAAACAAATATAAAACTAATAAAAAAACTTTATTGATTTTATCTTCAATTAAATCGCGATTACGAATCGATTTTCCTAACAAAAAGATAAATAACATTTAGCGTAGCAGTTTGTAGCAGATAAAAATTATATGGCAATGTGATACAATAGATTCTTCATACAAAACAATCAAAATTATAGGATGGTTTGAACCGTTTTTCTTAAATTGTTTTTTCTTTAAAAAAGGTTCTTTAAAATTGGAAATCAAAATTATACATACTTTTATCCAAATTATCCATAGTTAAGATATTATAAACAATATTCAAAACAAAAACACAAACAAGAACGAATAATGAACGAGGACGCTACTTTTTCAATTTTTAGGTTATAACAAACCCTGATAACCAAATCGGGCGGCAGGATCTGCCGGCAGCTGCGGTGCGACATACGTCCGCATTCAGCTACGGTTCTGCCGGCAGAGCCTGCTTGTCAGGGCCTACCGACAGATCGACGGCAGATCCTGCTGCCCGTTTGCCACATCCAACAGCGCCATCTGAAGGCCTCAATAACCAACCAATTCCCTGTGCGTGACGTCACAACACAATGTACATTACTGATGTAGGTGAAATGGAGCAGTGGATTCTGCTCACATAACCTGCGAGCATATTCTGCTGTTTATTAAATAATTGTTCTATTTGTTTTTAAAGGTAGTTTGTTTTTATTAATAATATATACATTTGATGCACGTGAGTGATTAAAATGAGAAAATAATATAAGTGGCACCTATAAAACAGAAGAGAAACTTTAAATATTTACACTGTACGCAGTGGTGATTCTACATGCAAAAATAAGTCATTTTCTCGATAACGAAGGGCGATATCAAAAATGTTTATCCTATATTTTTGACTATTTTTTTGCAGGATCACCATATTCCCGCTTGTGTTAGTTCTGAAAATAAGTACAATATTAGTCTAGAACTAAAAAGGATGAACGTCGAGAGGTATATCTTATTTTCAGTTATACTGAAGTAAAATGAGCACTGAAAATTGCTGTTTGGTATGTACGTTTTAAATCAGTGGCGCTGAGAACTGCCGATTGATGTTCATTGCGAACGTCGAGAGGTAGTTCCTGTTAAAGTCAGCTAAATAAGTACTGAAAAGTACCGTTTGTTGTCTTCGCCAGTAAAAGGAGACACACCTCTCCTTTTAATAGGCATATTTTTGAAAAGTAACTGCAGTTCATAGGTGATCTGTTTCTTCTTCGTTCCAGAAACTGCGGTGAATTCTATGTTCCTGGGATGATGAGGGCTTTGTTCTTGGACCACGCTTCCTGTTGCGTACCCCCTCCTTTGCCGCCTTCAGTTCCGCTTGCATCTGCAATTGGAAGTCGGATCGGGTGGGCCTGTCGAACTTGCGGTTACGACACACACCGTCTGAAAAAGAAATGCATGCAAAGTACGTTAGCATCAATGGAACATACAGTAATAGTAACAATAATTCTACGCAAAAAGATGAAAAGTGCTTATTGCTTCGTACCAAATATCGCCACCGCGATACGGGTGTCGTACAAAGATTTCAGTCCTTCGCGGCCAAACCAGGTGAATGACGACGTTAAGTCGTCTGGCAGTGCTTCCTTGAAGCAGGACTTGACCGCTCCCTTCAAATCAAATCCCCCCACGTATTCGAAATACTTTACCTAAACAAAGCGAGTAAAGATTGATGTAAGTATATATATATTATATATAATAGTAAATAAAAGAATAATTTCGTTTTCACTTACTACTTTGGAATAGGTGTCGTCATCGATGTTCTCAAAGCATTCGACCTCCTGCACTGAGAACAACGGGAGGACTGCTGGCTTTGTGGGTCGGCCAGTATTATGGGTGGTCTCGACAGATTTTTGAATGTTCATCAAGAGAGTATTCATTCTTTTGCAAACAGAACGGATGGAGACCTAACGTATCAATAAACACGATACACGCGATGCTTACATTAGCTCCGCCTCGATCCGATCGCGCCTCGTGAGATCTTCCATGCTCCTGCGAACATTAACATTTATAAGAAAATATCCTTACAGTAATATTTTTATAGCAAAAAAGAAACATGTAAATTTACCCATTATCATGGTGTTGGGTCGGCGCGGTATTATGCTGAAACGGCTCACTGTGGATCACAGTGGCGCGTGCAAACGATGTACCTGGATCTGTGTATCCTTCGTGGGCAGAAACATTGGCCGCATCCGTACCCTGAAACATAACATTCGGGTTAAGAGTAAGAACACCCTTCGACGCTGTTGGATCCTGTTCCTGCAGGATCCTCGCCAAATCCTGGGTGTCCTCTTCAATTGTTGTTCTCGCCGTGGTCGGCGTCTTTCGTCGCCGTTTCAGTTGTTCCTCATCCGAAGACGTCGTCTGGTATCGTGGTGGTCTCACGATCATGCGTTTCACCCGTTTCTCCATGTCAGCTTATAAGTAAAAAAAAATGCATATTACGATACCTACTTAGCAAAGGCGTGTTAGATGTTTTATCCATTTTACATGCAATATTTGTATGTATCTTAATTGTACGAAACCTCAAGACTTCAAAGGCTTCAACAGTAGAAAACGTGAAAAAATGACCCATGCAGAAACATTCGAACCAAACGATAAAATAACCCGTCACCAGAGATGAACAAGGATACGTGTAAACATGGTTTTACTTGTGAAGAGCAATACAAAAGAAGAAAATGTAAATATTATAGCACGTCACTCACCAGAAAATAGTCGTAACTTACCAAAAAGAAGAGACGAAGCTAGAAAGGGAACAAGATTTTTTTTTTACATGGTTGCCCAGAGATATGTTATTGAACTCTATCTTGTGGTACTGAGAACAATTGGGATCGTTACTAAGTGGTCTAGATACTCGAATAGAAAAATCGACATTACAATGATTGTTTGTGGCATGAAATTGTATCTCCCTCATCCTATTGGAAAATTGTTGGAGAGGAAGACTTGGCTTTCGCAGATAATTTTTAAAAATGGACATGTTGTTTTCATATGGAAAAGCAGAACATGAATCTAAATTACCAAGACGTCTGACATCGTTGGTTAGGTGAAGGAGGCCATGGACGTTATAACTATCAAAAGTTGGGCCATAAAGTTCTTCGGTACGAAGAATAAACTTCGCCAGAGCTGACTCTGCGAATCTCAAGTGTGGGTTCGGTGGAGATTCTGAAACCAAAACCCGTATGGCCGTATGTAAGAATAAGAAATGCTTGTATACGGTTTCCTTCAGTACACCCTTCAGTATAACTGGTCCTGTATACAGAAGGAACTGACGAAATTCAGTCGCCTTATATTTAAGTCGCCTCTGGGACGTCTGGCAAAGTCTGAGGGACAATATCTGCTAAGACTCTTCAGTCTCGTAGACAGTATAGAAATGTCTCTGTGGCGCAATTTTGAGAAAGGGGAAAATTCTCCATGTACCCACGCAGACAACAATTTCTTTACTACGCCCAAGCATACAAGATGCATGTACTCGAAAGGAACTTGCGAAACCATTCCTATCGATAGCAATGACAATGGGCTTGTACCTAGCTTGTGATGCTTCTGGTCTAACCGCCTAATGTAATCCTCATCGGTTCGAGGAGAATCATCTGTTCCATGGAAAGCGTAATGCTTACCATTCAGGGTACCAGAAACCGTACATTTGGAACAGGGACGGATAGACATATGCCCAAAATGATTTAATACAAATGCTCGAGCTGGGGCCTCAGCTATGAAACATCTCAGTCGTACGGGCAACTTAATGGAATGAAAATGTATGCCTCCGTTGGACATGATGGCTCTGACGTCTGCAATAAATTTTTCAAAGAAAATATTGTGGTCGTGTGATTTTTGGGGACCTTTATAGATGCCTACCACTATCGGCTTTATATGAGGAATATTTGAAATCCTACATTGGATGGGCCAGATATTAATGGAACTTGATTTGTCCAAACTACATCCATCGGTATGAAAATCTAATTCTGACTGTCTAAGAAATGATACCGACAAAGTGTTAGGGAGACTTTTAATAATTTCTGCTTCCAGATCGAAATGAATATATTCTCCTAGTGCCACGACGAATGTGACAGCAGGATTACGTGGCGTATCGAGAAGTGTTCTAACATCAAGATCATTTGAAATTACTAAATTCCATAACTACTTACGCCTTCTGGATGTCTCGGGATGATTTTTGTGGTTTTGATGCTTCGGAAATTCTGTGGTACCGCTGTCGACGACTGCCACCTCAGAATGAACGAGATTTCGAAACAAACGCGAACTGGGAAGTAGAGTCCCGACCAATCACGAATGTTCGCAAAGCGGCGCAGCCAATCCGAGCGTAGCCCACTGTACCGCCAAAATGTTACCTCGTGGTACCCTTTGTCCGACGTGGTACCTTTTGTGCTTTGAAACCGAACGCTGGGCGTAGTAAAGAAATTGTTGTCTGCGTGGGTACATGGAGAATTTTCCCCTTTCTCAAAATTGCGCCACAGAGACATTTCTATACTGTCTACGAGACTGAAGAGTCTTAGCAGATATTGTCCCTCAGACTTTGCCAGACGTCCCAGAGGCGACTTAAATATAAGGCGACTGAATTTCGTCAGTTCCTTCTGTATACAGGACCAGTTATACTGAAGGGTGTACTGAAGGAAACCGTATACAAGCATTTCTTATTCTTACATACGGCCATACGGGTTTTGGTTTCAGAATCTCCACCGAACCCACACTTGAGATTCGCAGAGTCAGCTCTGGCGAAGTTTATTCTTCGTACCGAAGAACTTTATGGCCCAACTTTTGATAGTTATAACGTCCATGGCCTCCTTCACCTAACCAACGATGTCAGACGTCTTGGTAATTTAGATTCATGTTCTGCTTTTCCATATGAAAACAACATGTCCATTTTTAAAAATTATCTGCGAAAGCCAAGTCTTCCTCTCCAACAATTTTCCAATAGGATGAGGGAGATACAATTTCATGCCACAAACAATCATTGTAATGTCGATTTTTCTATTCGAGTATCTAGACCACTTAGTAACGATCCCAATTGTTCTCAGTACCACAAGATAGAGTTCAATAACATATCTCTGGGCAACCATGTAAAAAAAAAATCTTGTTCCCTTTCTAGCTTCGTCTCTTCTTTTTGGTAAGTTACGACTATTTTCTGGTGAGTGACGTGCTATAATATTTACATTTTCTTCTTTTTGTATTGCTCTTCACAAGTAAAACCATGTTTACACGTATCCTTGTTCATCTCTGGTGACGGGTTATTTTATCGTTTGGTTCGAATGTTTCTGCATGGGTCATTTTTTCACGTTTTCTACTGTTGAAGCCTTTGAAGTCTTGAGGTTTCGTACAATTAAGATACATACAAATATTGCATGTAAAATGGATAAAACATCTAACACGCCTTTGCTAAGTAGGTATCGTAATATGCATTTTTTTTTACTTATAAGCTGACATGGAGAAACGGGTGAAACGCATGATCGTGAGACCACCACGATACCAGACGACGTCTTCGGATGAGGAACAACTGAAACGGCGACGAAAGACGCCGACCACGGCGAGAACAACAATTGAAGAGGACACCCAGGATTTGGCGAGGATCCTGCAGGAACAGGATCCAACAGCGTCGAAGGGTGTTCTTACTCTTAACCCGAATGTTATGTTTCAGGGTACGGATGCGGCCAATGTTTCTGCCCACGAAGGATACACAGATCCAGGTACATCGTTTGCACGCGCCACTGTGATCCACAGTGAGCCGTTTCAGCATAATACCGCGCCGACCCAACACCATGATAATGGGTAAATTTACATGTTTCTTTTTTTGCTATAAAAATATTACTGTAAGGATATTTTCTTATAAATGTTAATGTTCGCAGAAGCATGGAAGATCTCACGAGGCGCGATCGGATCGAGGCGGAGCTAATGTAAGCATCGCGTGTATCGTGTTTATTGATACGTTAGGTCTCCATCCGTTCTGTTTGCAAAAGAATGAATACTCTCTTGATGAACATTCAAAAATCTGTCGAGACCACCCATAATACTGGCCGACCCACAAAGCCAGCAGTCCTCCCGTTGTTCTCAGTGCAGGAGGTCGAATGCTTTGAGAACATCGATGACGACACCTGTTCCAAAGTAGTAAGTGAAAACGAAATTATTCTTTTATTTACTATTATATATAATATATATATACTTACATCAATCTTTACTCGCTTTGTTTAGGTAAAGTATTTCGAATACGTGGGGGGATTTGATTTGAAGGGAGCGGTCAAGTCCTGCTTCAAGGAAGCACTGCCAGACGACTTAACGTCGTCATTCACCTGGTTTGGCCGCGAAGGACTGAAATCTTTGTACGACACCCGTATCGCGGTGGCGATATTTGGTACGAAGCAATAAGCACTTTTCATCTTTTTGCGTAGAATTATTGTTACTATTACTGTATGTTCCATTGATGCTAACGTACTTTGCATGCATTTCTTTTTCAGACGGTGTGTGTCGTAACCGCAAGTTCGACAGGCCCACCCGATCCGACTTCCAATTGCAGATGCAAGCGGAACTGAAGGCGGCAAAGGAGGGGGTACGCAACAGGAAGCGTGGTCCAAGAACAAAGCCCTCATCATCCCAGGAACATAGAATTCACCGCAGTTTCTGGAACGAAGAAGAAACAGATCACCTATGAACTGCAGTTACTTTTCAAAAATATGCCTATTAAAAGGAGAGGTGTGTCTCCTTTTACTGGCGAAGACAACAAACGGTACTTTTCAGTACTTATTTAGCTGACTTTAACAGGAACTACCTCTCGACGTTCGCAATGAACATCAATCGGCAGTTCTCAGCGCCACTGATTTAAAACGTACATACCAAACAGCACTTTTCAGTGCTCATTTTACTTCAGTATAACTGAAAATAAGATATACCTCTCGACGTTCATCCTTTTTAGTTCTAGACTAATATTGTACTTATTTTCAGAACTAACACAAGCGGGAATATGGTGATCCTGCAAAAAAATAGTCAAAAATATAGGATAAACATTTTTGATATCGCCCTTCGTTATCGAGAAAATGACTTATTTTTGCATGTAGAATCACCACTGCGTACAGTGTAAATATTTAAAGTTTCTCTTCTGTTTTATAGGTGCCACTTATATTATTTTCTCATTTTAATCACTCACGTGCATCAAATGTATATATTATTAATAAAAACAAACTACCTTTAAAAACAAATAGAACAATTATTTAATAAACAGCAGAATATGCTCGCAGGTTATGTGAGCAGAATCCACTGCTCCATTTCACCTACAGCAGTAATGTACATTTGTGTTGGTGTGTAGGTCCATGTGACGTCACGCACAGGGAATTGGTTGGTTATTGTGGCCTTCAGATGGCGCTGTTGGATGTGGCAAACGGGCAGCAGGATCTGCCGTCGATCTGTCGTCGATCTGCTGGCAGGCCCTGACAAGCAGGCTCTGCCGGCAGAACCGTAGCTGAATGCGGACGTAGGTTGCACCGCAGCTGCCGGCAGATCCTGCCTCCCGATTTGGTTATCAGGATTTGTTATAACCTAAAAATTGAAAAAGTAGCGTCCTCGTTCATTATTCGTTCTTGTTTGTGTTTTTGTTTTTGTTAATAAACAAGTTGATGGAGGAATAAACTAAACTTGTGTCTATTAACTATGGTTTATTATAAGAATATTACACGAGTAAATTGGTAGCAGAGCGTGGTTGGTAGCCACTATTACGACACACTAAAAACAGAAGTGGGGGAAGAGCGCTCATTGGTTAAGATAATCAAATTACATCCAACAAACCCCCCCTCAATGTGCACTCTTCTTTGAGCATTTTAAACAGAGGATATTTTACTTAACCCTAGTCCTTGCATACATGCTTCATGTTTAATCTTACGCAACCCCTTTGTCAACACGTCCGCTATCATCTTTTCAGTTGGAACATATTCTAGATATAACATCTTCTCTTGCAATGAGTCGCGGATGTGATGGTATTTAATATTTATGTGTTTTGTTTTGGAGTGATATACATTATTTTTCGCAAGTATCTGTGCGCCCTGATTATCATTGATCAATGTAATTTTAATATTAAATCCGAGTTCTACTAGAAATTGTTGAAGATGAATTTCTTCTTTTCCCGCCTCTGCAATGGCCACGTATTCGGCCTCGGTTGACGAGAGAGCTACTGTTTTCTGTTTTTGAGATTTCCATGATACAGCAGCCCCGCTTAAAATGAATGCATATCCGATATATGATTTTCTATCTATAGGACAGGAACCCCAATCTGCATCAGTATATCCATAGACTCTTTGATCAGTTTTCCTGAAATCTAAACTAATATTAATGGTACCCTTGAGGTATCGCAGTACCCTTTTTGCCTCTAACCAATGACATCTCTGATGGCAATCCAGGAATTGAGACAAATACACAACAGCTCTCATAATATCAGGTCTGGTTCCAATAGCCAAGTACATCAGTGACCCAATTAGCTGTCTAAATGGCTCATTTCCAGTTTTGGCTTCTTGATCCTCATTCTCTTTGGTAAATTTTGAGTTAACTTCCAGAGGAGTGCTTATAGGTTTCGCATCTTGCATTCCAAATCGTTCTAATATCTCTTGGACATATTTCCTTTGCGATAACCTTATCTTCTCTCCTTCTTTGTTTATTTCTATACCTAGACAATATCGTGCTAGTCCGAGGTCCTTAACCTCAAATTCATTCATTAGGAAATTCTTTAGGTTTGTTATTTCTGTTACTTCTTCTGATCCTATCAGTAAGTCGTCGACATAAACTACAACAATTATTATTTTATTCTTTCTAAGATTCATTCGATAGACACATGGATCAGATTTTGTTGGTTGTAATCCAAACTGACATAGTTTCTCATCTAATCTGGTATTCCACTGCCTTCCAGCCTGCTTCAGTCCGTACAGCGCACGATTTAATTTGCAGACTTTGTTTCCCTTTTTTAGTTCGCGTTTCATAATTACCGCTTGCTTTCCAAGCTCACTCTCGCTCCCTTCTTCATTTACTATATCATCAAGCCCTTTATTAAGATATTTGGGTATTTCCATAAAAACATCTTCTTCCAAATACCCATTTAAGAACGCCGTTGCTATGTCTAATTGGTGTACTTTCATTTTGTGTTGAACAGCAAGCGCCATCAACAATCTTACTGAATCAAGACGTACAACTGGTGAAAAGGTTTGATTGAAATCGATTCCTTGACATTGACTATAACCTTTTGCAACTAGTCTTGCTTTCCTTCGTTCAAGGCTTCCATTTGAATTTAATTTGTTTGTTAACACCATTTTACATCCAACAACATTTTTGTCTGTTGGTCTATCGATAATATCCCAAGTCTTATTCTTTAACAATGACTTCAATTCTGAATTAATAGCCATTTGCCACTCGCCTTTATCTTGACTACTAATTGCTTCTTCGAAAGGTATTTCAACAATATTTGCATTTTCTTGTTCAAACACATCATCTGCTAGATTTTCAACATTAATATTTTCGGATTCTAAGCTACTTGAACTTAAAGTTCTATATTGTTTCCTCGGTCTTCCGGGTTGACCTGTTTTGATTAACTTCGGGCGTCCAGGCAGACGTTTTTGTACTCTCACCTCATTCGTATGATTATCAGACGATGTTTCTTCTTGTGCTTTTGCTTTTGGTACCCATATTCGATAACCCTTAGCTTGGCTTGAATAGCCCACAAATACCCCTTCTTTTGATCGCCTTTCGAACTTTCCTTTTTGAGTTTTATCTAGAACAAACGCTTTAGCTCCAAAAGTTTTTAAATATTTTAAATTTGGTAGCTTACCCATCCACTTTTCATATGGTGTTCTTCCTTCTAGACTTTTTGTAGGGCTTCTATTCTTTATATGGTTTGCTGTCGTCAGTGCCTCACCCCAAAATGACGGGCTAAGCATACGGACTGTATCAGCATACACCTTGCTGCCTCTACTAGAGTTCGATTTTTCCTCTCTGCTACTCCATTCTGTTGAGGTGTGTACGGTGTTGTAAGTCTTCTTTTAATTCCATTATCTTCTAAATACTTGTTGAATTCCAAATTACAATATTCGAGTCCATTATCTGATTGAAGACTTTTTATTTTCTTTCCTGTATAATTCTCTGCCATATTTTTATATTTCTTGAAGACATCTAAAACCTCATTCTTTCTTTTTAAAAGATATACTTCGCACCATCTAGAATGGTCATCTATAAAAGTTGCAAAGTACCTAGCTCCACCTTTTGTCTCAGTTTTAATTGGACCACATATATCTGTGTGTATTATTTCCAGTAACATACTACATGGTTTTCTATGATTCAGGAAGGGATCAATATGTTGTTTCCCTAATAAGCAAATTTCACATTTATTGAAATCCGCATTCGTGTCAAAATTTAGTCCAACAGCTGACTTATTTCTAATCATTCCAACTAAATCGACTTTATTTAAATGAGCCATTCGCTCATGCCATAAGTTAATCTGACTTTTTTCATTAAATGAAATTTTATTTGCGGTATTATCAGATTCTTTTATATAGTACAAGTTCCCAATACGTTCAGCAATCATTTTGACCTTGTTATTGTTTGGATCCTTTATTAAGGCTACATGCTTCTTAAAAATTATTATGTTACCTCTATCTGTTATTTTGGCAACAGACATCAAATTATTTCGCAAATCTGGCACAAATAATGTACTCTGTAAATTGACTGACCTGTCATCAGTTCCATCGGATACCATCATGTTTACATTTCCTTTTGCCTTGACTTCAATACTTCCAGTATTTGCTAGATTTAAACTTTGATTATCTATTTTAATCATGTCATGAAATTTATCTTCATTTTTACACAGATGAGCGGTGCATCCACTATCAAGACACCATCTCTCGCCTGTGGTATTTTTGCTTATCTGCATGCTATCTTCATTAGTTGCTAAACGTACACTATATACATCATCTACTGCATTAATTCTATGTTTAGTTTTATCCAACTTTGAATAACAGTTTGGAGCCTTTTGTCCTTTCTTATTGCATCTGTAACATCTAATTTCATATTTGCTTTTAGATTAATCTTTATTTTCTGTTACTTGAGAGTTTTGCTTTGGCATAAATTTGGTGGAACTTTTATTCCAAGACGCAACCATTGCACCAGAATTTTCTCCTGATTTTTGTTTCCTTGCATTATTTTCTTCTAAAATTTTGACCTTGAGTGATTCTACTTCTGGAAGATTATCCCTCAACTCTATCGCACATCTAAAATTCTCAAAGCTTTCTGGTAGACTATAGAGTAACATGATTGCAAGTAAATCAGAATTAATTTCTATTTCCATGGCGGCTAATTTGTCTACTGCATCAGAAAAACTTTTCATGTGCTCTCGAACATCATCTCCCTTTTTCATACGTTGCAAGGTCAGCTTCTTTAACAATGTGGCCTTTCTAGCCGGCCCTTTTGATGCAAAAATTGATTCTAATCTATTCCATAGTTCACGCGACGTTTCACGTCCTCTCACCTGTTTTAATTCTGCAGGACTTATGCTTAATATTAAATCAGACTTTGCCTTTTTATCTTCTTTTGTCCATGATTGTATTGAAGCTTCCTTCGCTGCGCGTGTCGTAGGATCGGTCCCTTCGTACGCTTCAGGCTTCAATTTTTCGCCGCTTACATATTGCCAAAGATCTCCCCTTTGTTAATAAGGCTTCTACCTGCATCTTCCACGTCTTATAATTGTCTTTTGTAAGCAACTCAATACGCGTTGAATTTATGGTATTTGCCATTTTCTATAAAACCACGTGCTGTCCTAACCTTAAAATTCGACACACCTAGATTAACTTTTCTAGACTCTATATATATTTACTTGAACCTCCCAACGGGCCTGGGCCCATAACCTTTGTTAATAAACAATTTGATGGAGGAATAAACTAAACTTGTGTCTATTAACTATGGTTTATTATAAGAATATTACACGAGTAAATTGGTAGCAGAGCGTGGTTGGTAGCCACTATTACGACACACTAAAAACAGAAGTGGGGGAAGAGCGCTCATTGGTTAAGATAATCAAATTACATCCAACAGTTTTGAATATTGTTTATAATATCTTAACTATGGATAATTTGGATAAAAGTATGTATAATTTTGATTTCCAATTTTGAAGAACCTTTTTTAAAGAAAAAACAATTTAAGAAAAACGGTTCAAACCATCCTATAATTTTGATTGTTTCGTATGAAGAATCTATTGTATCACATTGCCATATAATTTTTATCTGCTACAAACTGCTACGCTAAATGTTATTTATCTTTTTGTTAGGAAAATCGATTCGTAATCGCGATTTAATTGAAGATAAAATCAATAAAGTTTTTTTATTAGTTTTATATTTGTTTTTTATTGTTTTGTTAATATCAATATTGGCTTTTTCTATTTTATTATAATATATTTAAATATAATTTTTCAAAAAATTTTTTAAACCTTATCACCCTAAAATAACAGTGAACTTAGAACAAATTTCAATATGAAAATGTGAGTCGTTACTACATTGTATCTATTCTTTTATTTTGGTCCCAAATCCCCATTTAAGTGCCGCATTGTGCACTCTCAAATATTTTTCAAGCTCGCGTCTACAAGAGGATAATGCCTTAGAATCCCTTCTGTTACCTCGACCAACTGAATAGCAGCTAGAAACCGGAACATGACGCGAGGCCTTCTAAAGATCTCACTCTATGGAGACTTTTATTGAGGTCCCCACTTAATTGGGAGCTATATAAACCCCGTAACTTCAACCCTTGCTGATTCAGAAATGGATCGTTATGCGTAAAGTCGCGTCAGATTTGTTAAAAGTTGGTTGCATCCAGTGAGATCGGGCTCAAATTCCTATTTGTATCTACAGTTAGCCCTATAGAATCGCGAATTCGGTTAAACTTCTATTAGGCAATTTTTTCTAACCACTCTTAGATCCTACATCGCCAGCGCGTCAACATCGTGCATTAATTGGTAATTTACCCTCACAATTATTTTACGTGATACTATACATACTGTACAGTTGTATTTAAAAGACTAATTTCACAATATACAGAATACCTAGCATTTGTAACACGCGGACCTGCCGTTCCTGGAGGAGAAAAGGATCCTGCTGTTGTCTCTGGCGTAACCGTCATCCCTAATGCCGGTTTCGCGTAATGGAGTACTATGCAGGACAGGTAGATTACCGTTTTAAGGATCAAGAAGAAAAGGAAGACGTTCCCTTCGTCTTCTTCGGAAGGAGGGAAATTTAAACGGGCGGAGAAGCGAAAAGAATAGAGGAAAAAGGATAGGGGGTAAGAAGCAAAGGGTAATAAGAAGATAGAGAAGAGGTTGAAGGGAATAAAGGAAGGTCAAGGGGTAGTAGGATAAATGGGTGGTAGGAAGGAAAAGGAGGAGGGAGTAGGAGGGAAGGAGGAAGGAAAAATTAAGGAAATGGCGCAAAGAGATGAGAAAGGAAGGAAAGATAGTGAAATTAGTGTAGGGAAGCTTGGAAAGCATATGGGGTAAAAAGAGAAAGGAATGGGAAGAGGAAGAGGAGGGGGGGGCGGAAAAACAAATGAAGGGGTTCAAGCGAAGCGATAAGACGGAGAGATCACCGGAGGGTGGGACAAAGGGGGAAGGGTAGGGAAAGAGGAAGGGGTGGGAAGGCTGGAAGAAATGATGAGGGAAATGAGGGACGAGATGAGGGTGGATAGAGAGGAGGGAAGAAGGGAGGAGGAGGACATGAGGAGGGAGAGGGATGGGAGAAGGAGGGGAGGAAGAATGGAGAAAGGAAAGGAGGAGGTGGGAGGAGGAGATGAGGGAAGAGAAGGCAAGGAGAGAATGTATGGAGAAAGGGGGGGGAGAAGAAAGGGATAGAAGGATGCATGAGGTGATTGAGAAGGTAGAGGGATGGGAATAGGAAAAAAGGAGTGCGGGATAAGGGAGTGGCGGGGGGCAGGGATAGGGGAGGAATGGAGAATTAGAGTGAGAAAAAGGGAAATAAAACAGGTCAAAAATGAAAAAAAGGGAAGAAGGAATAATGTGATGGTGAGGGGGATAGGTGAAGGAGGAAGTGAGGAAGCTATGGGAAAGGATGGGAGTGGAGGAGGAGGGGAGGTGGTGAAGTGGCTGTGGGTAGTGTGCAATATGGTTTGGAGGGGAGAATGGTGGCCGGAGGGGTGGAGGGAAGTGGCGGTGGTACCCGTGGTGAAAAAAGTGGAGGACTATAGGGGAATTATACTGGCGCAGACGGCGTACAAGGTGTACACTTCTGTGTTGGCGGAGAGATTAAGAACGCTGGCGGAGGGGAGGGGGAGTTGCTGCCACCGAGTCAAAGGGGTTCGGGAGGGGGGTCGGTTGTATAGATAACATAAATGTACTAAACTACCTTGTGAATAGGCAGGTGGTGAGGAAGGGAAGGAAAATGCTTGTGCTTTTCGTGGATTTGAAGGCTGCATTTGACTTGGTGGACAGGGGGTGCTGATAAAGCCGATGAGGAGGAGGGGGGTGAGGAAAGGGCTGGTGGAGAGGTGCGGGGAAGTGTTGCAGGAGACGGTGTGCAGGGTAAGGGCAGGGGGTGAGGACGGGGAGAGGTTTTGAACCGCAAGGGGGGTGAGGCGGGGGTGTCCTCTAAGCCCAAGTCTATTTACCCTGATCATAGCGGACATGGATGAGGAGCTGGAGAAGGGTGGGTGGGGGTGAAGCTGGAGGGAAGGAAAATATACACGCTAGCATATGTTTACGACGTACCTATGCTAGCGAAGGATGAAGAGGGGTTGAAGGGAATGATAGGAAAGCTGGAGAAGTATACGGATGGGAAGGGACTGCAAGTGAATGTCGAGAAGACAAAGATAATGAGGTTTAGAAGGGGAGGGGGGAGATGGAAGAAAATGTAATAGAGATGGAAGGGTAAAGAGCTGGAAGAGGTGAGGAGCTATAAGTACTTAGGATATACGGTGATGGGGAATGAGGGGCAGGAAGAGCATGTTGAGGAGAGAGTGAGGAAGGGGGCAGCGGTGATGGGGAAGGTCCGGGGGATGGGGAAAAGATTATTCGGAAAAGATTGGGGCAGAAGGGTATGGTTATTTGACAGGTTGGTTTGAGCGGTGATGCGATATGGGGTGGAGGTGTGGGGTTGGAGGGAGAGGGAGAAAGTGGAGGCGCCGCAGGATAGATTTTTTAAGTGGGTGTTGGAGGTGGAAAGGAACACGCCGGGATACATGGTCAGGGAGAAGCTGCAAAGGGGATTGTTGAGGGGTAGGGCAGGGATGAGGGCGTGGGGGTTTGAGAGGAAATTGGTAGAGGGGCAAGGAGGCGAGTTGGCAAGGGTGTGTTGGGAGGAGATGAATGGGAGGTTTAAGAGGGGAAAGGTGCTAGAGGGGTGGGAAAAGAAAAGGGAGCAGTTTTTCGGGGAAAGGGGGTGGACATTGGAGGAGGTAGAATGGGGGAGGGAAAGGGGGAGGTAAGAGGGGAGGAAATAGTGGGCAGGGAAAGAAAGCTACAGGAGGAGGAGAGATGGAGGAGAATAGGGGAGTCAAGATATGGAAAGGTAAAGGGGCCAGGGGTGCTGGGTTACTTGAAGAAGGGGTGGGGGAGAATAGGTGGCAAAGGGTGGCCAGGCACACGGGTTGGGGAATGGAATGACGGGGGATGGGAGATATTGGAAGGAGGAGGAGAAAAGGAGGTGCAGGGTGTGTGGCTGGGGTGAGGAGTCATGGGAACATGTATGGGTGGTATATATGGGGTGGGGAGCGGAAAGGGGGTGGCAGGAGATGTTGGGGACTTGGTGTTGGGGGAGGAGGGGGAGGGAGCGGAGTGGTTAAGGAGTTTAGAGGAAAGAAGAGAGGGTGTTTGTGAGAAGAGGGAAGAGCGGAGGGATGAATGAGGAGATGGGAGAAAAAGGGTGGCGAGTGGAAACGGGGTCCAGGAGGGGGAGCGGAGACAGGAGAGCGGACGAACAAGCGAGCGATAAGGATATGAGTAGAATTAGGTAGGATTAAGTAGGAGGATAAGGGATAGGTTAAGTTAGATATAAGTTGATTATGTATTGGAAGATTATAACCCCTAGGGGAATAATAAAGGTTTACATTTAATACTGTTACGAGCACCGGGTATAGGCCCGTGCATAGCCTGCTGGTGCTCGTGGCTGAAGACAGCAGAAGGTCAACCCCCTTCAAGCGAACGATCGGTACATTGACAAGAAGACTGTCTCCTACGAACCGCCATCACGACCGGACGTGTCGGTCTACGTTAACAATCTATAGCCTGTGTCCTATGTACGAAATATAGCAGAGTCCTGTATACACCCGCGTATTTGCGTCGGGGCGGATACCTCGGCGCAACAATACTTTATATTCATATTCCTTACTTGTCGAATAATGGTCATATCGGATAACTAGATTAAATTTGAAAATTGATCATTTCGATTTTTGTCCATTACGCGCCGCACTGTGGAGTGGCAGAAAAATATTGTCCATACATATGTGTAACAATATATAGGAGAATTTAGTGGGGAGAAGATGACCCACCCTAGCCCTTAACAAGTGGATCATAAGGAATTGGACTTTGAGATAGAATGCGAAATACATAATCTGTAACATATTTGTAGAAAATAGAGGCCAACAGCAGTTCTCGGCTGATGCTCTATGTATTGATTCGGTGCTAATTGAAGGCTAGTCATTTAACGTCTTTTATCCTAATCTGAGATCAATAAACAAAGATTTTTCACTTATTTCAGATTGTCTATGGCATCTTTCGACTACTGAAACAATACCTACATATTGATATTTTAAAGTCAGGAAATCTCATGAGGGTTTTTGTATTACCTTAAGGGGAGTTGCCACCGTGGGCACATACAAATCATAGGTTTGGTGTAGCAATTTTTTTTTATATAATGAACTCGATAGAAAATCTTATTAATGGCATTTGTTATACATCTTTTAAAGAGACGCATCGGGGTAATGCCAATTGGCGAGTCAATCGTAAAGGACTCACTAATGCAGCGGCTCTAGCACCGTCATTTTGTTGAAAAAATTAGCAATTTTTTTTTTAATTTATAACAGATGTATAATAAATGGCATTAGGTAATCAGATTTTCTATTGAGTTCATTATTTAAAAGAAAAAAATTGGTAAGCAAACCTATGATTTTCATGCGTCTAAATTGACGGCACGTCTCCTTAAGAAAAATTCACAGAACCGCCCAATCTCGAATTTTTCGGTAAAAGCGAGCGGCAGCTGCGCAGCAGAGTGTGAATGGTTTTATTTGATCCTACAGAACTGGAGAACGCGCAGTGGAAATCATGCACCTAAAACCGAAGTGTCTGAACAAGGTCTTAATTTAATTATTCGGGTACTTAATACTTTCGACGTTGTTCAGAGAACAACAACTTGAAAACATGTCAAAACCATGCAGCGACTAGAATTATCTGGGACTGACGATATGTCGACCTCATTGACAGTATTAAGGGGGGGCCCCACCCTTTATTTGGACTTGGTGGAAATCCCCACGGATACCCCTCCCCGGGGGGGGGGCTATGTGGGACTCCAACCCACTAAATCCACCAAGGTGACTTGGGGGGGGGGAGGACTTTATGTGGGTGCAAACTAGTGATTCTTCCACTTTACCTCCCCCCTGCGCATATAAGTTACCACGTACCTATCGCCCTCTATAACAAGGGCCCTTCCCGGGGGGAGATATGCTCGCGAACGAACGCATATTTGCGCCCTCCCCCCGTGAGATTTGGTCGTTCTCTCTACCGACTCCGAGCAACGCGCGACGGGTCACGCACACACGTCACCCCCTTCCTGGGTCGCTTCTACGGGTAGGAGGGGACGCAAGTAGTAAGGCTATGACAGGTCTAACGCAGGTCCTCTAAAGGGAGTGTGGAGGCGGGGAGTGCGGTGGGGGGAACTCTGGATGCGGGGGGGGGGGGAGCGGGGGGGGGAGCGGGGGGGGAGAGATTGGCTGCGCGCGCACGAGCCACGGAGGGGGAAACCGTAATCGTGGAGGGAGTCAGTCCTGGCCGATCCGCCGCAGAGATCTCTCCAAACCCGGCCCGCCGCAGGAAATTTTTCAATGGGAGGAAATGACCCACAGCAGAATTTTTTTCGTACCCATCCGAGAGAGGGAATGACATTGGCCCACCCCCGAAAATTTTTTCCGAGGGAGGGGCGACCGTAGAATATTTTTTTCCAAATCGCCAGGCAGCAGACAGACATTTTCCCCCCAACGCAGCAGAAATAATAATTTTGAATCAACGATCTAGCGAATAAATATGTAGCAAGCATTCTGAGCCGACAATTTTTCACAAATGTTTTCAATCTTAACGTCGCAGCGCATCGCGCGATAACGTGCATAATTTGAGTCCTCTGGAGGAGCCGTGCAGGATGACATCATTTGGCGGCGTGACGAAGGCGCGAATCATAGAATTATGCGGTGTCAGCAGAATTTTTTTTTTCATACCAGCAGACACTTTTTCCCAAAGCAGAGGAATAATAATTTTTTAATAAACAATCTACCGAACCAATATGTAGAAAACAGACATTCTAAAGCTGACAATTTTTCAAGGCGTTCTGATATAACGCCGCAGCGTATCGCGCGGTCTCGCGTGTAATTTAAGTCCTCTGGGTTAACCGCGCGAGATGATACCATTTTCAGGACGCGAACGAAATATAATACTTTTTGGAAACGTCGAATCTTAGAATTAGGCGGTGGTGAGGAGAGAAGGAGGATGACGGGTAAATAAAATGGAGAAATAATATGTTTAAAAAATTTATTTAAAAATTAAAAGAATATAAAAATAAAATACAAATGTAATTTAACATTTTTTTTGCTACGAGCATCATCTACAATATCTATTGATGGCGCATGCTAACAGTTCACAATCTACAAGATAATTCTCGTCGACATAATCACTATCACGTATGATTTTAGCAACACGATACGTATCTAATGTTGTAGCACGTTAACAAAATTTAAAAAATTTCGTCTGCACAAGATATGTAGTTTCACACAATCGCGAATACACATGGTCCATACACAGCTCAAGATTAAATAAAAATGTTACTGTGTCCGGTTTGAAATAGAGCGACTTATTATGTAGCGTCATCTTTACAAAAAGAAAACAATAATTATGGTTGCGGTGGTGGGGGTGGTGATAGTGAGGGGGGTGATGGCGATGATGGGGGTGATGTCAACGGCGGCTGCGACGGTGACGGTGCCGACGACGACGACGACGACGACGGCGATGATGATAGGAGCTCCTCGAACTCCTCGGGGAGGGGCGATGACGATCGCGTGGACCGCGGATGCCGCAGAGCCGCCGATAATAAGATTGGGCCCCGCAGCTCACGATCGCGCAAGATCTGTAGCCGCCGGGCACTTAGCATCATCAGCGAAGCTGGTGGCGGGCCCTATAACATACGAACATCGACATAATATTGATACATTAAACATAATAAACATCAATCACACAAAACAATGCAAGCTATTACATACCGGCGGAGACGACGACGGCGACAACTCTGGGGATGTCGGCGGTGATGGTGTAGGTGGCGGCGAGTCCTAGAACCCAACAATAACTGATATAATATTAGCACGTTAAAAACGTAATAAACATCAAAATTCGTGAAACATTGCAGAGTATTAGGTGCCTACATACCACTAGATTATCCTGCCACATCGCTCGATCAAAAGTAGGAATAATTTTCCTGTATCTCATTATGGCTGTTTTATGTTCGAAGTCACGGTCACGCTTGACAGACGACTGCTCTTGCAGCACTCATACAATTCGTCGCATGTGAATCCATATCTAAAGTTGCATACATTGCATAGTAGGATGTCTTTGTTCTTCACCTTCTTCTTCATTGACCACCCCCTTCCTCCTTCCATTCATCTTTTTCGAATTTTTCACTGCCCATCCTCTTCTTTTTTGCACTCATCTTCTTCAAATTTTTCACAGATCAGTCCCTTCTTCTTTGCACTCAGCATTCGAATTGGTAGTGTTTTAGTAATTATTTTGAATAAATTGATTTACATATAATGATGTAGTATTGGGCTGGAAGTCAAATACTTGGCGTGGCCAGGCAAGGTATTCTCAGATCATCAATACATATACCTTCCCTCTCGCAGGCTTTCAAATAATTTGTCAATTTGAAACTCTGACAATATGAGTACATTTTCATTATATTGTGTTTTAAAATAGTTCTAAGATCATTCATCGACACCGATACCTTTCCTCTCACAAGCTTTCATCAGATAATTTGTCAATTTAAAACTCTGACAATATGAGTACACTTTCATTATTTTGCGTTTTTAAATAATTCTTATTCATCGACACCTTGATCTTTCCTGGCCACGCCAAATATTTGACTTCCAGGCCGCGGACATCTAGGCAAATGTCTAGATGTTACATTTTATCTTCACATTATTAAAATGTCCGTGATATGGGTAATGGAATGAACACAGTATTTTAGCTGTATATATGTAGTTGTGTCATCTTAAGAGCAGTTGGAAAGCACCTTTATGTACTTGCAGCTCATTTTGATTTCACATCTTTTTTTTATATTCTAATTATTATTATATTCTATTCTTTTGTGATTTATTTGATTTCATATACTTCGCGTGTTTTTATACTTTTTAAAGTTTTTTTATGGGGATCTCACTTGTTTTTACAAAGATTATTTGCATAGGGAATGACTTCAGATAATTTTTAATATTATAACTTACAAATTTATCACAGGACAGAATTAAGGATAAATTCAGTCACAGCATTATTTTACGCTTCGATTACCTATATATACATAAAATCCTCAGTTTAGTTACAAATAAAAAACAGTTGATGATATTCAAGCATGTCGCAATTCAAATTTCGGCAACTTACCTTGTGTTTGAGACTGCATTTTGATTGCAATTCAATGGTACAACGATACATATTTGTAAAAACACGTTTATAACTTGGTTATAACTTGACGGTAAGCTATCAAAATTTGGAGTAGAGTGCATAGTGAAGATAGCGATTGACGAACGAAACATGTGTTAGTTTCTGTTGGCTGAAGGTGTGCGTGTAACGCGTACCGAGAGTCGACGAACGAAACATATGTTAGTTTCTTTTTGGCTGAAGATGTGCGTGTAACGCGAATACGTATTATGTTTGACGAAAATTTTCTTGGAGAAGAAGAAGAAAAATCTTACCGTTTTCGACAGATCCATGAGACGATATTACGATATCTCTGTCTTGCGTGGACCGATTTTATTGAATTTGATCTTATTCGAAAGCTTATATGCGGTTTACATGAGAAAAATGCCCTTAAATTTAGAAAATATTGCAGGCGTGATGAGATATTAATGAAATAAGTATCAGGTTAGGTTGGATTAGCCGGGCGACGAGTAAATGATAAGCGGTAGCGACAGTCGACATACATAGGGAGTCGAACATGTACTTGGCGTCGAGACGCTACCGCGTCTCTAGATTTTTAAATGACTGCAGTATATTGACTATACAAAGGTAACATAATAATTAGTCTTTTTATTGAAGACTTGAATGATCGAGCTGATGAAATATTTCCTGTCTCTAGATTAAACTGTTAATTTAAATTTTAAGTAAAAAAGCATAGATTTTTCTATGGGACGAGAAACTCTATTGAATTTTATAATTTATTTTAAGGGGGTAGACACGTCACGTGACCTGGCCGATTTGGCAGGTCGGTATTACAGCAGGGTATTTCTGCACAGAAATGGTAATACCCACAGATACGCGGCTGCCTGGTGCACGCGAGAGGGAGCTGTTTGCTATTTCCGTATTCTATTCTGAATGTGGAAAGAAATTCTCAGCGTTTGCGTTGTACTGGTAAAAATTTAAACGGAAAGTTCGCTGGTAGTACAAACGTAGAAAATTCATTGTACATTTTAATTACTTGAAATGTGCTTATGCTACAATATGTTACGTTGGCAGTAAGGAATTATAACTGAAAAGGAAAAATAGATGAGGGGATGTCCCCAGAAAATGAAGTTTGTTAGGTTAGACATTTTTTTACTAGCAAAACACTGAAACAGAACATGAAATACACTTATTACAGCAGAAAGCAGTTATGAACAAACATTATATATAAAAGTGTGTTGAATGTTGAATTGGGATAGTGTGGTCCCCTGTGTGGATTATTGTGTGGTCCCCTCCTCGAAATGACAGAAAATATAACCTATGTATATGCTATATGACAATAAATGTTTAGCGGCTATTTCGTTCTTTTGCGCTACATTTGTGAACTTTTGATCATCCTTCCGAAACATTATTATTACACCGGAACAGTATCTTTAGAAAATCGGGTATAGCATATAGGTTATATTTTCTGTCACTTCGAGGACAGAAAATCCGCTCCTCCAAGTGACAGAAAATCCTCCTAGCCCGGTCGGCGTCATGGAAGGGGTACCTCCTCCACCCTGCATTTGTGGTGGTTGCAACGATATTCCTGAGCCCAGTGTACATATGTACACTCTGGTTTGATCTGAAAAAATAAATAAATTTAATAAAAATTACTTTTTGTATTTATACCACTTGAACGTAAAAACTGATACTTACACTTCCTAAAGAATCCATTATTATTGTTTGCTAATCCTCATAAATATTTTCTTGCAATGGTACTGACCCCTTTCGATTACAGTTAGTTGTCATAGAACCTGTGATAAAAAGTTAGAACGAGTTGTAATTCATCTGAATGCAGTAAAAATGTAAATGTATGTATGTTATTTACTTGTCTTTATGCTTGCGGAGAAGACTGCCTTCCTTTCCTCGCTTCATACAGCATGATTTTCACCTTTGATACTGGTTGATGGAAATATCTAAAACAAATGCATATATGAGAGAAACATTCATGATGATTTCCAATTAATTCAATTATTTGCATAACAAAAGTATGTGTCATACTTACGCTTTTATACATGACATTTCCACTTGACATGAAAGAATAGCTACAGGTATTTATTATTAGGAGAGTGTGAAGAGGCCCACCACCACCCCCGTCATAGACGGTCCTATTCACTCTCCGTGTGTATCTTCTACATACTTTCTTACTTACATTTTGGAACATTACTTATTTGACAGCTCTCCATATGTGCTGGATGCACTCGCCGGTGCATTAGTGACTTTGAATTGCAATTGCTTATTCGACAGCTCTTCAGATGCGCTGGTTGCACTCGCCGGTGCTATCGCGATGTTGTCATCCATCGTTTTATGTACTTTTTTGTGTACTCGTATCTGCTCCTCCTTTTTGTATGTACGGAGGTTCTCTAATCGGCTGTTGTCGATTGTATCTACTATATATCATTTCTGGCAACATGCAGTCCTTATAGAACTTGCTCAGGTTTTCTTCCATCTCTGTTGCCCAGAATCGATCATCTCTCGATACTGTTGTAACCTTCATTCCTTTCGGCGTCCATAAACAAAAATAGGCCCGTTGCCTTTTCGTTATGTACAATTGTCCTTGCACTTGATAATAGTAATGATGATTTTTATTCATTTCATTACCCTTGAAAATACGCCGTATATTACCAAGTTGCTTTATTGCTTCAGCAGGTGATAAATCCTTGGCCGATTCAGGACACTTTACTTGGACGATTTTATCATGGTTCACGAGGCCGTCAGGGGTTGCACCTAAGTGGGGCACAGTGTCATCGATGAAGAGGCCAGACGGTAGAATATGGATTCCTAATTCTTCTTCCATTTGTCTCAAGGCGTTTGCCTCATTTTCCCTTCCGTATTGGAGAGAATGTAAATTTTGGAGTTGTGGGTACATTATACTCTTCACAGTATTTGCCCATGGTGTAGTCTTTCGTAATCGGCATACCTTGCCGAAATTGGATGCGGTTAATAATTTTTTCCTATAACCAATCCACTTTTCGCTATTCGCCTGATCGCGAGTTTCCACTTGGATCTCGTCTCGCCTCGTTTGCCAGTGAAGGAGTATATCCGCGTGCCTTTTACACTCGGAAGAGTATATTGTCTCTTCCATATCTGGTTTTTCGGCGTTAGGGCCGTAATCCTGGTCGCACGATTGTTTTTTATTTCGGAAGGAGGATGCCTTCGCTTCTTTTTTATATTCCCTTGCTTTTTCTGCTGCACACTTACGACGTCCTTCCAGCTATCTTACCATGGTTGGCGGCTCTTTATTCATTGCCGTACTCAATCTACTGAACGCCTCTTTTGTGTTATATTGGACGACTGCAGCGGACACTCTACCCTGATACGAGTCCCCTCGTCCAAAGTTTATCCTTTTGCCTCCGATGAATTTAGCAATTATATTATTAAAATTTTCAACAGCATTGTTATTTAGAACGCGCAGCAAACTGTCAGCTTTAGCAAAAAGTTGCTGCATCGCTTCTTCGATAATTTGATAAATACCAGCTTCTCTCAGTCGTGGAACGTAGTCTACTCTGTTGGGATCAGAGTATTTCTTACAAAAGTATGCTAACTTCTGACACTCCTTGTGTTCACCGAAAACGTGACTCGGTACATTTGTCAAGTCTTCCTTCAAATTTTGTATTCGTTCCTCGAGTATTATTTCTTCTTTGAGCCGGTATTCTGCAGCTTTCTTTATACCAGTACGCAGGCGGAGAGCATTATTCTGTACGACAGTTCTTAGATCTTTATCGCGGCCTTTTGTTCCGACTTCGGTTATTTTTTTACTGAAATTGCGTAACAGGTGATTGATGCATTCAATTTTTTGTACTTGCACCATATACTTTTCATATGGATTATTGTCCAATATCTTCTTGTACACACTGCTATCGCCATCGGCAACTAATATAGAGTATATTAGGCCGTGCATATCTATGCTGCAACTGAAGCCTTCGACAATAGCAACACTCTCCATGCCAGTTGAACTCTGATTACGACCCCAGTTCTTGAAGCAACGATGCTCGCGCGGTTCTTGCTTCTTCGTAGATGCTATTTGGCAAGTCATGCAGAATTTATTCTTCACGCTGATGTACAGCACTTTCTTCGTGTGGTATCCCACGATGGCTCCTACGCCAGAAAGAGAATTGTAATCTCCTCCGCGGTAGGACCTTTTCATCCAGCTGCCATCCGCGACAACTGGAATAAACGGTAGATTGGATTCTGCATGTACGTCGCCTCTTGCTATAGCTAATGCTTTTTCCTCTTTTCCAGCATCTTCCATTTTGCGTTGTGCGGCCACTTCGAGGGCATCGATTAGGTCATTCTGACAGTCCTCGTAGATCCTTTTCGTCATACAGGGCATGTTCACGGCAGGCAGTATATCCTCCAGTTGATTATATCCGCCGCCCGTCATCATTGTTGCGGCAACAGCGGCGCGGTTGATATCCATAGTGGCATCACTCTTCCGAAGACAGGATATGCGCTCTGTGCGTTCGCACATTTTGCATTCTACATAATACACATTTTCTAGTCCATTCCGTTGACATCTAATTATTTCAAAATGTTCGATGCCACAGCCAATAGTCGAATGTTTTCGAAGATTTTTTATTTGTTCGAAAACATACGGAAAATCAACGAAGTCTATTCCTTCTGAAATTGCATTTTCCGGCTGTTCTGGTTGTGCATTTTCCACCACCCAGTAATCATCGGCATCACTTCCAACATCTTCATTCGTTTCTTCATTGATGTCTCTTACGGAATGTATCTCATCCCTGTCTGTGTCGAAATGCACTTGTTCTACAATTTCCTCTTCGTCCGCATTGAAATGTATTTCTTCTAAAATATCTTCCGCGTCCGTATCGGAATGTACTTGTTCTATGAATCCTTCGATAATTGGGAAGTCTTGAAAATTTCCTACGTCTTCTTTGCGTATTCTGTCCGTAGGAAAATCGTACGCAGCAGATGTGCTTGGAAGTGTTTCGTCGTACGAGGTACCTGCACGCGTACCTGCTTCCGCCACGGTGCTCTGACCTACCGTGAGGCACGCTGCTGTTTTCAATCGTTGCCTGCATGTAAAGAGTCAATAAACAGTAACACGTGGTACATGCATAGAAATAAGAAAAACATACATTAGAAAAAAAAGCAGGCATAATAAAAGAAGATATAGTACAGTAAAGCCTCGATGTAAGCGAAAGCCTCGTAACGAAGTAAATTTAAATACCCGTGTGCGTGTGAGACAATACTAACGCAATCAAAATTTAAAATTAAAACTTGTAGAGTGTGTTTGTATGAATGCCGCGAAAATGGAAAGAGAGATAGAGAGAGAGAGAGAGAGAGAGAGAGAGAGAGAGAATGGAGAGCGAATGATAAGGCGTGCTAGAGAAAGAAAGGGAGCAGAAGGATCGTACGAACGAGAGAGACACAGAGCAGTCGAACAATAGAGGTGTACCTGATAATTTATATACTTGTTATGTGCAGTCTAATAAAGTTGTATATTTGTTCGCAAAATGACACAAAATTTTTTTTTATTTTTGGTTCCATTTTCATGAAACTTTTACCAACATGTTTGTTAGAAAGTCCTGATTAAAAAATGATACCAAACATGACGTAAATCGGACAACTTTTACTTATCGTGGATACGAATCATATATATTTATATAATTGTCCAAACCATATCGTGTTTGGTGTCATTTTAATCAGAAAAATCGTCACAAATATGTTGGAAAAAAATTTATAAAAAAAGAAACAAAAATAAAATAATTTTTATCGATACGCGGCTGTGTGTGTATGCAGGCACGCGTGCACTTGAGGGCGTGTGAAAAGAATACATTTCGCATTTCAATCCTGGGTCATTCAACGCGAAATCGGACACTTTTCGGAGTACCATTTAGGATTTTTGTGAAACTTGCATACGTTGTAGTCTTTAGTGATACATAAACGTATTTGAATGGTTTTTTCAAAATTTTCAAGATTGTGGAAATTGACTTTTTTTCATTCAATTATAACTGTTGAACTAAGAAAAAGGTAAGAATGAGCTTTTGGGTGCTTACACTGGGGAAGTAAGAGTACCTAATAAAAATTATGTAACTTAAAAAAAAAAAAAATTTGAACCATTTATTCTGCAATTGTTTTAAATAAATGCAATTCTATACCAGCAGGGCGCTATTTCAAAATTTGAAAAAATTGAGGATACAGCCCTACTTGTGCTCTTTGCAGATACGTTTTCAAAAACGCGGACACTTTAAAATTGATCGCATGAAAATTAATTGAATGTGATGCTGCGTCGCCCAATACCGGCTGGACTAGCTAAGCCGCGCGGTACTAGCAGCGGCCAAGTGGCTATACCTGATATTGTTATATAGGGTTCTCACGAATGGTAAGTATTTGACAAAAACTGAAAGAGGAAAACTTTTAATAATTTTTATATCCAGCATAATACGGTATGTCATCTTTTGGTGTTCGCGATATTTTCCGTGAACCCAAGGTGACCTTCAGTATTTTAAATGGAATGCTACATATTTCATTACCCGATATGAAAGTGTATAACTATCAAGACAAATTCAACTATATGGTGTACTATGACTTTCAAGGCCACGCAAGGTTAGGAATGAAAGAAATAGATAGTTGTATATTGTAGCACGCACGGCTCAGTCTGTCGAGCCGGTGCTGGGCGGCGCAGCGTCACATTCAATTAATTTTCATGCGACTAATTGTGTCCGCGTTTCTGAAAACGTGACTATAAAGAGCACAATTAGGGCTGTATCCTCATTTTTTTTTCAAATTTTTAAATAGTGCCCTTATAGTATAAAATTGCATTTGTTTAAAACAATTTCAGAAGAAATGGTCTAAAATTTTTTTTTTTAAAACATAATTTTTATTAGGTACTCTTACTTCCCCAGTGTAAGCACTCAAAAGCTCATTCTTACTCGTCTCTTTGTTCAACAGTTATAATTTAATGAAAACAGTCAATTTCCACAATCTTGAAAATTTTGAAATTCGCGTGGAATGACCTGCCTTGAAAGTCTAGAATACTGTAGAGAGAGAAAGAGAGAGAGAGGGGGGGAGAGAGTTGGTAATAATATAATTGAAAGGGTACAACATTGTATATGACACACGGGGCCATATTTCTAATAAATTATAACCTGAAGGAATAGAAATATTGCCGAACAAACATTTTGTCCTTTTGCATATTCAGACAATACGACGCAGAGAGGATAGACCGGCAATCCAAATCATTATCATATTTTTAACGTTGTATTTCTTAAAATTCAACGAGGGGCTGCAGGGTGGTATTTCGTTTTATGGAACGTTGTAAAATAACGAAGAAACGAAGGGTCCGAGAGACACGTGTCGTTTACCTTTCGCGAAGTAAACCCTACTTGACCGCGCCGGTGTTGTAGATCCGTCTGGTTCTCGTCAACGAGCACGCTTTCCAGCACATCACCCTGTCTCTTTAGATAGCTTTTCGGAAGCGTGGGACTGACCTCGACTTTCGTTACCCTCGCACAAGGCAAGTCGATGGGGGCGCGAAGAGTTGTTTTCGATTTTTCGGCAAGGACTGCCTGCCTGTGGGGCCCTTGGGGTCAGTTGGATTTTAGCTTGAGTCAGAAAAAATATAATTAGTTTTCTTACGTCCGGATAGATGTTTGTCGTACTCAGGAATGCATGAAAAATTTCACGATCGATATTGCCAGGAAACGGGACCTATCGATCGTTCTACGGGGACGTAGACGTTCTTCTTTTCCCATTCAATCTGATCAAGATCTCGGTTACGTTTGTTTATTTTAGATAAAGTCAACCCTACACATCGGTGGGGATACCGATTGCATATTACCCGGACGAAATCCCCAAATAGATACATTGCGAGAAATCGAAATACCATCCTGTGACACCTCAATAAAAGAATATACCGTTCTATTACGAAAAACGAACTGGACCTTGACATCGCTTCCAGTACTTCATTCATAAAAAAAAAAAAACGTTTGTACCATTGTGTCCGATGGGACTGATACTAAATAGGAATATATTAAACAATTTTCACGTATTGAAGTAATTCGTAAGTAAGAAAAGATTAAAAAGGGGACAGTGTTACACGCATTCAGTAAATTCTGTCTCATCGTCCCTCTAGGTATAGGTATTCAGCGAACGGTATTTGTTCGAGAAATCGAGCTGCTTGCGCCATCTTCCCCGAGCGGCGCTAATTAGGCAATGGTAACGGCCCGCTGACTCATGCGGAGCGTCTATCATGGCCCCTTCCATCAACCTGCTTTCGATGGAAGGGGGACAGTCTTCCTTCCAGGAAATCACTGCCGATTTCCTGGATCTCTTTAGACTCTGTTACGGACCACCAACCTGCCTGGTAGTCTCTTTACTTACGCACTTTGCTTGCGTGCTTCCGAACTTGCCTCGGATACTTAAGCTTCGCGACCCTGCTTCGCAAGCTAGTCTTATACACTTAAATTAACACTGTACTTATTCGCTATTCTTAAACGTGTAAATAATTATTGACTGTGTGTATCTACTTTAGTGTAACCGTGACTTTATTCTGTGCACTCTTAAAATATACGTTATTCGTGCGCCTCTAATCGCCGGTGTCTAAACTGTGTTTCGCTAACTTCGTGAAAGCCTACCTGCACTGATCCTTCACATACTTTGCTAACATTTTTTGGTCCTTCGAGCCGGAGCCGGTGCCTGTGAAATAGTTTGCGAAAGTTCGTTGGGGTTCGAACGTTCGGTAGTGCCGTCCAACCGTCGCGCGTGACCTCCACGTCTGAAAACAATGAGTCACATCATTAAGAGTCAGCGCGACCTTAACGGTCGAATCTTCCGTGCCTTCGAAAATTTAAGAAAGATAGGAGCAAATAATTTTACGAAAGCTAACGTCTCCGCGCGATTAGAATCACTTCGGAAGAACTGGAACAAATTCAAAGCTCAACGTGATAGACTACTCGCCATCCAGTCCGAACCTAAAGTGGCGGACGATCTTTATTGGACGGAAGACGAACCGTCCAGGACCGAAGAAATCTTTCTCGCTCAGGAAGGTCTTCTACTAGATAAACTGGAGGAGCTTACGAAAAATTACCTGATCGTAAGCCGTACGCTAGAACGGTTGACCACCGGAGAATCGAGTGACCATTCCACTGCTGTGGCCGCTCGTACTGCTGCCTCGCTCCCGGAGATACCGTTACCTACCTTCGAGGGCAACCATAAGGACTGGCCATCGTTCCAAGGGCAACCATAAGGACTGGCCATCGTTCCAAGGGCTCTTCCGCTCTCTGGTGATCAAGAATCCAGTGCTGACGGACGCCGAGCGCCTACATTACTTGCGAGGCGCTCTTACCGGCGATGCTGCGCTACTTCTTCGCCACTTGCATGCATGTGAGGAGCATTTCCAGGCTGCGTGGGAGCTATTGCAGGAGCGCTACGACAACCTGCGGCTGATGGTCATGTCCCAACTAAACACGCTCTTCCAACTGCCTACGATCACTCGCGAGTCGGGACCAGAGCTGAAACGCTTATATTTTACTGCGTGCGACTCCATCAAGGCCCTTGCCGTCATGAAACGGCCCTACGATGCCAGCGGTGACTGGCTCATACATCTGCTCGTGGAGCGAATAGATCCACCATCTCGACGCGCATGGGAGACCTTGATCGGCAGGATGAAGGTGCCGCCTACCTTTGCCGAGCTTCAAGGGTTCCTGGAGGGAAGAATCAACACCTACGAGAAATAAAGCCAGCGCCTCGGCTGCGAACACTGACATACAGTGTTGCCAGCGCAACGTTATGCGGGATCACTTATTTAGCGGAGGGGGAACACCTACAAGAGTGGTTGTAAAGTGTGCGTGATGACGTCGCTGACGCACACGTTACCACCATTCCGCTAAATAAGCGGTCCTGCATAATGTTGCTGGCAACCCTGCAGATACACAACAATTTTTCAAATAACAATAACGGCTCAATTTTTTTACTTTTAATTTTTTCTGCATAAACATTTCTTTCAAATATTCGTAACATTTTCCTGATTATAATGAGAGCAAACATGACACAATGTCAACCATTCGTGGTCGATACCGATATTACATCGTGTAAAGCCGGATCCAGACTTGAATGCGTATACGCTGAGCAAGGCCGAACGCGCACGAATGCCGCATGCAGAGGGGTCGAAAGTGCCATGTGTCTCTCGTCATCAACTTCTGTGCTTAGCTTAGCCCACTCCGCAGTCGTAAAGATGGCATCGAAGGAACATCTCCTTATTGCGAGCGCAGCGTTTCTTTTAACGTACAAACTATTAAAAGAAAAGCGAACTAAAAAAAAAGTAGAGAGACGATGGGGGATTACAGAACTTTATAAACGCAGAAAAGAAGAGGGACACAACATTCTGAATCAATTAAAAGTGGAAATTAGCACGGGACAGTTTCAAAATTTTGTACGAATGTCCAGTGAGGATTTTGAAGTGCTGATACAGATGATCCGACCTAAAGTGGTCAAGAAAGATACTCGGTTCAGGGACGCTATTCCCGTTTCAGTGAGGTTGGCAATAACTTTACGCTTTCTAGCAACAGGCGATTCGTATACAAGCTTGCAATATGTGTTTAAAGTGTCGAAGCAAGCAATATCGACTATCATAATGGAAGTTTGTCCTGCGCTAATTGAAGGTTTAAAAAGTTGTGTAAAGGTAAGTACAAACTACAAATTTCATTTTAAAATAATTTTATTGTGGGTGTGGGGAGTATGTATAATGTACAGTTTCATGGTCTGTGGGAGTCATGGGGTTGGGTATGAATGTAGTCGGGCTCGAGGGATAAATGGGAGTGGGATGTGATGTGAAAGGGGTTGTGGGGGGGATAGCATAGTTGGTATAATTGTCAAAATGTCCCATGTCCGCCTGGAACATTAGATTATTTATGTGGTGTTCCACAATTGATGCGACCCTCGCAGAATATAGTCGCAATTTGTGCGCTATATGCTCCCCGTATGTCACAAATCTGTCGCCTTTCGCCGACGTATTCATTTGTGCATACGTATCCTGCAATATTTGGAACGTCTGTTCCACTCGAGGATCTTCCTCGTTTCGTGTTTTTTTTTCGTGCTGGTGGTGGTGGTGATGATGATGGTGGTGGTGGTATAAAATTAATATTCCCCGTTATTCCGGACGGTCCAGCAGTTTCGCCATCATTCGGCGGAGTAGATGACCTGGTTTGACCACAGTCAGCCTCCGCCCCCGTATCCAATAAAGTTTCCTGCAAAATCATATGTCGAATTAGATTGCTGTTTTCAATCTCAATTAGTGTTCTTAAAAAGTGATCCTTCCAGATCTTTATACAGGGTGAGTTAATAATAACTATCTCTTGAAGTATCTCGTTACTTATTGTTTTTAGGAAAAAATGTTTTATATGAAATATATTGTATTCGCTAGTGCTTGTCGAGCAGACACATTTTTTTATATATATTATATTGTCTGAGATATCATTGTGGCCTTCAGTTTTTAAAATGACACCGCATATTTTCCTAAGTACTATCGTGTAATTGATAATTTTTGCTCAAATCAATAAATAACGAGTTATTTTAGATGATAGTTGTTATTCATTCACCCTGTATACGTACAGATATCGCGTCTTTTATATAGTTGTGTTTTTCTAGATGCCTTCAACTACAGAAGAGTGGGAAAGCATAGCTTCCCAGTTCGAAAGTAAATGGAACTTCCCGCACTGCGTGCGGGCAATGGATGGGAAACACATAATGTTACAATGTCCTATGAACAGTGGCAGTGAATTCTACAATTACAAATCGTTTTTCAGTATTGTATTGTTTGCTCTTGTGGATGCAGATTATAATTTTCTATTTGTGGATGTAGGCTGCCAAGGTAGAATTTCGGATAGTGGTGTTTTCAAACACACTGAATTGTATAAAAAAAATTGAGAGTAAAGATTTAGCCTTGCCCGAAAAAACTCCACTGTCTGGAAGAAATATGAACATGCCGTACGTCATACTAGGTGACGAGGCATTTCCTCTCACCGAAAATATAATGAAACCATATTCGGGAAATCACAATAAAGGAACCAGAGAGAGAATATATAATTATCGCCTGAGTAGGGCTCGAAGAGTAGTAGAGAATGTTTTTGGTATATGTTCTTCAGTGTTTCGGATTTTAAGAAAACCAATGCTATTGCAGCCGGAAAAAGCTGAGATAATAATTTTAACAATTGTGTATCTACACAATTTTCTGAGAAAATCGACCACTTCGAGAACATCATACTGCCCATCAGGGATGTTGGACAATGAAAGTAACGGGGAATTAGTAGTAGGAAGCTGGAGGACTTTAACACAAACCACTGTCAACAATTCATCGTTTCTGCCACTTAACAATGTACCTCGAAGACCGTCACAAAACTCACAGAATATTAGACGAGAATTTACAGACTATTTCGTTACCAACGGAACTGTCCCTTGACAGAATAACTGTGCGTGACGATAATTGTTTAAATACACGCATTTTGTAAAACCGTATTTTACTTACATTTTCTGTATTTATGGTTTGCCTGGGTTTATTTCTGTCCAGCAAAAAATGCATTCTGTGGAATGCGAACCATTTCGAATTATATACTTCCTTCCTTGCTGTAATGTAACAATTATTTCAATAATTAAATAAAGAATGTGAATGATATATTCTTCAAATGCAGAAAGTACTACAATACGTTATGGAAGACCAACAGTTTTTTTTCGACTTACCCTTCCCAGTATCTATGGAACGTTTTCCTTTCGCTCTTTGTTGTCGAAAGGAACCAAGCAGGCAGGTCATTTTCTGCCGCACAATCTCCTCGACAATTCCAAGTTGTTTGGAAATTTTCCGCCATGCATCGTTTTTTTTATTTTTTGAAAAGTAATTATTATTTTTGGGGTTCCATAGAAGTGAATATTTTTCATATTCCCCGATTAATTCGAGGCATTGCTCGGGTGACCATTCTGCCATTGTTGTATACTGTACATAAAGATATATTTGTATTAATTGAATTAAATCAAACTCCTTTTAATTTAATTGAGGGGGGAGTCAGAATTAGTTTCAGGGTTTCATACTGAATATTTTAGAGAGACATTTACTTTAACTTTTATAGCTGAATATTTGAGAATTATTTTTATAGGATTTTTGATTTCATTAATATTTATTACATATCAATTCAATTCATTTAATCTATATAATAATTTTAATAAAACATATTTTGCTAATTATTTGAATTGGAGGTGTTATGGCTGAAAAAGTTTCTTTCTTATGCTTTAAATTATTTAATTTTTCTTTGGGTTTAAATTAAATTTACAATTTGTTATTTAGTAAATTAATTGTAAATATTATTTTTATGATATATTTTCAAAATATATGTCTTATCAGACTGATTAACTAATTTTTATAAATTAAATTATTTCAATAATTATTCCAATGTGGATTAATTATTTGTAAGGGTATTCAATATGCTTCCCTCCTGATCAAGTTAATAAAATAAATAGTTAATGTTCAAAATATAAAATTTGAGTCATTTCACGCGAAATCGCACACTTTTCGGAGTAACATTTCGGATGTTGGTGAAACTCGGATATGTTGTATTCTTGAGTGATATACAAACGCACCTCGAAGAATTTTTAAAAATTTTAAAAATTGTGGATCTTACAGTTCTTTGAAATATAGAGTTGACCTTTCTTCAATAAATTATAACTGTATAGTTCAAAATATATCTCACGCCAGTCCAGTCGGTGCTGACGACGCAGCGCTTCGCCTTAAAATAATTTTCATTTGGCCAATTTTAAAGTGTCCATAGTTTTGAAAACGTATCCGTAAAGAGGACAAACAGGGCTATATCCTTATTTTTTTTCTTCAAATGTTTAAATTGATACGCATTTTGAGAAAATTGCATTTGTTTAGAACAATTGCAAAATAAATGGTCAAAAATTTGTTTTTCTAAAATGAAATAATTTTTATTAGATACTCTTATGTCTCCACTGTAAGCTCCCAAAAGCTCATTTTTTTATCCCTTTCTTAGTTCAACAGTTATAATTTATTGAAGAAAGGTCAACTCTGTATTTCAAAGAGCTTTAAGATGCACAATTTTTAAAATTTTTAAAAAACCTTCGAGGTACGTTTATATATCACTAAAGACTACAGCATATCCGAGTTTTACCAACATCCGAATATTACTCCGAAAAGTGTGCGATTACTCGTGGAATGATCATATAATAGACACAGATATAGATACATAGAAGTAACATTAAAAAAAAACTATTAATAACTTTCAGTACTTACGATTGAAGTCGAACTGTTAGAACAAAATATCTAATTTTTGTTTCCACTTCTAGAGTCGAATGAACTGTAGGTACACGGTAAACTACACTGAAGATATTTGGTTCACTGTACGCTACGAACTGATCTTGCCGTGCAAGCTTTCTTCGCAAGTTGACACTAAAACGACTCTATTGGTTTGCATACCAAAAAACGGGGATGAAATGAGCTTTCTGATTAGTCATTTTCGAAAAAGGTGGACGAAGAAGGGAGAACTGTCGATCGCAGGAGGAAAGGGAAAAATTAGGGTTTTTCCCGGTTCGCGGTTCCGATGCATCAGAAAACCGCGTAGGGTGCCGAACGGTAAAAATTTGCCCCGTACCTGGTCCGTGGTCATCTGGTACGCAGCTGACGAAGTCAGGATTATTGTACCGACCCTAAAACAATTTATAGAAATGGTTTTCCGTCTGGGTATAGTGATGTACCTACACAAATGGCCATAATACATTTGAAGTAATTTGCGCCCTGACGCGACCTTTAAACGTTCAATATTATTGTGCAATATATTGCAATCCCTGTGACGATATGTGAAGTATCGAATAACGACACCAACTGATGTCAATAGATGACGACTATGTCATCCTGAAAGAGGCCGAAGTCCTTATCTCGTAATATTTCTGTCACTTCCCTGATCCCAAATCCCGAAATATGTTTGTTTTAACATGCTACCGATTTCACGACATTTCAAGAGATTCTACTGTTCAATGCTGCTAAGATGTCTTGCGGGGGGGACGCAGGAAGAAAACGGGTAGTCCGCTCACTGCGCGTGACCTCGCCTGCGCCGTCTTCCCTTCAAATTGGAGACGGATCCCATATCTCTCGAGTATATACACGCACTCGAATTTCAAAACAAAAGCACGCGTTGACGTATTCCGTGCGAGAGAAGGTGGGCTTGAAGTCCGATTGGTGCTAATCTAACCAATCTGCCCTGTATCCGTCCCAAAAGGCCACTCTCTTGAAGAGGCCCTCTTCACAGCAATATCTCCTCCCCGAGGCCCACCTTTTCCTGCACGGAATACGTCAACGCGTGCTCCTGTTTTGAATTTCGAGCGCGTGTTTATACTCGAGAGATAAGGGATCCGTGTTTAATTTGAAGGAAGGACGACGCAGGCGGAACCACGCGCCATCAGCGGACTACCCCTTTTCGTCCTGTGTCTCTCCACGAGGCGCATGGATTATGGGTAATACTTTCTAATTGCTATATTGGTGGCATCTTTCTCACATGCGTCGGGACAAAAGCGGGCTCAGAGCCAAGCGAGAATTCGTTGTTTACGATCGGTAATGTCGTTTTTTCCCAAGAACGTTTCGACAACATCTGTTTGCCAGCATTTCTAAACGACAATCAAGAACGTGGTGTCGTTTTTAAGAATTTTAGGCATTCTTCAGTCTGACAATGAGTTAATCCGTATATTGCTCTATCGGAGGGTAGTGCGCACGATGACTTTGGACCCGTACGTACCCAATCGTTGTCTACCGCCTACTCGCGGAACAATGCGGCCATAAACCGCGACCCTGGCGAGACGCTCCGGCCGATCAGCCTGGTTAGTTTTTGGCAACCAGATGTGGCATTTTCCTCCTCTACTTCGTCAAGACGGAGAGGGTTCCTCCTTTGCTGACGAATTCACTCAGGAAAAGGCCCCCTCTTCGAGGAACGGTGTTTCCAATGTGTTTTTCATAATTATATTAAAACAACAATTACTTTCATATTATTTTCTCTTCTTCGCACAATAATGTGAAAAATAAAAAATAGTTGAAAGCGGAAACCGCTAATTTACAATTTATTCATAATAATTTACAACCCCACGCCACAGTAAATAACCTTATGTTACATCTCGTTTATTTCGTCTTAACAAATGATAGATATTGTATTATAAATATAATACTGCATGCCCATGCATGAAACAATACCCCTCAAGAGTCAAGTATACCGACACCAGGAGTTCAGACAGTACAAGGTTTCCGTCCCTTCTCTGAGTGAATTCGTCAGCAGAGGAGGAACCCTCTCCGTCTTGACGAAGTAGAGGAGGAAAATGCCACATCTGGTTGCCAAAAACTAACCAGGCTGATCGGCCGGAGCGTCTCGCCAGGGTCGCGGTTTATGGCCGTATTGTTCCGCGAGTAGGCGGTAGACAACGATTGGGTACGTACGGGTCCAAAGTCATCGTGCGCACTACCCTCCGACAGAGCAGTATACGGATTAACTCATTGTCAGACTGAAGAATGCCTAAAATTCTTAAAAACGACACCACGTTCTTGATTGTCGTTTAGAAATGCTGGCAAACAGATGTTGTCGAAACGTTCTTGGGAAAAAACGACATTACCGATCGTAAACAACGAATTCTCGCTTGGCTCTGAGCCCGCTTTTGTCCCGACGCATGTGAGAAAGATGCCACCAATATAGCAATTAGAAAGTATTACCCATAATCCATGCGCCTCGTGGAGAGACACAGGACGAAAAGGGGTAGTCCGCTGATGGCGCGTGGTTCCGCCTGCGTCGTCCTTCCTTCAAATTAAACACGGATCCCTTATCTCTCGAGTATAAACACGCGCTCGAAATTCAAAACAGGAGCACGCGTTGACGTATTCCGTGCAGGAAAAGGTGGGCCTCGGGGAGGAGATATTGCTGTGAAGAGGGCCTCTTCAAGAGAGTGGCCTTTTGGGACGGATGCAGGGCTGATTGGTTAGATTAGCACCAATCGGACTTCAAGCCCACCTTCTCTCGCACGGAATATGTCAACGCGTGCTTTTGTTTTGAAATTCGAGTGCGTGTATATACTCGAGAGATAAGGGATCCATCTCCAATTTGAAGGGAAGACGTCGCAGGCGGGGTCACGCGCAGTGAGCGGACTACCGTTTTTCATCCTGCGTTCCTCCACGAAGCGTATTGCCGTTCTCCGCGAGTAATCTCGTGTGATTTTTTAATACAACAGCGAGTCGGTCAGTTTGTATGAATTGAGAACAATACAGGGAGTAGTGAAAAAAAGAAACACATATTATTCATTAAAATAGAGCTTTAAAGTCTATCATATGGTAAATGCATTATATTGTTAAAACTGTAATTTTTCATTTTTCACTAACTGTTTATGACAATATTAACAATGGATTAAATTCATTCACATAGATCATGGCTGCAGAGGGTGCTGTTTTCAGCGCCTAGCGGCGAGCATCCAGCCGTCCGTTGAGTTGCCCCGTTGCTAAGGGTAGAATCAGTGAGGAGAACTGCAGTAGTGCAGGTGCGAATCTAAACGACCTGAAACTCGACGGTCGGCTGGTTGCTTGCTACTAGGCGCTGAAAACAGCACTCTGCGCAGCCCTGACATTGATTCATCCTTCATGATTAAAAAAAAAGACGCAAGTTCATGCCTTCAATAATTTAGGTCATTAAAATTCATTTCTGAAGTCGTTTCGTAAAAATCATCGAAAACAGGAAACATTGATACTTTGTATTCTTTAAACATTTTCGAATCTGCAGAAATGAGGACTTAGCCCTCTCTAATTTCATATGGGCTACAATATATTTCAATAGTATCATGAAAATCCCAGACATCGAGGATTTCAGAAAAGTATCTCATTTGCTTCTATCTTCCACGCTGAGCGCAATGCACTCCAAACTCCCTTTGATGTGTGGAAGAAAACCGACAACGGTCGGCTCAGGCCATGTGCCTTCGCCGGCATTCGCGAATAGGGTCGCATGCGTCGAGTCACCACGAATGACACGTCCACACTAGCATATGCGTTCGCGCTCACCCTTTCTGACGTAGAAGCATGCGGCCCTGGCTACCGTTTCTCCCGTCTACATCAGAATATTCGTGCGCGTTCGGCCTTGCTCAGCGTATACTCATTCAGGTCTGGATCCGGCTTAACGTGTACGAGAAAATCTGTGTGAAAATATCTTGCTATGGAATAGAATTCGCTTTCCGCGTAGTAGTATCCACAAGTGGAGGGTACTTTGGATGTCATAAACATTGCCCGGGCTGGGACAAAGGTTGCCAGTGAGGCCTGGAGAATGTTTCGAAGACTGCGCTTTTCAATGAAACAATTTCGCTGAAGGTACACATGCACGCATATATATTGCGGACAAAATTCCACAAAAGAATAAAAAGCACTGTGTATTTCGTATTCCACAAGTAACTACATATGCTGAACATCGAATCGCAAATCATCGATGACTGTTGCTAATTTTAAACATTATCTTCTACATCACATAAATAAAATCTAAAGTGCATGTTTTATCCATTCAAAACTATGTACAACGATTGAAATAGTCGCAACTGCATTATAAAGGAAACATACCTAACGAAACGCGTATAGGGTCATTCCACGCGAAGTCGGATACTTTTCGGAGTAACATTTCGGATTTTGGTGCAACTTGGATATGTTGTAGTTTTTAGGGATATATAAACATATCTCGAAGGATTTTTCAAAATGTAAAAAATTGTGGATGTTACAGCGCTTTGAAATATAGTGTTTACATTTTTCCAAAAATTGTAACTGTTGAACTAACCAACTGATAAAAATGATCTTTTGGGTGCTTACAGTGGAGATAGAAAAATACCTAATTAAATTATTTCACTTAATAAAAACGAATATTTGACGATTTAAAATGCAATTTTATAATTGAAGGCCCCTTTTTAAACATTTGGAAAAATAGAAGGATATAGCCCTGTTTATCCTCTTTACGGACACGTTTTGAAAAACGCGGACACTTTAAAATTGGCCAAATGAAAATTAATTGAATGTAACGCTGCGTCAAATCACACCGGCTCGACTGGCTGAGCCGTGCGGTACTCGCAGCGGCCAAGCGGCTATATCTGCTATTCTTATACAGTGTTCTCTAATATGGTAAGTATTTGTAAAAAACTGAAGAAGGAAAACTTTTACTGTTTTTTATACACAAAATAATACGGTATCTTAATTTTTGGTGTTCGCAATATTTTCCTTGAAACGAGGGTGACCTACAGTTTTTTTAAATGGAATGCTATATATTTGATTATCCAATATGAAAGCGACTGTTAAGACAAATTCAACGATATGGTATACTGTGACCTTCAAGACCACACATGGTTAGGAATGAAAGAAATTCAATCTACTACTTAGGTAAATAGTTCGATATATTTATTTCATTCCTAACCTTGTATAGCCTTGAAGGTCATAGTATACCATATCAATATATATGGATAATCAAATATATAGCATTTAAAAAAACTGTAGGTCACCCTCGTTTCAAGGAAAATATTGCGAACACCAAAAATTAAGATACCGTATTATTTTGTGTATAAAAAACAGTAAAAGTTTTCCTTCTTCAGTTTTTTACAAATACTTACCATATTAGAGAACACTGTATAAGAATAGCAGATATAGCCGCTTGGCCGCTGCGAGTACCGCACGGCTCAGCCAGTCGAGCCGGTGTGATTTGACGCAGCGTTACATTCAATTAATTTTCATTTGGCCAATTTTAAAGTGTCCGCGTTTTTCAAAACGTGTCCGTAAAGAGGATAAACAGGGCTATATCCTCCTATTTTTCCAAATGTTTAAAAAGGGGCCTTCAATTATAAAATTGCATTTGTTAAGAACAATTGCTAAATAAATGGTCAAATATTCGTTTTTATTAAGTGAAATCATTTTTATTAGGTACTCTTGTATCTCCACTGTAAGCACCCAAAACGTCATTTTTATCAGTTGGTTAGTTCAACAGTTACAATTTTTGGAAAAAAGTAAACACTATATTTCAAAGAGCTGTAACATCCACAATTTTTGACATTTTGAAAAATCCTTCGAGATATGTTTATATATCCCTAAAAACTACAACATATCCAAGTTGCACCAAAATCCGAAATGTTACTCCGAAAAGTGTCCGACTTCGCGTGGAATGACCCTATAGTTTGAACGTTTTATAATATAAAACGCATATAGTTTGAAATATATTTTCTACCACTTTTCAAATGAGAACAAAATGCTGCATTTGTATTTTCTGAACATATGTAAAGAAGAAAAGGAAAAGTAGTGCACAAAAATGTTGTGTATCGTATATAACGAAATTTAAAATTTCTACATTCCGTCTCATCGGCCCGAAAGTTGCAGGACCGTACTGCTGACAGTTTTTACATGAAAATGAGTCCAAACACGGTATAAATCGAATTATTAATTAATTAAACAATGATGAACGTACGAATGGGAATAGAATGAGTGGGGCACGAGGGATAAAGTAATGACATGTGTTGCTGTGCGCATAGCATCGAATATGTGTACGTAAAGTGTCAATAATAGTTGTTCATATACGTATTTGAAGAATATGAATAATACTGTATTATATACGACAAAATACCGTGCTGCTACTACTACATCACAAACTGTAACTTCATACTAATCTGTACCATAACACGTAACTTACCTTTCTCGATACTTTCTATTTTTCGACAAACGCCTTGCAAATAACTTAGGCTGCTTCCTTTTTGTACCATCCTCCAAATAGCGTTTATTTCTTGCATCTGCGGCTTCCTTCTTTGATTCCATGACAATGATGAATGTGAATGATCACACACAAACACACAGTTATCGGCACTACAGTAACGAACCACGCGGAAATGGAACAATTCACAAATTATGAATATTCTATATATCAATATCCGCGTATCAAATAAAAGCCCGATTGCTTTCTGCGTCTCCACCGTAGTGCAAACGACAAGAAACTGATCAGCTAGCGTTGTCGCTGCATTGGTTACAGATGCTGAGAGGCTAAACAGAAGATAGTGGGAAAGGGACGGATATACGCGCCCTGTTCCTCTCTTTCTCATTAGGATTGGTGGTATGCTGATACATTTACGTAGATTGTATGTACTTCCGGGAATACTGTTTGGTGCACAGAAATGTGCACAGGAAAGAATTTTTGATTATCCTATGCATATACTGTTGACGTATCAGCGACTTTATTAGCGAAGAATTCATATTTCGTTCTACTATTATCCTTTCCCATTTCCCTGACGGTGATGAAGGAACATCCCGCAAGTATGCGCGGGCACGCGCCGCGTTTTCAAACCTTTGCGCATTCGAACTTTTACGCGGGCCGATGACGCCCCGCTCGGTTCTTGGTGCGAGTGAAATACAAAATCTTGAGGGAGTGAGAAAGGCAGTTTGGGCCCCGTCCACCCTTGAGGGTAGCAAAGGCTCGATCGTCAGAAAAAAAGCGACTGTCCAGCAGTAAAGATCGTAAGTACCTTCGCGCTTACTATCCCTGTCTTTTTCACTATATGTGCCGGTTATTATGAAAGTGGTCCAAGTCCAAATTTTTCGTTTGTTACATTTCACTTATTTTTTTTTACGTATTATATCAACGTGATACATAATAAACGTACAGTGCAATTTCTTTTTTTTTTTTAAATTTCCACCGACGCCACTTTCATAATAACTGACATACTTCTACATTTTACTTCCAACCGAAGATTGTATTTAGACATATTCCGGATAAAGATTCATTACCGTCATAGTATTGTTGTAATTTTTTGTGCAAAATCTATCGTGTGACCTGTGATTGTTTGAGTGCTCGCGTGTTTCTCAAGCTGCGTATCGCCATTGCGAGGCTACCTCGCGTGGCACACTTCGCGGAGTGGAGAGTCTGGAAACTACCTCGACCATGATTACTTTACGAGGCATCAGCCGTCGATTTTTCGACGTGCTCAAAGGTGCCTCGCAGCCCCAAGATCAAAAATCGCATGGCTCGGGCGACGCAAATATCATGCTGGAGGTACCGCGAAACTGTCGCACGCGCCTGCCTCTCAAAGTGATCATGATCGAGATAGTGTCCACACTCTCCTCCGCGAAGCGTGCCTCGCGTGGCATCCTCGCAATGCCGATACACAGCTTCACGCTCAGAGATTCGTGCATTCAGTCTCACGTAGAATAAGAAAGTTATGTTATAGTTTACCCGCGAAATGTCTACAAAGGGTATATTCATTCGGGTGCAATATAGGCTTCCTTTAGTTGAAACTGAAGGCAAGTGATGAAAATTAAAGTTTCTAAACATCAGAAGTGGAAAAATCGAAAATTTTAAAATCACGAATGTTGGATATTTGATAATACAGATATTTTGAAACTTGATATCCTCACAATATTACAAATTTTGGAAATGTTTGAATTTCAAAGCTTTCGAACTTGGAAATTCCATCATTTAGAAATGTGAAGATTCCCCTCCTGCGCTAAATCTTGGCTAAAGAAAGCCTATATTGTACGCGAATGTACCAAATTGATAAACATGTACTCTTCTGCTGCACTTTCAAATCCATTTTAATTACGTTCAATAGTTTCAATGTTTCTTCCACTCGTTTTTAGATGTCTGGCAAAGAAGGGAAAGCAGAAAAGGAAGTGACTCCGTCTGGGGGACGGAGTCCAACCAGCAGGGAACCTCCGTCCCCAAGACGGAGTGGAACTACCAGCCGGACTCCGTCGCGACGACGGAGTCTGCTCCCTGCGCGGACTCCGTCGCGAAGACGGAGTCGAAGCAGCAGGCGGACTCCGTCCTCGCGACGGAGTCCGCGCAGGGACCAGACTCCGTCGTCGCGACGAAGTCCGCAGCAAGACTAGAAAGATATTGCACTGCAATATAAAAAGAAGTTATGTAGATACGTAGGCGATCTTACGCAAAACGATCATACTGGATTTACACATTTCTTACATTTTCATGAAAGCGTGAAAACATCTAAACATTGCAGTAATTAACATAACATTTATGTTTATTTTCCATATTCCAGAACACCGAGCTAAAGCTGCTCCTACGAGGAATTATATATGGGAGAGGAAGAGGAGGAAGGGGAGGAAGAGGAGGAAGGGGAGGAAGAGGAGAAGGAGGTGGAAGAGGCAGGAGGGGGCGCGGAGGGTCCAATTATTTTTATTTTAAATTATAAAACATAAAAAATAAAGTTTTTAATATAAATTTACCTTTTATCATCATCATTTATTAGTCGTCACTATTGTAAGGCAAATTTTTTATTTTAAGTTGTTTTATTTCTTTTTTTTTAACCCTGTCTGCATTTTAAATACTAACTAAGGACTATTTAACTTAGGAGATAGGACCATAAAGAATTACAAAATAAAATCAGGGAGTCAACTGTTCACTGGTTTGGAGACTTTTCCTTATTACATGTTTTATACAATAGTCAGAAGAATAAAAAAGATTAATAATAAGAGCAATAATTTCAAACAATTGCTGTAACTTCACCACATACTGAAAATATGATATCAGTAAATCACTACCAGTATTAGTAAAAAAGTTCCAATCTCTCTTTTTTCCTTTAAATAATGTGGCCGTATAATTATAACATAAATTCGACAGCGGTGATGTATGTGTTACAGTAAAAGCGTTAATTTAGTAAATGTACAGTTTCCAGCAGTTCCTAAGTAGTCAATGTATGCCTAAAATGCATATAACCTAACCTACAATCGTCCGAAAATGCATATATTGACTGCATCACGCTTTTACTGTGGCACATGTATCCAGCTAACGCTTCAGTTTTGCTATGATCCCACGTTGGCAGTCCTCCCGAGTAGGCGCCATCTCGTATTCACTAGCTGAACTAAATTTGTCACGTGACTTGCTCTGTATTATTGCCAATATGGCGGAATTCATATTTGGGAATGCAGTTACGGGAATAAACTTTTCGTCCTTATATGAGCAGATTTTGAGCTGGGTGTGGTCTCATTAAGGAGGAAGGGTCAGTGCAGCGCGCTCTGGTCATCGTTTGAGTCACAAAACTCTTTTAGTGACCTAAAAATACTTGGATTCTTGCAGGTGTATTTTGTCGACTTTTGCTCTACTTTGAACACTCATATTATTAGATATCAACGCAATCTTGTCGAACCATGACCAGAGCGCGCTGCACTGAACCATCCTTTTTCGAATGAGACCTCGCCTAGCCCAAAATTCGCTCATATAAGGACGAAAAGTTTATTCTACTAAACCCATGTTTTGGGCCAGATTGTGTCGGTACACAGAGCGCTGCATTACCCGTGTCTACCCTAGGGGTGTGCGGGTACCCGACTTTTCGGGCTCGGGTCGGGTCGGGTAAAGTCGGGCGGGCTCGGGTGGGGGCCCGGGACAGACGGGCCTACGGGTAGTCCGACTGTGTCGTGTAGCCCGATTATGTCGCGTAGCCCGATTACTTCGGGTAGCCCGATTGTATCGGGTAGCCCGATTATGTCGGGTAGCTCGATTAATTTGGGCAACGCGGTGCATGATAAGTTAATATACATATTCAGCTTTTTTAAACAACCGAGTACTCGGCATGTACAAAATCTTTATCTATATGAAACTTTAGAATAAGATAATTTTCACTTGAAACATTTTTTATAAACATTTATGAATACAAATAAACAATGATCTTACAGTTGATACAGGAAATAGGCATGCAATGGAACAAGTACACGGACAAAGATATTACCGAAAAATGTGCAACAGCTTCGTCTTTTACATGCTAATTTAAAATAAATACGTTAAAAAGCATATTCATATGCTTGTATAGTTTTCTTAAATACTATGAAACATCCAGATAATATGCGTTTTTAAACATGTATTTAGTACTGCGATATTAAGAGAAGGAAGTTTAATGTATTATTAACAATAGTTTAAAAAAAAAATTCATACCTATTACTTACTTTTGGGGGCTGTTACGCGAGAATTCCACTTAAGTAAAAATTCAACTTATGCACCTTATATACAAAGTTAATATACAGGTGGTAGGTATCGAATGAAGGTCACTTTAAATAAATCCGTTAGAAGCATTATTTTTCCACGTGAAAATTATCTTATTATAAAGTTACATATTGTTTATTATGTAAAGATTTTGTACATGCTTGCCGAGTACTCGGTTGTTTAAAAAAAGCTGAATACGTATATCAACTTATCCAGCACCGCATTACCCGAATTAATCGAGCTACCCGACACAATCGGGCTACCCGAATTAATCGAGCTACCCGACACAATCGGGGTACCCGTAGGCCCGTCTGTCCCGGGCCTCCGACCGAGCCTGCCCGACGTTACCCGACCCGATCCGACCGCTCGGGTATCCGACACATTCGATTACCCGCACATCCCTAGTCTACCCCCTTAAGAATAAGTTTTAATAAAATAGATTATTTTATTGGGAGGATATTTACATTTATTTAACTTAAAACAATATATTCAATTATTTTTGTTCCAAAAGATAGTTTATTAAAAATTGTTAGATTTAATTACCTTAGGGATAACAACGTAATATCTTTCGAGAGATCATATTTATGAAGATGATTGCGACCTCGATGTTGAATTAAGATGTAATTTAAATGCAGGAGTTTAAATTTTAAGTCTGTTCGACTTTTAATATCTTACATGATTTGAATTCAAATCAGCGTGAGCCAGATCGGTTTCTATCTATATTTATCTAATACATTTTTGTACGAAAGGACTTAATTTATAAATTATTTTTAGCTATATTCAATAAAAATTGGAAATTTATATTTATTAAGAATAGGTGTTTACCCTGTGATAATTGTTGGTTGGTTGGGCTTCAAATTCTAATTATTCAATATTAGGAGCGATTGGATCAATTTCACAGTCAGTTTCTTATGAAGTCAGTTTATTTTTAACAATATTTTCCGTAATTTTATTAATTGAAAGTTATTCATTATTGGATTTATATAAATTTCAATATTAAATTTCCATATTATATTAAATTTATTTTAATTTTAATAATTCCAATACTATGACAAGAAACCGCGGATAGGTCTTTTAAAATCGGAGACCAAGTGCTACTGCACGACGAGACGCTAAGACGCGGACGGTCAAAAAACTAACACCCGCGTGGATAGGTCCCTACACTATTCAAAACATGCACGATAACAATAATTACAGTATAAAGGGCGACGAACAATCCACGTTCACACTAACCGACTAAAACACTTTATAGAATAGGGTAGGAATAGGGAAATGGTCGCAGTTATGAGGAAAAATAACAGCACGACTAAGTAGATTTGAAAAAAGGGGGCCGAAATATATTTATTTTTAAGAATTTTAAGTAAGAATTTAAAATAAGTAATCTAACTAATCCGGATATTCGCCGTTTCTTAGGGCGGCCGCGATGGCGGCTTCCCAAAGGGACTACAGGCGTGGCCGTCGCGCGGGCCCAACGAACAGGTCCCCGTGACGCTCTAGAACAATCACCAGACGCGAAACAATTAATTTCGAACAACGGCAAATAAATTTTCCAAAATGTTTTTCAATCATAACGTCGCAGCATATCGCGCGATCTCGTGTAATTTGAATCCTCTGGGACAGCTTTGCGAGATGACACCATTTGGTGGCGCGAAGAACGCGCGAATCAGAGAAAGAATAATGTGGTGTCAGCCGAAATTTTTCCCTCTCCCCCGCATCGATCTGCCGAACCAATATGTAGCAAACAGACATTTTTCCCCCCAACGCAGAGAAATAATCATTTTGAATCAACGATCTAGCGAACCAATATGTAGCAAACATACGTTCTAAAGCTAACAATTTTTCAAAACGTTTTTCAATCTTAATGTCGCAGCGTATCGCGCGATCACGTGTAATTTGAATCCTCTGGGACAGCTGTGTGAGATGACGTAATTTGGCGGCGTGAAGAACGCACGAATCATAGAAAGAATTATGTGGTGTCAGCAGAAATTGGTGAGGAGAGGAGGAAACGAATAAGTAAATGGAGAAATAATATGTTGTAAGTAATTTATTTAAAATTAAAAGAATATAAAAATAGAATATAAATAGAATGTAATTTAACCTTTTTTTGCTACGAGCATCGTCTACAATATCATTGATGATGCATGTTAACAGTTCACAATCTACAAGACAGTCGCTATCGAAATATTCACTATCACGTATGATTTTAGCAGCACGATACGTATCTAATGTTTCGCAGGCAACACCGTTCTGTTGTAGCACGTTAACAAAATTTAAAAATTTCGCCCGCACAAGATGTGCAGTTTCATACAACCGCGAATACATATGGTCCATACACAGCTCAAGATTAAATAAAAAGTTGACAGTTTCTAATTTTAAATACAAAGACTTATTATGTGTCATCATCTTCACAATTCGGGTATCGCGCATCTTGATAAATTCCACCGCCAATTCGCCAATCTATAGCGGCGCTGATCCAGTTAATTGTGTGCATTCTTCGATATTTGTGCGTTTTTCAACTAGTATGCCCCATGTTGAAATCGGCAATATGAGATGATTGCCGCGATTGTCGCCAACAAGAATTTCCACAAGCGCTATAGGTCGTACGCTGATTCCGATTTCCAAATATTTGCAGACCATGGATGTTAATGCATATATTCTGACAATGACATGCAGTGTAAGAGAACAATCAAAGCTATGATCTAAAAGCTGAGCCAGTCATATTAGCTGCCCCGGCCACAGCTGCACCCGTCGAATGCTGAGCCGCCATTCGTCACTGGCTATCCTCTCCTTTTTTGCACTCATCTTCTTCGAATTCTTCACAGATCATCCTCTCCTTCTTTGCACTTATCATTCGACTAGACCATATCACTTGAACGTGTATTAAATGTCTATGGTACCACTTTGAACGACTATTGAACGTTTATGGTACCACTCTGAACGTGTATTAAACGTCTATGTTACCACTCTGAACATCTATGGTACCCTTAATAGGAAGACCTTAAGAGGGTATACCCGTTTGGACGCTCGAAAAATGTGTCCATTTTGTAGATTTTTTTACAAGACAACGGCTTGATGAAAATTTTCCGTTTTTGTATTATTAACAAACTACTTATTGAACTACTTAAAAAAATGTTTCAGTTGAAAAACTATTGTTTTTTGGAAGTTACGGATACATATCCGAAACTCTCTCGATTTCAGACGGCTACACGGTGGCCCTGAAAAAAGCTGTATGTCGTGTGAAATCAAGAACAGTACATTTTTATTATAAAATATGTTAATAGCTATCGGTCTACGATGCCGGTTTTGAAAATTTTAAAACATAAAGAAATGGCAAGAGATCAAAGATAAAGTTAGATTTTTCTAAGAGAAAAGTCCACGTTTTTCCTTTATAAGTATTAAACGGGGAATCGGAATAAAAAAAGGCGTCGTAGATCGATGTGGAATCTTATTATGATTCTGTATTCAAAATTGGAAGTAAATTGGTTGAACGTAGCGCGAGTTTTTAGGGCCACGCTGCGATTGATTGAGCCGCCACACCGCGCCGCCCCGTACTACCTGGTTTGTTCCACTCAAATGCTTATAACTTCGTCAGCCTTCCGAATTTTTACATTGGACATGATTTATAATATTCCTTAAATACCAATCTATGGAAGTATGCAAAAAATAAAAAATCCCCCGTTAAGTTAAAAATTCACAACATTTTTGTAACATTGATTTGTATAAAATTTTAACACGTTATTGAAACTTCGTGTCTCTATATACAGCTGGCCCCATCCCTCTTAGAGTACGTGAAGCTGAAATACCAATTGTCAGCGATGCTGAATGTATAAGAAAAGTGAATGCTGTGACTGAAAAAATCTTCATCTTACCTGCAAGTAGTTTCTGCGCTGGTGGTGAACAGGGCAACGATGCATGTCAGGTACTTTGAATACATAATGTTTATAGCTGACAATAATTAAGTTATATTATATTGTGAAAGTAACAATAAGTAAAACAGTAATGAATTATAGTTTTGTTATCAATTATACAGGGTGTTTATAAATATGTAGGGTAATATTTCAGTGTCGGTTCTACTCATCAAGCTAACAAGAAAAGTTGGTATACGCATATGCCCGATAATATTTAGTTTCCCGGTTATAACCATTTTTATATTCCGTAATGTTGGAGATAGAGCAACATGCGATCGCTGCTATTTGGCAGCATTGCGGACGCGCCGGCAGTCATGGGAACGCTGCCTTGTTTTCTCGCGATTCCCCCTCCCCCCCCCCTGATTGTAACGCCCTCTGGGTCGCTCCACTCTCGCATGACATCGCAACACGTGTGTATTGTACTCTACAACGTTTTGCCTTCTAATCTTTGCGTCCTCATTCATATTATAATATTAGAAGCTAAACCGCGTATTTTCTTCTCATCCGACATGCAAGCTCTAACATGTAAAATACCGGACCGAAATGTGTATTAACCCTCACTCTGTGCATAGTAAATTTGCCATGGCCTGTGCACGGGGTCAAGCTGACCCCATATATATTTTCATATATTTTTTCAAGTTTTTTTTAAAAAAAAATAGTTATATTTATTTTATTTTTATTAATCCATAAGAAATGTTATGTTAAATCTTACTTTATTCAAAAGATATAAGATAATTTAAATTGTATTATACACATAAAACATTTAACCAGAAGCATCGTCTGACATGGTTTCGTTGCTTTCTTCTTCGAGCGAATCCATTACTTCTTCGTTGATACAGTTCATGCAGATGGTTTTTACATGTGTTGCGCAAGATGGCTGATTACAGACATAACATCGTGTTCCTGTTTTCTTATCAGCAGTTCGTGGGCAAATGTAGCAGCGTGGTCGCTTACTGACAGATCTATTCGCCGATGTTCCTTCGGCTAAGGAACATTACATTATATCCTATTTGATGAATAGCGATTTTTACATTTCTTTTCATTGCCCGTGGGTTCGATAATCGGTTCGTTATTTACGAATTGCATAGCCATCTCCTTCAAAAATATTTTACGTTCGGAGCTTTTCCGCTCATTGAATAGTTGTGGATTGACACATTTGTACAAGTTATAAGCTACTAGACCTGTGATATCAATCATGTTAAAAAAAAACCATTGGCCATCGATTGGTCTTTCTTTTGCAGGTATAGGTTCGAACCAATTTGTCAAGTGTGTCAACTCCTCCCTTCGTTTTATTATAGTCCAATATGATCTTGGGTTTATTTGAAGCGAGGTCAACAGTATCATCATTGTGTAGAGTGGATAGTAACAGTACATTCTTGTTTGGTTTCGGAACATAGCTTAGCAAAGTGAGATGATTGTCGAAGCAAAATTTTGAACTATTAACTCAAGATTGGGCTTTTGATTGACTTATTCCTTCATCTTTTTCTTCTTTTCTTCTCCCTTTTCCAGAACGATACGCATCCACTCCGCTCCTTCTTCTTCTCCCTTTAGTATCCCTCTGATCGTTGAATTTTCTCTTTTCAGCTCCTTACAGTCTTGTAGCATGTGACCCAGCGTCTCTCTAGCCCCATTACATAGTCTCCATACTGTCTCTTTTTCTTCCTTCCAGTACTTGCTTCCCCGCTTTTCGTTCCCACATCTGAACCTTGCAATCATGCTTTGGTCTCTGCCTCTGTAATTTTCATTTAGGTAATTTGCTCTCTGGTTATCCTTGATTTCTCTATAATGTGCGTTGTATCTGCCTCCTAGTATTCTGTCGTATTGCGATTGAACATGCTCTGCCCTGTCTCTGTGCGCTAGTTTCTCAGCAAACTCTCTTCCTCTCCTTCTTTCTATTTCCATTTCTTGGATATCCATCAATTTTTGCCTGTAGTATGAGTCTCTCATTTCCTCCCATTTCAACTTTTTCTCTGCTTGCTTCGCGTCTATTTCCCTCCAGCATTCTCTTACTATTTTATTCTTATACAGTCGTTTCGCTTTCTCCTCATATTTTATTGCTCTTTTCCCCGCTTCTATCCTTACTTTATCCGTTTTTCTTTCCTCCAAAATTATATATGCTGGTGTATTGAAGTCCACCTTATGTATTTCTCCTATATTTTCTCTACTTTTTCTGTTTCCATCCATCCCCAAATTTTTGACGTGTACAGCAAGATACTTTTCACTATGCTTCTGAATATTCTCATGCTTCTCTCAAAATTGTTCTTGAACATTCTTTGTCCTGTGACGTCCCGGCACCGACCATGGAGCCGGCTAGTCTCCGCCGGCGCCGCTAGAGGTCTACTTTTCTCGCAAGTCCTATCGTCCACTCTCGTTCGTATATACAGGGTGTCCCAAAAATGCTGCGGGTCCTTAAAGGGGGTGATTCGGGGGGTGATTGCAAACAACTTTTTCCTTTGCGAAAATGTTCTCCGAGGTTTCGTTAACGAGATATTAATAAAAAGCACCGACCAATCAGAGCGCGAGTCTGACGGCCGAGTTCCCGCACCAGCGTGGCTACGAGCCGCCCTACGACTGCGAACAAACAACTCGGCATGCATCGAAGAAAATTGCATAGAATGGCAAATGAAAAAGACGGAACAAATAAAATCGAACATGTTGTCATGGTTTGTTCGTCATTTCAAGTGAATAATGAATAAAGGATAAATGGATGAAAATCAAGTGTAACGTAAAAAGACAAATACGCAGTTTTTTTGTAGAAGATTCGAAAATAATAATTATTTGAAGTGGGAGGATAAGGAATACGTAAATTTGCTTGTGTTAATAACATAGCCACGAAAAGGTAATGTAACAGGAAATTAACGAGAAGTGATTGTAGTTCGTTATTGTGATAAAAATCCGTAATTCAATAACGGCCAGCACTGTTGGTAATAAATCTGTTTAAAAAGCCCGAATAAATATTTTGGTACGGGAATTTTGAGAATTATCGCCGGAAATAAGCCATCGCTTGCGTTAAATTTAAAAATGAATGATCACCAATAAAGTAACTAAAACTCACCCTTGTTGGAAATTCACCAGCAGCTTGAAAATCTGTGTCATAGGGTCACTGAACCGATCCTGGTCATCGATGGACGAACTCAGTGCACAGCTGGTCCCATGTATACGACACTACCCAAAGTTAAGGGTCACAATGTCAGGTGCGTCCAGGTCAACGTACCGAATATTCACTTCACTGCACGGCTACTAACACTGATCACTTTATTTACTTTTCATGGAACGTGTTGTTCCTACGTTTTAAAAATTGGTGGCCCCGAAAGGGGCCGATTGTTATCAATTGAAGAATTGCTCCACATGGCGACCGTCATTGTCCACGCATGCTTCAGCGCGGAGAATTATTTGTTTGTGGACGCCGTGTAATGTTTGCGGCGTTACGTTTGCCACCGCTGCGTGAATAAGCGCAATTGCTTCTTCCGGGGTGTCCACTGGCTGACGATACACCTCATTCTGAAATGATTGTTGTACAACAAATACAAAGCGTAAGTAAAAAAAGGAATATCTACAACAGGAATAAGTAAAGAGTAACAGCAATAATCAAATTACCTTCAGGTAGCCCCAGAAGAAAAAATCCAGCGGATTCATATCCGTTGACGGTGGGGGCCACGCAACGTGGGCCTCTGGCCCGCCGCGGCCGATCCACCTGTTCTGAAAGGTTTCACCTAAATAAGCGCGGACATTCGCAGTGTAATGTGGCCCAGCTCCGTCATGCTGGTAGTACATGTTCTGTCGGATCTCATATGGAATATTGTCCATAAGATCCGGCAGAACATGTTCTAAAAAATATTTATACGCTGGGCCGTCCAGCCTGTCTGGCAGAATGTACGGCCCAACGATAAATTCGCCACAAATGCCGGCCCATAGGTTGATCGACCAACGGACTTGTGCTGCACGTGGACGAAGCGCTAGGGGATTTTCGTCGCTCCACACATGCATATTGTGGGAATTGAAGCATCCTTCCGTATTGAAAAGTGCTTCATCCGTCCACAATATGTATTTGGTGAACGACGGATTCCTTCGCACTTCTCCCAACAGCCACCTACAGTATTGAACCCGTTGGATGTAAGCCCCGGCGTGCAAATGTTGCACCCGTACATATTTGTACGGATGCAACCTGCGATCCCTGAGGATTCGTTGTATCGTCGTCCTGCTGACACTAGAACAAAATGCAAAAACATCCACTATTAGATAACATTTTTTTCTTAATTAATAATTGCTGCAGTTATCTTGAACTGTGACTTACTTTAGGCGACGGCTCAAGATGCGCAAACTGATTGTTGGGTCGGCTTCAACAGCGTCGAGGATTCTCTCGATGGTGCCCAGATTTCTCGTTGCTGCGGGTCTGCCCACCTCGCTGCCTCGCGGCATTATGGACCCCGTCGAGAATAGCCTCGACGCTAACCGACGAAATGTATCCTCGCTTGGCGTTCGGATCTGAGGATATTCTTGCGCAAATGCTCGCGCAGCAGCACTTGCGTCTCCGTTGTTCCGGGCGTACACCCAGAACATCCTGTAGTATTCTTGGGCCGTGAACATTTCTGCAACGCGATTGCTAGCTGACTGACAGGATTTTTTCCAACCAACTTCCGCTACCCCCAAGTAGCTTCTCTGGTTCCATTATGAGTTAACTCCCACCAGGACAAGAGGCTTTAGGTAAAAAGAAGCCAGCACATTTTCGGAACACACGTGTTTTGCAGAAGTGCAACGAACACTTTCACAAAAGCCCGCGCTCCGTCCTTCTACTGCCAATGTACCCATTGCTTCGAGATAGAAAACAGACACCACGTGTATCGGTTCGAAAGGGTCCGAAGGGAAGAGAAGCAGAAAGTCTTCGAGTTGCTATAAAGAAGAAAATGCATACCATTCCTGTTTCCCCTATCCGATACCCTGAGTTCACGTCTGCTACGAGGCGGAACCAATTAAGTCATAAATTATCCGAAACTGTAGGAAACCGTTCTCTACCGCCGACTGGCGGGACAATACGGTCATAAACCGCGACCCTGGTGAAATGCTCTGGCTGATCAGCCTGATTAATTTTGGAGAACTAGAAATTACAGAGTATTATCCAACATCAATACGCCTCGCGGAAAGACACAGGAAGACAAGGGGTAATCCGCTGACTGCGCGTAGTCCCGCCTGCTTCGTCCTACCTTCAAATTAAAGACGGACCCCTTATCTCTCGAGTATAAACACGTGCTCGAATTTCAAAACAAAAGCATGCGTCGACGTATTCCGTGCGAGAGAAGGTGGACCTTGGGGAGGAGATATTGCTGTGAAGAGGGCCTCTTCAGGACAGTGGCCGTTTGGGAGGGCTGCAGGACAGATTGGATAGATTAGAGTCAATCGGACTTCAAGCCCACCACAGTCCTATTCCGCATATCTGCGCCATTGCTATTCTTGCTTTCTTTATGGCTGCCCTTATATGCATCTCTCTGCCCCCATTTTTCTGGAAATTATACCCTAAGTATTTGAACTTCTTTATTTCTTCCAGACTGTGCCCCTGCCAGCCCCATTCCATTCTTCTCTCTTCTTCTTTCCTCTTCTTTTATGGAAAATCAGCACCTTTGATTTCTCTGCGTTCAGTTGAAACCCTTTCCTTTCAAGGTATTTTCCGAATCTTCGTATCATGTTCTTAAGATCCTTTTGTTCATTTGCTAGTAACGCTATATCATCCGCATATGCTAGAGTCCAGATTTTTTCTTTTCCTACTCTAACTGCTCCTGCTTGATTTTTCCTCATGGTTACTTCCAAATCCGCTACATATATTGTAAATAACGTTGGACTCAGTGGGCATCCCTGTCTTACCCCTTTTGTTGTCCAGAATTTGGTTGACATTTCTCCGTTTGCTTTTATAGTATTTCTTGTTTCTTTATAAATTTCTCCGATTCTCATCTTCAAGCGTTTACTTATTTCCTTTCTCTTCATGATGTTCTGAGGTTTTACTCTATCTACATTGTCAAATGCAGCGCTTAGGTCCGCGAAAAAGGTATACAGCTTCCCCCCTTTTTTCTGTATTTCTCTGTTATCTACATAGTTCAGAATAAAAATGTTATCAGTTGTCGACCTACCGCCCTTGAATCCTGCTTGTGTTTCAGGTATTATGTGGTTCTTTTCCAATTCCTCTTTTAATCTTTTTTCCAGTACCATAGCGTATATTTTGTACGCTGTGTTTAGTATCGTTATCCCCCGGTAGTTGCTCACCTTTTCTGTATCTCCTTTTTCGAATTTTGGTGAAATCGCCCCTTCTTTCCACCTCTCCGGGAATCCTTCTCCCTTCCACACTTTATTGAAAATCTCTGTGTTCCTTTTTACTATTTTCACGTTACCGTAAATCCAGGCTTGATTTTCTATTTTGTCTTCCCCTGCTGCTTTCTTCTTTTTTAATTTCCTGATTTGTTCTTTTACTTCTGCTTCTATTATTTCCTCTTCCTCTTCTCCTTCCGTGTTGTCTATTTCTTCCAACTCTCCTACTTCTTTTTTACAGTCGACGCCTTCTAGCAATGTTTTAAATCTATTTTATTGGAGATTTCTATTCTTTTTTTCTTTGTTTATTTATATATTCCCATATTTGATTTTCTCTCTTTAATTGCATTATCTCATTTTCTGTATTTTCTTGTAATTCCCTTCTCCTTTTTTCGCACACTTTTTTGTACTCCCCTCTTTTCTTCTGGTAGTCTTCTTTGTCTCCTTTACCCCTTTTCCAGTTCCTCAATGCTTTTCTGACTTCCCTTTTTTTTTTTGTACAATTCGAATATCTGTGATAATTCCGCCTATCGCTCTTCCTTTTTTTCTCTCTGGTGGCATATTTACATTTCCATGAGAATTCTTGTGGCAATTTATCTTTCAATGCTTCTCATCGTTTCTCTTCAATCTACGTTTCTGCTAATCCTATTACATCGAGTTCTTTTAAGAAGTCCCGAAACTGTTCGTCTTTGCTGAATAATCCTGCTACATTCCAGTATCCTATTTTAAGTGTATCTATTTCTCTTTGACTTCTTATTCCTTGCCCAATTCTGTTTACACCCCCTCCCCGCATATCTGCATCCGCAGACGCACGGGGAACAGATGTTGGTACTGCCTTTTGTCGTGCTTTCGTTGTCCTTGTAAGCTCTGCAATCCTCCAATAATTTAGAAGTTCACAGAACTTTGGCGACTCCAAAAATTTACTTCTTTCAGCCCACCATTCTCTTTCCAAATAAATGTTTTATCATTGATTTTTACTTTCCTGTACCCAACTTTCACCTTTGCCCCTTGCTCCCTTTCCGCCATGGCAATATCTTTAATATTTCTTTGTATCTCCTTTTCCTTTTTTGTCATGCCGTTGTCAATAAACAGCCTCTTATTTTTCAGTGTACTCTTCTTTAGAATTATTGCTATTTTCTGTTGCCAGTTTTTTAACTTCGTTATCAGTAGCCCACTCTTCTCTCCCATTCCTACCCAGTAGGCTTCCTCGATTTCTGCTTCTACCTGCAATTCGTGCCCTAACACATACTCCACCGTATCCTTCGGCGTCTCTTTACGCGGTAAATCTTCTCCCCTTAGGGTAATATTATTTTTTCTCTCTCTTTTTTCTCTAGCCTCTTCCTTCCTTTCTAGCCCCTCCAGTCTTTCTGTCAGTTCCTCTGCCCGAACCTTCTTGGCCTCCAGTACTTCTATTCTTCCTCTCATTTCCGTCCTTTCCTTTTCCCATATCTCATCCCTACTCTTCCACTCGCCCCTCAGATCCTGCATTCCCTGCATCAGATCTCTATTATCTTTTCTCAACTGTTCCATGTCTTTCTTAACTGTCAGCACAGCTTCCATCAATTTGTCTAATTTTGCATTCATTTCATTTTCCTGGTCTGTCTTATGGCTGTCTGGCGTTTCTGCAGTTCCTATAACTACCTGAGTTTTCTTCGTCGGAGGCGACCTCCCTACTTTCCTCGCTTTTAAGAATTCTTCCTTTGTTTCCTTTTCGGCCCTTAACCTCTTCTGCTTCTCCTCGCCCTCCCGTTTTCTTTGGAATGAGTCCAGTATCGAGCCTTCGCTGTCCGCTCTTCTTCTTCCTAGCTGTTCTGCCAACGATGGTCTTCCCCTTCTTCTCGTTTCCTTTTGCATTTCTCCGCCTTCGCCTGGTCGGCTCATTAGCGTCTCCACTCTTCTTTATCTACTGCTGTCTCCGCTTTGTCCTGTGGAGGAGGAACACCTAGAGGAGCAGTGATTATGTTTGCATGAACTGTGCCTGCGTCAGTTACGCCAGGTGTGCCTACGGGTACCCGAGTCGACGCAGCAGGGATCCGAACCCAGATATTCCCACAAAAGAAAATATAAAATATAAATTTTGATACAAAATGCATGAAAGAAAAATTGGGGTCAGTTTAACCCCAATGCACCAAAATGTGCTTGGTTGGCTTAAAACTATCGTAGATAAATCATATATAATATTTTTTCGATTTTTTTTTAGTAATGTGTGTGTAAAACCTTTGTTGACACAATTCTAGTTGCCTGACTTATTTATTTGGTACAAAAACTTATTATATCACATATTACAGTGACTGGGGTCCATTTGAGCCCTATGCACAGTGTGAAGGTTAGAGGGTAACCGCCAGACTGGCGCGTGCGTCAGTTGGCCTAATCTTCTATATACATATAACGTTTGTTTGTTTTTTCGTCATACAAATTTACACCGCTGCGCGGATTTCGTTCAGATTTGGCACATACAGTCGCGTGCAAAAGTTCCCGACCAGATGGTTTTTTCAATTTTTCTTCCAAAAGTAAAGTCTAAAAAACTTTTTATTATTATTGCACATATAGACATTTTGTGTAAAAAAACGTAAAACAAATTAACGCTGTTTGTTTTTAACCGACTTCAAAAAGGAGGAAGTTATAGATTTGACCCGTTTATATTTTTTTATATGTGTTTATTTCAATAATTACTAAATTAACATGTTCAAAAGTTCCCGGTCAGATCGTTATACAAAGAAAATAATACTCGCAATGCGTGTTATAACAATTTTTCAATAGCTTAATTAATGTTTAATGATTAGTATTTGGTACTTATGCCTTTTGCAGCAATGACAGCGGTACAACGGCGAGGCATGGATTCAATTAACCGCGTAATCATACAGTACTTTCTTCCATTCTTCTATAAAAACTTGGAATATTTCTGCCTATTTCGAGTTTATATATCTTCCAATACGGCTCTCTACTTCTGCCCAGAGGTGCTCAATTGGATTCAAGTTAGGGGATTGCGCAGGCCAGTCTAAAACCTTGATTTTCTTTGAAGACAACCACCCCTTGACCAGCTTGGATGTATGTTTAGGGTCGTTGTCATGTTGAAATATCCACTTTCGAGTCATATCACTTCGAGAATAAGGTAGCAAATGAGTTTTGAGAATATCTCTGTACATAACGTTGGTCATAATACCCTCAATTTGTATTAAGGGATCAACTCCTTGAGCGGAGAAAGCTCCCCACACCATGATGCTGCCTCCACCGTGCTTTACAGTTGGTGTTTGATATCTGACGTCATTTCTGGAGCCAATCAGGCGACGAACATAATGTTTTCCGTCGGTTCCAAATAAATTAAATTTAGATTCATCAGAGAAAATAATTGTTTTCGAGTCTTCGAAAGTCTAGTTCCGGTATTTTTTGGCAAACTTTAATCGTCCCATCCTATTCTTCTTTGTGATTAGGGGTTTTTGACGTGAATACGTCTTTAAATTTGTTTCCATACTGGAGGGCATTCCAGAAAACCCGATGATAACAAAATCGGGGGATACAGTTTGGCATTGCAGCCTCGAATCTATGGTATATATCCGACAATCCTGTCGCGCGCCATGACTCCTTATCTTTTCTTAGAAATCATGGCCCACCCTTTTTCTCACAAATCATCATCGAAAACGCGATATGAATTTCCACGAATCGATCGCGGTGGCGCATGCGCACCAATCCCCGCACGCGCACGGAAATTGCGCGACGGCGACGCGTGCCCAAAGTACCTTAAACATCCAACAGGTGCCACTAATACGAAATGCGCGCGACGCCATTTTGTAATTTTGAAAATCCACACCCTCCCCTGTAACGTCATCCCCCTCACCTACGAACTCGGCTTGCGCGCTCTACGCCATTTTGAAATTTTGAAATCCCTCTCCCCTGTGACGTCATCCCCCTCACCGACGAGCTCGGCCTACGGCACCATAACTCTATACAAACGTCTACGGCACAACAACTCTCTACGTCTTTTCTCTATAACTCACGCTATGTACGCATTTCCAGCCCATTCAACAAACTGTCCTAAGATTGTCGCCAACGCACAGTGGTCCCAAATCGCCAAAAGCTGGCAAAAGTTCAATTTTCGAAGTGTTGTGTCAAGGCGACTGGGGTCGAGATTCTGGCAGCGAATCTCGGGGTGCTCCGGGTCGTCCTTCACGGTCGTCGTCCAACGGGCTCCGAAGGTTCGGGTGAGAATGCCGGGACGGAAGGATTCGGTTCGGAAACCGAAGGTAGGGGATCGTTGCTGATTAAAGAATTGGAACTCACCGTAAGGTTTAAACAAGTTTATTCTGTCCCGATCTGGGTGACACTGGTACTATGCCTTTATCAGGCGTGGAGCTTGTACAGCGTCTGTATCAAGTCTCCGTGTTGTCTCAATCAAGTCTGAATATAATCTTCGCTCGCGGTGCTCGTACATCATTCTTATACTGTAATCGGGGCGAAGCGGGGACCATCGGGGTCTCCATCTTTGGCCCGCTTTTGGGTGTTTCACCATGTGCTGATGGTCTCGGAATGTTTCCGAGAATGCTTACGCGGTTGTGCCCGATTTCGGCCGTTCGATTGTGGCAATCGGAATGCCGCGGGGTCGTTGCGCTTGGGGTGTCGGTTGGGACACAACAGAAGTATATAGCAGCCTTTTGCTATTACAGCAGATTTTTTGTATATATATATCGGTGCATCAAATGCCGCTTGAAGTTCTGAAATATATTGATTGGTTATTGAGTTATAGGCCGTCAAAGTTGACGAAATTTCATGCTCCTTAATGTTGTTACGAGCCGGGGCTGCGGCAACGCGAGAGGCCGGCGAGAAGGATATTTCCCAAGGAATACGGTTTATGAGTTTGTTAGTTAGAGGGCGGACGAACCTGATGCGAAATCAGGGAGCCGCAGGAGGGTGAAACATCGTGAACAAACCCGATGCGAAATCGGGGAGTCACTAGGATGAAGTTCACAGACGAACCTGGTGCGAAACCAGGGAGCTGTTAGGAGGTTGGATTATTCACAGACGAACCTGGTGCGAAACCAGGGAGCTGTTCGGAGGTTGGTAGACATACAGACGAACCTGATGCGAAATCAGAGAGCTGTAGGATACGGACGAACCTGATGCGAAATCAGGGAGCCGTAGGAGGGGTGAGGTTTCATGGACGAACCCGATGCGAAATCGGGGAGCCACTGGGTTGGAGAAGATTCCTTGTTTTGGATGAAAGGTTGCGAACGAACCTGATGCGAGATCAGGGAGTCGCAGGAAATTTTAGTGAAGTCTCGTAACTCTTAATTAAAGTTTGATACAACTCGAGCGGTAAAGTTGTATCAGTGGGTGAGTGCTACTAATATTATAAGGATCGCTGGGTAAGAGATGGGTTTAACGAATCTACTCGATTTACACGTGAACACCATTCGTATATTGAATAGTCGATTATAGTACAAATGTAAGTGTCGCGTTTAATAATTAAATAGTGTAGTTACCAATAGTTGCACGGTGTTGTTCTCTTGCTCTCTCGCTGTCGCTCTCGCTGTCGCTCTCGCTTTTGCTCTCGCTCTCGCTCTGTCGCATACGCTCCTTGCCAAGTCAAACGTCTTCAAACCCCATGAACCGATCGTCTGCTGTCGCGCGAACCAAACCGGCAACCCTGCCCATGGCCTGTTCTGCGTCATCTCTCACGTTCCGGCTGCTCGACGTACCCGGAACTCTATTGTGGATCCCTACATATATAAAGTTAAAGTTAAAAATTAACAAAATTTAACACAAAGAAAGTATCATTAAGATCTCACTCGACTACAAGCCAGATCTCACTACACCGATGATGATCACCGGCGACTTTGTCCGCGTTTATGCGCTCGTTGTCCGAGTTTATGCTGAGTGAGTTCAACCTGTCGTTTCTGTATAGAAACTCCTCCAACGACTCTAGGCAGTACTTGCATAGATTTAACGTTTACCAGAAATCTGGATGTATCATCTATGCCATTTGTATCATATTTCTCATATCATGGACCTATGATCAATAAAATTATAATGGCGTAATTTTTTGTTTGTTTGATTTGCTTCCTGATCACGGCGTCAGGAAAACATTTTCTTGGGGAACATTGTACATGTATTCACGTTACCCGTTCGTACTCCCGACACAAACGCACCCGACTTTTTTACCACTAACTCGCCCAAAATGACCAGCCTCATGCAATCTTCTCGTCACTGTATAACGACTAACTTTGACAATATTTTCTTGGTGTAATGCATTTGCAATATCCGCAGCACTCTTTTTATGATCTCCCATTGACTTACGCTTAATAGTACGATCAATTTTTTGTGTTGTCTTTCGGGGTCCTCCACTTCGTGCGAGATTACCACAACCAACACGATACTCTTTAATTATATGATTTACTGTTGATTTCCCGATGAACAATATTGAAGCAATTTCACGGAAAGACTTCCCTGTTTGCTGACAACTTTATGGCAGTTTCGCGTAGTTCAACCGACGTGTTCCGAGCCATGCTGTTGTTTTGATGACTTTGTATCAACTGAACGAAACAGCTTTGCTAACTATTCTAAATACTTAGCTTCAAAAGGCGTAAAATTGAAACTTGCCGGGAACTTTTGAACATGCTATTTCAGTAATATTTCAGGTAAACACATATAGAAAATAAATAGCCTTAATTTCTTTTGAATTTTTTTTACACGATATGTCCTTATGTGCAATAATAATAGAATTTTCTTGACACTCTCCTTTGGGAAGCAAAATTGAAAAAACTATCTGGCCGGGAACTTTTGCACGCCACTGTATGTTCTACACGTCCGAGCGGAGATCACTGTATAGGTTTCGTTGACCTTGCCCACTTTTACCCTCTGTTATTTAATGAGAAATGAATACTAGCGTGGCGTTTCGATACCGGCATGGTGAGCTACGGTAAACGTTGTAAGTGAAGTTGGTTACAGATCACGTGGATCCGTCCCTTGGAGCATATACTACTGGATGTCTCATTGCCTTATGTTTCCTGTCCTCGAAACTGTCGCCAACATCACGCGAGCGAGAAACACATGTGCGAACTGGTGCAAGAGAGAGAAGTATAGAGTTCCAATCGACCGTAGAGCGCATGCGCCGATATCGTGCGAGAGAGAAAGACATGTGCGAGCGAGAGAAGTATAGATTCTCAATACTTATCTCGCTCGCACCAGCTCGCACATGTCTTTCTCTCTCGCACGATATCGGCGCATGCGCATTACGGTCGATTGGGAACCTATACTTCTCTCGCTCGCACATGTCTTTCTCTCTCGCGTGATGTTGGCGACAGTTTCGAGCTCTCAATGAGACCTCCATGTCTATATGCTCTAAGATCCGTCCGCGCGCGTAGCAGTACCGCGATATAACCACCAGGTGGCGAAGCTTCTCGCGCGCTTTCTCGCGAGAGAACTGGATTACCGCGGATATGTATATGTTATAATGATCGTTGGGGTACTTTTATCGATATTTGGAAATTAACCCGGGTAACACCGGGTATTTCAGCTTGTATACAATATTTTCATTCATATCCGTTCCTTTGCGCCTGTAAAAAACAGAGGCGAAATGATAATCGATCCGCAGGAACACAGCTGGGCTTCGTTAAATGACACTTTAATAGGCGTTTCGGACCCGTGTTTTACGAAATATAAAAATACTTATAACTGCAACACTGAGCATTATCGGACATATGTGTATACCAACTTTTCTTATTATTTTGATGAGTCGAACCGATCCTGAAATATTGTCCCACATATTTATAAACACTTGTATAAAAAATTATTCAGACATAATGTGTAAACCCGTATTTCATTTTTATTTCCACTTTTTGCAACTTTAGACTATTGTCTGAATTAGCAATATACAGGGTGTTTAAGAAATTGCGGGACATTTTTTCAGGATTGGTTCTACTCACCAAAATAATAAAAAAAAGTAAGTATACGCATATGTCCGATAATACTTAGTTATGCAATTACTAGTTTTTTGCCTGTCTTCGCCAGGCATTACTATCCTATATAATAAGACGCCTAAGGTAAGCACAAGTTTTGTTGGAAGCCCTCCTAGAAACAGTTTTCCCTGCGAAATACTACATTTTACAACTTTTAGGTACCATACGGGTACCTGTCTAATTGGTCACCAAAGATTGGCAAAATCTTTGTGTAAATAATAATTTCAAATAACAAATAAAAGATAAAAAAATTTATTCGTTATTAGAGGCTCCAGTAATTCAAGTTATCTTTTAAGGAACACAATTTTTTATCTTTCATTTGTTATTTGAAATTTTTATTTAGACAAAGATTTTGCCCATCTCTGGTGACCAATTAGTCAGGTACCCGTCTGGTACCTAATAGTTGTAAAATTTCGTATTTCGCGGGGAAAATTGTTTCTAGGAGGGTTTCCAACAAAACTTGTGCTTACCTTAGGCGTCTTATTTTATAGGACAGTAATGCCTGGAGAAGACAGGCTAAAAAACTAGTAATTCCATAACTAAGCATTATCGGACATATACGTATATCAACTTTTTTTATTATTTTGGTAAGTAGAACCGATCCTGAAAAAATGTCCCACATTTCTATAAACACCCTGCATACAAGTTTCTACGAAAATCCCGAAAAACATATTATAAATTCTGAATAAATAGATAATTGACATTTTATATAAATAATTCTGTACTAATTGTGATATTCTATTATTTAGGGAGACGGAGGAGGTCCTCTAGTATGTCAAGATGATGGGTTCTATGAATTGGCTGGACTTGTTTCATGGGGTTTTGGTTGTGGAAGATTGGATGTTCCTGGTGTTTACGTTAAGGTTTCAGCATTTATTGGCTGGATCAACCAAATCATTTCCGTGAATAATCTTTAGATTTTCTTGTACACTATTTGCAAAGATTAAGACAGTTTTATGAAAACGTCCTAGTACCTTCACGCGCTTGATGACGTAACATTCTTGTTACGTACATATTTAGTAGATTCTACAAGAAAACTTATTTTTCATATTCAATAAGAATGCAGTAAATTTCTGCGAAATTTTGAATTCTGAAGTGTTGCAGTGTTTATGACATGTTTATGGTAAATGTTTTAGCTTTACCAAAGTAAATAAAATTTAATTTTATATATTGCAGTAACGCAGTAAATTTTCGTTTTTTCGTAAGTTGTTAAATATTAATAACAAAATTTAATCATTCAAAAGTTGCTCTCGTGAAACGAAAAAATATAATTCTCTCGTGTTTAATTTAACGTTGTAAATAGTCTTAATTTCACAATATCAACTCCGTACCGATAAAATAGAAAAAATATGTTTTGAGAGGCATATTAAAAGTAAAATAATTCTTTAAACTGCTACCAAAACATTATATATTTTTTAGTTATTCACATTTTATAAATTTAAACAATTGATAATAAAACATTCATTACCCATTCAAATATAATTTGTGTTGATAATGAAATAAAAACGAAAGTTTATTGCGTTTCAAACGATGTTACACAGTTTTTTTTAGGAATTAAACATTATTGGTGAGATATATTAGCACGTTGAGTGGCGTCAGCGTGTTTTCACACCGAGCGATTCCCACACTGTGCACTGCTTTGGCGTGTTTGCACGTTGATATTTTCTGTAAAGCGTTAAAAGTATTGTCCGATAATTCTCAAATGTTTACTTTGTAAACGAACCGAGTCCAAAGTTCATTTTTTAGCCTTCGACTTTCACCTTCTGTCGCCCGACAGAAATTTTAGTTTCTATATTTTCTATTAGATCTTCGTGAAAATATTACCATCGGATTAGCGAGATTCTCCTGATGAAAATGAGTCTAAACTGGACCTCATTCGGGATATTTGTAATCATACACGGTGTGTAGTGCGAATTGATCTACGGGATTTAGGAGCAATTTGAATTACGTGTAATTAAAAATAGTCCGAATCATGTCGTGTTAAGACTCATTTTCATCAGAACAACCACGCCCATCAGATGATTGGAGTCTCACGCCGGTTCTATATATTTGTTAACGAATATTCGCCAATCTTTACGAACATTCCTGTACGAATACTCAGTGGCGGATTTAACGGGCGGCCGATGAGCAGTTGCCGTCTGGCTCTCCCGTCCCAAGGTCCCATATTCAAAAAAATTATGATTTTATCCAAACACTATATTTATTTCTGTACTACTATACTTAGCCCGTTTTTAGTAAACAATATCTTCATTTTCCCGAAAAAATGGGCCCCTCCGAATGTTTGCCACCTGGGTCTTTTTCCGTAAATCCGCCGCTGCGATTTCTGAATCTGCGGAGCTGGCATCGTGAAGATCTAAATCTTAAATTTTGCTTACTGTTGGAATATGTTCAAAGCGTGAGGCAAGGTGGACACACCGTTCCCGTAAAAAATTACCGCTCGGTAAGGCCTGACCAACTTGAAACGATATTTTGCCGTATCTTACGTCACTCAAAGTGTTAAGATTAATTTATGATATTTCTTCAAGTAGTCGTGCCATCAAGTGCGTCAATTCTAAGTGACAAAGATATTTTTTTACACGATATATGGTTTTTATTAGGTAATCAACTAAGTAGTACTGTTTAATAGTAGGGGAACGTAGACATATATTATTTATTCATCTGAAATCATATAATAAAAGTAAGAGTCAGTTTCATAAAGAACGTAGCAATTTGCGAATGTGTTAGCTGGTCGTGATATTGAATAAGAATGATTGATAGCCGCCGAAATGCATACCTATGTATTAAGGCTGTTGATACTCGAGATACTCGGATACCCATGGGAGAACATGCAAAGTACCCAAGTAATTAAGTGTCGATGAGATACCAACATTCTCACACCTTATTCACTCAACAATCGAACGTTTTACAAACTTTTCGTTTAAAATTTTTCTGAGTTTAACAATGGTAATATTATAAACAACTCGGCACATAGAATTCCGTTTCTTATAATTAGTGAATGTAAAATATCAAATATTTTTCCGATGATCATACCTTAATACCATTATGCACTGAATAACAAAAAATTACTTGATAGCATGAGAAAGGTGTGATTTCATTACAAAATGCAAGTACAAAAGTCATTGTTACATAAATATCTAGCTGCCTGAGCACAAATAGTTAATGTTTAAAATGATTGTATCTCATAAGAATGACAAATATACTGATTTATTGTTGTTACATGAAAATAAAGATGCAGGATTACTTTTTTAAGTAATTTACTGTGTATGCTTATAAAATCTATTACAACGTATCTCAGGTAGTAACATATTTGATCATATCTAATCTACTTGGAACACATCTGGTATTAGGGAAAGGTACTAGACTGTGTACCTCATGGATATCCGGGTGTGTATTCGAATGAGATTAATGTAAGTTTAAATCGGTTTTAATAATAAGTTATATAGGACACCGCTATTAGTATTAAGTCAGTCCATGAATTTGTGCATATATCTAAAAAAAAGTAAATAATATATTATTAAAAAGAAGTACGGAGACACCATGCTAAATAGATACGCTGATTAAATGAAGGAACAGACGCTGGAACGAGCTCCTAACGCATACAAAACGGATACTTAATGTAAACGGTGTAAAAAATGCACAGTTAAATTAATCAGGGCAGAGACCGCTGCAAGCCGAAGCGTTATAGTAACTGAAAAAGGTATAGCGATGTCGTAACATTAGCGAAGCGTTAAAGTAAACGTATTTCCAAATACATATGCGGAGATAACGCTCTAAAGCCTCAGTTATAGCGGCTACATAAGTAAATACCATCGTTCGATGGTTTAATTTACGACCTCACTATATCTGTTCCAGCTATTATAGCTTTAGATAAGATACCGGGGATAGAAGTTATGGAGAGTGAAGAGGAACACAACGAACGGGTCAGTCGGGATTTGCTCAACCCACTTACTTACCCCCTTTGTCTTCAGGCATGCGTATCCCGGTCCTTGGCTACATGAACTTATATATGCCAGATTTGTGGACCGATCCGGTGTGTTTGTGTATGCGCGCATGTGTGTTATCATTATCGTCTTTCTGAAATTGACTTTTAATTTCATTTTTTCGTTGTCCAATATTTAGTTGCCAATACTCAGTAATTTTGAGGATGATATCACACTGCTTTGTACATTCGCGCATCATACTGTATTTTTTAAATTCTAATTTTAAGAATGTTTCAATAATTTGAAAACGCGAAGAAATATTAAATGTGAATATACATATATTAATTAAACACTGAATATTTAAAAGGTTAGAATATATAATTATAAAAAATCTAGAGACGCGACAGCGTCTCGACGTCAAGTACATGTTTTGACACCCTGTATATGTAAATTGTCGCTGCCGCGTATCTTTTACTCGTCAACCGGCTATTCCAACCTTATCTAAAACTTATTTCATTAATATCTCATCACGCCTGCAATATTTTCTAAATTTAAAGGCATTTTTCTTATGTAAACCGCATATAAACTTTCGAATAAGACCAAATTCAATCAAATTGGTCCACATATGACAGATATCATAATATCAAGCAAATTTTGTCGACATGATACGTATACGCGTTATACGCACACCTTCAGCCAAAAGAAACTAACACCTGTTTCGTTCGTCAACTTTCGGGATCATTCGACAGGGATCGTCGTCCGGCATTGTACATATACTTATACTATTGAATTATAATTTGCCGAGTGTCAAATAAGGTAAGTTGTCAAAATTTGAAATGTCACGAGATTTTACGCCGCATAGGATACTGAATTATTCTCGCAATTAACAAGGTAAGTCGCCAAATTTTTTTAATAGACTTTTTATATACAGCTTATTGCAGCGATATATTATTTCTGATTTATATCAGAACGTAGTAAATGATACAGAAAGTCTTGATATGGCTCTGTCGTAGACCAACTCGTAGCGATATATATATATATATATATATATATATTTATTGATTTATATATGCACGTAGTAAAAGATACAGAAAAGTGACACTGGCTCACTCACGGTTCAAATCATCCGACTCGTTAGACTATCGTCGGCCGAATGGTTTTCGATTCCTCCTCGCCCGGGACGTTGCTCTCGGACCCCTCGTCGTTTATGCGTCCAGACGCAACAACGCATCGCATTTCAACTGTTCGTCTCCGGCATCGCCTCGACGAACTACCGCGAACCGCGCACCCTCTTCGAATCCAATCGAGGCCAGGCGACGTTAAAATTCGCTCTCATAGAAATGAAGGGAACGCACAGACTTGGAAGGTGTCCGGAGAAGGTTCGACAGAAAAGCATCTTCTTTCACAAAAGTTTCTGGAAATTTGTACCATGCATGTACAAAACAATATATTGTAACAAATTGTATTTAAATTGCCAGATATTTTTATACCAGCAAACTATTGTAATTTTAAGTTTTTATGTAAAGCTTATAGAAACGAAGGGGACGCACAGGCTTGGATAGAAATGAAGGGAGCGCACAGGCTTGTATAAAAATAAAGGGGACGCACAGGCTTGGATAGGAATGAAGGGGGATACGCAGGCTTGAAGGTTGTCCGGAGAAGGTTACATAGACAGAGAAGCATCTTGTTTCACACAAGTTTCTGGAAATTTGTCAGTAGTTAGGCTATACGGATTCTGGACTGTGTTGGCGAGGGGGTGAGGCCGGGCGGGGGTACCACGCATTTGGGCGAGGGGTGAGGCGGGGAGGGGGTACCGAGTTCGTTGGTGAGGGGGTGACGTCACAGGGGAGGGGATTTCAAAATGGCGTCGACCGAGTACGTAGGTGAGGGGAGGGGGATGACGTCACAGGGGAGGGGGATTCCAAAATGGCGTCGACCGAGTTTGTTGATGAGGGGGTGACGTCACAGGGGAGGCGGATTTCAAAATTTCAAAATGGCGTCGCGCCCGGAAGCCGAGTTCGTAGGTGAGGAGGATGACATCACAGGGGTGGGGATGGATTTTCAAAATTTCAAAATGGCGTCGCGCTCATTTCGTATTGGTCCCACCTATTGGATGTTTAAGGTACTTTGGGTCCGCGTCGGTATTTTGGCATGCGTCTGTAAATTCCGTATGTTTCTCATACATTTCGTATTGGTGCCACCTGTTGGATGTTTAAGGGCCCAGGTACACGGCGACTTTTTGCAGCGATACAGTCGCGCATTCGCGAAACGCGCGACTGCATCGCTGCAGAAGGGCAACTGAAACAATTGCCAGCGACGGTGCAAAGATAGACGGGCAGCATCTGCATCACGCTAGCATCGCGGCCTCTTTGCGAGTGTATCGCGACTGTATCGCTCCAAAAAGTCGCCGTGTGCCTAGGCCCTAAGGTACTTTGGGCACGCGTCGCCGTCGCGAAATGTCCGTACGCGTGCGGGGATCGGTGCGCAGGCGCGACCGCGACCGATTCGTGGAAATTCAAATTGCGTCTTCGATGAACATCGGTAAACAAACCAAGCTGATCGCCACGCTCCGCGATAAGCAACGATATGTATTTCACTATCGCTACCTGAAGCAGTGTATTCGGTATGGACTCCACGTATCGCGAATTCACTGCGCCCTACGATTCGATCAATTACATTGGTTGCGCGACTACATCACTCTGAACACGGAATTGAGAACGCGAGCTACCAGCGGTTTTCAGAAAACACTGTACAAGCTCATGAACAATGCGGTGTATGGAAAGACAATGGAAAACGTTCGGAATCGTGTGGACGCGCGACTGGTGACGTGGTGGTCGTTACGGTGCCGAAACTTTAATCGCGAAACCAAATTTCTACAGTCGGGCGATATTTTCGGAACACTTAGTCGTCATTGAAATGCGTAAATTGAAAGTAAAATTTGATAAACCCATATACGTGGGTATGGGTGTGTTGGATATGTCTAAGGTATGCCTGTATTATGATTATATGCGTGCAAAGTTTGGCGATGGATGTAAGGTTTTGTATACTGACACCGATAGCCTACTGTATCAGCTGCAGTGCGATGATGCGTACGAGGAAATGAAAAGTGACGTCATCGTGCGATTCGACACGAGCGATTACGCGACAAACAATCCATACGGTATGTCGTGCGTAAAAAAGAAGGTGCCGGGATTCATGAAAGATGAGAATAACGGCGCTTTAATGACAGAGTTCGTGGGACTCTAGTTCGAGATGTATGCGAGTCGAGTATGTAACGCGACGACGGTAGCAAGAAGGACTGAGACGAAAAAAGTGAAGGGTGTGAAGAGGAGCATGGTCGCGAACGAGATACGATTCGAAGACTACGTTCGGTTCCTTCGCGAGCACGCGGAAACGACGGTTCGACAGAATCATATTCGTGCACGATTACACGACATCTATTCCGTGAACGAGCTGAAGATCGCGCTCAGCCCGTACGACGATAAGCGATACATACTACCCAATCAGATCAACACCCTTCCGCGGGGTCACTATCGGTCTCCCGAATGCGATAACAAGAGCAACGATAACGATAACGACAGCGACACGTAACTCGCGTATGAATATTTCGTTTTGTACTGTGTGTATGCATGGACATATGTATATACGTTTCAATAATCCCACGTACGATGTTTTTCACGTATACAAATATAGAATGTATGAACGTAGCGTAAGTAATGACCAAATGTATTGTAAGTGCTCCAAGTAGATAAGTTATGAAATAGATCAGGCATACCTAAGTATAATAGAAACTGCGGAAGCTTATGTAAATGCAAATACTTTACAAATGTGCGCAAATTATTAATTTTTCTGAATACACTTATATAATATTAAACATTAAATGAAATAGTGTACAAGTATCGACTGTTTGAATTTTTGTCGAGATAGCGTTTGAGCGCGCTGAGATTCCGGAGAGGTTATGCTCGATGGTGAAAAGGTGCACACAACACAGCACTTAAATGAGTAGCGTCGATTTATATACAATGAACAAATACAATGAGAATGAGTCGATGAGAATGCACAATAGCTCTAGCGTCTCGCGATTACATGAATGCACAAAGATGATAGAATCACTGCGCGTTGCGCCACCACGTGCGTGTCACCCGCGGCGATCTACAATCGAAACTGAGCGTGAGAAAATACGAGCGTGAGTCTGAATGGTGAGCACTCTGAGTTCTATTCACTTAGAGAGTACACTATGATTGATGAGAATTCATGAGTTGATAGAGACACGAGAATCGTACAGGACATGTCCTACTATGCACGCTGTGTGAACACGATTGATTGCAAGATGGATGCTCGTTTCCTTTCAGCGTCTTCTCGAACGATCCAGAACCGTTCGATGAGGCGCGGTGATTGGTTGATCGATTGCTGATCGCCGCGACTTCCGCTTTCTGAGAGGTGCTGCTGTGAGAATGAGTGTGGCGGTGTGTGGAACTACATGAATCCCAAACAATCGACATATATTATTCTTTATTTTTTTTAAATACAAAGAAGCGAATAAAAGAATAACGATATAAATGTAAACTGTGTATATTTATTTAATTAATAATAATAAGGAGCTGCTGTTGCATCACAGAACATCCTTTTCCTGTATCCACGAGTTCCTGGACGAGTCGATTCCAAACCATTTCATGTACACTTGATTCCCCTTGCGACGAATATTCTCGACCAGATAGATATCCAGATTAGCGACGGAATGCAGTTCGTGCTCGTAGAATCCACCAGAGATCGGCTCTTCCGCGGAATCGCGTAGAATGTACGTTGCAGGGTGCGTTCGTTGTACCGTGATGATTTCGAACACCTCGGTCGACCAGTTTGGCGTGTGTCCCTTCTCGAAGATCGTCTTGAATTTGCTCACGCGTACTTTGTCGCCGACGTGGAATTTTGCGCGTCCGTGTCGTTGCTCGACATCTGACGATACGATGAAAGGCAAACGAGTGGCGGAGGTCACGTCGACGGGCCGCGCGTTGATCGTGCGATGTTTACGATGATTGTAGGTGTGCACGAGCGTAGGTAGCAGATCCAACCAGCGATAGGAGGCGTTCAAGGAGAATTCTTTCCACATCAAGTTCTTCAGCGTGCGATTGAAACTCTCGACGATCGACACTTTCATCACGCTGTACGTAGAGTAGTGATTGACTTCGCGAGCCGTAACGCATCATTGAAACTCCGCGTTGTAGAACTCCTTTCCCATATCGGTTTGTAGGTTTAGCGGGCATCTGCCGCTTCGTCGCAACACGGTCGCGAACGCCTCGGTAACGTCGCGACCGCTTTTCGTTTTCACGGACACGGCCCACGCGTACTTGCTGAACGTATCGATGATCGTATGTAGTTCTGACCACGATTGTTGGTAGCGTACGCGCGCATTTCCACCAAATCTGCCTGCCATATATCATCGTAGCCTCGAACCACTACGCGTTGCCGCGGGAAATTTCATCTGGCGGGAACGTGCAGTTCGTCGACCAATTGTATTCGCTCCTTACTCGTGCCCATAGCGTAGATTGCGATGACATTCCACTACCAGCAGCAGATACTGCACCAGGCACTCGAAGCACGTACGGTGTTGGCGGGGTTTGTTGTCGTCGTAGTCGTAGTCGTCGCTCATCGCCGCGCTTCCTTACGTTTCTGTACTTTCGCGGTTGGTATCACAAGCTCGTGGAGTCTATCTTTCAAGTGATGGAAGCGTCGCTGTATCGCGGTATTTATATCAACTTCTCCAAGTCACGAAGACGTCCTTCCACCGTAGTATTTATCGCAGTCGTCAAAGCGTCCAGTCGCCTCGTCATCGATTCAATCATATCTTCCTCCATAGTGTCGAGGGCGCGCCTGATGGTACGTTCCATGTCGTCAACGTATCGTTTCGTCGCAGCGTCGGATGTGCTACGCGACGCATCTTGCGTTCCATTGCGGTGAACGTAGACCGATCGGTGGTCACACACAGCGCGTTCTCTCGAACGTAATATGCGACGTAAAAATTCTGTGAACGAATCATCTCCATGCGTCGATCGTTGTCGCTGGTAATACCAGTAGCATCATCGGCGATACTGTGCAAAGAGGCGCCAAACTTGTTCACCGACATGCTGATGGCAGTGATCGCGAACGAGATTGACGCATCATCGATCCGAACGAGCAATTTACGACGAAACTGGCTTCGGGAAGTTCCTCCATGATGGAGGCAATTTCGTTATCGTGTCCGGTGTGTCCGGCGTTGCGTGACGCCAAGAGCAATCGTAGTCTATCGACCAATTCGTTGGGATCGTCCCAGTACACGTAATTGATCGCGTTATCAGTGACCGTCATCGCGTTGTCGATGGGTAATCCTCAACCTTCGTGCGTGACCCCGCCGCCAGAATCGCGGTCTCTGCGAATCAACAACGATACGATCTTCTTGTACTTGGGACCCTTATTGCCTAGCGTGGGCTTGCTAGCCGAATGGCCCCGTTTATGCGCGTTTGTCGACAACAAGATGTCTCGGTATCCTTCGAGATCAGTATTCATGTACGCATGATTGTCCGGTGTCTACATGAACAGCAGTTCGTACAAGCCTCAAGTACCCGCGTATCGCTTGTCTTGCCTTTCACGCTAACGTCGTCGTTGTTCGCGCCGATGGTCAGCACGGGATCTCCGATCATCAGCTGTTCGTCGTCGCTTAGGTACACGCGGTACACACGGTCGATAAGTTTCTTGGTGTCGGTGAAGAACAGTTGCAGATATTCACGCGACAGCGGCCCGGTGGCTTTTCGGGTGTACTCGTCAAGGTTGGCGACGGCGGTTTTTGGGTCGCGAACGTCCCGCGAACGTCCATCTCACTCTGGTCTGGATCATGTTCCTTACTTGTTTCGTAGTCGTCCTCGTCGGTGTCGTCGTCGTCGTCGTTATCGTCGTTCGAATCCGGGAGTGGAGTCGGTTCGGGCCGTATCGGCGCTTCGGCTGCGGACTGAGTAAAAGATGATCGTTTTTTCGAACGATGTTGTTGCTGATTTTTCCTATTGACGAGCGATGGTCGTAGCTTCGGTGACGTTCGGGAGCCACTCGGGTGACGGCGACGGCGACGGCGACGATGGCGGCAGCGGCTGCGGCCTACCAATGTCGATCCATGCAGGCGACAATGGCGACGGGAGCCGCGGCCGCCGCAGGAGCCCCAGTTGTTGATAGGGTATCCACGGGTGCCGCAGCCGAGCCACCATCCTTGGTCCCACAACCAGCCCCGACCGTCACATACACACATCCAGGTCGGACGCGGCCTGGGGCGCGTCCTCCGCCAGGACCCGCGCAATCAGTGCCATTAATATCAGGGGCAGTTGGTCTTGGAACACATACACAAACGTCGATATAATATTGACACAATAAACATGTTAAACATATATGATACTTTATTGTGTCCCCTCGGGGTTTACAATCTATTTACCAAACTTCTTCTCTTACATCTAACCTTACATCTATCCTTAACATTAACCGCTCTTACATTCTAATTCGCCCGCTCGATCGCTTGCCACCGCCACGTACGCCTCCTCCCCCTCCCATTCCTATCATCTGACCCCCACTTCCGGTCACCTCCTTTCACTCTCAATCCTTATGCTTCCATTCTTCCAATCCACCTCCCCTCCTTTCTTCCACCCTCCTCATCCACTCTTCTCCCCCTCCCTCGTCACTCAATACCTCTGTCACCACTTTCTGCCACCCCTTCTCCTCTCCCCATCTCGTGCATACCTCCCACACATGCTCCCATATCTTCTCCCCCCAACCACATACCCTGCATTTTCTTTCTTCCTCCTCCTCCCAATACCTCCCTCCTCTCATCTCGCTCCCCAACCTGAATCATACTACTCGTCTCCATCTACTTTCCCTCCACCCCCTCGTCAAATATTCCGGTACCCCCCACCCCTTTACTACTCCATACCACTTATTATACCTTGATTCCCTTATCCTTTCCCATCTTTCCACCTCCTCTAACCTCCTTCCCCTACTTATCAACTCCTCCCCCCTCAACTCCCCCCTTCCCCTCATCATTTCCAACCCCTCCACCGTCCACCCTTTCTCCTCATAAAACCTCTTCCTTTCTTCCTTCCATCCCCCCAACACCTTTCTCCTTCTCTCCCTACCTTTTACCTCCTCCCAACATTCCCTCGCCAATTCCCCCCTTGCCCCTCTTCCAACTTTCTCTCATACGCCCAGGCCCTCATCCCCGCCCTTCCCTTCATCTTGTCCCGCTGCAGCTCCTCCCTTACCATGTACCCCGGTGTACACCAATCCACCCCCAATACCCACCTTAAAAACCTCTCCTGTAACCCCTCCAATCTCTCTCTCTCCCTCCAACCCCATATCTCCACTCCATATCCCACCGTCGACCATACCAGCCTATCAAACATCCACACCCTTTCCCCCCAATCCTTTCCAAACCTCCTCTTCCCAATACCCAAAACCTGCCCCATCACCGCCGCCGCCTTTCTCACCCTATCTCCCACGTGTGCCTCCTGTCCCCCATTCGCCATCAGCGTATACCCCAGATACTTGTATTCCCTCTCCTCCTCCACCAACTTTCCCTTCCACCTCCATGCCACCTTCTTCCACCTCCCTCCCCTCTTCCTACACCTCATTATCTTTGATTTCTCCACATTTAGCTGTAGCCCCTTCCCATCCAAATATCTTTCCAGCCTAGCCATCATGCCCTTCATTCCCTCCTCCTCTTCCGCTACCACCGCCACTTCATCCGCATACGCCAGTGTATATATTTTCTTTCCTCCTAGTTTCACCCCTCCCCACCCGCCCCTTTCCAGCTCCTCATCTAAATCCCCCAACAGTAAGGTAAATAAGCTCGGGCTCAGCGGACACCCCTATCTTACTCCTCTAGCTGTCCAAAACTCCCTCCCCACCTCCTCCCTCACCTTCACTCTACACACCGTTTCCTTCAGTACTTCCTCACACCTTTCCACTAGCCCCCCTCTCACACCCCTCTTTCGCATCGCCCTCACTAGCACCTCCCTGCCCACCGAGTCAAATGCCGCCCTCAGATCTACGAAGAATATTACCAACCTTCTCTCCTTCCCCATCACCTGCCTGTTTATCAGGTAATTTAATACATAGATGTTATCAATACATCCCATCCCTCTCCTGAAGCCGGCGTGACTCGGTGGCAACAACTTTTTATCTTCCACCTTCTCCTTGTACGCCGGCTGTGTCAGCGTCACCCCCCTATAATCCTCTACGCTCTTTGCGTTCCCTTTCTTCATCACCGGCACCACTACTCCTTCCCTCCACTCTTCCACCCAACCTTCTCCCTTCCATACCCTATTACAAATTGCCCATAACCAATCCACCACCTCTTCCCCCCATATTTCCATACCTCGTTAGATATACCATCACCCCCTCCCGCCTTACCCTCCTTCAGATTCCTCACCACCCTTCTCACCTCCTCCTTAATCAACTCCTCCGCCTGGACCTCCCCCTCCTTCTTTCCCCCCTTTCCTCACCCTTCATTCCACCCCTCCTAATAGCCCCTTAAAATAATCCTCCCATTCCTTCATTTTTATCCCCTCCTCCACCCTCCTTCTCTTCCTCTCTCTATTTATTACCTTTCACACCTGCCTTTCCGTCTTCACCCCTCCATCTCCTTCTCCCACCTCTCTACTTCCTCCCTCTTTTTTCCCGCACACAAGCGTCTATATTCATTCCTCTTATCCCTACACTCTTCCCCCTCCCCACCCTCCCTCCTCCATCGCCTCAACTCCCTTCTCACCTTACATTTCTTCTCCTTACACTCCTTATCCCACCACCCTCTCTTTCCTCCCCTCTCGCTTCCTTTCCCCATCTTCCCTAACACCCCTTTTACTCTATCCCTCGGCTCCCTCCATTTTTCCTGTATTCCTCTGTCCCCTCCCTCTCTCTTACCAAATAACCTTATAAAGTCCTCTCTCCCCTTCTCTGTCCAATTCCCCCTCACTAACCCTTTCCCCTCTCCCTTTTTCCCCCTTCCCACTCCCTCCCTGCATTCCCACTTCAGCCATACTACCACTGGGTGATGGTCTGAATCCACCCTTTCAACCACTTCCATTCTCTCCACTCTCTCCCTTATCTCCTCATTCCCTAACACATAATCAATAACCGAATTCCCTCTCCCACCTGTATACGTCCACTCCCCCTCCTCATCCCCTTCCACATTTCCGTTCATTATCCCCCACCCCCTCTCACCCAAGTAACTACACAACCTCCTCCCCTCCCCATTCACCTCTCTGTCCTTCGATCTCCTACTTTCCAATCCCTTCTCTCCCTCATCTTCCCCCTTCACATCTTGTCCTTGCATTAAAGTCCCCCCCATCACCACCCTTACTCCCTCCTCTCTCCCCTCCATCCACTCCTTTAATTCCTCCAGCTTCCTCTGTAAATCCTTATTTACGTACACTCCCACCACCCTCCACCACTCCCCTCCCACCTTCACCTTCTTCATTATTATCCCCTCTTTCTCCCCTTCCTCCCCTTCCCTTGTTTCTAACCCCTTCCTCACCCCCATTATCATACCCCCATTGCCCTCCCTTTCTTACTCTCCCACTTTGCCCACTGCTTCTCCCACACATACCCTTTTGGCATCTTATTCCTCACCCCCTCCCAGTCCTTTTCCTCTACCCACGTCTCACATAATACCACCACATCCCATTCTTTCAACCCTTTCCAGAATTCCACATCTTTATTTTTTACCCCCGCAACATTCCAGAACGCCACCTTAATTCTTCCTTCCCTTTCATCATCTCCTCCCCCTGACCTCTCTCCCCTCCTCCCTTCCCCCTTCTCGTTTCCCTTTTCCTCCACCCATTTCTCGCACACCTCGTCCCACCTCTTCATCCTCCCGTTCACCCACATTTTCATGTATCCTATCTGTACATTATTTCCCCTCCTCCTCTACTCCTCTGCGTTTCTTTCTATATTCCACCTCCCTCTTCTCTCTTCCTCCGTGAGGTCGTCCTCAATCCTCTCTTTCCCGGTCCTAAACTTTTTCCTCGCCTCCATTACCTTCCTCTTCTCTTCCCTTCCTGCCAGTTTCACGAGCCCCATTCCTCGTCCATCTCCTCTCGTTCTTCCTATCTTTGTCACTTCCTTTACACCCCCCCTCAACCAATCCCATCCTCCCCCATAGCTTCTCCACCCCCTCCTCCACTTCCCTTCCTTCTAACCCCAAGCCCCTTATTACCACGTTGTTCCTTCTGCTCTCCCTCTCCTTCTTATCCTGTTTTACCTCCATCCTTCTCAGCCTCAGTCTCCATTCCTCCACCTGTCCTTCCTCTATCATTTCCCTACCATCTTCTCATCCCTTCTCCCATTTCTCTACCTTCTCCATCACTTACACCATTCTCCTATCACTTCCTTCCAACCTCTCTAACTTTTCCTCTATTCCTTCCCTCCTTGCCTTCTCTTCCTTCATCCACTCTTCCCACTTCCTTCTTTCCCCTCTCCATTCCTCCTCTACCCTTCTTCATCCTTCCCTTTCTTTCCTCATCTCCTCTTTCATCTCCCTTATCTTCATTACTAACTCCATCAACATTCCTTCCATCCCCCCTGTTTCACCCCCTCTTCGCCCCTTTTCACTGGCGACCTTACCGTTTTCCCGCTCCTCTTAAACCCTACCCTTCCCTCCCCCTCCATCGTCCCCACCTCCTCCTCTCTCCCTCTTTTTTCCCCCACAACTCTCTAAACTCCCCACACTGCTCCCCACACTACTACCACTGTCCTTCCTACACCTTTCCCTTCTCCCTTCACTCCCCCTGTCCTTGTCCATCTCACTCCCTTTACTCCTCTCTGTCCCCATTCGCCCTTCTCCCTCATTCCCCCCACCCTATTCCACCGCTATTCCCTTCCATCATGCTCTTAACTCTTTTCCCCGGTTCAAAAATTCCCGCCTTCCTTACCAAAAACTCTGCCTCCTTTTCTCTCCTACAGGTGTCACCTCTTACAACTCTCCTTGCTTTTTCCCGCTCAATTCTCCCTCCTCAATCCCTAACCTCCAAATCTTCCATTATCCCTCCTATTACCCTTTCACCTTCAACCCTAGACCTTCCCTTCTTATCTCTACCATCTCCACACCTCTCCCTCAACCACCACACTCGCACTCTATTCTCCTTTTCACCTCCTCACCACACTTTCCCTACACCTCTATCACCACTCACTTGCCACACTCCTTTCACACACCGCGACCGGGAACGGAAGTCCAACATGTTAAACATGAAACACACAAAACAGCACCATGTATTACATACTTGCGGAGGCGGCGGCAAAGGTGACGACGACGGCCAATGGGACGCGGGGGGGGGGGGGCGGTGGTGGCGAGTCCTAGAACATAGAAACCCACGATATAATATATAAAAAAAAAACGTAATATACATAAATATAAAAACATTGTTATGTACATACCTCTGGGTTGTCCCGGTTGTCCATCTATCGTATCACTCTGAACGTCTATCGACTACATATCGAACCACTTTGAGCGTGTATCGAACGTGTATCGTACCACTCTGAACATGTATGTTACCACTCTGAACGCGCACCGAATGTGTATTGAACCACTTCAACATAATTACAACCATCATTTTAATCTAGCTTACATCACATGCAGGAGGTTGGGTTGGGGAGGGTGAAGAAAAACATTTTTTATGTGCAGCAAAAATTGATTATATTTATTTACGCATTTTCTCTCTGGTGTTTAGACCACCAGTTGGATATTTTAAATACATTTTGCAAGGCACAGTGCTTTTCGTGTCTGTCACATCGCAGAGTATTAACTACATTTAGCTTATTTCGAGATTTGATATCCTCGCAGTCAATGTCCAGTGTCTCAATGATCCCGTCCACTCTCGTATTTTCATCGAGGAAATCCGCAAGCCAGTCGCGTTTCTGCAGCCCTTCAACGTATACGATATGGGATGCGTCATCTTCTTCATCGATCGCATCAGCAACAGCTTCCGTAATTAGCTGTTTAGCCATACTGTACGGAACATCTTCATCTTCCCTCCGTAGTTCATGATGTTTTGCCACCAACCACCGGATGCTTGATTTGTCAGATTTCGTAAGAAGATATTGCGGCATCGAACTCCCAAAAATATAGTGCGAGGGAATTGTTCCCTTTCGTAGGAAAGCCACTTCCTTCACGACAAATCTTCCATCAAAGATGAACTCTTGCAGGTCAACAAATGTTGGTATGGCCATTATCGGTACAATTTAGAGGACTGGTCGCTTCCAAGACACACAGGAGAATGCAGTCTTTCTCGTCAATCATCTCGATTTTCACGATGAAATTTTTTTGTACGAATTTGGCATAAGAGAGGGCGGGCAAGTAGCATGGCAATTTAATTGATTTTGAGCACCACGATTGTCAGCGGATTGTATTGAACCGCCCGATCGTGCAGAATCAGACAGTAGGCTATAGTATTTGCAGGCACATTCTTTTTACATTCGAAATCTTTGCGCACGTCCACGGTGCTATTCTTGAACGGCTTATTTTGTCGCGAGCAATCAATCACTACGAGGGGGCCGTATTGCAAAAATTGGACCACGGTGAATAATGCCTCGCTGCAACTATGTCCGTAATGCGATTTACGAAATTGCGTATACATGTTAAACAAGATGGCGTGCCTATTCTTGACAAAGTCCAAGTTCAAGTCATCGTACGCGTAAAATTCCGAGTTGAGAAATAGTTTTAGATTGATCAGTTTGCAGTTGTTGAGCTCAGTAACATCTTCGCTTATCACATTCTTTCGATTAGTCTGTAGACCAAAGATAATGCATCGCGGATTCTCCAGCTGCGCAGATGCCTTCACGGCGCACGAATGCTTGGTCGTGCTCTGTAAGAGAAGATACTCGTACAGATCCCACGATTGAAAACAAATGCTTAGGTTTTGTCCACTTTCCAAAGCATGTAGCAACGATAGGATATTAACGTCGTTCAGCGTCACATGAAGCATCCGGCATTGCACTTTATGTAATTCAATTTCTGGTTCCAACATCGGCGATCCTATTAGAGAATTGTTATCGTTGCGCGATCGTATTAAAATCAATTCGTGACGCGCATTAATAATGACGCGTTTGTAAACCTCGCAAAATCCCAGCAAATATTTGAGCGGGATACAAAAATTGAAATGGTTGTTCAATATTGGCCCATCGCGTCGTTTCAAGCCCCATCCGGCATTCTCCAAATTTTTGTCTTCGCCAGATGTCAGCGATACACAGTTTTTAAGCGTGCTAGTTATTCCAACGATTCTGTTGCGGCCAATCTCCACGCCATTCAGCTCATATCGAATCTCATCAAAAGAACGCCATGCAATTATTTCCCACCGTCACCGTTAATGCACCGTTTGGCTTATTTATCTTCTATTTCCCCTCCACGCAGAGGAAACTTTCACACGATAATGTGTATAAATCCTGCTGTTGTATGGGTATTCTTATCTCATCGCTGTATTCAAACGTCGTGTTGAGGTATGGGTTGTATATGTGAGTCTCGAGCTCGACGATGCGATCATCAAACGGCGGCTTCCCCCCAATGCTTAGAATGTCAGCCATTTTTCAAATTAAATGCGTACAATGAATCCCAGTGATTTCAAAAATGCAATGTTCGCTGCACTGAGCCTCATCTTTTTAGCGTAATAAAGCTGTTCTTGTTGTTGTAGCAAACAATTTCGTTTGGAAGAAACATGTTTCTGGAGTCGTTTAATACAAGCATCTCTTTCGTTCGCACCACACGTATTATCGTCGTCGTCGTCGTACGTGTATTCTGATAGTAATCTCTTCACCTCCAAAATCGAGCAACCGTCCGTCTTGATCCACAACGCGTATCGTTAAGTCCGTAATGAACCGTGCGGTGATTGGGAGGTAAATGATCTCCGCGGGCGTTTCCGATATCTTATATCCTGGCGGGACTCTCAGAGAGAATTCATGTATCGTATGAACGTGCTTTCCATTGTTGTACGCGCCAGCGGTCAGGCTACATTCTACGCGAATAATGTTTAGGTTCATGATATTAATTGAATCGTCCGATTCGTGCCACCGCCCAGGTTCTAATACCCGATTCTTCGAGAATCTCAGTAACGATCCAATGTTATTGGACTTAGTAATGTCTACGACTAACGAGCAGTACAGGTCGCTTTTCATGGTGTTGTTGTTGTGGTGCAACACTATAGGATACACATCATTGTCGTCATCATTGCCACCGAGATTTTGAGGATATCGCTCGAGAAATCGCTGCTTCAAATACTTGGCGACGGCGTCTAGTTCGTAGGAGCCGTGGGGAATCGTAATGGGTTCATGAGTGGTGTCGATGCTGTTGTTGGTATCATAATTTACGGCGAAGTAGAATTTATCTTTGCTCGAAGCGATGTTCGGTATTGTATGATAAGTTTCAAAGGTTGTTAGACCAAGCTCGTAATCATTGTTGCTCAAATCTATAGGCGGAAAGTAGCTTACCGGGAGGGTGCTACTCTTGTCAGTTAGAGTGAATGTTAAAGACATATTCCGAGAAACTGCTCGACTAGTACTGAATGAGAGTGGTGGGAAGTCAATTCTTAAATTTGATGCCGATCGTTTGTAGAAAACGTAGACATAGTTGTCCACAATAGCTCTGATTGTACTGCTGATAAGACGTTCGATTGTATTCAATTATCACAGCATCTTTATCCAAATATTGCACCAATTCCTTAGGCGGTCGAAGATTGCCAAAACTGTCGAAATATACAACTCGACACCCTATCTTCGCATACGCCACCGAATGAGTCCCAGGCCCCTCTACATTGTCCAAATTTGCGATGCTGCTCTCATTTCGACGTACTCCTCCGGCAGGTAGCGCGTTGCGCATAAAAACACCACTAAAGAATGGAATACGCATACGTTTTGCCAACTCTTCCAACTGCGCATCGGTAGTTTCGCCCGCAGGCATTTTTATTTTCTTTTCGGCGTTTTTTTTTTCGTTTCGATATTCCCTGTCCACGCTTGTATGGTGGGAGATTAAGTCCACGACCTACCGTGGAGCGATTATGACGCTGCATTTCCTGCAGCTGATGTTGCGCCGCCTTGTTATCGGTTACCGCCTAGGCGATCACCGCCGTTCCGCCAGCTACTAATCCGAGAACACCTACCAGCGGGAGAAGTGGTAATAGACCACCCCGTTTTGCCACTGGAAGAATCCGCTTTTGCGGTGCTCTCTTTGCAGTCCTTTTGCAGGTTTTTGTTTTCATCCCCATTCCGATTTTCGTCTTGGCCTTCTTAGCTGCCCAAGCAGCTGTTGCAGCGCCTCTTTCACCCAGAGTAGAGTCTCGCGCAACGATGCGTTTTCGTCTTTTACCGACGTCGTTGCTACGCGAATACGCAATATCGTGTTCGCGACACGCTGCGTCCATCGGATTTGTGCCTTGATCACCTCTAGCCAATCGTTTTGCCTCAGGTGAGTTCCTGGGCCACAAAGCTGGTATCCAGGGATATGTACTTCAATGGGTAACGCGTTTATCGCACGATTTAACAAACCATGATCTTTCTTTACACTCGTCGGTGACATTCGCCACAGTCTTTAATCAATGGTGCTGGACCGTCGATATTCATTTGCTGCCAAAGACGATTATAATTGTAACCGTAAAACGCTGGGTTAACAGTGGGACTGTGGAGGAAGCGTATCGCCAGCTCAGGACGGTGGTCCAGGGCTGGCGATTGAATGATTGAACGCAGATGTTAGGTAGAGTACGACAATTTATTCGGGCTTATATCTACGTACAAGGTATCCCGGCCAGGTCTATGCTGGCACATGGAAGTGTGGAAGCGGCTGAACCTATCGCGAGTCGCCGTGTCTATCGCGGCGCGTATTGCGATCGTCGGTAGCGGTTCGGCGAAGTAGGAGGGGATAGACGATTTGACCGTTCCGTGTCCTGGGGGGCCAACCCTGCCGTTGGACCCTAGTCGGAGAGTCTGTGATCCGGTCACCCAGTGGGCACAACCCGCGGGTGAATCGGAGAATGTAAGGACGCTCTCGAGAACGGATGAGAATCTGTTCGGGAGATCGATAGCGGATGATGGCCTGCGTCCAAAAGATCGCTCACGCTGTCCTTCTGGGAACCGTGGAGGGGGAATATTCAAAAAGACGCAGTGACGCAGTCTGTCGACGCACAGAAACTGGTGCTTACACGAGCGCTTGATCTTTCACAAGAACTGGTATCGGCACAAGAAAGTGGAATCACACAGGAGGTCGCTGGGAGAGGCGTACTGCCTGTACTATCGCTCTCGGCGGTCTCTGCCAAATAGGCCTATGCCCCCGGCATATATGTCCTCGTCCGCGCATTTTCGGCAGCGAGAGAGTCACTCGGTGCGTGACACTCTCGCGCCAGTTCTCGGTAACCGCGGACGAGTGGTGGGGGGCAAGACCGTTGGCAGAGCGCGGTACTCGTCACTCTGTCAGATGCATGGTGGGGGGAGATCGTCGTCCCACCGACGTAACTCGTAACATAATCTTCCAGACACCGACGATACTGCTGAACCTCAGAATCGGCTTTTATATGTTAGGGGAGTCTGTCCCACAACTGATCGATGTATCTGCCAAACTCGCGCAGTAGAATAATCTTTGGTATATATTTCAGCTGCTCAGAGGGTAAGTCTCGTATATCGCAATTATCCGACAGCACCAGAAGCATTTCTAATACTGAGCTGTTTTGCTTTGGCGCCGGCCTATAAATAGGGTGCGCCGCCGCTTCGATGTATTTAAATCATTTTCGCGGTTCACTGAGATGATGCAATTCGTGCGGCAACTTGTAACGATACGCGTGACAAATTTTGACGATAAATCGCAAATGATGCCTTCGAAAACAAGATTATTTTCACATCATTCGTGTCAAAAACACCTCTGCGATCAAATATGCAGCCATCATCAAAATCCAAAAAGTAAAGCAAACCATGACCACAAGAAGCGGCATCTTGTTCAGGAATTGCATGCTCCAGCTCGAAGACATTTCCCGCGGGGGCGCGTTATAGTGTATGAATACGATGGTCTGTGGCAAGCTGACATTGTAGAAATGCGCCCTTACTCGCGATTCAACCAAGGTCACCCTTATATACTCACCGTCATCGATGTGTTGAGAAAGTATGCATGATCGGTGCTGCTGAAGACTAAAAGTGCTGAGGTGATTAAAGCGTTTGCAAAGATATTTAGAGATCGATAGCCGAAAAATTTGCAAATTGATCAAGGAAAAAAAATTTGACAACACCGATGTGCAGAAACTCTTGACAAAGCATGGCATTAATAATTATTCGACGTATTCGGTGATGAAGGCCTCCGTCGTAGAACGTTTCAATCGGCGTACTGGCGCCCTGGCTGTTAACTCCGCCAATGGCCCTGACCGTGAAACCTTGAGCCCGCTCGCCCGGTGGGTAAAACCCGTGGGCGAAACGGAGGCTATGGGATGTCCTCCGGGACAGACGAAGTCTGACTCTAAGATTGACGGTGGATATCGACCTGCGTCCAGAAGTCGGCGAACTCGCGTTCCTCTGGGAGCCGTGGAGGTAGGGAGAAACCAAAAGTACTCAGTGATACACCTTGTGATACAAGAGATCGCTGGGAGAGCACTGACCGTTTGCCTTAACGCTCGTGGTAGACTCTGCCTGGCGGGCCCGCCGCTCCGGCTGATATGCGTGGCCGCACGAACTTCGCGAGCGAGAGCACTGCTCGGCGCGCATCCACCTCGCGGCCCCGCTCGGTAGCGGCGGGCCGCGCCAGGCGCGCGTGGTGGGGGGAAGATTCGCGTCCCATCAATATAACTCGTTACAGAACTTTGAAGAACAATATGTGGAAACTGTTTACGCTCAATGGTACCTATAGATGGACCGATGCGCTACCGCGTCTACTTGCTGAGTATAACGCACAAAAGCATAGAACCTTCAGAATGCATCCTTGCGATGTTATACCTGCAATCGCCGATAAGCTGCTAGGCACCGTATAGAGCAACATAAAGATCGCTGCTCCAGCGAGATTCAAGTTGGGCGAGTTTGTGCGCGTGAGCAAATTTAAAACCATCTTCGATCAAGGCTATACCCCGAATTGGTCAACGGAGGTGTTCAAGATAGCCAAAGTACAGGCAACTAATCCCGCAACGTATCTGCTCCTCGATTCCTGTGGAAAACCTGTTGCCGGAGTATTCTATGAACACGAGCTGCAGCGCGTCACCGATCCTGATATGTATCTATTGGAAAAAGTGTGGCGTAGGAAGGGGGATAAGGTATACGTCAAGTGGCTGGGGATTAATAAATCACACAACTCATGGATAAATAAAAATAATGTATTGTAAAAATAAAATAAATGATTCAATAAAATACAATGCTACATATGTTTATGTGTACAATTTTTATTTTACGAGTTAATAAATATAATAATTTCTATTTTACAATGGTATTCTACAATGATATTCTACAATGGTATTTTATAACGGTATTTTGTAATGTCCCCAGGGCAGAGTGTCGGTCGAATCGGGTACGATATACCGCTTGTCGTCGTATGGGCTTAGAGCGATTTTCGATTCCGAAATGGTGTACACTTTGTGCAATTTCGACCGTATGCATGATTGTCGGCGAACCAGTTTGATCTCCCTGTGCAAACACTGCGCGTAGTCATCGAAAGTTATCGTCCTGGATATGACGTTGGTCTTGACGCCTTTCGCCTTTTTCGTATCATTTTTACCGTCTACGCGGAGTGCATACATTTTCGCTCTAAGACCTACGAATTCGTTCATCATCGCACCGTTATTTTCGTCCTTCGTCAGCCCTGAAACCTTCTTATTTACGCGCGGCATATTCTATGGATTGTCGATGGGATAATCGGATGTGTCACATCTATCGATATTGTGTTTCATGGTCTCGTAGATATCTTCGCATTTAATGTGATAAATGAGACTGTCAGTGTCTGTGTATAGAATTTTACAATTTTGAGCGTGCAGGGGAGACATGTACTCGTGGTGAAATTCATACAAACAAATTTTTGATATGTCCAGAATGCCCATACCCACGTATATCGGTTTGTTGAATTTCACCTCGAGTTTTCGCAATTCAACAGCTATTAAATTTTCCGAAAAAACACTTCTGCTGTGGAAATTCGGTTTCGCGATCATTGCCTCCGCGCCATATCGCCCTTCCCAATGTGTTAAAAGTTTCACGTCCACATGATTTCGCACATTTTCAATAGTTTACCGAATACCGCGTTGTTCATCAATTTGTATAATTTTTTTTCAAAATCATTTGTCGCGCTTGTTCTAAACCGTGTATTGAGTTCGATGTAATCGCGGAGCCAGGGGGATTGAGCGAATTGAAGCACGCGGTGTATCTTTGTAATACGAAGGCCGTGACGCGCGCACTGCTGCAGGTTGCGATAATGGATAACGTAACGCTGCTTATCGTATACCGTCGGGAGTAACTTGTCCTGTCTGCTGCCAGGTGATCAGCTGAAAGAATCTACCTCGAGAATGTATCCCGTGGGCGAATCGACAGCGATTGAAGACACATCAAAATTTGCAACATCTTCGACCCATTGAAATTTGGCGTATGGCAGGGGTTGCCACATTGCCCATCCATACAAATTGTTTTCATCAAAGTACATCAAGGAAGATGATTGTTCCGATGCGTCGTAAGATGGCATGCACTTGTTATTGGCATGTGCGTATCATCCGGAACATTGACTTAAACCCCCACGTATACCGCGTTCGATAAACATGACCATATCGACGTCTGTGAGCAATTCGAATCTAATTTTGGTATGTTTTAGCATGGCATCCCACGTGAAACCGGGTAAAGTATAATAATGTGCTGAATCTAATCCCTAACTCTTGATGCAACTTTCGCGAAAATTTTGAAAAATATTTGCCAAGAACAAGACATCTGTTTTTAAATACAAATCGCTGTATTCATCCAAGGTTCTAATGCCGAAACGCTGCCAGACAGTCTCGGCGTGCGCGTAATCGCCCTCTGATACAGTCTCGCCCGGCAACGAACTGTAGAATGACTCGTGCGGCGGTAAACATGAGTCCTGCAGCTTGTTCGCGCAATCAAGGTATTCATACGGAAAGACATCCTTTCGCGTGAATAAATTGAAATCTTCGGCGGATAATGTTTCAAATTTGGATCGTAAAATTTTTAATTTATCTGCGCTAAGAAAAGATGCTAATTTGTTGAGACTGGTGTTTAGAAAGAACCCCGCACTAATTACATGGGAAATTTAATCCCGGTTAATCTCGTTCATTTTCACATATGTTGTAGCTTATGACCTGGTGAACAAAAATTGTAATAGACAAAAACGTCTGTGATGGATAATTATTGAGATACAGCTAATCAAACGGCAAATAGAAAAGTTACGGTAGGCTTGCGCTACGCCTCACTTTGACTTTGACCAGCGGTCTCTCTCCGCTTTACCACCTCGTTAGTAGTTCCCCCTCCACCGTACCGTCGATCTGTCAGAAGTGGGGAGGGACTACGCTGCATGAGGGATCTCGCGTTTAGCTAGCCAGCCGAAAGCTATGAAATCGTTGCCGATGCTGGAGGACGAAATCGATGCTAACACTGTAGTAATACATTCCGGTGTCCGATTGCTTAGCGCAGCACGCGCGCTCTATTTTTAAACTGTTACATTATGGCATATAGAAATCGAACTTGCTGCTATGTTTGCGGTCGTAGTTTTCGTAATCGACAAATGTCGCGAATAAATGGCGAAGAAAATGTTATCAAAAAGGAAATTGCAATTCTTAGACGCCACCGATTAGATTCTGAACCCATTGATATAGAGGCTGAAAGTCGGCTATGTTTTAATTGTAATTTATCTATTGAGGATGAAATAAAGCAAATAAATCGCGATCCAGCTTCTTTAAGACTGAACATTGTTACTCAAACCCGAAATAGTTCATGTATATTTTGCAATTCCTCTGCAAATGTCCATCGACTTTCTCTAGAATGCAGGGTAAATGTTTTCGTTATGAAAAATATTTATATCCCTGAATATGTTAATTGCTGTAATCGACATTTAGATAGCAATGGTCATATTTTACAAGCATTACTTTCCGCCTTGCGTTACATAAATAGACCATTTGTAATAAAAGGGCAGCAGTTGCAAGCTTTTCTACAGGCACTTCGAGATGTAGCGAACAGTAAAAGTTGCTACGACAATGAAAACTGTTTTACAGATGATGATTTTAAGACTGTAGCACCTATTACAAAAGAACAGTTTCAGGATCTGTATACATACGGCGATCGAGTGCCTCAAGAACACGGTTTCCGAAACATTAGTAAAAAAGACCTTTTGACTTTTTTATGTAAGTTACGGCAAGGATTATCTGACGAATTTCTTAAAGTCATTTTTCGATATTCCTCTAGACAGTCGGTAAGTTTAGCTATTACCAAAGTTCGACAGTCTTTATTACAAAGATTTGTCCCGATGAATATTGGTTTTCAAGCAATAACTCGAGATGAATATATAACGAATCATGTTACGTCTTTTGCAAATGAGTTATATAATTCTGAACCGAGTATTTCAAAAGTAATTGCTTATATTGATGGGACTTATTCGTATATTAACAAAAGTAGTAACTTTCGTGTTTTACGACAAACGTATTCCGTACATAAAGGTCGACATTTGGTAAAACCAGCGTTAATAGTTGCTCCAGATGGATATATACTGACTATTCAAGGACCATACTTTTCTGACTCGCGAAATAATGATGCTCGAATGTTAAATAGCGAATTTGAACGCGACGTGAATGATATGAGACAATGGTTCCAAGATGGCGATATTTTCGTATTAGATCGTGGGTATCGAGATGCCCAACCGTTACTACGTGAATTAGGCATTGATTACAGGATGCCAGCCTTACTTGAATGCCATCAGAAACAACTATCTACTGAAGAGGCAAATGAGTCTCGATTGGTGACGAAAACAAGATGGATAGTTGAAACTAGAAATGGGCATATTAAGTCTATTTTTAAGTTTTTTAACCACATAATTAATATGCACCATATTCATCAGCTTGGTGAATTTTATAATATTGCAGGGGCTATAATTAATAAATATCACCCGCTAATTTCAATGGAAGGCGCTAATACAGAATTGGCACAAGAACTTCTTCATAAGTCCAAAGATGTTAATGTTGTGCACGCACGAGTTGAAATTGAAAGGCTGTGCTATAGAAATGCAATGTGGATACATTTAAATGACGAGCATTTACATAATTTTCCGCACCTGACCTTAGAATATTTACGAGATTTGACGATTGGAACATTCCAGGTTCGTCTGGCACGATCTTACGTTCAGGATAAAATGCAGCGTGACGACACAGAAGAGTTTCAATTAGATTCGCTCCTTGACGAACCTGGTCTCATAAGGATACGAGTGTTTTCACGGTTTAGAAATGCTACAAAACATCAAATATTTATAGCATACAACATTCTTGAATCAGATGGTGTAGTCGATGATACCGAGCCAATTTTAGGTTATTATTGTACCTGTAAATCTGGTGCAAGGACCCTTGGTACATGTTCACATGTGGCAAGTGTGCTGTGGTACCTAGGGTATGCAAGGTATCAAGACAATGTTCGTTATCCGTCTTCGTTATTGTTAGAAACAATATTAGATGCTGCTCACAGACCACCGCAACAACATCCAAACGAGAACTTCAATATTGCTAATTCTGACTGAGTTGTCCTTAGTAAAGTTCGAGGAAAGCAGCTTTCTCAACGATTCGGATGATTTTTAAATATGTTGAAGTCATCAACATATGGAATAACCTTTTACTATACATGTACGTATGTTTCGGTTGGCCACAGTTTTCGAATTATGCGAAAATATGTTTTAATGTTAGGTGAACCTGTAGAAGGACCACTCCCTGATAGTTTTGGATAGAATGTTTTTTAATACCTCTGTATATATAAAAAAACTATATATAATATCAATATAAATATAAAATATAATATAAAACTGTAGATATATAAAAACAGGAACAATGGCAAAAAAGCAGTTGCTTGCGAAAATACTGTATAACGTTATGTCAACGTTCTGTACGATTCGTAACGATTGTACTCCACTAGTATGTAATTTTACCCAGGAGAGAATCCTTTTCAATGTATGTATACAGATGAGGCGGTAGCTTTTCTAGAATTGCACCCTATCTTTGCTTACCCGCTTCTAGAAAAAACAAGGAATAAGGAGAGTTGCGTCCTGCCGATGCGAGACAGCGCGAGCCTACCGTAACTTTTCTTTTTGCCGTTTGATTAGCTGTATCTCAGTAACTATCCATCACAGACGTTTTTGCCTATTACATTTTTTGTTCACCAGGTCATAAGCTACAACATATGTGAAAATGAACGAGATTAACCGGGATTAAATTTCCCATGTAATTAGTGCGGGGTTCTTTGTATGAATCGATGAATCGCAATTTAATATAATTTCGCGAGTCTGATTCAGCCGTATCTTCGACATTTTTTGTGAAAGAAATATACTTTTCTTTAGTAATGGGTAATACGTCAACGTGACCTTCGAAAGCGGTAGCTATTTCCTCGATAATAAAATGTGAATCGTAGCCGGATAAATTATGAAAAACGATGGGGATGTAAAGCGCGTTTTTATAATTTAAATTGCACTCCGAATGTGCTGAGCCTCTAAACCGTCCGGATAGATGGCAATGATCGCGAACTCGTATATCGCTAGCCTCGAATGGTTCGTCGCAAATATGGCAGTGTGTTGCATTGCGAAATGCCGTCCACTGTTCGCTAGTTAAATCCAACGTTTGAGTATTATTGGCCAGGATGGGCCCAAAAAATCTGCAAAATTTTTCAGTTCTTCGACGAACCACGAAACACAATCCGCGTCGTGGCGACATTGATACATCGATAGTGATGTATCGTACGAACAATGCGTATAATATGCAATGCTGTGCACTTTGTGGTGCTGATATTTACACAATTTATTATTATCACCTATTCAAATGTCCTCCGTTTTCGCCAAGATGCACTCAAGATCGGCGTACACCACGAAGGGAAGTCGTTCCTTCCTGCAGTGGTTGCCGAAACTGAGCAGGTTGTTGCCTTCGCTGGGCAGCAGAATGGGGCAGTCATCCATCTGTCCGCAGTCCACTGCATGGGCCTCCAACTTCTGTGGATCCGAAGTAGTGTAGACATCTGTAAAAACCAAAAACTTTTTTATTTAATTTTTTCGCGAGGCATTTCAACATTTCATAAGTTTTTGTACGTACCGGTCACAGATGAATTTCTTTCCATTGTGTCTGCTGAGCTGGGTGCTCACTAGCCGGGACAAGTCCTTGATGCACACAAAGTGCCCTACATCGCCGTGCTCGTGATTCGGCGTGTAGAGCATGTTGACGTGCCGATCCCTCTTTTGGCTGGTGAGCCGCAGTGGAAAGATTTTCAGTCCCTTTTTCATCTCCTCCGTGTAACTGTAGACGTTGACGAAGATGTTGTTCAACCCCTCAAACTTCCCAATCTGCTCCAGGGACATTGGAAACTCAATGCCCTGAAGATTTAATATGGAAGCATAGTCGGGGTATGAACTTGGGCGCGCGGTGTCTCGTTGGGCAGGATGTAGAGCGGCGGCCACTGCCCACGCGAAACACGCATTGTCCAGGGATTGCACACTGATTATCGCTTTCTTTAGGGATATTTCCCGCGGCAACTTGTGATGACATCCCGCGCGCAGCGGATTGTACTTATTGACACTGACGGTCAGGTTGAGGATTCTCGTCAATGCCCATCCGCTATCGCGTTCCTGGAACTCTTCCAACGATGCCAGGGTTGGTTCGATGACGCATCGTTGGTACCACTCCTGCAGATCGGATGTACGGAAGAGTTCACAGTTTCGGGTGTTGATGCTTTTACAAGCATGCTTGTCACCTGCCACAAATTCACCGTTAAACACCGTGTTCACTTTGAGGTTCCGATGTTTCCTCAAAGCGCCCCGCACATGCTCCAACACAATGGTCGCCGCATCCTGAAGGAAGTTGCGCGGTTCGATGTAATTCGAATTTAGCACTGCACCAGTTAATACGCGGCTATCGAACGCAGTATCTATTTCGCGCCACAAAAGTCCCGTGCTCGAATGTCCTGCACCTTCACGCACGAAACATCCGCGCAACGAATATTTCAGTCCTTCGAGCTGCGCGATTCGAGCAACCAACGATTGTCGAACACCGATCGATAATCGAGGACGTTTCACTCAGCTATGTTCTTCCACAAATTGGATACACTCGTTGCACCGTTCTTTCCACGCGAGGTACTCTTCGCGTGAAATCAATCGTGCAGATTGATCCCGCAGTTGGCGTTCTACTTGTGCGAATTCTTCCATGATCGTAAATGGAATGTAAATGTAATGTCTTTTTTTCACGCAACGTGTTACAACGATTTGAAGCTTTGTACCGTTTAGAGCGCGCTTTTATGGCTGGTACCACGATTTGCTATCTCTGTCTAACTCTTTCGGTGTATCCCCTCCCTCGGATGCATTGCATGCAAAAACGATGATCCGTCCCAACATTGTTCTATACAGTTTCTATCGACACGGCACAATTCTTTCCATAGTTCACGCGTATGACGAATTAGCGCGCAAGATCAGTTTCTGCTGACACCGCCTAATTCTATGATTCGACGTTTCCAAAAGTATTATATTACATTCAACACGTGTCGAGACTTTTATCCTTGAGGGTGAGTGCAATCTACATGCGATCACGTGATATGCTGCGACGTTAAGATTGAAAAACATTATGAAAAATGGTTAGCTTTAGAATAAAATGCAGCGGGTCGCGGGGGGGGGGGGGGTTGCACCTCTATTTAAGCCGGCCCCCGGACGCTGTTCCATCAATCGCTCAGTAGCCTCAGTATCTTTGACGGAACAGACAGTGCTCTAAAAAATGTGCAGTACCAGTGCCGATGGAAACGTCGGACAATTTCATAACTTTGATTGTTCTCTTATCCCCGCACCAAGCACCGCGTATCATGGTCAGAAGATACGCATTAATATCCATGGGCCGCAAATATTTGGAATTTGGTATCAGCGAACGACCTACAGCTGAGACAGAAATTGTTCGCGGCGATAATCACGGGAATCATCTCATATTACCATGATATACATGGTGTGGACTAGTCAAAAGACGTACAACTGTCGAAGAACGTGCAAAATTAACTGGATCAGCATCGCTACGGGTTGATGAATTGACGGTGGAATTTTGTCGGATCTATGATTCTTCGATTGTAAAGATGACACTATATGCTAAGTCGCTGTATTTCAAACCGAATACAGTAGCATTTTTATTTAATCTTCAGCCGTGTGTAAGCTATGCGTATCCGCGGTTGCATCAAACTGCATACGATGTGCAGACAAAATTTAAAACTTTTGTTAACGTGCTACAACAGAGCGATGTTGCCTGCGAAACATTAGATACGCGTCGTGCTGCTAAAATCATACGTGATAGCGAATATTACAGCGAGGATTATCTTGTAGATTGTGAACTGTTAGCATGCGCCATCAAGGATATTGTAGTTGATGCTCGTAGCATAAAATGTTAAATTATATTTGTATTCTATTTTCATATTCTTTTAAATTTAAATAAATTTCTTAAACGCATATTATTTCTCTATTTTATTTACCCATCTTCCTCCTTCTCTCCTCGCCACCTAATTCTAAGATTCGGCGTTTCTGCGTGTATTATATTTGGTTCGTGCATTCTTCACGTCGTGAAAATGGTATCATCGCACGCAGCTGTCCCAGGGGGCTTGAATTACACGATATCGCGCGATACGCTACGACACTGCTTTTAAAAATTGTTAGCTTTAGAATGTCTGTTTTCTACATAATGGTTCGGTAAATCGTTTATTCAAACTTATTATTTATCTGTGTTGGGGGAAAATGTCTGTCTGCGGCCTGGCGGTTTGGGAAAAAATTCTGTGGTGTGCTAGGTCTGAAAAAATTTTCGGAGGTGGCCAAGGTCATTCCCTCCCCCGGTTGGATATAAAAAAATTCTGTTGTCGGTCATTCCCTCCCTCTGAAAAATTTCCGGCTGCGGGTCGGGTCTGGAGAGGTGTCCGCAGCGGTTCAGCCAGGACTGATCCCCTCCACGATTACGGCTTCCCCCATTCCGCGGCTCGTGCGTGCGCAGCCAATCTCCCATTCCCCGCTCCCCGCGCCCAGAGTTCCCCCCACCGCACTCCCCCGCGCGCCCTCACTTCCTCCCGCCCCCGCGTTCCCCTCAGCACTCCCGAGTTAGAACTCTTCTAGACATACTACTCGTGTCTTATTGCCAAGAATCTGGCACGAGTCCAACGTACCCGTGAACATTATAACCGTTAACGTGATCAGAGTAACGTACAATATCACTACCGGTGCGTATATCAACCAAAAACCGATACACACGATTCATGAATTTTCGCCTCGCGTGCCTCCGGTATATACGATATCGGAAACTCCGCGACACGTCATTTACCTGCCGATCGTTGCACGAGCGATACACGATGTAACGGTACGCATCGTTGATCAATACGATCGCTCTATAGAGTTTCGCGGAGAGGAAATAACGATTCGTTTGCACGTGCAACGGCGTTCGCGCGATAAGAGAACGTGAACGCGCGCGCGCGCGTGTATAGCATTTTGGTGTTCGATTACATGTATGACTCATCGTTCACCGTCGCCGCTGCTCCTCTAATCTCAGCAACGCATTATCTTTAAAATAAAACTTCCCTGACACCTCCGCCAATAACAACAGGCGTACCAATAAAGACGGAGAGCGGAACGGGAACAAGAAGAAGAAGAAAGTAGTTGACTCATCGAAACGCGCATTTCCTACGATCCCAAGGATTCATCATAACATACTAGCATAACACTTATATACACACACGTCTAACACGATGTATACCATACTGGATGTGACGAGTACGTCGACTTTCGACGATCGTATCACGAAGATGGAGGTTCACGCTTACAATCCGTACGCCAACACGACGTTCGCCAATAACGACGAGATAAGAATACCCATTCAGCAACAAGGTCTGTACACGCTCCCGTGTGAAAGTTATCTCTACGTCGAAGGACGCGTCTCTTTGGTGACCGCCCCGACGACTCCGCGGACATGAAAGCCGCTGCAAGAGTTTTTCTGGATAACAACTGCATCGCGTTCATGTTCGACGAGGTTCGATACGAATTGGACGGATTGGAGATCGATTGTTGTAGAAATCCAGGAATCATCACCACGCTCAAACATTACGCGTCGTTGTCCGTCGACAGGAGCAAAGCGCTGACGAACGCCAGTTGGGATCACACCATCGCACACAACAAAGACATTTTTAATAGCGCGGCATTCAATTTCGGTATGCCCATGAACGCGTTACTGGGATTCTGCGAAAATTATAGGCGTATCGTGATGAACGTGCGACACGAGTTGATCCTGATTTGCGCGAGAGTTGATACGAACACGATATACGCAACCTCCCTAAACCCTGCGATAATACCGAAACTCTAGATCAACAAGATACAATAGTGTATGACCCCCACGTCATGTTAGAAGACACGAACAAACTGTCGATGCTGCGTCTCCTGCAAAGTGATCGACCGATCGCGATGAGCTTCCGATCGTGGGAACTGCAAGAGTATCAGTTGCTGCAAACGACTACGAAACACACATGGACCGTGAAAGCCCCATCGTAGATCGAGAAACCGCGATACGCGATATTCGCTATGCAAACCGATAGAAAGAATAATCAGGCTAAAAACGCGAACATATTCGACCCGTGCAATCTCACTAACGTAAGATTGTTTCTGAATTTCGAGACGTATCCGTACGAAGATCTGAACCTCCGTTTCAATAAATCTAAATACGCGCTCCTGTAAGATATGTACGCGAAATTTATTCGTTCGTACTACGGTCACTGCGAACCGTTGCTGAATTCGGTCGAATTCTTACTATACGCCTCTATCGCGATAATAGATTGCTCTTGACAGAACGAGTCCGTGAAGAGTGCAACGGTGGACGTGCGCATCGATTTCGGGTGTAGAGATAACGTGCCCGCTAATACCACAGCATATTGCTTACTGTTGTGTCAAGGCGCCTGGGGTCGAGATTCTGGCAGAGAATCTCGGGGTGCGCCGGGTCGTCCTTCACGGTTGTCGTCCAACGGGCTCCGAAGGTTCGGGTGAGAATGCCGGGACGGAAGGATTCGGTTCGGAAACTGAAGGTAGAGGGTCGTTACTGATTAAAGAGATGGAACTCACCGTAAGGTTTAAACATGTTTATTCTGTCCCGATCTGGGTGACACTGGTACTATGCCTTTATCAGGCGTGGATCTTGTACAGCGTTTGTATTAAGTCTCCATGTTGTCTCAATCAAGTCTGAGCTCGCATTGCTCGTACATCATTCTTATACTGTAATCGGGGCGAAGCGGGGACCATCGGGGTCTCCGTCTTTGGCCCGCTTTTGGGTGTTTCACCATGTGCTGATGGTCTCGGAACGTTTCCGAGAATCCTTACGCGGTTGTGCCCGATTTCGGCCGTACGATTGTGGCAATCGGAATGCCGCGGTGTCGTTACGCTTGGGGGGTCGGTTGGGACACAACATTACTCATACACGATCGTATAGTCCAATACAGCCCTTTGACGATCGTGGTGCGAAAAATCACGTGATTCCAACGATTACGACTACTATACCGGTGAGGATAATCGTAAAGACGTCAGTCGTTATTTTGACACCGTCGCTACTACTACATACTACTGCCTAATAATGTTATCCGTCATGGTCAACTTACAAGGCTTTAAGACTGAACGTAACACATTCGTCGCTAAGGAAATTGCGATTCTCACAAACAATCGCGACACAGAAACGACGATGTTTCATTGGCTTTTCGAATCACCGTACTCCTACGCTCGCCTGTCACCGTTCGAGAAGCGTCAAGCGACCTGCCTCACAGCGCATCATCACAGGCTTCCCTGGTCCGACGGCTGGGTACCGTACCACAGGCTTCCTGAAATGCTCACCCGCGAGCACGCAACCGTCGATGCGGTGTTCGTGAAGGGAGCGGAGAAGAAGACTTGGTTACTACAACTGCTCCTACGAACAGACATAAACATCGTGGATATCGCTGAGATGTACGAGAAGAAGAATAACGACTACGACGATGACGAAGACGACGATGATGATGACGACGACGCACAGTGGGAGAAAATGACACAGTCGGCGTCAAAAATCGATTCCCACGCCCAATCGAAATGAAAATCAACGAAACTTGGTATACTGGGGTATTAGGTATCGCTGATCACGATCCCGTTGCGGGTTTTTTGAAAAAGAAGATGGCGGAGCCAATATGGCCGCTCGAAGTTGACAAAAACTGGAAAAATACGAATCCTACGAACGAAACACGTTGTTTATTCAAAACCTACAGCTATAACTATATATTTTATGAGTTTAGAAATGTGCATCACACTCTATAGAATGATATTCTAATGAATAGTTGTTAAAAAATTGTTGTTAACAATAAAAAAAACAACATTATTTACTAATTTTATCATTTCCGCGACAAATACTGCAAATACATGATTAATCTAACCATTAATATCTATCGGAGACGAAAATAAAGATTATTGACATAAAAAATGTTAGTAGATTGTTTATTAATAATTTGTTTAAACAATTTTTTAACAAAGTGACAGTGAAATCCCTTTCATACAATCAAATTGATCATGCTTTGTTGTAACATTACTATAAACAATTGATTGTTATTAAACAATTTGTTAACATAATAGATTTCAGTAATATTCAATAACGATAAGTGAAATTTGGAAGGTACATTGTTTTTATGACGTAGGCACCCACTAAGTAAGGATTCTTGGAAATTTCATCCCCAAGGGGGTGAAAAGGGCAACCGTTGTAAGTGAAAACCAAGGTGATATCTAATCGGGCCTAAGAGATACTAAGGAGTCCGAGAAAATACAGTTTACCCCTTTTCACCCCCTTGGGGATGAAATTTCTAAGAATCCTTACTTAGTGGGTGCCTATGTCATAAAAACAATGTACCTTCCAAATTTCACTTATCGTTATTGAATATTACTGAAATCTATTATGTTAACAAATTGTTTAATAACAATCAATTGTTTATAGTAATGTTACAACAAAGCATGATCAATTTGATTGTATGAAAGGGATTTCACTGTCACTTTGTTAAAAAATTGTTTAAACAAATTATTAATAAACAATCTATTGACATTTTTTATGTCAATAATCTTTATTTTCGTCTCCGATAGATTTCAATGGTTAGATTAATCATGTGTTTGCAGTATTTGACGCGGAAATGATAAAATTAGTAAATAATGTTGTTTTTTTTATTGTTAACAACAATTTTTTAACAACTATTCATTAGAATATCATTCTATAGAGTGTGATGCACATTTCTAAACTCATAAAATATATAGTTACAGCTGTAGGTTTTGAATAAACAACGTGTTTCGTTCGTAGGATTCGTATTTTTCCAGTTTTTGTCAACTTTGAGCGGCCATATTGGCTCCGCCATCTTCTTTTACAAAAAACCCGCAACGGAATCGTGATCAGCGATACCTAATACCCCAGTATACCAAGTTTCGTTGATTTTCATTTCGATTTGGCGTGGGAATCGATTTTTGACGCCGACTGTGTCATTTTCTCCCACTGTGCGGCAGCGGATCCGCCGCGGTTCATCTGTTTATTATACGTGGCGGCTTATGGGCAGCCTAATCTGATCCGCGTCGGATCCGCTCCGCGCCACGAATATTTGCGTTTGTCTGTGGGAGCCCTTATTCCCGAATGCCGTCTAGAAAATCAATGAATTCAATCTTATTATATCCTATTCCGTTTGCTCTTTACTATGCCGCTTTATTTTGTTACTTTGATGTTTATTGTTTGTGTTGGTTTTATTTGGAAATAGGGGATTGTAAATAACATTTATGTTGCTACTTATTATGGAATGAATATATTATAACATTATCACAGGGGCGCACAGAACGAACCAAAAAAAAAACTCGCCCGCTAACGCTCACAGCACGAGCGTCCTTTCGCTGTACAAAAGAAAAACTAAAGAAAGAAGGTTCGGCGAATATCGGAATGGGGCTAAATATCTTTAAATTCCAACACTCCCCCTAATTCGCGAACCGAAACAGAGTAATACTGACTCCAAAATACATGTTTTACAAAACAGTCTTGAATTCTTAACTACATAGTTTTAATAATTCAACGCATTTTACGTGTTTCAGTCTTGCCAGTGATTTGGTTAATATATCAGCTGCCATATCACTCGTAGACTTATACTCTACTTTAATGTGCCCTTGCTCCTGGACTTCTCTAGAAAAATGGAACCTTATATCGATATGCTTACTTCTAGCGTGGTAAATATTGTTTATACATAATGAGATTGCACTCTGGTTATCGCAAAATACTTGCGTCTCTTTAGATACAAACTTGGACTGCTTCATATGCTTTAACAGTTCTCGAAAGTACACTATTTCTCTTGTTACTTCTAAAAGAGCTATGTATTCTGACTCCATGGTGGAAAGCGCGACGCATCTTTGCTTTTTGGTCGCCCAGCTTATTGGGGCTCCGGCCAAAAATGTTACAAACCCGGAACACGAATGTCTATCTTCGAGATTTCCACCCCAATCAGAATCTACATATGCTTGTAATAATTTTTCGTCTTTTCATACCTAATACTGTAATCAGTTGTTCCTCACAAATATCTTAATACATGCTTTGCCATTTTCCAGTGCAAGATTCTTGGGTTTTCGCAAAAACGACACAGAAAGTTTATCGCAAACATTATATCTGGCCTAGTTGTATTTGCTAAATATAATAAGCTTCCTACTAGTTGCCTATATGGCTTTTCGTTCATTTCGTCTATTTCTGAATTTGTCGCCGTTTTCAAGTCTTTCACTTGTTGATTTACGTTAGCTTCCAGTGGTGTATTCGCGGTTTTACAATTTGTCATGTTGAATCGCTCAAGCAAATCTTCTATATATAAGCGTTGATTTAATTCTATTTTCCCTTTCTGACCTTGTCTTTCAACGCGAATGCCTAGGATATTTGTTACTGGCCCTAAATCATTCATCTTAAATTGCTTTTTCAGTAAATCCTTTACAGCTTTCAACTTCTCAAAATCGGCAGAGGCTATTAGTAAATCGTCTACGTAAATTATTATTATTGTATAATTCCCATCTAACTTATCAACGTACACGCACGGATTTATTTCGGACTTAATAAAATTAATACTTGTCAAGTACTTATTTAGTTTACTATACCACTCGCGACCTGCCTGTCTTAACCCATACAATGGTTTATGTAACTTGCAAACCTTGTCTTCTTCTCCTTTTTTTATGAATAATGTTGGCTGTTCCATATATATTTCATCGGACAACTCAGCCTGTGTATACGCCGAAATTACATCCATATGATGAGCGAACATCTCATTTTCGACGCAAACAGCCAAGAACGCTCTCAACATCTCAAACCTAGCTACAGGCGCAAACGTCTTATCATAATCCTGTCCTGGTATTTGCTGGTCTCCACGTGCGACCAGTCTGGCTTTAAATTTTTCAACGTTTCCATCCTGGTTTCGCTTTATCCTGTAAACCCATTTGTTTTTTAATACCTTTTTATTCGACGGTTTACTTACCAAACTCCAGGTTTTGTTGCCTTTTAGTGTATTTAGCTCGGATTTCACAGCTTCTAGTTAGAATGATTTTTCTGGCGAGTTTATTGCTTCCTTAACAGTATTTGGTACTCTACATTCCTGAATATTTGCAAGGTTAACTATATGATATAATTTTCGCGGTCTACCGCGTCGTCCGTTTCTTTCCAATTTCGGTCGTCCGCAGCCTCTGTGTGAGTTCCAGCATCAGGTTGGTTTCCTGTTCATTTCCTTCTGTTTCCTTTTCTGCTTTTTCTTCTTCTTCTCCTTGTGGATCTTCAGAATCGTCGTTGCTGTCGTCTCCGTCTGACGATTCATTCTGCTCTTCTTCCTCTTTGAGATGCTCGTGTGGCGGCTTTTCTGATTCTTCAATCAAATCGAAAGTTGAATATGGCGCTTCAGATTCTGATTTCTTCTCTTCTTTGGAGTTCATAGACTTCTGAATATTTTCTATGAAACGTACATCTCTTCGTTTTATTATTTGGCTTGTTCCTTCATTCCATAGTCTATAAGCCTTGGCCTCCTGAGAATATCCGACTAGAATATATTCCTCGCCTCTTGGTACGAACTTGTTACTTTTGTTATTTTTATTTAATGCAATGGTTCGGCTACCAAATGTTCTAAAATATCCTATGTATGGTTTCTTATTGGTCCATACTTCAATGGGAGTAACATCGTTTAACACCTTGGTTGGGCATCTATTTCTGATGTATGCGGCGGTGCACACCGCTTCAGCCCATAACGTATACGGCAAATTGGACTGTAACAACATGCAACGCGCCATTTCTACTAGCGTTTGATTTGCACGTTCGGCTACACCGTTCTGTTGCGGAGTGTGCTCGACGCTCAGCTCTCTTTCAATGCCTTCTCGTTTTAAAAATCCATTAAAATCGTGCGATAAATATTCTTTGGCGTTATCACTACGAATCTTCTTTATTTGACGACCTGTCTGTTTCTCAACACGAGCTTTGTACTCTTTGAACGCTTGAAGAATGTCTGACTTTTTCTTCAAGATTGCTAGTTCAACGTATCTACTCTTGTCGTCAATAAAAGTTGCAAAATATTTTGCTTCCCCTAGCGAACAAGTTTTAAATGGCCCACAAATGTCAGTATGTATCAAGTCCAAGACATTGCTTTCTCTTCTTGTTGACTTTTTGAATGGTAGCTGATGAATCTTTGCCTTCATGCACACTTCGCATGCTGGACTTTCATATTTAAAATCGTCTCTTAGTCCAGCCACAATTTCTTTCCTTTTGAGTTTTCTCAAGTCTTCGAAATTCAGGTGACCCATTCTTTGATGCCATTTCATTAGATTCTCATTGCACTGTTTAGAGATCATAGCTGATTGTATTTGATGTTCTTTTATTATATATAAGCCATTTTCCATTGTTGCTTTCATTACCGCTGATCCATCTTTGCGTCTCACAACTGCATGATTTTCCTGAAATACTACAGTATATCCATTACTTGTAATACTCGACACAGATAATAAATTGCTTTTAAATTCTGGAACATACATTGCTTGCTGCAATTTAATGTTCTTAGGTTCGTTGGGAGTTTTTATGTTTATGTTTATTTCTCCCTGTCCCTGTGAAATAACGCTGTCATCTGCAGTTGTATATACTTTTGTCTTCTCACTACTGTCTATGTTGTTGAATTTCTTCTCATCGTAGCACATGTGTGTGCTCGTTCCACTATCCAAGCACCAAATTCCTCCACTTCGTGTGGTCGTATTGAAAGCACTTGCTGTGAATGCATCCTGTATCATTTTTTTATCTTCTAACCTCGCTTTTGATCTGCAATTTTTAGCCATATGTCCTAATTTACCACATGTAAAACATTTAAAATCAAATTTCTTTCCTTGCTCGCTACGTGTAGTATTTCTTTGCATTCCTTTCTTATATGATTTTCTTTTACTTGACAATAATGCTTCTTCTGCAGTGCCTTCTTGTTCTTTGGTATTTTCAGCCCGTCTGGACTCCTCTTCCAATATTTTGTTTTTCAATTCTTCCAGCGATGGCATTTGCTCTCTTGATTCTATCGCTATACACAAAGTTTCGTAATCATGAGGGAACGAGTTTAATAACCAAATAGACAATAAATTTTCTGGCAATTTTAGTTCACACTCCTCAAGCTGCTCTGTTATATTCATAAATTCGTTTATGAATTGTGTCATGCTTTGGTTTGATGTTTTCTTTAAACGGTAAAGCTGCTTAAACAGGACACATTGCCTCATGGGGCTGTTAGATTCATATTTTTCTTTCAATACTTGCCATGCGTCTGCGGAGGTATTTGCTCTTTTAACGTAATTGTATTGGTCAGGTTGCACGCTGAGAATAATTGAATCCAGAGCCTTCTCGTCTTTCGTGACCCACTCGTTATTGTTTTCTTCAGGTCTTGAAATGCTTCCATCTACGTACCCCCATAATTCGTTGTACCGGAGTACACTTTTCATTTGAATTTTCCATGTGTCGTAATTCGAAGAGCTTAACTTCTGAACATGCTCTACCCTTCCGATATTCATTTTCGGTCTCTTTGTTCGAACACGTGGCACGTGGCTAACCTCACTTCACAGCCAATCACTTTTTCCCCGTTTTATTATTTCCTCACACAGGTCCCATAATTTCCTGGGTCCCTGGGCCCATAACCTGTTAGTTTTATTTGGAAATAGGGGATTGTAAATAAAGTTTATGTTGCTACTTATTATGGAATGAATATATTATAACATTATCACACGGGCGCACAGAACGAACCAAAAAAAAAACTCTCGCCCGCTAACGCTCACAGCACGAGCGTCCTCTCGCTGTGCAAAAGAAAAACTAAAGAAAGAAGGTTCGGCGAATATCGGAATGCGCTCATCTTTAAATTCCAACAGTTTGTAATCGTTTTGCGAAAGGGACAAAATCTATAAAAATATATTACAACTAGAAAAAAATATAAAAGTTAGAAATATAAAAAGTCATACCTTTGTACTGGTACACGTTGGGTATATTTTATACAGTGCTGTTCACTTAAATAGCTTCAGATATAAATATGTTTGTTCGGATAAATAAGAAAAAGATTTTATGCAATGTTTTGATTCTACAAGTTAGTCCATGTAATATGGACTGGTAGATGGCATCTGTTTATTAGGGTGGAGTGAAAAAACTTTCTTTCGATAATCAAATTCTAATAGTGCGGAAAAGTTGCCTACTTGGCCCAATAAAACGTGTAAAAAATTCAGCTCGATCGGACAATTTCTTCTGTGTGCACCAAAGGTCTTAACTTTCAAAATTTTAGTAAAAGACTTAAGAAAGTTCAACTTTCTTCAGTTGGTGGATTCTACCTTTTTTTTTACCCAGGACTATATTTGTTGCGTAAATGAAGCAAAGAAACACCCGTGGCTGGTTTCGGAACGACAGGAATGGCCTGTCGGCACTGTAAACTATAAAAAAAATGCAGCTTTTCTACTACTTGCCGCGCCTTGTCAACAGACAAGGTTGATCTTGAGTCGGTAGCCCCCAGAGCTTAGCATGCAGTCCCCGTCGGCCAGCTCGTCACGGGAGATTGTGCAGTGTGGGCACAAGCTCCGTTTTCTGTTGTAACAAATATTTCCACTGCTTGCCACCAGCACAGTGAAACTCTGCTATTCCGTTTTGTTCCATTGTGCTGTGAAGACTTTGTCAGTCTACTGTCTGAGCGTAGTTCACACGCCTTTAAGTATGGCCCAATCAAATTTTTCTCTTCGCCACACTTTTGTCTGTCCCCATTTTGGTAATCCAAAAGATTTATGGCTCACCCAACTCCCCACGTATGAGGACGTACTCAGATGCTGTGCTCGTGAGAAACGTAGTTTGGGTATTGATTCGGGTGGAAACAGAAAACCGTCCTTTTCAATTATTGTTGAGAGAGTAACGAACAAGGTTATCAGTCTTTATGAAAAGGCATCTATTCCTTCTGTTTCGTATACACGCGTCGTAAAACTAATCACAGAATACCATAAAAAATACAGAAAGGTCATAAAGTACACTTACAAGGCCGGCAGAAGCTCAGCTTTACAGAAAAACATTGATTGTTTCAAAGCAACTGCTAATTATTTATTTGACATCGCCACTTGTAAATGACGTGATTTCCAGTCCTGTTCTTGTCCGACGGATCGAAAGGTTCCTCAGAAGGAACAGGCTTTTCTTCTTGACCAGCGAGGGGACCAAGTCGATCGCATCGGAGGCGTTGACATTCCTGAAACAATAAAGCTTATAAACAGAGCTAACCGTCATAAGAAAATACAAAATATATATGCGGGAGTACCTACGTCAGAAGATGAACCTCCCTGCTCCACTAGGCAACAACCTTTACTATGTTTATCTGAATCTGAAATTTCAGAAAGCGAATCGAGTGATTTTGACGACCCTTACTCAGCACCATCAAAGCCTTCTCAAATGAGAGTGAATTTGAAAGAGACGGCACTTACTAGTCAAAAGTATAGCGTTAGTGATAGAGCGACAGCGATGATAGCCACTTCAGTGCTTAAAGATGTTGGTCTAGTATCTCGAGATGCCCCTGATCTAGTTACAGATCGAAGTAAAATAAGGCGAGAAAAGAGTAAGGTTCGGGAAGAGATGAAATTACAAGCGCAACAACATGCTACCCCACCTAAAAGGACTGTAGTTTTATGGTAGAAGAGACGACACTCACTCAGGTCAAACAAGGAGCGAAGCTTTATCGACGCACTGTAAAAGAGGAGCACATTTCAATAATATCCGAACCTGGATCAAAGTACTTAGGACTAGTTAGGACACGTAGTACCGAAATCAGGGAGTGCACGGGATATTTGCGATGGCATTTACGAATTGGTCTTGAAGGAAACAGATTTGAACGAGCTTGTGGTCGTAGGGTCTGATGGCACTGTTATTAATACGGGAGTAAAAGGTGGTGTAATCTGGTGCCTCGAAAACCAGCTTAGTTGATCGCTTCATTGGATAATATGCCTTCTTTACTTTGACGAGCTTCCATTTCGGAGTCCCTTCGAGTTTATTGATGGAAGCACATCTGGGCTAAAGTTATTTGCTGGGCTAATAGGTGTTCGACTTAAAAACGATGAAAGCCTCCCAGTAGTTTCCTATAAAGCCATTCAATGCTCCTTACCTAATGTGTGACTTGTAGATCTGAGTTAGGACCAGAAGTACATGCTGGACATTTCTAAGGCAATTCAATCCGGTAGTTGCCCGCCTGACCTCAGCTGTCGTAACCCAGGTATCCTTAACCACGCTCGTTGGCTGACCTGTGCAAATAGAACACTACGTTTATACATATCCACTGAAAAACCGACGACAGAGCTGAAAGATATTGTGACATACATACTTAAGGTTTATGTGCCTATGTGGTTTGCTATAAGATGCAACGGCTCTATTAAAGACTGATGAAAGGTAATTAAAACAGTGGCCAGCAGTAGAGAATGAAATAGCTTTGGTTTATTCAACGTAAGTAACTAAAGTGGACCACTTGAACTATAAAATAATAATACTGAAACAATATAATATAAAGGAAAAGTAATATACGTAAAAGCATGTGTCGCCACATTGCACGTTAAGAGAGAACAGCCGAAATTCCAGCACACGCGCCAGAGAGAAGAGTTCATGCGCATGCGCACGATACCGCCCCTACATACATACACACACACACACACACACACACACACACACACACACACACACACACACACACACACACACACACAGATATGTGAGCAGAGTCATTCTCATGGGGATGAGATTGCATTCTTTCAACACTCCGCCTCAAGCTCATGCGCCATGCAGTATAAACAAATAATGCACTTCAATCATTCACTCATGCCTAGCTCCTTTCGGAATTTCATGAACTTATTTCTAGCTAAAGCCTTTGTCAATATATCCGCCGTTTGATCTTCTGTAGATATATACTTGACAATTATTTTCATACTACTATAAAGATCTTTGATAAAGCTATATTTAATATCTACGTGTCTCAAACGCTGATTGTCCTGTTTGGACAAAGACGCAATACAGGATTGGTTATCTTCATACATTTTTAACGGCTTCTTAGTTTCTATCCCGAATGTAGTTAAGAGAGGTTTTAACCATAAATATTTCAAGGCGCAGGTAGCGAGTGATATATATTCTGCCTCGGTTGAGGACAATGACACACAACTTTGTTTCTTGATCGTCCAACAAATAGTGTTTCCATATAGTTTATATAAATGACCTGACGTGGATTTTCTATCTTCGGAATTTGCCCAATCCGCATCAGCGTACGCGGATAATGGAGAATCAAGATTTCCTTCCGATTTAGTATACAACAAACCGTAATTCAAGGTACCCTTGATATAGCGCAATATTCTTCTCAAACCCTTCCAATGAGATTCTTTGGGATCAGACTGAAAACGGCTAAAATAATTGACAGTGTAACAGAGATCGGGTCTAGTAGATTGCGTTGCATACAGCAAGCATCCGACCAATTCCCTGTAAGGCATCTTTCCGTTCAATGGTAAGTCTTCCGATCTCTCCGTGGAATTAATTTCCATAGGTGTACTTATCGGCTTACAATCCGATATATTGAATCTTTTGAGCAATCTCTCAAAGTATGAATGTTGACTTAAAAACATACCTCTATCAGTTCTGGTTATCTTAATTCCTAGAAACAAACGCAGTTCTCCTAAATCTTTCATCTTAAATCTATTTTTCAAAAGACTTTTAACTTTCTGCATTTTGACAGTATCACTTCCTGCCAAGATAATGTCATCCACATATAGTAATATATACATTTTCGCATTTCCATATTTAAGAACATAAAGACATTGGTCCCCGATCGCAGGTGTAAAACCTAAACTCTTAACGAATTTATCGAACGTTAGATTCCAAGCACGAGAGGCTTGTTTTAAACCATATAATGACTTATTTAATTTTGCCACTTTACCTGTGTTACGTATGTGGAATTTTCCCATACGCCGCTCTCAACCATTTTTCGAGCTCGCGTCCGCGAAGGGAAAACGCCCTAAAATCCTTTCGCTTATCACACACCACTAATGGAAGTCAAGATCCCGACCAGCTGGATCACGACCGTGAGAACGGGAGTGACACGACGGCGACCCCGAAGGATTTCCTTATATGGAGATTCCTAACGAGTCCCCACTCATTTTTGGGACTATATAAACCCTTTGGTTTCAACCCTCGTCGGTTCAAAGCAGTACAGTCACGCGCAGAGTAACGTCGTGTCACGCTCGTACAGAGTTGGTTAAAATCCAGTAAGATCGGGCTCGAGTCTCCTTACGAATCAACAGTTAACCTCATAGAATCCGCGAGTTCGGTTTATATTCTATTTGGCACTTTGAAATAGCCACTCTTACGCCCCGCATCGCCAATGCGTTAACACCGTGCAACTATTGGTAAACTACACATTTTATCGTATTATTTAATCGCGACACTTACATTTGTACAATAATTAGTTATTGAATATACGAATGGTGTTCACGTTGTAAATCGAGTAGATTCGTTAAACCCATCTCTTAGCCAGCGATCCTTATAATATTAGTAGCACTCACTCACTGATACAACTTTACCGCTCGAGTTGTATCAAACTTTAATTAAGAGTTACGAGGCATCACTAACATTTCCCGCGACTCCCTGATTTCACATCAGGTTCGTTCGCAAACCTTCCACCAAAACAAAGAATCTTCTCCAACCCAGTGGCTCCCTGATTTCACATCAGGTTCGTTCGCAAACCTTTCACCAAAACAAGGAATCTTCTCCAACCCAGTGGCTCCCCGATTTCGCATCGGGTTCGTCCACGAAACTTCACCCCTCCTACGGCTCCCTGATTTCGCATCAGGTTCGTCCGCGTGTGAATCCATCCTAGAGGCTCCCTGATTTCGCATCAGGTTCGTCCTCGCTTCCGATAATCCTAGCGGCTCCCTGCTTTCGCATCAGGTTCGTCCGCACTCTAACTAACAAACTCATAAACCGTATTCCTTGGGAAATACCCTTCTCGCCGGCCTCTAGCGTTGCCGCAGCCCCGGCTCGTAGCACCTGATTCGTGCAAACCCTTGGGAATTTTTACATAGACGTCTTCATGTAAATTTCCATGAAGATATGCGTTCTTAACATCTAACTGACAAGTCATTAGGTCCTCGTGATTTATGATCACAATTCTTAACGTCGTCAAACTTGCAACTGGTGCATATGTTGCGTCATAATTAAAACCCCTTTTCTGAACACAACTTTTCACTACTAACCTTGCTTTGAAATTATCGACATTGTCAATTTCGTTGTGTTTCACCCTGAAAACCCATTTCGTGTCTATCGCCCTTCCTTTTTCAGGTAGGTTACACAACGACCATGTGTCATTTTCGACTATCGCATTGACTTCTTCCTGAACAGCTTGAAGCCATTCTTCTTTGTCGTCTCGTAAAAAAATGTCATCATAGGTGTCAGGATCATCGTCCATGTACGTTTCTGCATTGAAGGCCAATGCCGCGTAGTCACTCATCCAGACGGGTTCCTTTCTCGTACGCGTGCTCCTGCGTACTTCATCTTCGCTCGATCCTGAAGGTTCAGCGAATTCTTCTGCCGATTCGTAATTCTCCAAAGAGATTACGTCTTCTTCCTGCGCGTCGTCCGCTGTCTCCTGCGATTGTGGATGGATTCCTGGTAGTCATTGATCTTCGGGTGATTCAAAACGGGTTTCATCGAATCTCACATCTTTCCCGATAAGTATACGTTTAGTTTCCGGACACCAAAGCCTGTATCCGTTGATGCAATATCCAACCATGATGCATTTTTTAACTCTTGAGTCAAATTTTCCAGCAACCAATTCCTTGGGTAAATGCAAATATTGCCAGACAGCCGAAAATTTTTAGCTTTTGCAACCTCGGTTTCTCTCCATACCACATGGTTGCTGGTAAGCTGTCCTTTATTGCAGTAGTTGGCATTCTGTTAATCAAATACACAGCAGTCAAAACAGCTTTTGACCAGAATTCCTTTTTTAATTAACTGTTTAGCAACAAACATCTGGCCTTTTCGCAAATGTTTCTGTTCATGCGTTCGGTCACGCCATTTTGCTGTGGCGTATATCTTACTCCATAAAAAAACTTCAAAAAAGTAAAAAAATTACGCCAAGTACATGAAATCAAATCAATCACAAAAAATAGAAGATAATAATAAATCACAAAAAATAGAAGATAATAATAATTAGAAAATAAAAAAAAGATGTGAAATCAAAATGAGCTGCAAGTACATAAAGGTGCTTTCCAACTGTGCTTAAGATGACACAACTACATATACACAGCTAAAATGCTGTGTTCATACATTCCATTACTTATATCGCGGACATTTTAATTAATCCATTTAAAAACATTGTCGTAAACTAATAGCTTTACAAAATTAATGATATACAAAAATTGCGCCAATTATAACAAGTAGTAAGTCTAGGCCGATTCTAACCCAGGTCCTCTGAGGGGAGCGCGGGGGCGGGGGGAAGTGAGGGCGCGCGTGGGAGCGCGGTGGGGGGAACTTTAGGCGCGGGGACAGCGGGGAGTGGGAGACTGGTTGCGCGCGCACGAGCCGCGGAGTGGGGGAAGCCATAATCGTGGAGGGGATCAGTCCAGGCCGAGCGGTCGCGGAGACCTCTCCAGATCTGGCTCGCCGTCAGAAATTTTTTCAGAGGGAGGGAATGAACCCCGAAATTTTTTCATACCTAACCGAGAGAGGGACGGCCTTGGCCCACCCCCGAAAATTCTTTCACCCCTGGCCCACACCGATTTAGCGAACCAATATGCAGCAGAGAAATAATAATTTATCAGAAATTGTTTCGAGCGACGTTTTACAAATCACATATTCGGGGAGGGAAAGAGATAGCACTACATAGTGGTACAAGCTACATTCTGAGAGAGGGATAGAGATAGCACTACATAGTGGTACAAGCTAAATTCGGTGGAGGGAAAGAGACAGCAGTGGTACAATCGCATGCATTCTAAAGCTAAAATTTTTCAAAATGTTTTTTCAATCTTAGCGTCGCAGCGTATCGCGCGATCTCGCGTAATTTGACTTCCCTGGAGCAGCTGCGCGAGATGATGTCATTTGGCGGCGCGAGAAACGCTCGAATGAAAATTTTTCAGAGGGGGCACTGACCCCCGAAAATCTTTTTCACACCTAACCGAGCGAGGGAATGACCTTGGCCCACCCCCGAAAATTTTTTCACACCTGGCCCACACCGATCTAGCGAACCAATATGCAGCAGAAATTTTTCCCCCAGCGCAGAGAAATAATAATTTTGATCAGAAATTGTTTCGAGCGATGTCGGGAAAGATCGACGTTTTACAAACCATATATTCGGGGACGGGAAAGAGGGAGAGAGAGAGAGAGACGGCACAAGCACAGTTATTTTAAAGCTAAATTCGGGGAGGGAAAGAGACAGTGGTACAATCGCATGCATTCTAAAGCTAACAGTATTTCAAATGTTTTTCAATCTTAATATCGCAGCGTATCGCGCGATCGTGTGTAATTTGACTCCTCTGGAGCAGCCGTGCGGGATAACGTCATTTGGCGGCGCGAAGAAGGCGCGAATCATAGAATTATGCGATGTCAGCTGAAATTTTTTTCCAAACCAATAGACACTTTATCCCCAACGCAGAAAAATAATAATTTCATGAATAAACGATCAAGCGAACCATTCTGTAGTAAACAGACATATTTTTTCCAACGCAGAGAAATAATTTTCAAACAAATATGTAACAAGCATTCTAAAGTTAGCATGTTTTTAAAGCGTTCAGATTTAGCGTCGCAGCGTATCGCGCGATGACACGACGCGAAGAACGCGTGAACGAAATATAATACTATTTAAAACGTTGAATCTTAGAATTAGGTGGTGAGGAAAGAATGAGGGTAAATAAAATAGAGACATAATATGTTTTAAATGATAATATATTGTTACAGGCAAAGAATATGAAAATAGAATAATAATAATTTAACATTTTTCTGCCTACGAGCATCAGCTAGAATATCATTGATGGCACATGCTAACAGTTCGCAATCTACAAGATAATCCTCCTCGTAATATTCGCTATCACGTATGATTTTAGCAGCACGACGCGTATCTAATGTTTCGCAGGCAACATCGCTCTGTTGTAGCACGTTAACAAAATTTAAAAATTTCATCCGCACATCTTGTGCAGTTTCATACAACCGCAGATACACATAGGCTATACACAGATCAAGATTAAATAAAAATGTTACAGTATTCAGTTTGAAATACAGCGGCTTAGTATCTAGTGTTATCTTTACAATCAGAGAATCATAGAAAGAATTATGTGGAGTCGATAGAAATTCGTGAGGAGAGGTCTTATGCTACTGCATAAAAATTTAATTCTAGCTAAATAAAAAATCATAAACATTAATGAAATTAAAAATCTTATAAACATAATTCTTAAATACCCAGCTATAACAATTAATGAAAATCTACCTCTAAAATACTCAGTATTAAATCCAGACACCAATTCTGATTCCCCCTCCACTAAATCTGGCTCAATTAATAATCAAATTAAAAACATTAAATAAATTGGAATTAAAATTAAATATAAATAGAATATAAAAATATAAAATAAAAAGAGAAATAGAAAAATATAAAAAAGAAAAAATATAATAATAATTTAATTTATTGCTCATTTTCGTGTTACAATTGAACGATCATATACTCTTTTCATTTCATTCCCGCGATTGTGTCAGTGTCCAACCCTTCTAATGTATCCTGCTGTGTCTTAACAATTTTTCTATTTTACAAGTGTTTCCTAATCTATTCTATGCTGTATAAGCTTCTTTTATCACTTTCCAGTTCTTTCCATCTTTTCCTTCTCCCTATTATCTCCTGTAAAATAGCCAAGTTTTTCCTTCTCTTCTTTCCAATTCCCACCACTCTCTCCACGTACTTCACATGCTTCAATCACGTGTTCCACTCTTTCTTCCACTTTCTTATAAAGCCTAAATACTCTTTCTTCTCTCTTTAGCCAATATTTGCATGCCCTTGTTTCACTACTTTTTAATTTTTCCCCCCAATAGTATTTCGGCTTATCTCCGGGTTTCCTTGCCACCTCTCTTAATTCTCTTAGGAACTTTGACTCTTTTACTTTCGTCTCTCTCTCTTGTTCTTGGATGTCTTTACTTATCTGCTCTATTTTGATCGACACTTCTTTCCCATTTAATCTTCTTCTTTCCAATTCTTCATTTGACCATCCTCTCCCTTCCAAGAATTTGATTCTCATTCTTTCCCTTTTCATAACTTCATTTCCTCTCATTAGACTTCTCCCACTTTCATATCTTATCAATCCTTCTTCCGAGTTTATTAGCCTCTCTTCAAACTTCATTGCTCATTCTCCCATTTCAATTGCTATGCCATCTCTTCCTGTTTCTTTTAACAGCCAGTATGTTGGTGTTGATCTCTCCAATTTCATTATCCACCGCATGTATTTCACCTGCAATTATTATAATTAATATAAATTGTATTAATCTTGAAATTAAAAGAGCTAATTATAAATTATTTTTTTATGTGGAATAATAATTATAAATTTATAATTAGTGGTGATATGTTATTTGATTTTATTGATATCTAGTTTTTAAATGAATTTATTCATATATTTAATTAATTATGAAAAGTATTTTTATTTTTGTTAAATATAACAAATTTATGGGATTATCTACACATTTATATTATTATTATTGATTTGATGTATTTAAGAATTGTAATTTTAAAATTTAATTTCATTTAAGATAATTTAATAATTTATTTCATTGATAAAAAATTTAAGAATTTTGGTGCAATTTTTTAAATAAATTATATAAATGAATTATGCGTAGGGTATAATGATAAAATTAATAACTAATTTAGTGAATATATTTTTTAGATAAAAATGAACAAAAGGAATTCTGCAAATTAAAAATATTCACCTGTTTATCAAAAAACATGTCTTTATGTTTAATAATTTAAAGTCTGCTCTGCCCAATGAATTATTTTTAAGTGGCTGCAGTATATTGACTACATGGTAGCATACAAAGGTAGCATAATAATTAGTCTTTTTATTGAAGGCTTGAATGAATGAGATGATGAAATATTTCCTGTCTCTAGATTAAACTGTTAATTTAAATTTTAAGTAAAAATGCTTAGATTTTTTCTATGGGACGAGAAGACCCTATAGAATTTTATAATTTATTTTAGGAATAAGTTTTAATAAAATTAAGTAATTTATTGGGAGGATATTTAAAATTATTTAACTTTAAAAAATTTATCCAATTATTTTTGTTTCAAAAGATAGTTTCTTAAAAATTGTTAGATTTAATTACTTTGGGGATAACAGCGTAATATCTTTGGAGAGATCATATTTATGAAGATGATTGCGACCTCGATGTTGAATTAGGATATAATTTAAATGCAGCAGTTTAAATATTAAGTCTGTTCGACTTTTAATATCTTACATGATTTCAGTTCAGATCGACGTGAGCCAGATCGGTATCTATCTATATTTATCTAATAAATTTTTGTACGAAAGGATTTAATTTATAAATTATTTTTTGCTATTTTCAATAAAAATTGGAATTTTATATTTATTAAGAATAGGTGTTTACCCTGTGATAATTGTTGGTTGGTTGGGCTTCAAATTCTAATTATTCAATATTAGGAGCGATTGGATCAATTTCACAGTCAGTTTCTTATGAAGTCAGTTTATTTTTAACAATATTTTCCGTAATTTTATTAATTGAAAGTTATTCATTATTGGATTTATATAAATATCAATATGACATTAAATTTATTTTAATTTTAATCCCAATACTACGACAAGAAAACCGCGGATAGGTCTTTTAAAATCGGAGACCAAGTGCTACTGCACGACGAGACGTTAATGAATAACTTTCAATTAATAAAATTACGGAAAATATTGTTAAAAATAAACTGACTTCATAAGAAACTGACTGTGAAATTGATCCAATCGCTCCTAATATTGAATAATTAGAATTTGAAGCCCAACCAACCAACAATTATCACAGGGTAAACACCTATTCTTAATAAATATAAAATTCCAATTTTTATTGAAAATAGCAAAAAATAATTTATAAATTAAATCCTTTCGTACAAAAATTTATTAGATAAATATAGATAGATACCGATCTGGCTCACGTCGATCTGAACTGAAATCATGTAAGATATTAAAAGTCGAACAGACTTAATATTTAAACTGCTGCATTTAAATTATATCCTAATTCAACATCGAGGTCGCAATCATCTTCATAAATATGATCTCTCCAAAGATATTACGCTGTTATCCCCAAAGTAATTAAATCTAACAATTTTTAAGAAACTATCTTTTGAAACAAAAATAATTGGATAAATTTTTTAAAGTTAAATAATTTTAAATATCCTCCCAATAAATTACTTAATTTTATTAAAACTTATTCCTAAAATAAATTATAAAATTCTATAGGGTCTTCTCGTCCCATAGAAAAAATCTAAGCATTTTTACTTAAAATTTAAATTAACAGTTTAATCTAGAGACAGGAAATATTTCATCATCTCATTCATTCAAGCCTTCAATAAAAAGACTAATTATTATGCTACCTTTGTATGCTACCATGTAGTCAATATACTGCAGCCACTTAAAAATAATTCATTGGGCAGAGCAGACTTTAAATTATTAAACATAAAGACATGTTTTTTGATAAACAGGTGAATATTTTTAATTTGCAGAATTCCTTTTGTTCATTTTTATCTAAAAAATATATTCACTAAATTAGTTATTAATTTTATCATTATACCCTACGCATAATTCATTTATATAATTTATTTAAAAAATTGCACCAAAATTCTTAAATTTTTTATCAATGAAATAAATTATTAAATTATCTTAAATGAAATTAAATTTTAAAATTACAATTCTTAAATACATCAAATCAATAATAATAATATAAATGTGTAGATAATCCCATAAATTTGTTATATTTAACAAAAATAAAAATACTTTTCATAATTAATTAAATATATGAATAAATTCATTTAAAAACTAGATATCAATAAAATCAAATAACATATCACCACTAATTATAAATTTATAATTATTATTCCACATAAAAAAATAATTTATAATTAGCTCTTTTAATTTCAAGATTAATACAATTTATATTAATTATAATAATTGCAGGTGAAATACATGCGGTGGATAATGAAATTGGAGAGATCAACACCAACATACTGGCTGTTAAAAGAAACAGGAAGAGATGGCATAGCAATTGAAATGGGAGAATGAGCAATGAAGTTTGAAGAGAGGCTAATAAACTCGGAAGAAGGATTGATAAGATATGAAAGTGGGAGAAGTCTAATGAGAGGAAATGAAGTTATGAAAAGGGAAAGAATGAGAATCAAATTCTTGGAAGGGAGAGGATGGTCAAATGAAGAATTGGAAAGAAGAAGATTAAATGGGAAAGAAGTGTCGATCAAAATAGAGCAGATAAGTAAAGACATCCAAGAACAAGAGAGAGAGACGAAAGTAAAAGAGTCAAAGTTCCTAAGAGAATTAAGAGAGGTGGCAAGGAAACCCGGAGATAAGCCGAAATACTATTGGGGGGAAAAATTAAAAAGTAGTGAAACAAGGGCATGCAAATATTGGCTAAAGAGAGAAGAAAGAGTATTTAGGCTTTATAAGAAAGTGGAAGAAAGAGTGGAACACGTGATTGAAGCATGTGAAGTACGTGGAGAGAGTGGTGGGAATTGGAAAGAAGAGAAGGAAAAACTTGGCTATTTTACAGGAGATAATAGGGAGAAGGAAAAGATGGAAAGAACTGGAAAGTGATAAAAGAAGCTTATACAGCATAGAATAGATTAGGAAACACTTGTAAAATAGAAAAATTGTTAAGACACAGCAGGATACATTAGAAGGGTTGGACACTGACACAATCGCGGGAATGAAATGAAAAGAGTATATGATCGTTCAATTGTAACACGAAAATGAGCAATAAATTAAATTATTATTATATTTTTTCTTTTTTATATTTTTCTATTTCTCTTTTTATTTTATATTTTTATATTCTATTTATATTTAATTTTAATTCCAATTTATTTAATGTTTTTAATTTGATTATTAATTGAGCCAGATTTAGTGGAGGGGAATCAGAATTGGTGTCTGGATTTAATACTGAGTATTTTAGAGGTAGATTTTCATTAATTGTTATAGCTGGGTATTTAAGAATTATGTTTATAAGATTTTTAATTTCATTAATGTTTATGATTTTTTATTTAGCTAGAATTAAATTTTTATGCAGTAGCATAAGACCTCTCCTCACGAATTTCTATCGACTCCACATAATTCTTTCTATGATTCTCTGATTGTAAAGATAACACTAGATACTAAGCCGCTGTATTTCAAACTGAATACTGTAACATTTTTATTTAATCTTGATCTGTGTATAGCCTATGTGTATCTGCGGTTGTATGAAACTGCACAAGATGTGCGGATGAAATTTTTAAATTTTGTTAACGTGCTACAACAGAGCGATGTTGCCTGCGAAACATTAGATACGCGTCGTGCTGCTAAAATCATACGTGATAGCGAATATTACGAGGAGGATTATCTTGTAGATTGCGAACTGTTAGCATGTGCCATCAATGATATTCTAGCTGATGCTCGTAGGCAGAAAAATGTTAAATTATTATTATTCTATTTTCATATTCTTTGCCTGTAACAATATATTATCATTTAAAACATATTATGTCTCTATTTTATTTACCCTCATTCTTTCCTCACCACCTAATTCTAAGATTCAACGTTTTAAATAGTATTATATTTCGTTCACGCGTTCTTCGCGTCGTGTCATCGCGCGATACGCTGCGACGCTAAATCTGAACGCTTTAAAAACATGCTAACTTTAGAATGCTTGTTACATATTTGTTTGAAAATTATTTCTCTGCGTTGGAAAAAATATGTCTGTTTACTACAGAATGGTTCGCTTGATCGTTTATTCATGAAATTATTATTTTTCTGCGTTGGGGATAAAGTGTCTATTGGTTTGGAAAAAAATTTCAGCTGACATCGCATAATTCTATGATTCGCGCCTTCTTCGCGCCGCCAAATGACGTTATCCCGCACGGCTGCTCCAGAGGAGTCAAATTACACACGATCGCGCGATACGCTGCGATATTAAGATTGAAAAACATTTGAAATACTGTTAGCTTTAGAATGCATGCGATTGTACCACTGTCTCTTTCCCTCCCCGAATTTAGCTTTAAAATAACTGTGCTTGTGCCGTCTCTCTCTCTCTCTCCCTCTTTCCCGTCCCCGAATATATGGTTTGTAAAACGTCGATCTTTCCCGACATCGCTCGAAACAATTTCTGATCAAAATTATTATTTCTCTGCGCTGGGGGAAAAATTTCTGCTGCATATTGGTTCGCTAGATCGGTGTGGGCCAGGTGTGAAAAAATTTTCGGGGGTGGGCCAAGGTCATTCCCTCGCTCGGTTAGGTGTGAAAAAGATTTTCGGGGGTCAGTCCCCCCTCTGAAAAATTTTCATTCGAGCGTTTCTCGCGCCGCCAAATGACATCATCTCGCGCAGCTGCTCCAGGGGAGTCAAATTACGCGAGATCGCGCGATACGCTGCGACGCTAAGATTGAAAAAACATTTTGAAAAATTTTAGCTTTAGAATGCATGCGATTGTACCACTGCTGTCTCTTTCCCTCCACCGAATTTAGCTTGTACCACTATGTAGTGCTATCTCTATCCCTCTCTCAGAATGTAGCTTGTACCACTATGTAGTGCTATCTCTTTCCCTCCCCGAATATGTGATTTGTAAAACGTCGCTCGAAACAATTTCTGATAAATTATTATTTCTCTGCTGCATATTGGTTCGCTAAATCGGTGTGGGCCAGGGGTGAAAGAATTTTCGGGGGTGGGCCAAGGCCGTCCCTCTCTCGGTTAGGTATGAAAAAATTTCGGGGTTCATTCCCTCCCTCTGAAAAAATTTCTGACGGCGAGCCAGATCTGGAGAGGTCTCCGCGACCGCTCGGCCTGGACTGATTCCCTCCACGATTATGGCTTCCCCCACTCCGCGGCTCGTGCGCGCGCAACCAGTCTCCCACTCCCCGCTGTCCCCGCGCCTAAAGTTCCCCCCACCGCGCTCCCACGCGCGCCCTCACTTCCCCCCGCCCCCGCGCTCCCCTCAGAGGACCTGGGTTAGAATCGGCCTAGACATACTACTATAACATTGGCTATTTATACAAAGAGAAAAATGTATTAAATAATATTAAGCAGATATATTTTTATACAAATAAATATTTTAATACGAATAAATATTTTATTCTTTTATCCGGAGGGTCCAATGGGACCCTCCGGAATATCAAACTACACATGTTATTTCTTATTAGTACTACTACTAGATGCTAACAAGATGAAAACCTTATTTAGGAGCATATCCCGAGTTGTATACGAATTAAATTATGGGTCAAAATGGACCCTGCATCCAATGTGTTGTTAAAATATCCACCAGGCAAGGGTTACTTCATATGGTTACTTCATATAAATTACTTCATATGGTTTTCATATCTATACATCTCATATTATACATCTAACTTAATTTATATTCAGTGACTACAAAACGTTCCAGCTACACCAAGCAATCACACTGCACCATACAGTCGACAACCTTAAATATATTCGGGTGGCTCGAAACATTCGAGTTACTCGAAACATATGAGCTGCTTGAACAAATCGAGCTACCCGAAACACATTAGAGCGGCTCGAAAAAATCGAGCTACCCGGAACATTCAGGTTACCCGAAACCGTTCGGGTCTCAGCTCGGCTCGAAAAACCGAGTCCCGCTTGGTTTCAACTTCAAGCTAATCGAATGTTTCGAGTCTCGAAACAGCTCTATTATAGGTTACTCCTATTAGTTGGTAGCAGCTTAATCGCTCAGTGAGGGCAAGGTCTTGTGGAACCGTAGAACTGAAACTCTGCCAAGACTTGCCTCACGGCAACTGAACGTTACACCAATATAAACATTAGGGTGGAGTGAAAACAACTTTCTTTCGATGATCAAATTCTAATAGTGCGGAAAAGTTGCCTACTTAGCCCAATAAAACGTGTAAAAAATTTCAGCTCGATCGGATAATTTCTTCTGTGTGCACCAAAGGCCTTAACTTTCAAAATTTTAGTATAAAACTTAAGAAAGTTGAACTTTCTTCAGCTGGTGGATTCTACCTTTTTTTTACGCAGGACAATATTTGTTGCGTAAATGAAGCAAAGAAACGCCCGTGGCTGGTTTCGGAACGACAGGAATGGCCTGTCGACACTGTAAACTATCAAAAAATGCATCTCTTCGCCCACTTTCCTAACGAAACAAGTGGCGCAGAACCCACCACGCGGAGGTAGCTGTACGGCGGGCTCCTTGTTTTTGTGTTGTTGTTTGTATTTTATATTTTTATTTTGTTTCTTTAAATACTTTTATTGTTTTTTGTGACGTATTTTCATATTTTTATTTTCCAGAGCGAGAAACTGCGCTTGTTATAGCTGTTATTGGTGTGCAAACTTTACAGCGAGAACTGATTCCTCGTTTCAAAATTTGGCATCGATTGACGGGACAACAATGTACACCGAATGAAACCGTCCCTTGCATCGCTGCCGCACACTTGACAGGATGCTTCGGTCACGAGTTTTACCATGCGTTCGACTGCAAGGGTGTGGCAGGGATACTTAAGAAATTCCCAATCTAGAAACAAGCTGTTGCTCGACAATTTTTCTGATAGCTCTTGATTAGTTACTTGGTTGAGAATTGGAGGTGACTTGATTCGGATAGAGGACCAATCGATTATTTTATAATAGTCGTCTGCGGAGAAGTTGATTTCCGGAAGTGCACGAGGTAGTACTTGTTCACCACTTTCACCTAATTCTCGGGCTTGCAAAATTTTGCGTAACGCATCTAGGCGGACTTCACACCTTTCATCCGTCATCATGGAGATAAGAACATTTTCCGCGAGTGCGAAGAAAGCATTTACGGGCAATTGTGGCATCAACCACACGTAAGTACTTTTTTGGTAAGTACCGTGACTGTTGTATGGTATTGAAAAGGTGCTTCGGCCCGTCTTTGTTGAAAGAATGCAATCTCATCCCCATGAGAATGACTCTGCTCACATATCTGTGTGTGTGTGTGTGTGTGTGTGTGTGTGTGTGTGTGTGTGTGTGTGTGTGTGTGTGTGTGTATGTAGGGACGGTATCGTGCGCATGCGCATGAACTCTTCTCTCTGGCGCGTGTGCTGGAATTTTGGCTGTTCTCTCTTAACGTGCAATGTGGCGACACATGCTTTTACGTATATTACTTTTCCTTTATATTATATTGTTTCAGTGCTATTATTTTATAGTTCAAGTGGTCCACTTTAGTTACTTACGTTGAATAAACCAAAGCTATTTCATTCTCTACTGCTGGCCACTGTTTTAATTACCTTTCATCAGGTTATGGGCCCAGATAACCTAAACTCCAGCACGTGGAGGATAGCTTTGATAATCTAGACAGTTCTTTCTGGTAAAATAAGGGTGCGATCGAAAATGTTGGAAGAAACGGAACCCAAATATCGTGTCCCTTTGTTCGACGGAATGAATTTCGGAAATTGGATATTCAAAATGGAAACGTTGTTGAATGAATTGGAATTGATGGACTTCGCGGAGAGAGCTTACTCGGACATGATTACATTTTCGGAAAAGGACACCTGCTGAACTAACCGAAAAGGAAAGACGATTAAAGGAACTATGTAAGCGTGATAAAAAATGTCGTTCCCAGATTATTCAACGAATAGCAGACAGTCAATTGGAATACGTTAAAGACCAAGTAAGTGCATTTGATATGTGGAAGTCTTTATGTAGCACATTTGAAAGAAACAGTATAGCAAACCAATTGCTCCTTCGAAAGAAACTGCTATTGATGAAATACAATTCGAATAAAGATACACTGGCGAACCATTTTTTGATGTTCGATAAATTGATTCGAGATCTTAGGTCGACCGGTGCGACAGTAGAAGAAGTAGACGTAGTATGTCATTTATTACTAACAATGCCTCAGGAATATGAAGGCGTCGTAACGGCGATTGAGACTCTCTCGATGGAAGATTTAACCGTCATTTTCGTGAAGAATAGACTTCTCGATCAAGAGACCAAACGAGTGGACTGAACAAGAGAAGACAAGTCGACTCAGAAAAATTCAATGCTTTTAATGTGCAATCGAACAAAACAAATTACAAGAAAAATGAATCAAAAAGAAGATTTGTTCCAGGCGAAGATAGGAAATTTATTTTGAAGTGTCACCACTGTGGTGAACAAGGACACAACCGTGCTGACTGTAGGAAGAGACAAGCTGAAGGAAACCAGAGCAATTCGAGAAATTCAGGAAACCCAGTTGTATCAAGTTGTATCAAGTGCAATGACAATGGAAAATGCATCTGGCTTTTGCTTCTCAGCGATAAATGAGACTACGACAGACTGGCTCTTAGATTCCGGCGCAACTGAACATCTAGTCAATGATAAAGAAAGATTAGAAAATATTAAAATCCTGCAAAGACCAATAAGAATTAATGCTGCAAAATCAGATGCAATCTTGCATGCCAAGGAAATTGGTGAGATTAATGTTCTAAGTATAGTAAACAACGAAGAAATTAAAATTAAAGTTCAGAACGTCTTAAGAGTTCCTGGTTTAACGCGTAACCTTCTCTCAGTGCGCAAGCTAGAGAGGAACGGGTACCGTATAGTTTTCGAGAACGGTAGAGGAACTATCGAAAGGAATAATAAAATCATTGCGGTGGCGGAATTAAATGAGATGGAACTATATGATTTAAAGTTTCACTGGAACTCAGCGACGGCGCTCCTATGCGAGGGAATAGATATTTGGCACCAGAGGTTAGGACACCTCAACTATGAAGCCTTGAGAACGTTGCCACGATACGTTGAAGGAATGGACATCAACGAAGGAAGGCAAACCTCGGAAATTTGCAGCATATGCGTGGAAGGCAAGCAAACAAGATTGCCGCATAATCAGCGTCGCACTCGAGCTACACGCCCATTGCAGCTCGTACACAGTGATGTAATGGGACCTATCAAGCCAATTTCATATGATGGAAAGAAGTACATAGTTTCATTTATAGACGACTATACACATTTTACCGCTGTCTACCCAATGGAAAACAAATCGGATGTTTTTAAATACTTCAAAATATACGAAGCTATGGCCACAGCGCATTTCAATTGCAGGCTCAGTAGATTTCGTTGTGACAACGGTAGAGAATATTTATCCAACGAGATAAAAGATTTCTTTAAAGAAAAGGGAATTCAATTCGAACTCACTCTCTAGAGACACGGTAGCGTCTCGACGCCAAGTACATGAAAGACAACCTGTATATGTCGAATGTCGCTACCGCTATCATTTACTCGTCACCGGACTATTCCAATCTAACCTGAAACTTATTTCATTAATATCTCATTACGCCTGGAATATTTTCTTAATTTAAATGCATTTTTCTTATGTAAACCGCATATCAGCTTTCGAATAAGACCAATTTCAATAAAATCGGTCCACGCATGACACAGATATCATAATATCGTCTCATGGATCTGTCAGACACGGTAATAAGATTTTTCTTCTTCTTCTCCTGATTCTCCAAGAAATTTTTCGTCAACATAATACGTATATACGCGTTACACACACACACCTTCAGCCAACACATGTTCGTTCTTCATTCGCCGACTCTCGGGATCATTCGGCAGGGATCGCCGTCCGTCATTGTACATATATATATATATATATATATATATATATATATACCTATACTATTTTGATTTTTATAACCTACCAAGTGTCAATCAATTATAACCTGCTAAGTGTCAAATAATATAAGTGGTCCAAATTTGAAATGTCAGGAGTTTTTACACTACATAAGAGACTGAATTATTGTCTCAATTAACAAGATAAGTCGCCAAATTTTTTTAATAGATTTCTTATGTAGAGTCGCAGACTTGGAAGTTGTCCGGAGAAGGTTCGACAGAGAAGCATCTTCTTTCGCATAAGTTTCTGGAAATTTGTACCATGCATGTACAAAAGAATACCACGCATGTACAAAATAATATACAGGGTGTCCCAAAAATGTCGGAGTTCCTTGAAAGGGGTGACTCAGGGGGTGATTTGAAGCAACTTTTTCCTTAGCGAAAATATTGTCCGAAGCTTCGTTAACGAGATATTAACAAAAAACCCGGACCAAGCAGAGCGCGCGCCTTCCGCCCGAGCTCCCGCGGTAGCGTTGGCTACGCGGTAGGCGGCTGCGCTTGTACTACGCACGTACGAACAAGCAAGTCGGCATGCATCGAAGGAAACCGCGTTACACAGTTTTTTTTTCTAAAGCAGAATCTTAAATAATAATTATTTGAAGTGAAAGGACAAGAAATACGTAAATTTCGTTTTCAAATGCCGCATAAACGAAAAGGTAATGTAACAGAAAATGTACGACAAGTGATCGTAATTCGTTATTGAGGTAAAAACCCGTAGTTTAATAGCGGCCAACACAACTAAATTTAAAAAATAATATAGGTGTATGAATAAATTCTTTCCGACTTCGGTAGCTTTGTACTGATTACATAATCAGTACCGAATTTCTATCGCGGTGATATTCGTAAACTGCCAGAAAAATGGCAAAATGTAATTAACAATAGTGGAAATTATTTTGTGATTGATTTGTTTTCATATTTTTTAAATCAAACTGTTATTGTACCCTAAAATCGGGAAGAATTTATTTCTACACCTAATAATCAGCAATAAATTAAATAAAACTCACCCATTCGGACATTCCTTTCCTTCCTTTTCATAAACCTGTGTCACTGGGTCACTGTACCGATCCTGGTCATCGGTGGACGAAAAGATTTATGGTAGGGTAGCGCCCAGTGCTCAGCTGATCGCAGGTATTCGCAGGACACCACCCGAAGGTAAGAGTCGCAACGTCAAGTGCGTCCGGGTTAATGTACCGAATATTCACTTCACTGCACTGCTACTAACACTAATCACTTAATTTATTTTTCATGGAACGTGTTGTTCCTACGTTATAAAAATTGGTGGAAATGAAATTTTACTTGGCGTTCGGAGCCGTGGGTATTCTCGCGTAAATTCTCACACTGCAGCACTTGCGTCCCCCTTGTTCGTGGGGTACACCCAGAACATCGCGTAATACTCTTGAGCAGAGAACATTTCTGCGACGTGATTACTAGCTGACTGACAGGATTTTTCCCAAGCAACTTCCTCTACCCCCAAGTAGTTTCTCTCGTTCCATTATGAGTTAACTCCCACCAGGACAAGAGGCTTTAGGTAAAAAGAAGCCAGCACATTTTCGAAACGCACGTGCTTTGCAGAAGTGCAACGAACGAACCATTCTACACTTTCACAAAAGCTCGCGCTCCGTCCTTTTACTGCCAATGTATCCAGTGCTTAGAGATAGACAGCAGACACCACGTGTTTCGGTTCGAAAGGGTCCGAAGAGAAGAGAAACAGAAAGTCTTCGAGTTGCCATAAAGATGAAAAGGCATACCATTCCTGTTTCCGTTTTCCGATACCGTGAGTTCACGTCTGCTACGAGGTGGAACCACCTAAGCCATAAATTACCCAAAACTGTAGGAAATCGTACTCTACCGCCGATGCGCGGGGCAATACGGTCATAAACCGCGACCCTGGCGAAATGCTCTGGCCCAGCAGCCTGATTAATTTTAAATACGCCGCGCGGAGAGACACAGGAAGAAAGGGGATAACTCGATGACTGCGCGTAGTCCCCCCTGGTTCGTCCTTTCTTCAAATTAAAGACGGATCCCTTATCTGTCGTATTAACACACGCACGACTTTGAAAACAATTTGAAAACACGCGAGAGGAGGCGGGCTTGAAGTCTGATTGGTCGTAACCTAACCAAATTCGAGCGCGAATTTGGCCAGAGCAAATAATACCACGCATGTACAAAATAATATATATATTGTAACAAATTGCATTGCATTTAAGTTGCCAGATATTTTTATACCAGCAATTTAGAGTTTTTATGTAAAGCTTAATATTATAGAAATGAAGGGGCCGCCCAGGACTTGGATAAAAATGAAGGGGACGCACAGGCTTGAATATAGAATTGAAGGGGACGCACAGGCTTGGATGGATAGATATGAAGGGGATGCACAGGCTTGGAGGTTCTCCGGAGAAGATTAGATGGATAGACAGAGCATCTTGTTTCGCACAAGTTTCTGGAAATTTGTCAAATCAGGTAAATCGACAAAATTTGTCAAGACATAGCATTAAGAATTGTTAAGAAAATAGATTATGGTGGACTGCTTGCAATGTAGAGCAAGTCACATTAGTGAAGAAAGTACGCTGAAAACACATCTCCCTTAATGCTTTTCAATCTTTTGTGAAAAACATTCGTAATACTTTAATAAAATCCACAGCAGTTGCCACGCTATTCATTAATTCATTAATTTTTTAGATTCCCATTAACAATATTTCAATTCACCAATAAACATACTAAATTAATTTTATTCCAACACCAATAAATTGTGTGTTGAAAATATTGGATCTCTATGTTCATGTTCGCTGAATTATTACCATAAGCATTTATTTAAATTTTCTGCAATAAGACTTTCTGTCATACGCTCTTACCTCCTTAGTAGGTGGGCTATGCCGATTCTGTGACCAGTGGGCGAGGGGTGAGGCGCGGCGGGGGGTACCGCGGGCGCGGGGCGCGGCGTGAAGAGAGTACAGCGCTCTCGGTCGCGATGGGCGAGGGGCGAGGCGGGGCGGGGGGTACCGAGTTCGTCGGTGTTCGTGGGATGACGTCATAGGGGCGGGGAATTTCAAGATAGCGCCTCGCGAAAGAATGCAACGTAGCGCTCGTATAAACATCCGCTAACGAAAACATGCGCCAACGAAACAGTAGAGCGACAATTATTCGGATATCGTCTCAAATATTTTTTTTAAAGTTTGGGACCGTCGTCTTATCACCAGCACTGTAATTCGACACACGTGGTAACGCATATCAGGACCGCCCATACTGCCTATCCTGAAACACAATTGTTCGCGCTCGTATAAACATCCGCCAACAAAAACATGCGCCGACGAAAACGTAGAGCAATAATTATTCGGGCATCACCCAACGTATTTTGATGAACGAGAGACCACCGTGACGGGTGTAAACACCCTTATCGCGAGCGCGCGAATTCAATACACGTGGTAACGCATCGAGCCAGCGCGGCATCGCGTCATCCGATCGAGTCGTCGAGGGTGAGAGAGAAAGAACGCGAGAGCGAAGAAAAGAATTCGGAGCGATAACGACTCATGAATCTCGGCTAAGGTATATGGTTAGGTATTCAATCAGAGCCGCGCAGTCGTTCGGTAAAAATCTTCGCGACAACATTTGTCAGGCATCATTCTTCCCCCGGGTTTTCGATATCCGGTCCATAATCGCATCACGTGGAAGAGTCGCATCAACCACTCATGCCTGATCGTACGTGCCTTTTAATTGAATATTGAAGAAGAAGAAGAAGAAAAGAGAAGTAACCATGGAGGTTTTCATGGACACGTACAGGGTTTTGTCCCGGATGTCCGTGCTTTTACGCACCATTGTGGAATTCAGGGACTGGATGGATCGGTGCGACGCGTGCTTGCGACTCATCGTCGAGTATCAGTGCGGCGAAGGAGTGTCGGTGGCATCGAAACAGCGTCTGGTGTCGCTGATCGCGCGAATAAAGACATTGCGCGCGATCGTGCGGGAAAAGTTTTCGCGAGTAGGGCTCGGGTTGTCGGCTCGATCGTCGGCACCCAAAGTTGTATGGGAAGACGTGTAATCAGCGTTTCGGAATCGTATTTCAACCGGTGCGGTCATCAACATGGGTTACATCGATCTGCGTCGATTTTTGGAGGGAGCCCGACGAATTACGATCTCGCGGGTCACGGACGCCATCACCCAACATAAAAGCGTGGTCGTGAATACGGTCCTGAACGCGGAGTTTATGTTGGGTGAGAATACGGACATAAAAAGTTTCGGTACGCGAAATCGCGTACTGTTCAGGACATCGAACGTGCGCGAGTGGTATTCGAAGCACGTGGACGCTCCCACGTTAGTGGCGATCGAGGTGTTCCAAGATCGCGACAGTGGATGGGCTCTGAGGGCTGTGCTAAACCTCCTAATAAACATTAATAAGCATAACCCTCTTCGCGCCGGTTGCGACGTACCGCTTCCGCGCGCCGTCGTCCTGAAAAAAGCGGTGGTGAACGTAAAGAGCAGAGACAATGCGTGCTTCTTGTGGTCCGTTGTCGCCAGTTTGTACGCTGCTGCTGTTACTACGAACGTGCGTAGGGACTCATCGTACCCACACTACTCGGCGGTGCTTCGCACGGACGATATGACTCTTCCCGTGACGTTGGATCGGCTGGCGAAGTTCGAGAGGTTGAACGACGTGGCGGTGAACGTGTACGCGTGGTCCGACGGAAGCTGCGCGCCTCTGCGTTTAACCGAGGACAAGCGAGAGAGACACGCGAACCTACTACTGGTGCAGGACTCCAAGGAGCCAAAACGATATCATTTCGCGTGCATTCTAAGCATGTCGAGGCTGATTTCGAACCAGCTCGGCAATCACGGACATCAAGTATTCGTTTGCGAATGGTGAGTCGAATACGGGATATTTCGATCGATGTATTATTATTTATTCTTATGTTTATTATTGACGTTGTTATCGTTGTAGATGCTTGAGTTACTTCTATTCGTCCGAGCAATTGACGAAACACACCGTGGACTGTCAACGTATGAACGAGTGCGCCATCGAATTGCCGTCCGCGAAGGAAAGATGGTTGCAGTTCCGGAATTTCAAGAACCAGGAACGAGCGCCATTCGTCGTGTACGCGGTCTTCGAGTGCATGCTGGAGGATGTCGAGCCTGCGGAGCGGAGTCGCACGTACACGTACCAGCAGCACAGAGCGTACAGCGTAGGATACTACATTCATTGTTCCACCGACGCGTCTCTGTGACGCTATCGCGCGTATCGTCACGAAACCGAGTGCGTGAAATGGTTCGTGCGGGAACTTCGAGACTTTGCCGACACTGCCTATTCGTGGTTACGGAACGCGAAACCAATGAACTCGTTGACGAGTGAACAGTGGCGTAGTTTTAACGACGCGATCGCGTGTCACGTGTGCGAGTAACCTTTCGTCGACGCGGACAAAAAAGTGCGCGACCATTGCCACTCGACGGGCGAGTACCGAGGCGCGGTTCACGTGACTTGCAACTTACAGTTTCAGCGATCGTACACGATACCGGTCGTGTTCTATAATCTGTCCGGATACGACGCGCATTTCGTGATCAAGGGGTTGGCGACCGCGTTCGAGGGACAGATCGACTTGCTGCCGGTGTCGAAGGAGCGGTACATATCGTTCACCAAGCACGTAAAGGGACTCGACGCCGAGAACAACGATTGGCAGAGGGGATTGAAGTTCCGTTTCATCGATTCGCTGAAGTTCTTGGCTGCGAGTCTGGAGAAACTCGCTTCGGACGTTGGCAGAGAACGACTCGCGATTCTACGACGCGAGTTCCAACACCTGCCCGATCATCGTTTCAATCTCCTGACCAGGAAGGTCGTCTTCCCGTACGACTACGTGACGTCATACGCCAAACTGAACGACGCGTGTTTACCGTCCCGCGAAGCGTTCTATAACCGGCTGAACGATAGCGCCGCGTCGGAGGCCGATTACGCGCACGCTGCGAATGTGTGGAACTCTTTCCGCGTACAGACATTGGGCGAATACAGCGATTTGTATTTAAAAACAGACGTATTGTTACTCGCCGACGTATTCGAAAGTTTCCGCACCGACTGTATCGCGAGTTATGACTTGGACCCTGCGCATTATTTCACGCTTCCAAGTTTCACGTGGGACGCGATGCTAAAGTACACGGGCGTACGGTTAGAGCTTCTGACGGACGTGGACATGTTACTGTTCGTGGAGCGTGGCATACGCGGCGGTCTGAGTCAGTGCTCGCACAGGTACGCGAACGCCAACAACAAACACCTGCCTGCGGGGATGTACGACGAGTCGAAGGCGTCGACGTAGCTGATGTACTTCGACGTCAACAACTTGTACGGATGGGCGATGTCGCAGGCTATGCCGCAAGGAGGGTTTCGATGGCTGGACGATGCGATAGTGGCCGCGCTAGACGTATCATCCCTGCCCGACGACGAGGACTCCGAGGGATACCTGTTGGAGGTGGACATCGAATACCCCGAAGAGGTTCATGACGCGCACGCCGTCCTACCGTTCTGCCCGGTGCGCGAGCACGCGCCGCACGGTAAACAGACCAAGCTGCTTGCCACGCTCGACGATAAGGAGCGATACGTCGTCCACTATCGCTACCTGAAACAGTGCGTGCGACACGGGTTACGCGTGGCGCGAATTCATCGGGTGTTGCGATTCGATCAGTCGCCTTGGTTGCGCGACTACATTCGATTGAACACCGATTTGAGGACGCGAGCCACGAGTGAGTTTCAGAAGACTCTATATAAATTACTGAAGAACGCGGTGTACGGGAAAACAATGGAGAATGTGCGGAATCGCGTAGACGTGCGACTGGTGACGCGGTGGGACGGTCGTTACGGCGCGGAAGCGCTGATCGCGAAGCTGAACTTTCACAGTCGTACGATTTTCTCCGAGGAGTTGGTTGCGATCGAGATGCGAAAACTCAAAGTGAAGTTCGACAAGCCGATATACGTGGGGATGAGTGTACTGGACGTATCGAAAGAATGCCTGTACGAGTTCCATTACGCGTACATGCGCGCGAAGTTCGGTGATCGGTGCAAGGTCCTGTACACCGACACCGACAGTTTAATGTATAGCGTGGAATGCGATGATGTATACGAAACGATGAAGCGCGACGTCGACCGATTCAACACGAGTGATTACGCGGTGGACAATCCGTACGGTATGCCCCGCGTAAACAAAAAGGTGCCGGGACTCATGAAAGACGAGAACAACGGCGTCTTGATGACCGAGTTCGTCGGATTGAGGTCCAAGATGTACGCGACTAGAACGTTTAACGCCGCAGTGGGGTCTACGAGCGAGACTAAAAAAGTGAAGGGTGTGCGGAGACACGTGGTCGCGAACGATATACAATTCGACGATTACATTCGTTGCCTGCACGATCTCACCGAGAAAGCGGTTCGGCAGAACAACATTCGATCGAACCGGCACGATGTGTTTTCCGTGAGTGGGGAAAAGAACGCTCTCAGCCTGTTCGACGATAAGCGGTGTATTTTAGCCGATCGGGTCAGCACCTTTCCGTGGGGGCATTATCGAATCCCCCAGCTCAAGGCCCACGAATGCATCGAGCTTGAGCTCGACGAGTCCCTCGAGAATCCCGTTGTATGATTGTATGTTTGTATGATCGTACGTTTGCATATACATATGTATATACGTTTCGTTGTAAGCGTTTCTTTCTTTTGTTCATACCATTTATCTATTTGCGAATATCCGATATATGTATATAGCGTAGAATGGATAAAATGTTATATTTTATACGTGTTAGTATATATGTATATATTTTTTCCTTATTTTATTAAAATTAATTGTACGCATATATACGAGAAGAAGGAGAATAATTGAATAAACGGACAATGTATATATATATTTATATGTATGTATTTATTTTATTTATTTCAGTAACATAGCGCGCGTTTATAATTGCGAATCATAGAATATCCTTGTCGCGTATCCACGAGTTCCGCGACGAATCGAATCCGAGCCACTTAACGTACACCTGGTTTCCTTTGCGACGAATAATCTTCTCGACCAGATAGACGTCCGGATTCGCGACCGAATGCAGTTCGTACTCGTAGAATCCACCCGAGATCGGCTCTCCCGCGGAATCGCGTAGAATGTACGTCACCGGGTACGTTCGTTGTACGGTTACGATTTCGAACACCTCCATCGACCAGTTCGGAGTGTACCCCTTCTCGAAGAGGGTCTTGAACTTGCTCACGCGTACCTTGTCACCGACGTTGAATTTCGCGCGTCGTCGAACACCTCTCGATACGCAAGGGGAGAGGGGCTCATTCGCGGCGAACGACAAACGCGTCGCGGGGATCACGTCAACGAGTCGGGCGTTTCTCGTTCGATGCTTGCGATGATTGTAGGTGCGTACGAGTGCAGGTAACAGGTCGACCCAGCGATAGGACGCGTTCAAGGGGAATTGTTTCCACATGAGGTTTTTCAGCGTGCGATTGAAACGTTCTACGATCGACGCTTTCATCCCGCTGTACGTGGAGTAGTGGTTGATCCCGCGTCTCTTCGCGCATCGTTCAAACTCCGCGTTGTAAAACTCTTTTCCCATGTCGGTTTGTAAATTTCGCGGGCATCTGTCGCTCCGCCGGAACACGGTCGCGAACGCCTCGGTCACGTCGCGTCCGCTTTTCGTTTTCACGGGTACGGCCCACGCGTACTTGCTGAACGCATCGATGATCGTTAGTACGTAGTGATATCCTCGATTTTGCTTCGCGTACGGACGCATCTCCACCAAGTCGGCCTGCCATAAATCATTGTAACCGCGAATCGCAACGCTACGCCGTGGGAAATTTCGTCTCGCGGGAGCGTGTAACTCGTTCACTAATCATACTCGTTCCTTGCTCGTACTTCGCGGGTGGGCGTTAGAAGTAGTACGAGTTCCTCGAGCGTTCGTAAAATGCAATCGGCACGTGTCTTTCGCAAACGACCGTCTTCGTTCGACGATCCGGAGTCATAGCCACTGTCGTCGTGGTCAGGATCGATAATCATCGTCGTCGTCGTCGTCGTAGTCGATCCTCGCTCGCTTTTCGCTGATCCTTTCGTTCGTGCAGATCCGTGATCGTTATCGCGGTCGGTGTCGGCGCCGACGTCTCGATCCCCTCCAGTCTTCTGGAATTACCTTTAATATATATCCATAATCCAATGGGACCCTCCGGAATATCAAACTACACATGTTATTTCTTATTATTACTACTACTAGATGCTAACAAGATGAAAACCTTATTTAGGAGCTTATCCCGAGGTGTATACGAATTAAATTATGGGTCAAAATGGACCCTGCATCCAATGTGTTGTTAAAATATCCACCAGGCAAGGGTTAAATTACTTCATATGGTTTTCATATTTATACATCTCATATTATACATCTAACTTAGTTTATATTCGGTGCCTACAAAACGCTCCAGCTACACCAAGCTATCACACTGCACCATACAGTCGACAATCTTAAATATATTCGAGTGGTTCGAAACATTCGAGTTACTCGAAACATACGAGCTGTTTGAACAAATCGAGCTACCCGAAACACATTAGAGCGGCTCGAAAAAATCGAGCTACCCGCAACATTCGGGTTACCCGAAACCGTTCGGGTCTCGGCTCGGCTCGGTTGTTTCGAGTCTCGAAATAGCTCTACGATGATGACAACGTTCTTTAACCTAACAAGGCCTAACCCAATGAGGAGCACCGGTGCACTGAGAACCAGCCGCTGCCGTTTCCGGGGCTTGCTGTAATTCTACTTGATAGAACTTAGCTATCTCTAGGTTCGAGCATTCGTTTGGTCGGAAGGATGAATTCTAATTGAATTGGCGCTATGCTGCGTGCGTCTCCTTATATACTCGAAAATTGGCGGGACGCGCATGCGCACTGGGTCGCAACATTGTTATTTTATATTTTTAACATCTTATACTAATACTTATAATTAATTATGCACAATATTTTGATAATGTTTGTTCCTTTAATATGTGTTTAAATAATAAAATATGTACAATAATATGTGACAATGGTTATTGCATGGTAAGGTAGGAAGGTTTTAATTTGGCGATAGATGTGTTGCAAGGTTGCCGAGGTTGGGATTTTCTCTGAGAATCTCATTGCATACCGCGGGTGTCCTCAAACGGGTCATACCTCGGGCTCCGATAATTCGGGTGTTGATGCCAGGGACGGGATACTCGGCCTGAGCCGAGAGATAGTGGATCGTTGCCGGTTTACGAGTTAGAACTTATTGTAGTACTGAACAAAGGTTTATTGAGCTTGACTGATCTCGTCGGGGCGATCACGAGCGTGATCGCGTAACTGATTTTATAATAATAATCTGATTGTTCGGGTGTAGGTTTATACACATAATTTGAGGTCGCAGTTTGGTGATCGCGGGGAGAGGCCTAATGGTTTCCGCCTGTGGATCGTCGGCCTTACAGCGTTTGCGGATTCCTTCGGTTGCGTACCTTGCTGAGCTTGCCGATGTTCATTACAACATGTGTTATGCGTTACATAACAGATGGTGCTGGTAGTAAAGCTTATGGGAGTCTAGATGGCGATGGTTGCGTGAGTCCTGTGGGACGTTACATTAGTGTGAATATGACTGAGAATCATAACAATCTTTTTGTCATGGAAACAAACGCGGTATTCACATGAATAACCTCACTTGTTTAATGATGCTCAGTTAACAATTATCCGTAGTCAGTACGTGAAGACACAATCATTCAACAATAGATTTATTATAAGTCGTAGAACGTCATTGCGTGTTGAACGGATTGGGAAAATAAAAGAGTTTTGTGGAGTTCGACTATAGTCGCCCGCCGTATGTACATGGCGTCTTGTGGTCAGCGACTATAGTCACCCGTCGTAGCAAAAACGTTAATGGCATCTTTGATAACATCCCTGACTTCAGGACCGTCGAGGTGGTAATCCTCATGACATCCGGGTTAGCGTATTTTTCCTAGATCGTATTGAAACCATCGACACATATTTCACCGACACCAGATTTAACCGACAACAGTTTCTATCAACAACAGCTTTACGCGATGACAGTATTAACCGATAATGACATTAGTGTCATTACTGTTAGTCTTGGTGATTTTGTACTTTTCCCTTTCTGCAACGAAGGCTTATAGTAGTGAGAATAACGCAACTAATTCAAATAATTCAACAGAAAATATATTGCCGTGATGTTTATACATCTACACATGTTAAATACAAAATATTATTTTCTGGATACTCGAAAGAGAGTAGATACAACATAAATCAACATAGCGAAAATGTTAACTATGTTCAATTTATTACAAGGTAATATTGTGTGTTAAAGCCTGTACGAAATTTATAATATTATAATATTCCTGACGATTTCTCATAATTCGTTGGATGCGTTCCTCTTTCAATCCGTCCTTTCTGACCCTTTTCTTTGGTGGTTCTCCGTTTGCATGTTTTTCCAAAGTGATCTGAACCACAGCTTGCTCTTTTTGTATACTATTTATAAGACTAAATACACCGAAATTTCTATCTACCAAGCATTGTCATCGTTGGTGCCATGATTCGGCGCTATTTTGTGTTCGTGGTAATCGGAATATATTGGTATTACATACCGACCACATTTCCGAAGGATATAGTGGACAAAGAATAACTATTTTATCATTACGTTTGCGTTCTTGTATCGTTCCATTTACATAATATTTATCAAACCACCGGAATAATATTATTACATTCAACCGGAAGCAGAAATTTTATTTCATTAAGGGGGTATTACACCCTAGACACTCGTTTTTGAAGGTGATATTTGGAAATTAATTCTGAAAAACCTATCACACCTACAGGGCAGAAATTTTGCACACATATTTAGTAGTGTTTGAACTATCGATACAAATTTTTGCAATGCATTATATTGAAAATTGTACAAGTTACACGCCGAAACGTAGGTCATGTCATCAAACAACGGCCCCAGCGAGCGCACGAATTGCGGCCGTCCTAGTCATCTGAAACGAAAGTACCAAAGATTTTTTTAATCCATATGAGTGTAGTTGTCGCCCGTAGCAGATGTAACCAATTTTGGACATCGTTACCGAAATCGCAGGTGTGTAAAATTTTATATTTGATTTTTTCGACTTTTCTTGAACTAAAACAAGGTGTGAGGGGGGTGGGGCGTTTAAAGTTTTTCATGCAATTACGACCTATACGACTGAAGTGTCGTGCCCAGGCAACGCCCAAGCACACGTATTATACACACCGCTATACATTATACATATTATATTACGTTCGAGACGTTCCTAAGCTAAGACAGCCGCTAAGCAACTGCGAATCTACAAAATTAGCAAAATGCGAACGCTTCGCATTTACCGAGCATGGTAACACGTACCACGCCCAAGAGGGATACAAAACCAATTCGACTCCGCTAATCGACGGATTCTAGACCCGACTCTCGACCTGTTAACACGGCTAAAACGCTTGTATATCTCAGTCTAGTTTAGTAAAGTTTGAATAAAAGGCTTAGTCTTTGAGCTTAATCGTACTTGGTATAGTTCACCCAGTAGATCCTTATCTTTTGTTCACTCCCGAACCTACGATAACGCCAAATCCCGTACCAGCCTTGCAACATATCACGCAGGGCACAACAGAAGTTACGGTAGATAACGACTGATTTCTGTAACTTACCCCTAATCTGCTATACCAGGATGGTAGAGGAAATCTTTCTCAGCTTCAAAGAAATCGTGTTGAGCAGCTCTGTCTTCTCTGCTGGCTATCATAGCCTCTTTAGATACAAGGGTTGAGGGAACGATTACGTGCTACGATGCGGCCTTAAGCCCCTATAACTCTTGGAGTTTTACGATTTTCACCTTGTTACGTCCTGAAGGGACTCTTTTGATAATCACCCCGAACTACGTGAATGAATCGGTGGGTTCTTGCTCGATTAAGGTGCTGAAGCACGCCTTGACTATACTTACCAAGGAAGAGGAAGGTAAAAGGGGGTTGAATAAAATGGCACACAGGATTTTGAGGAAAAACAATAAAGAGTAAAATATATTCTTAGAGAAAACATAGAAATACTAATGACATACAGTTGGTACGGCGCTCCGTCTCTGTTATCGCTCGCGTGTTGCTGGACCTAGCGTGGGTCGTGGTAGCTCGCGCTGTTCTCGGGTAGCGCACGTAAGTCGGTGAACTCGCCGTCTATCTGGTTCGCTCGCCCGCTCTGTTACACTGCTTCGCGGTCGCGGTGGTCCGTAACGGCACGTAAGTGCACTCCTGGCGCGTGCCATTTCTCGGTGTGTCGGACGGAGATACACTTCGCCTAATCTGTTCGGCCGAGCGTGATTTGCGTTGAGCTGTCCGCGGCGTCGAAGTCGCGATACCTAGACGGGACGTCTGTCCGTCGATACTTCCTAACTCGAGCTCTCTAAAACGTCTGTTTTTTCCCTGGGCTCTCGGTTGTGAGTCGCGTCTCGCACATAACTCACGAATGTGGGAATCAGCCCCATTGGCAGTTGTCGATCGCTTCTTCTTCGGAAATTTCCGGGCCCGGGCCGTCGACGGTCACGTTGTCCCTATGGCTGTCGCTACGCGGCCCGGCGCAACGTAACTGCCACGCGCGAGGCGAGTTCGCTGAATTGCCTATTCGAAGGGAAGCGACGCGAAGATAGCAAGCACGGGATGGGCCAGAAGGGCCCATGTAACAGGCTTAATATTGTAGGGACATTCTTTCGTAACCTCAAACTATTAGAAAATAAAAAAAAAATCGAATTTTTGCGTGTAATACCCTTTAAAGGCATCTGGAATTGCCGAAGTTTCTAGGAATGGTAGGCATAGAATATGCTTAATTGCAGAACTAACCGTTTCATCGATTCCATATCTTCGTGTTAAGCTATTATTCTGTTTTTTTGCGATATATAGATTGCGAAAGATGAAAGAAACAGCCTTTCAGTTTTGTATTGGGAAATAGTGCTTTATTTGCGTTCATTGCAGCAACCTCAAAATCAATTAAAATAAATTCAGGATTTAGAGAAATATCTAATTCCTCAGCTGAAGAAACTAAATTCTGTAGGAGGAGTATATGGATATTTTGTCCCTTTGAAGACAAAAGTGCATACACTAATGGAATGACAGCATTATCACCGTCTTAAGACAGTATTATCACCGTCTTCAGTAGTTATAATAGGCCGATTCTGGACCAACGCAGGGCGAGGGGTGAAGCGGGGCGAGGGGTGAAGCGGGGCGAGGGGTGAAGCGGGGCGAGGGGTACCGCACCGGTGGCGCGGGAGAGACGGGTGGGGGGAACGCGACCCATCGAAGTGGGATTGAACCGGTGCAGGGGGAACGCGCGCGCGCGCGAGCACGCACGCACACACACACACACGCGCGTGCGCGCGAGGAGGGGGATACCGCCGATGACTCATCCTCTCGGTCCGTGGTCAAAACATGCGGAGGTATTACCCGTAGAAGATGCAAGTCGAAACCTGCATGGCTGTTGCGTAATAACCGCGCCAAAAACATATAATGCTCGAAGGTCAACTTCCGAGAATAATGCGCAGCAACTTTGCGGGCGATATCTCTGAACCACGAAAGTTATTACGCGTAGAAGATGCAAGTCGAAACCTGCATGGCTGCCGTGTAATAACCACGCCAAAAACATATAATAGTCGAAGGTCAACTTCCGAGAATAAGGATGTACGACGCGTAGAAGATGTAAGTCGAAATCTGCACGATAACCGCGCCAAAAACATGTAACTGTAACAATAGAACATCAACTTCCGAGAATAATGAGGTATGACGCGTAGAAGATGCAAGTCCAAACCTGCATGACCATCGCATGAACACCGTACCAAAAGCATATAGCTGTAACGATGAAAGGTTCGCTTCTAAGAATAATGCGCAGCATCGGTGCGCGCGAATACAGTTACATTGCAGGAGACTATACAATAGAATATATGTTATTCGAAATACGTAATAAGAGGTATAGATGTTTCGAGATCGTAACATACCTAGTGTAAGAAATGAAGATTGAAGGAACACTAGTTTTTGGGATAAGTGATATCCTATGCGGATAGGAAAGGAAAGGATCGTTGAAGGTATCAAACAATACAGGTAACCGTATGAAAAAGTATTGTATTTATTGTTAAAGCATATAGATATGTATATATTATGATGATACGTTGCGAGCAGCCTCGATCATCGAATCCAAACCTAACGCTAATAATTCACAATCTAACAAAGAATGTGGTTCGAAGTATTCGCTTCCGGAAATAAGTTTTTCATAGTCCGCGGTCAATGCCATAGCGGTACGTATAATGGTGATAAAGGATGTGTATTTGCTGCTTACAGAGTTTAGAATTCTGACAACCACGAGAACGTATGACCGATGCAGCGATCATATTTGAACATTTGGCGTATCGTAGCTTCGCCCATGTATATGATGGAACTGCCATCCGATATTTTGGCAATTTGTTGACTGTTGATTCGCGTGAAGTGGATACGTAAATGATCAACGATGATAGGGTCGTGATGAGATGGAATTGCGTCGTTACGGAAACGTTGAAGTATCTCTGGTTCTTGCTGCCGCAGAAGTTTCCACGTAGATATGGGGAAACAAAGTTCGTTGGATTTGCTATCGACTATAGCGATTTCAACGCGACACGAATCCTGATCGATACGAATTCTAATTGCGATGCGTTTGTAGGTTGTCAATGTCAATGGATAATCACGTCCCATGATTCGTATGACGGCTTTCTTGAGCGATGTTGTAGATGTATCGCTGTAAGAAACATGCACACAGTTGATGTTTTGAACGGTTTCGTGTTAATCGAAAAGTATGCAGACGTATATAATGTACCTTAGATTCGGGCGACGTTGTTTAGCAGGAAAATCTGTATCGTTGCAGCCGTTGAGGTGGTTCTCGACCATGTATGAAGCATCGTTGAAATGTCGGTTAAACATTTTGAATAAGCACTACAGCTAAGTCTTCTGAACGGTTGCGGTTACTAACTGTGTATGCACAAACGTACGCGATGTAATGTGCTCCGCAAAACCAATCGGTACCTCTTTTATAGTTGTTCGCAATCTCACATGTACAGTATGTTGGTGATGGGGGTGGTAGCCATCGTCGTTGCAAGAGGAGGCGGATTAGGAGGAAGAGCTGGAGGAGGAGTGTTAAAATAAAATCCTTAACATATTTTCATAAAAAATATTGCGTTTATTTATGCATTAAATGTCCATAAAATATGTAAGATATAAGGAATATACTATATATAATATAAAAGATAAAAGAAAATGTAGCGTTAAATTCCGTACTGCATATACTTCCAAATTTTCTGAACGTTTTCCAGTGCGCACACACAACCGACACCATTGTGGAAAGCGCATCGTACAGTGTTCTTTGCAGGCATTGATTTCAGGTTAGGAACAACCGTGTCAAGACGTAGGATTACACAATAATAATCATCAACGTCGTTGGCTTCGTCGGTGTCGTTGTCGTCGTCATCGTCGTAGTCGTTCTTCTTCTTCTCGTACATTTCAACGATATCTACGATGTGTACGTCTTTTCGTAGGAGTAGTTGTAGTAACCAAGTCTTCTTCTCCGCTCCCTTCACGAACACCGCATCGACGGTTGCGTACTGGCGGGTGAGCATTTCAGGAAGCCTGTGGTACGGCACCCAGCCGTCGGACCAGCGAATCCCGTGATGATGCGCCGTGAGCCAGGTAGCTTGACGCTTCTCGAACGATGACAGGCGAGGGTATGAGTACGGCGGTTCGAAAAGCCAATGACAGATCGTCGTTTCTGTGTCGCGATTGTTTGCGAGAATCGCGAGTTCCTTAGCGACGAATGTATTACGTTCGGTCTTAAACACTTGTAGGTCGACCACGACGGATAACATTATTAGGCAGTAGTATGTAGCAGCGGCGGTGTCAAAATAGCGACTGGCGATTTTGAGACCATCATCGTCCTAGTAGTTGTCGTCGTTTTTAGCATCACGTGATTTTCCGCACCACGTTCGTCAAAGGACTGTATTGAACTATACGATCCTGTATGAGTAAGCAATATGCGGTTGTATTAGCAGGTACGTTATCTCTACACTCGAAATCGATTCGAACGTCTACCGTTTCGCCCTTGACGGACTCGTTCTGTCGAGAGCAATCTATGATCGTGATAGGAGCGCATCGCAAGAAATCGAACGTGTTCAGCAACGGTTCGCCGTGACCGTAATACGGAGGTTTAAATTTCGCGTACATATCGTACAGGAGCGCGTATTTAGATTTAGTGAAATCAAGGTTCATATCGTCGTACGGATACGTCTCGGAATTGAGGTGCAGTCGAACATTTATGAGATTATTCGGGTCGAAGTTGCTCGCGCTTATGAAGGGATTATTCGTTCGATCGGTTTGCGTAGCGAATATCACGTATCGCGGTTTCTTGATCTGCGACGATGCTTTCACGGTCCATGTGTGTTTCGTAGTCGTTTGCAGCAACGGATACTCTTGCAGTTCCCACGATCGGAAACTCATCGCGATCGGTCGATCACTTTGCAGGAACCGCAGCATCGACAGTTTGTTCGTGTCTTCTAGCACGACGTGTGACATACGCCATTGTATCTTGGTGATTGTGAGTTTCGGTATTATCGCGGGGTTTAGGGCAACCGCGTATATCGCGTTCGTATCAACTCGAGCACGAATCAGTATCAACTCGTGTCGCGCGTTCATCACGATACGCTTGTAATCTTCGCAGAATCCTAGTAACGCGTTCATGGGTACGCAGAAATTGAACGCCGGGCTATTAAAAATGTCTTTGTTGTGTGCGACGGTATGGTCCCAACTGGCGTTCATTAGCGCGTTGCTCCTCTCGACAGACAATGACGCGTAATGTTTCAGCGAGGTCGTGATTCCCGGATTTCTACAACGATCGATCTCCACGCCGTTCAATTCGTATCGAATCTCGTCGAACATGAGCGCGACACAATTGTTGTCCAGAAAAACTCTCGTAGCAGCTTTCACGTCCGCGGTAGTCGTCGGGGCGGTCATCAAAGAGAGACGTCCTTCGACGTAAAGATAACTTTCGCACGGGAGCGTGTACAGATCTTGTTGCTGAATAGGTATTCGTATCTCATCGTTATTGTCGTACGTCGTGTTGGCGTACGGATTGTAACCGTGCACCTCGATCTTCGTGATACGATCGTCGAAATTCGACGTACTCGTCACGTCCAGTATGGTAGACATTGTGTTAGACGTGTATGTATATAAGTAATATGTTAGCATGTTACTATGAATCCCAGGAATCGTAGGAAACGTGCGTTTAGATGAGTCAACGATTTACAGCTTCTTCTTCTTCTTTTTCTTCTTGTTCCCGTTCCGCTACCCGTCTTTATTAGTGCACCTGTTGTCGTTGGCTGTGGTTGCAGAGGTGTTTTGTTTTGACGATAATGCGTTGCGGAGATCAGAAGAGCAGTAGCAGCGGCGACGGTGAACGATGAGTCGTACGTGTGATCGAATACCAACATGCTATACAATCGCGTGCGTTCACGTTATCTTATCGCGCGAACGCCGTTGCACGTGTAAGCGAATCGTTATTTTCTCTCCGCGAAAATCTATAGGGCGATCGTTCTGATCGACGATGCGTACCGTCAGATCGTGTATCGCTCGTGCAACGATCGGCAGATTATGACGCATAGTTTCTTCCAGCTGTTTTCGGGAGGCCTTCGCGTCGTTAACCGCTTTGGCGATACCAGCAGCTTCACTGGCCAATGCTCCGATAGCCGACAAAGCGGGCAGCACGAGCGGTAGAAGCGGAAGAAAGCCCCCGCGTTTCGCTACCGGTAGGACACGGTGCTGTCGCAACCGTTGTCCTCTGGATTTGCGTTTCCCTCTCATAGTCCTTCTTCTTCTTCTTCTCATACCCATGCCGAGTTTAGTCTTAGCCTTCATCGTTGCCCACACTCCAGTCGCTGCGGCTTTTTCACCGAATGTCGCGTCGTTCGTGAACACTCGTTGTCGCGTTCGTTCGAGAGTACGCGACATCGTGCTACCGACACGCTGCGTCCAGTGGATTCACACCTTCGTCGCCACGAGCCAATCGCTTGAGCAAACACGTCCCCGGTCTGCAGAACTGATATCCCGGAATGTGTGGTTCGAACGGTAAGCGGTTTATGATACCGTTCACGAGTTCCGATCCTGTCTTCTTCTTCTTCGTTGGTCTATGCGTTACCGCAACCATACATGTGAAAATGGAGATACACGGAGATGCGAGGACAGTTGTAATTCGACGGTTCTTCGGTAGCGATCGGTTCAAGGAGCGCTACGATTCTGATTCGCTCGACAGGTGTCGCAGGTATAAATAGCAGTGTGGGGAGCAATGCTGCCAACTTCCCCTAGCGAGCGGAGCGGGAGACACGAGACGCGAGAGGGGGAAGAAGTGGACGACGATCGGGCAGGAGAGATCGCCAGATACACTTCCGTACTGGCGGTGCATGGACGTACCTCAATAAACTACTGTTATTTGTTATATACGTGGAGTGTCATTTATCCCCTTGGGAAATAGTTATACGGTCAGAAGTTGGGCCTGCCAACCCGTTGGAGTCAGGGGGTAAGGGAGAACCCAACATTGGTGACCTGCCGACGATCGAATTCGCAACGGCGTCCGTTGGGATCGTGTAAGCAGCACGCCACCACGTGTAGTTAGAACAGCGAGAACGCGCGCCTAGAAAAGGGACGCTGCAGCGGCGGGTCTCGCCGGCACGCACGAGCAAGGACCGCTCGTTTCCTCCAACCTCGAGCGGTACAGACGGCACGCGGACGACGCAGTGGTCTGAGAGCGGTCAACCATTTGTCGTGCAAGCAGCGCACGCAGCAAAGGCGGCAACGAAGTACGGGAGGACCGGCAGTGAAACGCAGCAGGGCCAAACACGCTACAAGTCCATCAGCCTGGCACCACGTGCCTGGGCATCATCCCCGGGACCGGAATTTCCTTAGCGTCGGAACGACGCCATTTTGTAATCAGTGGGGAGATGGCAGCGGCCATCTTGGACGAAGCGGCCATCTTAGAGGAAGGCATCGAGCGCGAAGCCAACGTCTCCGGCGCCTTTGGTCACACCGAGAGCAGCGCCAGATCATCGCAGCGGACTACCGCGAGGTATAGAAACTGTGCGCGGCGTATAGAGTACAGGCCGAACATGGCGACCGACGCGGAACGCGTAGCTCAAGCGGAGGCAGCGCTAGCGAGGGCGCGTGATGAGTTAGAAGCATTGAACAGAGTGCGAATAGAATCTTACAGGGTTCCGAAAATACCCACATTCTTCCGTAGCGATCCGGAACTTTGGTTCATTCAGGTCGAGTCAACTTTCTCGAGCGCGCGCATTACCGATTCGGAAACCAGGGCACATTTCGTAATCGCGGCGCTTAGTTCCGAGGTTGCTACGTGCTGTCGCGACATTATGATGGCCCCGACGGACGGAAACCACTTCGAGCGCATAAAGCAGCGGATAATTTCCATTTACGCGCCTTCAGCGGAAAGTAAACTCAGACAATTGCTCAAGGGGCAAGTGCTAACGGATGGTAAACTGTCGCAGATTTTGCACCGGTTGCGCAACTTGAACGCGGACGGTCGATGCGACGACACGCTGTTGAAATAGATATTTGTAGATAACCTGCCCGTCTCGTTGAAGGGAATTCTCGCGTCCTCTAGCGAGAAGGATTTGACAGCCCTAGCAGCATTAGCAGATAAGATTAGCGAAGCCACTGGGGCGGTGCACCCCGTCGTGGCTACGGTGACGACGCCAGACGCGTCGCGATGCGCGTGTGCGGGACAGGTGGAGCAGCTTACCGCGAGCATCGCCGATTTGACGGCACGGGTCAACCGGTATGAGAGGTCCGCACGTTCCAAGTCGCGCGGGAGGAGCGGCAACAATCGTAAAGTTGCGCAGGGTAAGGAGCGATCCGAGTTATGTTGGGCCCACAAAAAGTTTGGGGCCAGTGCGTATGCCTGCAAGGGCATTGTAGAAGCTCCGTGCAAATGGACGGCCAAAACGGCCCCGGAAAACTAGACCGACCCTCCATTGAGGAGGCTAAGGAGGGTCGACAGTCGTCTGCTCGCCTCCACGTTTTTGATCGGGTAACCGCTGAAACCTTCCTGGTGGACACAGGGGCAGAAATTTCGTTACTTCCGGTTGGAAAGACCGATTTAAAGCCCGATGATCTCAAACTGTACGCAGCGAATGATACGTGTATTAACACATTCGGCGAAAAATTTCGTACCCTGCATATTGGAATCGGTCCCTTAACGTGGAACTTTTGCGTCGCAGCGGTGCCGTATCCGATCATCGGAGCGGACATAATCAAACACTACAGTTTATTGGTCGACCTGCAAGGCAGAAAGCTAATAGACCCTCGAGCTAATTCGTTCACTCGCGGTGCGGTTAGGGAAGTTGAAGCAATTTCGTTGAGCACGATCGATCCCGCAACTAAGTACAGTAATCTCCTCGCCGAGTTCCCCGAGGTTGTGGGTGTGGAGCAGCCGCGTATGTATAGGAAAAGCGACGTCCACCACCACATCGTGACCACCGGCCCCCCCGTCTCGGCACGCCCAAGGCGTTTAGCACCGGATAAGTTGAGGGCGGCGAAAGCCGAATTCAAGCGGTTGGTGGAAATGGGGATTTGTAGGCCGTCGAGTAGCCCGTGGGCCAGTCCCATCCACCTCGTTTTAAAAAAAGACGGGCAATGGCGAATCTGCGGCGACTACCGCCCATTGAACGCCGTGACTGTGCCGGACAAATTTCCGATCCCGCATTTGCACGACTGTTCCGCGATGTTGTACGGGAAGAAAATATTTACAAAGATGGATCTGCACAGGGCGTATCACCAGATCCCCATGGCCCCCGAGGACATTCCAAAAACCACGGTGATTACATCATTCGGCCTCTTCAAGTATCTCGTAATGACCTTCGGATTGTCTAGCGCCGCACAGTCGTTTCAGCGGTATATTTACCGTGCTTTGGGCGATCTTAATTTCGTTTTTGCTTATATAGACGATTTGCTAATAGCATCCGAGAACACCGAGGATCACGAGAGGCACCTGCGCGTGGTTCTGCAGCGCCTCGGAGAGTTCAATTTACGCGTGAATATAGAAAAGTGCCAGTTCGGCAAGTCTGAACTGGAGTTGTTGGGGCATACTATCGATGCCGAGGGCTGCAGACCAACCGCTGAGAAGGTGCGGTCCGTTGCCGAATACCCGAAGCCACGTACGGTCGTGGAATTGCGCCAGTTCCTGGGCGTGGTAAATTTTTATAGGCGTAGCATGCCTCATGCCGCGGTCACGCAGGCTCCGCTGCATACATACCTCCGCGATTTGCGCAAAATGATCCAGTAGACGGCCGAAGCAGAGGAGGCCTTCCGCAAGATGAAAAACGAGCTAGCCAATGCGATGCTGCTGGCTCATCCATCCGAAAGTGCCGAGACTCGTATCGTCAGCGACGCGTCGGACTTCGCCATGGGTGCCGTGATCGAGCAGCGACTGCAGGGCACATGGAGGCCTTTGGCGTTCTATTCAAAAAAGTTTAGCCCGGCGCAGGGTAGATATAGTGCATATGATCGCGAGTTGACCGCGGTTTACGAGTCGATCAAATATTTTCGGCACCTCCTTGAGGGGCGGGAATTTGGGGTCGCCACGGATCACAAGCCGCTGATTTACGCATTCCGGCAGCGTCCGGAGAAAGCGTCCCCGCGGCAGTCGCGGTAATTATCGTTTATCTCGCAATTCACGACAAGAATAGAACACATCGCGGGGGAGAACAACGTGGTGGCGGACTCGCTATCGCGGATAGAAGCGCTGCGTATGCCGGTAGAAATCGAGTTGAACGAATTAGCGGCGCAACAGGAGGCCGACGACGAGCTTAAAAGTATTCGCGAGTCGCCGGACTTCCCTCTTAAAATGTACGAATACAGTGGGGCCCGGCGCATACCACTCTGTACTGCGAATTGACGGGCGAAGCAATCCGTCCGTACATCCCTGCCACCTTGCGCAGGCGGATATTTCAGATGTTCCATAATGCGGCGCACCCCGGCGCAAGGGCGACTGATCGCGTGATTAGGCAACGATATGTATGGCCGAACATGCATCGCGACATCGCGGCCTGGTCCAAGGCCTGCCAAGACTGTCAACAGTCAAAAATCTCTCGTCATGTCAGCTTGGCTCCTGCGCAATTTGTAGCGTCCGATGGGAGATTCCAACACGTGCACGCGGACATCGTCGGCCCGCTGCCTGAGTGCCAGGAGTACCGTTACTGCGTGACGTTTATCGATCGATTTTCGAGTTGGCCGGAAGCGATTCCGGCAAAAGATGTCGAGGCGGGAACGATCGCAGCGGTTTTCTTCGACAGATGGGTGACACGGTTCGGAGCACCTAAGACGCTCACAACCGACCAGGGCGCCCAGTTCGAATCGCAGTTGTTTGCGGCACTGTTAAAACTAGTGGGCTGCGAGCGGGTTCGCACCACTCCGTATCACCCGGCCGCGAACGGCATGGTCGAGCGGTGGCACCGTTCTTTTAAGGCGGCGATAATGTGCCACGCGGATCGCGATTGGGTACGCGTTTTGCCCACGGTGTTGCTGGGATTGCGCACGCACGTCAGACTGGACACAGGCGCGTCACCGGCTGAATACGTATACGGAACGGTTTTGCGTGTCCCGGGTGAATTCGTCTTGCCGGATGACTTCGCTCCGGATCCTTAAATATTTCTGGAGGAATTTCGGGAATACATGCGGTGCATCAAGGCGGTTCCAGTGGAGCACAAATACAAAAAGCGCGCATTTTTCTTTAAGGCGTTACATACGTGTTCTCATGTTTTCCTACGGGTCGGAGCGAGGAAATCCCTGGAACGACCATACACCGGCCCGCACAAAGTGCTCGAGCGACTCGATGACCGAGTGTATAAAATAGAAGTAAACGGGTCGCCGCGGAACGTTTCCACGACGAATGTAAAGCCGGCGTTCTTCCTAGCGGAGGAAGGTATCGGTCAGGCAGTATCCGAGGGCGCGCCGCCCGCTGACCCACCAGCAATTCAACGTCCCGCGCTCCGGACGTACGCGAGAAAGCAAGTTAGGTTCACAGCAAACGCGCAAGATTCGTAAGACTGAAATTAAATATAAGAAAAACTATGTCAGTTCACTAAGTCATGTAGTACATAGGCAGATGTACCCACTCCGTAGCTTTAAGTCGTATGTGCAATTACCCGACGTTATCACTCGGGGGGGGGAGTATGTGGGGAGCAATGCTGCCAACTTCCCCTAGCAAGCGGAGCGGGAGACACGTGACGCGAGAGGGGGAAGAAGAGGACGACGATCGGGCACGAGAGACCGCCAGTTATACTTCCGTACTGGCGGCGCATGGACGTACCTCAATAAACTACTGTTATTTGTTATATACGTGGAGTGTCATTTATCCCCTTGGGAAATAGTTATACGGGCAGAAGTTGGGCCTGCCAACCCGTTGGAGTCAGGGGGTAAGGGAGAACCCAACAGCAGTGGCGTTACGTGCTTGCGAGGAGAGAGAGAGAGAGAGAGAGAGAGAGAGAGAGAGAGAGAGAGAGCGAGAGAGAGAGAGACCTATTCACGTGGCCGCGAACAGAACGTTGGATGATTCGGCGTGGGATAAAAGTCGATCGCGCAGACACGATTCGTTGTTGCCGAACAGCGTGCGGGCCGTGATTTGCGGGCCATGATTTGCGGTCCGTCCGGATGTGGAAAACCGAACGTGCTTCTCAGCCTGCTGGAGAGTCCGAACGGTTTGCGTTTCGAGAACGTGTACCTGTACTCGAAATCGTTGCATCAGCCAAAGTATCGATATCTCGAGCAGGTGTTGTCGGTCGCCGACGGAATCGAATACTTTCCCTACTCGGACAACGCTGAGATCGTTCCACCGAGAGACGCTCGGCCCGATTCGATCTTCGTGTTCGACGACGTGGCGTGCGACGAACAGAACGCGATACGCGAATACTTCTGCATGGGCCGTCACGCCAACGTGGATTGCTTTTATTTGTGTCAGTCGTACGCTAGAATCCCGAAACACTTGATCAGAGACAACGTGAATTTTCTCGTGCTGTTTAAACAGGATGGAACGAACTTGCGTCGCCTGTACAACGATCACGTGAACACGGACAATAACGTTTCAGGCGTTCAACGAACTGTGCGCGAGATGTTGTAGACGACGATACGACTTCGTACTCATCGATAAGGACAGTTCCATGTGCGATGGTAGCTATTGACGAGGATTTAACGAGTTCATGATAGCGCGCGGACCTCAGTTGATCGCGAATCATTCATCGAGCAACACGCGAGGATAGTTAACGACGACGCAACGAATAGTTGTGACAACATGGAGATCACGCAACAACAACGACAACGAGAAATACAACAGAACGGCATCGTAGGCAACAGTCACGAGACATCGAGACGAAGAAGAAAATTGCTGAAATCAGCGCCGCTATACGAATGAAATATATGAGCCTGAAACTCGGTAAAATGGCGACGAAAGCTGCTGCGGAGGAGAGCGCGCAACCGATCGTCGAACCGTTGAAACATTTGGTCGAGAACACTGCGGTGTTGAAAACGAGTCCAGCGATGTCATGGAACCCACGACCATCGCTCGTCAAGCTTAAACATCAACAAAAACGTCGTTTGAAGAAGCGATTATCCTTTACTCCGTCTATAGCCGAAGCGGCGATACTGCCCGAAAAGACTCCGCTCCCGGAGTCGAACGACGACGACGACGACGACGACGACACCGAAGAGGATAACTACGAAACAACCGAGGAACATGATCTGGATCAGGGTGAGACGGACGAAACGATTCGGAAAGTTCTCGATCCAAAAAGCACCACCGACAACCTCGACGTATATGCCCGAAACGTCACCGGGCCGCTGTTGCGCGAATATCTACACTTGTTATTAACCGATTCCAAGAAACTGATCGACAAGGTGTACGGCGTGTACCTAAGCGACGACAAAGAGTTGATGATCGGTGATTCCGTATTCACCATCGGTGAGAACGACGACGTTGGCGTGAAGGGTAAGCGATACTCGGGTACTCGAGGCTTGTACAAACTGCTGTTCATGCGAGTACCTAAAGATCAGGCGTACACGAATGCTGATCTTGAGGCGTACCGCGACATCTTGTTGTCGACAAACGCGCATAAACGGGATCATTTAGCTAGCAGGCCAACGCTAGGCAACAGGGGTTCCAAGTACAAGAACATCGTGTCGTTGTTGATTTGCGGATACCGCGATTCTGGTGACAGGTTTACGCACGAAGGTCAAGTGTTTCGTGTACATACTGTAAATAGTTTTATTATCTAGCTGTAAGATTTTAATCACCGTGTCTCCATCTAGCGTGTCATGCGATGCTCATGTGCTTCTCTCTCCCCACTCTTAACCAATCGTCGCGGTTCTTCGCGAGAACCGCGCTCTCGTTAGTCGGTTCAAAACTCACCTGCGTGAAACTAGTAATTACTTTACTGCTCCATAAAAGCGAGAGAGAGAGAGAGACTCCGAGAAACGAGAAGACGAACTCGTTTACCACATCGCAAACACTTCTTGGGTTTTTCACCATTCTCGTGTGATAAGTTTATTAATCCGCACTTATACTATAACGGGAGACTCTTTATAAACTGAACTACAAATTACAACTACTTAATCTTACTTACGCCTACTTAATTCTAGTTAAGTCTAAAAATCCTAAGTCTACCTTATACCTACTTAAATCTAAATACGCTAAGGAATTAAACTCGAATTCTGGAATCAAACATTATGGATTACCCATCGACGACGCGATGATGGTAACCGATAACGCGATCGATTACGTGTACTGGTACGATCCGAACGAATTGGTCGATAGACTACGATTGCTCGTGGCGTCGCGCGAGGCCGGACACACCGGGCATGACAACGAAATTGCATCGATCCTGGAGGAACTTCGCGAAACTGGTTTCAACGTAAATTGATCGTTCCGATCAGCGATTCGTCAGTCTTGTTCGCGATCATCGTAGCGGACATGTCGGTGAACAAGTTTGGTACATCTTTGTACGGTACCGCCGATGCTACTACCGGCAACCACTATCAACGCATGGAGACGATTCGGTCACAGAATCTGTACGTCGCGAATTACGTTCGGGAGAATGCGCTGTGTCTGACCACCGATCGGTCTACGTTTGACGCTATGGAACCCAAGATACGTCGCGTGACATATCCGGAGGAAGATACCGACGCTGCTACGAAACGATACGTGGACGACATGGAACGTACCGTCGGGCATGCCCTCAACACTATGGAGGAAAACATGAATGAATCGACGACGACACGACTGGACGCTCTGACGACTGCGATAAATACTGAGGTGGAAGGACGCATCCGTGATTTGGAGATTTCGATAAATACCACGATGCAACAACAATTCGATCACTTGCAGGATAGACTCGACGTGCTTGCCACATTGATCGCGGAAGTACAGAAACGTAAGGTAGCGTTGCGATGAGCGACGGCTACGACGACGACGAGAAACCCCGTCAACACCGTACGTGCTTCGAGTGCCTGGTGCAGTACCTGCTGCTGCTGGTAGTGGAACGTTTTCGCAATCGTCGCTATGAACGCGAGTACGGAACGAATACAATTGGTCAACGAATTGCACGCTCCTGCGAGACGAAATTTCCCGCGGCGACGCGTAGTGATTTGAGGCTACGATGATCTGTGGCAGGCAGATTTGTTGGAAATGCGCGCGTATGCTGCCAAGAATCGTGGTTACAACTACATACTCACGATCATGGATACGTTCAGCAAGTACGCGTGGGCCGTGCCCGTGAAAACGAAAAGCGGTCGCGACGTTACCGAGGCGTTCGCGACCGTGTTGCGACGAAGCGGCAGATGTCCACGAAACCTATAAACCGACATGGAAAAGGAGTTCTACAACGCGGAGTTTCAATGATGCGTTACGTCTCGTGGAGTCAATCACTACTCTACGTACAGCGTGATGAAAGCGTCGATCGTCGAGCGTTTCAATCGCACGCTGAAGAACCTGATGTGGAAACAATTCTCCTTGAACGCCTCTTATCGCTGGTTGGATCTGCTACCTACGCTCGTGCACACCTACAAGCATCGTAAACATCGCACGATCAACGCGCGACCCGTCGACGTGACCTCCGCCACTCGTTTACCGTTCATCGTATCGTCGGGTGTCGAGCAACGACTACGACGACGACGACGACGACGACGACAACGCGCCACATTCGGCGTTGGTGGCAAAGTACGCGTGAGCAAATTCAAGACGATCTTCGAGAAGGAATACACGCCGAACTGGTCAACCGAGGTGTTCGAAATCACCGCTGTACAACGAACGCATCCTGTCACGTATATTCTACGCGATTCCGCGGGAGAACCAGTCTCGGGCGGATTCTACGAGCACGAACTGCATTCGGTCGCGAATCCAGACGTATATCTGATCGAGAAGATTATTCGTCGCAAGGGGGATCGAGTGTACGTGAAATGGTTGGGATTCGACTCGTCCAAGAACTCGTGGATACAGGAAAAGGATGTTCTGTGACGCAACAGCAGCTCCTTATTATTACTATTAAATACATATATATTACATACTGTTTACATTTATATCCTTATTCTTTTATTCGATTCTTTGTATTTCAAAAAATAAAGCATCAATATATAAAGATACTTGTACACTATTTCATTTGTAACGTATTTACATATGCTTCTATTATACTTAGGTATACCTGATCTATTTTCTAACTTATCTATTTGAAGCACTTAGAATAAAGTTTGTCATTACCTACGCTACGTTCATACATTGCATACTTTTTTTTTAAAGAGGGGGAAAATGCTTTATGCACACAGGTTGTATCGGTGTTATGTGGGACTCACCAATTCTGGCATACCCACTAAAAACCCCCTCTACGGTACTTCACTCAACAAAACATCGCATACTTGTATATGTGACAAAACATCGTACGCGAGATTAATGAAATTTATACAAACACACACACACACACACACTACGAGATATTCGTGCGCACATCACTATCGTTATCGTTATCGTCGCACTCGGGAATCCGATAGTGACCTCACGGAAGGGTGCTCACCTGATCAGCCAGTATGTAACGCTTATCGTCGTACGGATTGAGCGCTGTCTTCAGCTCGTTCACGGAATAAACGTCGTGTAATCGCGTACGGATATGGTTCTGTCGTACCGTAGTTTCCGCGTGCTTGCGAAGACACCGAATGTGGTCTTCGAAGTGAATCTCGTTCGCGACCACGCTCCTTTTTACACCCTTCACTTTTTTCGTCTCACTCGTTCCAGCCGACGCGTTACATACACGTATGGATTGTCCGTCGCGTAATCGCTCGTGTCGAATCGCCCAGCAACGTCACTTTTTATCCCCTCGTAAGCGTCATCGCACTGTAGCTGATACAGGAGACTGTCGGTGTCGGTATACAAAACCTTACATCTATCGTCAAACTTTGCACGCATATACTCGTAGTGAAATTCATACAATCACACTTTCGACACATCCAACACACTCATACCCACGTATATAGGTTTATCGAATTTAGCTTTTAGTTTTCGCATCTCGATAGCGACTAAGTGTTCCCAAAATATCGCTCGGTTGTGGAAATTTGATTTCGCGATCAACGATTCGACACAGTAACGTCCGTCCCACCGCGTCACCAGTCGCACGTCCACTCGATTTCGAACGTTCTCCATCTTCTTCCCGTGCACGGCATTGTTCATTAGCTTGTACAGTGTTTTTTTAATAACGCTGGTTGCGCGTGTCTTCAACTCCGTGTTCAGTGTGATGTAGTCGCGCAACCAATGCGATTGATCGAAACGTAGAACGCGATGAATTCGCTATACGCGGAGTCCATGTCGAATGCATTGCTTCAAGTAGCGATAATGTATTACGTATCGTTCCTTATCGCAGAACGTGGCGATCAGCTTTGTCTGCTTACCGATGGGCGCGTGCTCGCGTACAGGACAGAACGGAAGGTCCACTTCCAGCAGGTATCCCTCTAGTCTATTGTCCTCCGGCAAGGAGTTCACGTCCAAATCGGCAACCTCATCCTTGTCCAGCCATTAAACTCCTCCATGCGGCATCGCCTGAGACATTGCCCATCCGTACATGTTGTTCATGTCGTCGGAACAGTACACGTAGTATCCCACGCTGTGAGCTCTTTGGCGTTGGTACTCGTACGTGCGACGACGATCCATCGCTGGTTGTTCAATGGCCTCCAGCAAACACTCAAAGTCTGCGTAGATCACAAAGGGTACGTGTTCCTTGCGCTCGTAATGCTGGAACCTCAAAATTTTTTCATCGAGGGATGATAATTGCACGGCACACTCGTTCAAGCGCAGACAATCTGCAGTGTGCCGCTGCAATCGCTCTACCGACGAGAAAAAGTTGAGGCACCTGAAACATATACGGAAAAAAAAAATGTAAACGCTTCATTCGTTACGTATCGCTCGAAATATTTTTTTTATTTATTATTCTTATTTGCTTACCTATCGCAAACGAATATTTGATGCCCGTGGTTGCTGAGTTGTCCGGAAATCAAGCGGGAGAGATTGCGAATGCAGGTAAAATGATATCCCTGCGAATCCTTGCAATCTTGCACCAGCAACACGTTCGCGTGTCTCCCTTCACGTTTGTTGCTGGACACGCGTAGAGGCGCGCAACCATCGTCGTTGTCCCATAGGTAGACGTTCACGGACACGTCGTTGGCCGCCTCGAACTTCTGTATCTGGTCCATCGACATCGGAAGTCTCACACCATCCGTACGGAGCAGCAATGAATAATGCGGATACGACTCAATCCTGTCCCTGTATGTAGTAGCCGGAAACAGACTAGCGACGACCGACCAAAAAAAAACACGCGTTCTCTTTGCACTGAACGTTCACCACCGCTTTTTTCACCAAGATCGCTCGCGGAAGTCGTACGTCGCAACCGGCGCGCAATGGATTATGCTTGTTAATGTTGATTAGGAGATTCTGTACTGCTCGTAAAGTCCATCCGCTCTCGCGCTCCTGAAACTCCTCCATCGCGACAAATGTCGGAGCGATCACTTGTGTCGCGTACCACTCGCGAACATTTGACCTCATGAAAAGTACGTGATTGCGCGTGGCAAAACTCTTTACGTCCTTCTCGTCCCGCAACATGAATTCCGCGTTGAGAACTGTGTTCACGAATACGCTGCGATGCTCCGCAATGGCGTTCGTAACGCGAGAAATCACCACTCGACGGGCATTCTGAAAGAATCGGCGTGGATCGGCGACCCCGACGTTGATTACAGCACCGATCAACAAACGTTTCTCGAACGCGGTTTCAAGTTCCTCCCACATGACCTTGGGTGCCGTCGCTCGAGCGGTGACTCCACACCCTACTCGCGATAACCATCCTCGCACTATCGCGCGAGCAGCGACACCATCCGCTGTTTTTCCCAGACCGGCACGCGTTCACTACGTTGATACGCAACGATGTGCCGTATGGTCTTGTCATACCTGTCCATCCAATCGCGAAATTCCGCGGTGGTCCTCAAAAGTTCAGACATTTGAGCCAAAAGCACGAACGCGTTCTTGAACGTATCCATGTTGTTGTTGTTTTTCTTTACACGTACACAATTACTTGATATAAAAGACTCTATACCGTTCCGCCACGTAGTTAACTTCGCGTCAGGATATCGATCGCAATTATTATCGTGACGTATGTAAAAACTAACTAGATACTTTTTCGTAAAAACATGATACTCACAACGACTGTATTAAAGAAGTCTTCCGACGCGTTACCATTCACGATTTTGCTCTGTCGAAGATGCGAGCTGCTTTAAATATACGAACATCCCTACCTAAACTCTCCCCACCCCCTTACACTCGCATCCTAATGGGAAACATAGAATTCTACCTTAAGTCATATCGAGCTTTTACTCATCATATTATCTCGGCAGCTACCGCGCATTATTCTCGGTAGTGTACCTTCTATCGTTACAGTTACATGTTTTCGACACGCTTCTGGCGGGATAACCATGCAGGTTTCGACTTGCATCTCCTATGCGACATACCGCCGTATGTTTTTTGATCGCCGACCGAGAGAGGAATAGAGACAGGGAGATATACGAAAATATCGTACCTCTCTCGCACTCCTTGTTCGATCATCGCTGCTATCGCGGACGCGATTGCACTATCGGACGATACTTAGAAGCGCGGCGGTTCGCTTTGAATTTTCACGGTTCAGAGATAGCGCGCACCGATGCTGCGCATTATTCTCGGAAGTGTACCTCCCATCGTTATATGTTTTAATGCAGGTTTCGACTTGCATCTTCTACGCGTCATACCTTCTTATTTTCGGAAGTTGACCTTCGACTATTATATGTTTTTGGCGTGGTTATTACGCAATAGCCATGCAGATTTCGACTTGCATCTTCTACGCGTAATACCTCCGCATGCTTTGACCATGGGCCGAGAGGATGAGTCATCGGCGGCACCCCCCTCCCTCTCGTGTGTGTGTGTGTGTGCGCACGTCCTCGCGATGGGTCGCGTTCCCCCCACCCGTCTCCCCCTCGCCACCGGTGCGGTACCTCTCGCCCCGCTTCACCCCTCGCCCTGCGTTGGTCCACAATCGGCCTATTATAACTACTGTCTTCATTTTTTACATTAGCATGAATTGTGTACAGTTGTTTCATAAAAGTAGGAAATGCATTAAATGTGCCGTCCATTAACCAGCAATTACTTGTGACTAAAATTTTTAAATTGTCTTATGTTGCGAATAATATAATACACTGTGTTCCTTCTTTTATAATTCTTCAAAATTGTTCTCCGTCCAATGTCTTAGTTAATTCCTGAGGTAAATATAACTCTGATATATTTTTAGCTTCTTTAGCTTTACTTTTCCTTCGTGCATATCGTATTTGTCCGGCAAAATTTTTATTCCGTGGAAGATATGTCCAGATACTTTTTTTCACCTCTGCATTTACATGTCTAATAATAATACTGGGTTTTTAGTTACTGTTTACTGCCAATTCTTTAATTTTATTACATATTTTTGTGGTATATAAAACTTCTAGGAGTATTAGTCATGGGCGCCGAGACGTGGCGATCAGAGTGCGTGAGAGCGAGAGAGAGGGGGAGAGAGAGGGAGAAAGAGAGAGGGAGGGAGAGAGAGAGAGGGACAGAGAGGGACAGAGAGGGACAGAGAGGGAGAGAGTGGGAGATAGAGAAAGAGGGAGAGGGAGGGAGAGAGGGAGAGGGAGAGAGAGAGATTGGACTAGAACGCCTTCGAATCTGTCTTGAGCATCACACGACTCATTCGAAGCACTGCGAACATGATTCGAGGCTTAAAAGTCTTGACAGTCTTGAAAGTCTTGATCGTCTACGAAGTCTTGAAACTCTTGGTTACAGCCTTCGCAGGCTTCGGATCCGTAGGTACAGGATGCCGCATGATACCCCGTGGTGAGGACAACACTCCCTATTGCCTCACCAAACTTTATGGCTTTCGACTCTCGAAGGGATTTAAATACCATTAAAAAGTGAGAAATGCTCACGATTACCGATTTTCTCATCAGACCTTTGCGAAAAGGACGCCAATCGATCCCTTATGTTTCGCCGATGAAACTAACACCAAGAACGTCGTAATTCGGACCACAATGAAGGAAATTTCATGAAACATCGAATTGTATCATTTGAAACTGACTGCGTTAAAAATAGTCCCACTTAAATGAAATTTGGTACGATTTTCATTGCAAAAACATAAGGAATCCATCGCGTCACTTTCACACCGATACGATAAAGAATAAAGAATTATTTTATTTTTGAAACAGGTATTAATCGTCGGCCGACCGCGGCAAGTCGAGATTGAGTTCGACTTAAACTTCGAGTTATCATATATACATTTATATACGTTATTCGGGTTTTTAGCTTGCAGTGTGTACATATTACGAATGTTGATATGTAGGGAATGACAGAAAGAAAATTGCTAGCAAAGATATCAAATAGCGCACGTGGAAGGACCTGGGTACTCGCGAGACGCTTCGTTTAACTTTAAGGACTAATGTAATCTTAACCACTGATTTTAATCTTAAATATACTATTTACAGTTTGTACAATAATAAAGAAATAAGTAGCACAATTACACAATGATTATTAATGGTTTAAGAGCAGCACTAGCTATCCTACGCGGTAGAACTGTTCTAGATTTAATTAGCGCGAAACACGTGGAATCGGCCCGATGCTTCTGCACAAAGCGAAAGCGAAGCAGTATAAAGCGATAGTAATGCAAAGCGGTTAGTCAGCTGTTACCTTACGGACCGCTCGTCGACAAGTAGATCGAGGAAATCGCCGTCGATTTCCTCGAATCCGCGAGCTCTCCCCCTTCCATAGATCGCTGATCGATGGAAGGGAGACATAATCGATGCTCCACATGAGCAGGGGGGGGGGGGGGGCGCACAATGAATCAACACGCCTGGGTTCGTTTGGGCTCGGGAGATGACGTTAAATGTGCGATTTTGTAGGCCGTATGTCCCCCTCCATGCGGATTGTGCAGGAGTGGGGAGCCGGCGAGTCGCTGCAGAGCGATGCGAATACTGAGAGCAGAGTCGTCGTTAGTCAACTGCCCTGCAGGCAGGAGTTTTGCTCTGCGGCAAGTTGGTAGAACTGTTACCACGTGTTGAAGGTCTCGTGCACACCTCATGATATTGCACGATCGAATATTAAAGAAGCAATAATTGCATATATCGAGTTTCATTGTTTGCCTTCCGATTCTATTCAACATAGGCGGAAGTAGGGCCGCGGTATAGATAATCTCACAATTGGCTCCCTACAATTTTTCGAACATTTCTAGAACTGAAATAAAAACCGTTTTCTAATAACTGGCACAAAGTTCGTAAAAAAATAAATTTAGTGCTTCTACATATTATTTATACAATAATGAACGTCGTATTTGAACTTAATAGGTGTAGGGAAGAATGGGACAATAGCGATCAGCGGGAAATGATAGTTATATTATTATTCTTATAAAACGGCATATCCGAAATGTGCAATTTCTTTTCTTCTCGTTTCATACCTTTCGCTATACTGTTGAACGATCTCGCTTTAAGCGTTGCTAAGCAACCCAGGAAAACTGGTGTTCTTGTGTTTTATATGTCGTTGATATTACATTTTGTGTGCAAAACGTACGAGATAAGTAATTTTGAAGCTTTCTTTACATTTTAAGTTTACGTAAATTCAGATATACTATAAAGGCAATGGATTAAATTCAAATTTAATATAAATATAGTAGTTAGGCTATGAGAGTTCTGGACCAAGCGGCGCGAGGTGTGAGGCGGGGCGGGGGGAGGGTACCGCGCTCTTGGGCTGGGTGGGTGAGGGGTGAGGCGGGGAGGGGGGTACCGATATCGTTGGTGAGGGGGATGACGTCACAGGGGAGGGGGATTCCAAAATGGCGTCGACCGAGTTCGTTGGTGAGGGGGATGGCGTCACAGGGGAGGAGGATTCCAAAATGGCGTCGACCGAGTTTGTGGGTGAGGGGGATGACGTCACTGCGGAAGGGGGATTTCAACATTTTCAAAATGGCGTCGCGCGCACAAACCGAGTTCGTGGGTGAGGGGGATGACGTCACAGGGGAGGGGGTGGATTTTCAAAATTTCAAAATGGCGTCACGCGCATTTCGTATTGGCGCCACCTATCGGATGTTTAAGGTACTTTTGACCCGCGCCGGTATTTTGGCCCGTGTCGGTAAATTCCCTAAGTTTTTCATACATTTCGTATTGGCGCCACGTGGTGGATGTTTTAAGGTACTTTGGGCACGCGTCGCCGCCGCGCAATCTCCGTACACGTGCAGGGATCGGTGCACAGGCGCGATCGCGACCGCTTCGTGGAAATTCAAATCGCGTCTTCGATGATGATTTCTGAGAAAGAGGGTGGGCCATGGTTTCTGAGAAAAGATAAGGAATCATGGCACCGACGTGCACGCTCTTGGTGCCGTGTATTTATATTTGGATCGTGGGACCGATACAGCGCACGTGCAATGATGTAAACATTGAGCGATAATTATTGTAAATCAATCGTCGCGGTAGCCCATGGATTAAACACGACATTGCATTCGATGAGGATTTCTCAGAAAGAGGGTGGTACAAAATTTCGGAGAAATCATAGAGCGATAATTATTGCAAATCAATCATCGCGATAGCCCATGGAATAAACATGACATTGCACCGTGCCATGCCGTGTGTTTATATTTGAGCAGGATTGAACACGTTTTGATAATTGAATCGTGGGACCGATACAGCGCACGTGCAATGACGTAAACATATAGCGATAATTATTCGGGGTAGAGTTCCGAGTATTTTCACGATCGAGAACAGGGCGACATCTCAAGCATCCTTCTTGAGGGGATGTAAGTCAAGCGTCGTGTGAGTGTGTAAGGGCAAAAGAATTCGTACATAGACCCGCAGTCATCTGGTTTACCGGACCGCCCCATATTGCCTATCCGAAACGCTATTGACATTTGCCAAGACCATGCCTCTAAGAAGTACCCTCGAGAAAACGCAATGTCCCTGAAGCAATAAATTAGGCGTTGCGTTCACGCGGGCAACTAAGCGATAATTATTCGAGGTAGAGTTCCGTGTATTTTCACGATCGAGAACAGGGTGACGTCTCAAGCATCCTTCTCGCGGGGCTGTCAGTCGAGTGTTGTGGGAGCGTGTAAGGGCGAAAAGAATTCGTACATAGACCCGCGGTCATCTGGTTTATCGGATCACCCATATTGCCTATCCGGAAACGCGATTAACATTCGCTAACACCATGCCTCTAAGAATTAATATATGGATATGAATATAAACGAAAGGATATTATAAATGATACGTTACAGGTATTGATGTGAAAGTTATACATTTATTATTAAAACATATATATACACTCCTCACATTAATTAAAGGATCACCTCTAGGAGCCCGAAAAATAGGGGCAAGGTCACATGGTCATAACTCCGGTAAAGATAGCCGCATCGATATTTTGAAGATATGGTTTGAAAGTGTGGAATCTCTACTTTTCGCGGCCTTTTTCAAATTTTAGATGCATTGCTTTTCGGCAAAGTTATAGCAATATAAATAGCACTTGGTCAATTTTAAAAAAATTTCTTCAACTTTGCGATGTTTCACGGCGTGCATGAAATTTTTTACACACATTCCATTTACACCAATCGAAAGCCACCACTTTCCTGTGTAAAAAGAGGTTAATTGATTTCTTGTATGATTTTTTGATCGAGTTATTTAACTTTGAAGCAAAAATCGTTTTTTTTAGTTGCTTCTAGCAATTGATGCAATCATCGTAGAACATTCCTGAAAAAAACATTAGAAAGGTCAGACTTTCCTCTTTAAGATGCATCTTCGACTTTTTCGATTCGGTTAAAATTTCGGTCTCTGATGTCCTTTCCAAAATATGCTTAAAAATTGCACAAATTCCATTTTCTCTTCAACTCGCTGTATCACCACGAGGGATAACCGGAACATCATTGTCTTAAGCTCATTTTAAAGCCGAAAGTCTGCCGATTGTTTTGAGCTTCACCGGAACACGCTGCGATAATTTCTTACCTGTGGCCTTTAAGTTTGAAGTTACCGTTTCGCAAAAATAAGGCTACAAAATGTGTCGCACTGTCGGTCTTCTTCGCGGAAGCGAGCGCTCTTATTCGTATTCCCACCCGTCGACCTAAGTGACGATAGCAGCCGAAAGCGAGCCGAGTTACGCCGACGCTACCGAAGGTTCCAGTGTGTGCACACACATATCACACATACCTACACGCGATATGCCATCGGTGGCGCTGGCATGCGGTACGGCAGCCACGCGGCCGCTGAAGCCACCGCGCAAGTTTTCCCGAAACGGTAACTTCAAACTTAAAGGTCACAGGTAAGAAATTATCGCAGCGGGTTCCGGTGGAACTCAGAAGAATCGGCAGACTCTCCGCTTCAAAATGAGCTTAACACAATGATGTTCCAGTTATTCCTCGCGGAGATACAGCGAGTTGAAGGGAAAATGGAATTTGTGCAATTTTTAAGCATGTTTTGGAAAGGATATCAGAGACCGAAATTTTAACCAAATCGAAAAAGTCGAAGATGCGTCTTAAAGAGAAAAGACTGATGTTTCTATTGCTTTTTCATGAACGTTCTACGATGATTCCTTCGCTTGCTAGAAGGAAATAAAGTAAAAAAATGGTTTTTACTTCAAAGTTGCATAACTCGGCCAAAAGAAATCGCACAAGAAATTTATTTCTCTCTTTATACACGGGAAAGAAGTCACTTTCGACTGGAGTAAATGGAATTTGTAGGAAAAAAATCCATACTCCACGTGGAACATCGCAAAGCTGAAGAAATTTTTTTAAAATTGACCAAGCAAGTGCTCTTTATATTGCTATAACTTTGCCGAAAAGCAATGCATCTAAAATGTGAAAAGAAAAACAGCTAAAAGTAGAGATTCCATGCTTTCAAATCATATTTTCAAAATATCGATACGACTATCTTTACCGGAGTTATGACCATGTGAATATGCCCCTATTTTTGGGGCTCCTAAAGGTGATCCTTTAATTAATGTGAGGAGTGTACACACACACACACACACACACACACACACACACACACACACACACATATTTATACATGCATTACAGTGGCACGTGGTTTACATCACGCAGCGTGGATTGTAATCCTAACGCTAGCAATTTACAGTCAATCAATCAATGCCGTTCGAAGTGCTCGCTTTCGGAAATTAATTTCACATAATTCGTTGGTATGGAAGCGGTACGTAGAACTTCTACGAAGGTGGCATATTTACTGCTTACAGAGTACATATTTTCATTTAGCTAGGTATACATATGATCAATGCAATGTTTGTACGCAAATAGTTTACGCATCGTGGCTTCAGTCATATATATGACAACGCGATTATCGGTGATTTTAATAAGTTGATCATCATGCATACGTGTGAATTCTAGTCGTTAATGGTCAATAACGACGTGAGTTTGGGGCGATGTTGCGTTGCTGCGTAATCGTTGGAGTATGTCCACCTCGTTTTGCAGCAAGAGCATCCACATCGACATTGAAAAGGTAAACTCGCTGCCTTTATTGTCGGCTATGGCGATCTCGACGTGGCACGAATCCATGCCAATGCGAATTCCAATAGTTAGACGTTTATAAGCTGTTGCGATCAGTGGGTAATCATGCCCCAGGATCCGTACGACTGGTGGTTTTAGTGTTTTCAACGTTTTTGGTGTTGCCGATCCAGAACTGTAAGATATAGGTACATGAAATTAGTTCATCAGTCGTATGCGGTTTCAGTGAATGAAGTAAATGATGGTGTTTCTAACGTTTTTGACTTTACGGATCCCGAACTGTAAGTCACATATACACGAAATTAATACTTTGTTCGTTTGCGTTTACAGTGAAAGAAATAAGTAAATGAAGTAAGTGAATGAAGTAAGTATAAAGTGTATAGTAACGCGTACGTACCTCATATTGGGCTGTTGATGTTGTTGGCGTTTATTTGGAAAGCCACCATCGTTCTCGGATGCGCAGGATGAATCGTTTAAGCTGCGTTTGTACATTTTGATATGCACTACGTATGATTCTCATCGGCGGAAAAATGACGCGAGCGATACTTGTTAGCACTCGAGCGTACGTGGTGTAATGAAGTCCGCAGGACTTACCCACGTCATTTTAAACTGATTCACGCACACGTACACGTTAATGTGTGAAAGTATATCACATCAGTGGTGGTGATGGTCAAGGCGTGTATGTGTACCGCAGTAGTATAGCAAGGGGGATTCTAACTCGGGTCCTCTGAGGGGGGCGCGGGGGGCGGGTGGAAGTGAGGGCGCGCGGGGGAGTGCGGTGGGGGGAACTATAGGCGCGGGGACAGCGGGGAGTGGAAGACTGGTTGCGCGCGCACGAGCCGCGGAGTGGGGGAAGCCGTAATCGTGGAGGGGATCAGTCCAGGCCGAGCGGCCGCGGAGACCTCTCCAGACCTGCCCCGCCGTCAGAAATTTTTTCAGAGGGGGAATGACCTGCAGCCGAAATTTTTCCATACCTAACCGAGGGAGGGAACGACCTTGGCCCACCTCGAAAATTTTTTCACCCTTGGCCCACACCGATCTAGCGAACCGCCAAGCGCAGAGAAATAATAATAATTTATCAGAAATTGTTTCGAGCGACGTTTTACAAATCGCATATTCGGGGAGGGAAAGAGACGGCACTACATAGTTGTAAAGCTAAATCCTGAGAGAGGGAAAGAGACAGCACAATCGCATGCATTCTAAAGCTAACAGTATTTCAAAATGTTTTTCAATCTTAACGTCGCAGCGTATCGCGAGTAATTTGACTCCCCTGGAGCAGCCGTGCGGGATGACATCATTTTCGCGGCTCGAGTCACAGAATTATGCGGTGTCAGGAGAAATAATACTTTTGGGAACGTCGAATCTTAGAATTGAGGAGAGAAGGAGGGTAAATAAAATGGAGAAATAATATAAGTTTAAGAAATTTATTTTAATATTAAAGCATGTAAAATAGAATAATAATTTAACAATTTTTCTTCCTACGAGCATCAGCCAGAATATCACTGATGGCACATGCTACCAGTTCGCAATCTACGAGATACTCCTCGTCGTAATATTCGCTATCGCGTATGATTTTAGCAGCACTGCGCGTATCTAATGTTTCGCAGGCAACACCGCTCTGTTGCAACACGTTAACAAAACATTCAAATTTTACTCTCACATCTTCCGCAGTTTGATGCAACCGCGGATACACATAGCTTACACATGGCTTAAGATTACATAAAAATGATACTGTATTGGGTTTGAAATACAGCGACTTTTCAAGTAGCGTCATCTTTACAATCGGTGAATCAAAGATCCGAACAAATTCCAATACTAACTCATCAATCTGCATCGAGTCAGGTTCAGGCAATTGTGCACGTTCTTCGATGGATGATTGGCTGTCGAATAGCAGATTCCATGTATGCCATGGTAATATGAGATGCTTCCCATGATTGTCACCGATAAGAACTTCTACATCGGCCATAGGTCCTACGTTGATTGCAATTTCCAAATACTTGCTACCCACGGATGTTAATGCGTATCTTCTGACCATGATACGCGATGCTCGGCGCGGACTAAGAGAACAATCAAAGCTATGAAATTGTCCGCTCGTATCAAGAATAAACATAAAAAATTTCGAGGATTTATGAAAATTGAGCCATACCTGTTGAATGTATTCTCCTTGCACGTAGCCATACTATTTTCACCCATCATTGGGACGGTATAATTTACGCGTCCAGCGTTTCTTTCGGCACTGGTATTATACAGTTTGGAACACTGTCTGTTCCGTCAAAAGTTGTTGCGACTGCTGAGCGATTGATGGAATAACGTCCGGGAGCCGGCTTAAATAGAGGCTAGTTGTTTCCCCCACCACAACATTTTATTCTAAAGCTGCCAATTTTCCAGAACGTTTTTCAATCTTAATGTCGCAGCATATCGCGCGATTGCATGTAATGTAATCCCCATTCTCAAGGATAAAAGTCTCGACACGTGTTGAATGTAATATAATACTTTTGGAAGCGTCGAATCCTAGAATTATGCGGTGTTGGCAGAAATTGCATCGAATGATCTTGCGCGCTAATTCGTCATACGTGTGAATCGTGGAAAGAATTATGCGATATCAGCAGAAACTGTATAGAACAGTGTTGGAACGGATCGTCGTTTTTGCATGCGATGCATTAGAGGGAGGGGGTACACCGAAAGAAATAGACAGAGACGCCAAGTCGTGGTACCAACCATAAAAGCATGCTCTAAACTGCACAAAGCGTCAAACACGTTGTAACACATTGCGCGGATAATACATTACATTTACATTCCATTTACGATCATGGAAAAATTCGCACAAGTGGAACGCCAACTGCGGGATCAATCTGCACGATTGATTTCACGCGAAGAATACCTCGCGTGGGAAGAACGGTGCAACGAGTGTATCGAATCTTTGGAAGAACACAGCCGAGTCAAACGTCCTCGATTATCGATCGGTGTTCGACAATCGCTGGTTGCTCGAATCGCGCAGCTCGAAGGGCTGAAATATTCGTTGCGCGGACGTTTCGTGCGCGAAGGTGCCGGACATTCGAGCACGGGACTTTTGTGGCGCGAAATAGACACTGCGTTCGATAGCCGCGTATTAACTGGTGCCGTGCTAAATTCGAATTACATCGAACCGCGCAACTTCCTCCAGGATGCGACAGCTATTGTGTTGGAGCATGTGCAGGGTCCTTTGAGGAAACATCGAAGCCTCAAAGTGAACACGGTGTTCAACGGCGAATTTGTGGCAGGTGACAAGCATGCTTGTAAAAGCATCAATATCCGAAACTGCGAACTCTTCGGTACATCCGATCTGCAGGAGTGGTACCAACGATGCGTCATCGAACCAACCCTGGCATCGCTGGAAGAGTTCCAGGAACGCGACAGCGGATGGGCATTGACGAGAATCCTGAATTTGACCGTCAATGTCAACAAGTACAATCCGCTGCGCGCGGGGTGTCACTACAAGTTGCCGCGGGAAATATCGCTGAAGAAAGCGACGATTATCGTGCAATCCCCGGACAACGCCTGTTTCGCTTGGGCAGTGGTCGCCGCTCTTCATCCCGCGAAAAGAAATGCCGATCGCCCAAGTTCATACCCCGACTATGCTTCAGCACTAAATCTCCAGGGCATTGAATTTCCAATGTCTCTGGAGCAGATTGGGAAGTTTGAACGGCTGAACAACATCTCCGTCAACGTGTACAGCTTCGAGGAGAAGAAAGGGCCAACAGTCTTCCCACTGCGCCTCACCAGCCAAAAGAGGGATCGGCACGTCAACCTGCTCTACACGCCGAACCAAGAGCACGGCGATGTAGGGCACTATGTGCTAATCAAGGACTTGTCCAGGCTGGTGGGCATGCAGCTGAGCAAGCACAAGGCAAAGAAATTCATCTGTGATCGGTACGTATATAAACTTATGAAATGTTGAAATGTCTCGCGAAACAAATATTAAATAAAATATTTTTGGGTTTACAGATGCATGCACTATTTCAGATCTGCCGAGAAGTTGGAGGTTCATTCGCTGGACTGCAGCAAGATGAACGACTGCGCCATTCTGCTGCCCAGCGAAGGCAACAATCTGCTCAGCTTCGACAACCACTGCAGAAAGGAGCGACTTCCTTTCGTGGTGTACGCAGATCTCGAGTGCATCATCGAGAAAACGGAGGACAGTCGGAGGGGTGAGGAGGATCGCAAATTGCACACGTACCAGAAACATAAGGTGCATAGTATCGGCTATTATATGCATTGTTCGTACGATACATCGCTATCGATGTATCGATGTCGCCGCGACGCGGATTGTGTTTCATGGTTCGTCGAAGAACTGAAAAATTTTGCAGACTTTGCCAAACCCGTCCTGACTAGTAATATTCCCATGCTGGATTTAACCTGCGAACAGTGGACGACATTTCGCAATGCAACAGATTGTCATATTTGCGAAGAGCCATTCGAGGTTAGCGATATACGAGTTCGCGATCATTGCCATCTATCCGGACGGTTTAGAGGCCCGGCACATTCGGAGTGCAATTTAAATTATAAAAATGCGTTTTACATCCCCATCGTTTTTCATAATTTATCCGGCTACGATTCACATTTTATTATCGAGGAAATAGCTACCGCTTTCGAAGGTCACGTTGACGTATTACCCATAACTAAAGAAAAATATATTTCCTTCACAAAAAATGTCGAAGATACGACTGAATCAGAGTCGCGAAATTGTATTAAATTGCGATTCATCGATTCGTACAAATTTCTCAATACCAGTCTCGACAAATTAGCATCTTTTCTTAGCACAGATAAATTAAAAATTTTACGATCCAAATTTGAAACATTATCCACCGAGGATTTCAATTTATTGACGCGAAAGGGTGTCTTTCCGTATGAATACCTTGATTGCGCGAACAAGCTGCAGGACCCATGCTTACCGCCGCGCGAGTCATTCCACAGTTCGTTAACGGGCGAGACAGTGTCCGAGCGCGATTACGCGCACGCCGAGACTGTCTGGCAGCGTTTCGACATTAGAACCTTGGGTGAATACAGCGATTTGTATTTGAAAACAGATGTCTTGTTATTGGCAGATATTTTTGAAAATTTTCGCGAAAGTTGCATCAAGAGTTACGGATTAGATTCGACACATTATTATACTTTACCTGGTTTCACGTGGGATGCCATGCTAAAACATACCAAAATTACATTCGAATTGCTCACAGACATCGATATGGTCATGTTTGTCGAACGCGGTATACGCGGTGGTTTAAGTCAATGTTCCGGAAGATACGCACATGCCAATAACAAGTACATGCCATCTTACGACGCATCGGAACAGTCATCGTACTTGATGTACTTTGACGTAAATAATTTGTATGGATGGGCAATGTGTCAACCCCTGCCATACGCCAAATTTCAATGGGTCGAAGATGTTGCAAATTTTAATGTGTCTTCCATCGCTGTCGATTCGCCCACGGGATACATTCTCGAGGTAGATCTGGAATATCCACAACGTCTGCACGACGCTCATGCCGATCTGCCGTTCTGCCCGACGCGTGCCAAACCACCTGGCAGCAGACAGGACAAGTTACTCGCGACGGTATACGATAAGCAGCGTTACGTTATCCATTATCGCAACCTGCAGCAGTGCACGCATCACGGTCTTCGTATTACAAAGATACACCGCGTGCTTCAATTCGCTCAATCCCCCTGGCTCCGCGATTACATCGAACTCAATACGCGGCTTAGAACAAGCGCGACAAATGATTTTGAAAAAAATTTATACAAATTGATGAACAATGCGGTATTCGGTAAAACTATGGAAAATGTGCGAAATCATGTGGATGTAAAACTTTTAACACATTGGGAAGGGCGATATGGCGCGGAGGCGATGATCGCGAAACCGAATTTCCACAGCAGAAGTGTTTTTTCGGAAAATTTAATAGCCGTTGTATTGCGAAAACTTGAGGTGAAATTCAACAAACCGATATACGTGGGTATGTGCATTCTGGACATATCAAAAATTTGTTTATATGAATTTCATCACGAGCACATGACTCCCCTGCACGGACAAAATTGTAAAATTCTATACACCGACACAGACAGTCTCATTTATCACATTAAATGCGAAGATATCTACGAGACCATGAAACACAATATCGATAGATTTGACACATCCGATTATCCCATCGACAATCCATATAATATGCCACGTTTAAATAAGAAGGTTCCGGGGCTGATGAAGGACGAAAATAACGGTGCGATAATGACCGAATTCGTAGGTCTTAGAGCGAAAATGTATGCGCTCCGCGTAGACGGTAAAAAAGATACGAAAAAGGCGAAAGGCGTCAAGACCAACGTCATAACCAGGACGATAACTTTCGACGACTACGCGCAGTGTTTGCACAGGGAGATCGAAATGGTTCGCAGACAATCATGCATACGGTCGAAATTGCACAAAGTGTACACCATTTCGGAATCGAAAATCGCTCTAAGCCCACACGACGACAAGCGATATATCGTACCCGATTCGACCGACACTCTGCCCTGGGGACATTATAATATACCATTGTAAAATTCTTCGCGCATGTATAGAAATTATTATATTTATTAAAGCATTATAAATGGTGGAATTATGCATAAAAATAAAATTGAACCATGTATAGAAATTATTATATTTATTAAAGCATTATAAATGGTGGAATTATGCATAAAAATAAAATTGAACCATGTATATGTATCATTGTACTTATTGAACCATGTATTATTATGTTACAATACATTATTTTTATTTATCCAAGAATTGTGCGATTTATCAAACCCTAGCCACCTGACGTATACCTTATCCCCCTTCCTACGCAATACTTTTTCCACTAGATACACATCAGGATCGGTGACGCGTTGCAGCTCGTGTTCATAGAATCCTCCGGCAACAGGTTTTCCACAGGAATCGAGGAGCAGATACGTTGCGGGATTAGTTGCCTGTACTTTGGCTATCTCGAACACCTCCGTTGTCCAATTCGGCGTGTAGCCTTTATCGAAGATGGTTTTAAATTTGCTCACGCGCACAAACTCGCCCAACTTGAATCTTGCCGGAGCAGCGATCTTTACGTTGCTGTATACGGTGGCCAGCAGCTTATCGGCGATCGCTGGGGTAACATCGCAAGGACGCATTCCGATGGTTCTATGTTTTCGCGCGTTATACTCTGCAAGTAGACGCGATAGCGCATCGGTCCATCTGTAGGTTCCATTGAGCGTAAACAGTTTCCACATATTGTTTTTCAAAGTTCGATTGAAACGTTCTACGACGGAGGCCTTCATCACCGAATACGTCGAGTAATGATTAATGTCATGCTTTGTCAAGAGTTTCTGCACATCGGCGTTGTAAAATTCTTTTCCTTGATCGGTTTGCAAATTTTTCGGATATCGATCTCTAAATATCTTTGCAAACGCTTTAGCCACCTCAGCACCACTTTTAGTCTTGAGCGGTACCGCCCATGCATACTTGCTCAGCACATCGATGACGGTGAGTATGTAGTGGTGACCTTGGTTGAATCGCGAGTATGGACGCATTTCTACAACGTCAGCTTGCCACAGATCATCGTATCCATGCACTATGACTCGCCTCCGCGGGAAATGTCTTCGAGCTGGAGCATGCAATTCCTCGACGAGTTGTCGCTTCTTGTGACCATGGTTTTCTTTACTCTTGGATTTCGACGATGGCTGCATGTTTGATCGTAGAGGTGTCTTTGACACGAATGATGCGATAATTATCGTGTACGCGCATTATGTGCGCCCCATCGGTCCGTTGACAAGTTCAACCGTCTCGCATGATTCTCCTTCGCAGCGCTGCTGCGGGATAGAATTCGACGCCTGCGATATCTTTTGAACGCTGTTTTGCAGCGCCAGCATCTCTCTCTTAAACATGATCAGCTTCTTCTCTAATTCTTCCTGCTGCTCTCTCAAAAGTTTAATGCTCTTTTCCACGTATAGTTTATTGACGGCATCGCTATCAGCCACCGGTTGAGCTACGCGTCGTATCTTGCGTGATTTTGCATCAAAGTCGGCACCGGCCACGCAAAGAGCGTTGTGTCGCATATAATTTCGAAGCAAACCGTTCCATTTGTAATAATCCATTCTAGCTGCGCCACTCTTCTCGAGCGATACTCCAAATTTGTTGATCGGCATCTCGATGCATACAGTGCGCATCATCGGTGCGCGGTTTTATTTATAATGAAGCCTCCCTCGTAGAGTTCCTCCACAATCGACAGAATTTCATTGTCGTGCGAGTTGTTGCCCGCCTGACGCGACGCTTCCAGCAAACGGTATCGATCCACAAGCTCGTTGGGATCGTCCCAGCGCATGTAATCGATCTTGTTATCATTTACCACCATGACTCGCGGCGCCGTTAGACCTTTCCCTGCTTTATTGGTTGATACACGAGGGAGTAGCGGTGCAATTACATGTTTGTACTTGTATCCCTTGTTTCCTAATATGGGATTTTGAGCAGAATGACCACGTCTGTAGGCATTCGGCGCCAGCAGTATACTTTTGTATTTTTGTTTATCGGCATCGGTGTATACAGCATCGTCGGGAATTCTCTTGAAAATCAGTTCGTAAAGGCCGGGCGTTCCTCTGTATTTTACACCGTCGATGATTATATTATCAGCCTTGTCCATATCGAACGCCTTATCCCCAAGCATCATTCTACTATCGCCAAAGTATACGCCGTACACAGTGTCTGTGACAGTTTCTTTATCCCTACTTATGATTGCGTCCATATATTTTTGTCCCAGGGGACCCAAATGGCTGCGAAACGTTTCTTGTCCCGCGGGTGTTTGAAGTTGCTGTCTAATAGATGCTGCAAACGACTCATCGGGAGTAGTTTCAAAAACATCGTCATCATCATCATCATCATCATCATTGGTTGTGAGCAATTGTACACTGGGAAATGTATTTATTGGCGGGGGAGGAACCGGGGATTCGTTTGATGCAACATTCTGCCGTTTTCGCTTCGACTGAACTGGTGTAGAGGTTACGAGTGAATACTCCGATGACGTGCGTGGTTTCCTCTTTCTCTTACGCGATATGCTCCATTTCGGCAGGATTTTTCTTTCCGGCGTTAATGTTTCATTCCCTTCAACGTTTGTGCTCATCAGCGGTGATATTTCAGCTTCTGCCGCTGCGGTATTTTCCACAATATGTTTTAAGGGTTCGACAATAGGTTTAAAGTATCTCTCCAACGCGATATCTTCCTCCATCTTGCCGGTCTTCAAAGCCTGATGTTTCTTGCGAATGGCTTCGCTGGTTCTTGCAATTTCCTTCGCTATTCTCTCGCGATCCTTAATCTCCAGACTATCGATATCGATCATTGTTGCACCGCAGACGTTGCTTTCCCACCGACGTGTTGGCAATGATTGACCATCTCACGGTACGGCAAACTCGTTAAATCCCTTTCTGTAACGTCCATTGGCCATCGCGCTATCCTTGTCTATGACCACGAAACCATACTTCAGCTGCCAACAATTACGACACAAAGCGCAGAAATCCTCGTAAGGCATATCAGTGTTTACATGATCGTTGTACACGTGTTTCAAGTTGGTGCCATCCTGCTTAAACAGAATCAACAGATTCGCATTGTCGCGTATAAGATGTTTGGGAATCTTTGCATATGTCTGAGAGAGATAGAAGCAGTCAACGTTCGAGTGGCGCCCCATTGCAAAGTATTCCCTTATCGTATCTTGCTTGTCGCATGCCACGTCATCAAAGATAAAAATGGAATTCGGAAGCGATTCGCTCGGTGTGATGACGTCACTGTTATTCGAAAATGTGAAGTAGCCAATTTCATTTATCGGAGTCAATAAATTCTCCAAATACTGATATTTCGGCTGTTGCAACGATTTGGAATACACGTACACGTTCTCGAAGCGGACGCCGTGAGGACTCTCCAACAAGCTCACCAGCACGTTGGTCTTTCCACAATTTGATGGACCGCAAATAAGGCAGCGTATGGTGTTTGGCAGCATGCTACCATGTCTGCGCCTTGTTTTCGAGGACATCATTTGCGATTTATCGTCAAAATTTGTCACGCGTATCGTCGCAGGTTGCCGCACGAATCGCATCCTCGCTGCGAACCGCGAAAATGATTTTTGATACATCGAAGCGGTGACGCGCCCTATTTATAGGCCCGCGCCGAGGCAAAACAGCTCAGTATTCGAAATGCTTCTCGTTCTGTCGGATAATTGCGATATTCGAGACCTAACCTCTGAGCAGTTGAAATGTATACCAAAGATTATTCTACTGCGCGAGTTTGGCAAGCACATTGATCAGTTGTGGGACAGACTCCCGAGCATATAAAAGCCGATTCTGAGGTTCGGCAGCATCGTCGGTGTCTGGAACATTATAATCGCCCTTGGCAGCGAACGCATATCGACGGTCCAGCACCACTGATTAAAAACTGTGGCGAATGTCGCCGACGAGAGTAAGGAAAGGTTGCGGTTTGTTAAATCGGGCGATAAACGCGCTACCTGTCGAATTACATATCCCGGGATACCAGTTTTGTGGTCCAGGAACTCGTCTGGCAAAACGATTGGCTAGAGGCGATCAAGGTATCAATCCGTTGGACGCAGCGTGTCGCGAACACGATATAGCGTATTCGCGCAGCAACGTTCTCAGCGAAAGGCACGCGGCAGATAACGTACTTGCTGACAAAGCGCGAAAACGCATCGTTGCGCGAGACTCGACTCTGGGCGAAAGAGGTGCTGCTACAGCTGTTTGGGCAGCTATGAAGGCCAAGACAAAAATCGGAATGGGGATGAAAACTCGCAAAAGGACTGCAAAGAGAGCACCGCAAAAGCGGATTCTTCCAGTGGCAAAACGGGGTGGTATATTACCACTTCTCCCGCTGCTAGGTGTTCTCGGATCACTAGCTGGTGGAGCGGCGGGGATCGCCAAGGCCGTAAACGATAATAAGGCGGCGCAACATCAGCTGCAGGAAATGCAGCGTCATAATCGCTCGATGGAAGGTCGCGGACTTTATATCGCGTCATACAAGCGCGGACAGGGAATATCGAAACGAAAAAAAAAAACGCCGAAAAGAAAATAAAAATGCCTGTGGGCGTAACTACAGATGTGCAATTGGCGGAGTTGGCAAAACGTATGCGTATTCCATTTTTTAGGGGTGTTTTTATGCGTAATGCGCTACCTGCCGGTGGAGTACGACGAAACGAGAGCGGCATCGTAAATTTGGATAACGTCGAGGGGTCGGGGACTCATTGGGTGGCGTATGCGAAGAGAGGGTGTCGAGCTGTATATTTCGACAGCTTTGGAAATCTTCGACCACCCAAGGAATTGGTGCAATATCTGGATAAAGATGCTGTGAAGATTGAATACAATAGAACGTCTTATCAGCAGTACAATCAGAGCAACTGTGGACAACTGTGTCTACGCTTTCTACAGACGATCGGTACCAAATTTAAGGATTGACTTCCCACCACTCTGATTCAGTACTAGTCGAGCAGTACAGCTCGGAATATGTCGTTAACATTCACTCTAACCGGCAAGAGTAGCACCCTCGCGGTAAGCTACTTTCCACCCATAGATTTGAGCAACGATGATTACGAGCTTGGTCTAACAACCTTTGAAACTTATCATACGATACCGAACATTGACTCGAGTAACGATAAATTCTACTTCGCCGTAAACTATGACACCAACAACAACATCACTCGTGAATACATTGCGATTCCCCACGGGTCCTACGAACTAGATGCTATTGCCAAGTATTTGAAACAGCGATTACTCGAGCGGTATCCTCAAAATCTCGGTGGCAATGATGACGACAAGTATCCAATAGTGTTGCGGTCCAACAATAACACCATGAAAAGCGAGCTATACTGCTCGTTCGCCGTAGACTTTACAAAGTCCAATAACATTGGATCGCTACTGGGATTCTCGACGAATCGAGTATTAGAACCTGGACGGTGGCACGAATCGGACGATCCAATTAATATCATGAACGTAAACATTATTCGCGTAGAATGTAGCGTGACCGCTGGTGCGTACAACAATGGGAAGCACGTACATACGATACATGAATTTTCCCCGAGGGTTCCACCAGGATATAAGATATCGGAAACGCCCGCACAGATCATTTACCTTCCGATCACCGCACGGGTCATTACGGATCTAACGATTCGCGTTGTGGATCAAGACGGACGATTGCTCGATTTTCGAGGTGAAGAGATTACCATCAGACTACACGTACGGCGGCGACGACGATAATACGCGTGGTGCGAACGAAAGAGATGCTTGTGTTGAACGACATCAGAAACCCGGTTCATCCGAGCGAAATTGTTTACAACAACAACAACAACAACAACAACAACAACAACCGCAACAGCTGTGATCACGCTAAAACGAAGAGGCTCAGTGCTGCGAACATTGCATTTTTGAAATCACTGGGATTCATTGTGCGCGTTTAAGTTGAAAAAATGGCTGACATTCTAAGCATTGGAGGAAGCCGACGTTTGATGATCGCATCGTCAAGCTCCAGACTCACACATACAACCCGTACGTCAACACGACGTTTGGATACAGCGATGAGATAAGAATACCTATACAGCATCAGGATTTATACACATTGCCGTGTGAAAGTTTTCTCTACGTGGAGGGAAATTGACGATAAATAAGCCAAATGATGCATTAACGGTGACGTTGGGGAATAATTGCGTGGCGTTCTTATTTGATGAGATTCGATACGAGCTGAATGGCGTGGAGATTGACCGCAACAGAAACGTTGGAATAACTAGCACGCTTAAAAACTATGTATCGCTGACATCTGGCGAAGACAAAAATTTGGAGAATGCAGGATGGGGCTTGAGACGGCGTAATGGGCCAATATTTAAAAATTATTTCAATTTTTGCATCCCGCTCAAATATTGGCTGGGATTTTGCGAGGGCTACAAACGCATGATTATTAATGCGCGTCACGAATTAATTTTAATACGATCGCGCAACGACAACAATTCTCTAATAGGATCGCCGATGTTGGAACCAGAAATTGAATTACATAAAGTGCAATGGCGGATGCCTCATGTAACGCTGAACGACGTTAATAAGCTATCGTTGCTACATACTTTGGAAAGTGGACAAAACCTAAGCATTTGTTTTCAATCGTGGGATTTGTACGAGTATCCTCTCTTGCAGAGCACGACCAAGCATTCGTGGGCCGTGAAGGCATCTGCGCAGCTGGAGAAGCCGCGATGCGTTATCTTTGGTCTACAGACTAATCGAAAGAATGTGATGAGCGAAGATGTTACTGAGCTCGACAACTGCAAACTGATCAATCTAAAACTTTTTCTCAACTCGGAATTTTACCCGTACGATGATTTGAACTTGGACTTTGACAAAAATAGGCACGCCATCTTGTTTCATATGTATACGCAATTCCATAAATCGTATTATGGATATAGTTGCAGCGAGGCATTATTCACCGTGGCCGAATTTTTACAATTTGGCCCCCTCGTCGTAATTGATTGCTCGCGACAAAATGAGTCGATCAAGAATGGTTCCGTGGACGTGCGCATAGAATTCGAATGTAGAGAGAATGTGCCTGCAAATACTACAGCCTACTGTCTGCTTCTGTACGATCGGTCGGTTGAATACAATCCGCTGACAAACATGGTGCGAAAAATCGTTTAAATTGCCGCGCTACTTGCTCGCCCTCTCCTGTGCCAAAATTTCATCGTGAAAATCGCGATGCTTTATGAGAAAGATCGCATTCTCCCGCCTATTTTGGAAGCGAACGGACCTCTAAATTGTACCGATAATGGCCATACCGACATTTGTTGACCTGCAAGGGTTCATCGTTGATGGAAGATTTGTTGTCAAGGAAGTGGCTGTCCTGCGAAAGGGAACAATTCTCTCGCACTATATTTTTGGGAGTTCGATGCCCCAATATCTTCTTACGAAGTCTGACAAATCAAGCATTCGGTGGTTGGTGGCAAAACATCATGGGCTGCGGTGGGAAGATGGAGACGTTCCATACAGTATGGCTAAACAGCTAATTACGAAAGCTGTTGCTGATGCGATCGATGAAGAAGATGACACATCCCATATCGTATACGTTAAAGGGTTGCAGAAACGCGATTGGCTTGCGGACTTCCTCGATGAAAATACGAGAGCGGACGTGATCATCGAGACACTGGACATTGACTACGATGATATCATATCTCTAAATAAGCTAAATGTAGTTAATACTCTGCGATGTGGCAGACACGCAAAGAACTGTGCATTGCAAAATGTATTTAAAATATTCAACTGGTGGTCTAAACACCAGAGAGAAATGTATAAATAAATAAATATAATCAATTTTTAATGCATAAATGTTTTTTTCTCCACCCATCCTCAACCTCCTGCATGTGATGTACGCTAGATTAAGATGATGGTTTTAATTATTATGTAGAAGTGGTACCATGCGCGATCAGAGTGGTACCATGCGCGATCAGAGTGGTTCGATAGACGTTCGATACACGTTCGATTGACGTTGAAAGTGGTACGATACACGTTCGATATATGATCAAAGTGGTTCGATTGACGTTCGATACACGTCCAGAGTGGTACAATAGACGTTCGATACATGATCAATGTGGTTCAATACACGTTCGATACACGTTCGATACACGTTCAGAGTGGTATGGTCGAATGATGTGTCCAAAGAAGAAGGGGGAGAAGATGAGTGCGAAGAAGAAAAAGGAAAGGGTGGTCAGTGAATAATTCGAGGAAGATGCATTGAAGGAGAGGATGGTCAGCGAAAATGCAGGTGGAGAACAATGGTATCTTACTTTTGCAAAGCTATGCAACTTTGGGCATGGATCTACGTGCGGGAGCTTGGAGATGCAGCGAGACCAGTTGACTTCAAATCTTGGCAGACAACAGACCTACAGGATTTTTTGCGTCATTTGTGCGACAGTTTTTGAAGTCATGGGACTAACGAGAATTGCGCCGGAGTGCGGCCCTGAGGTATGTACTTAACAATATTTTTTACATTTATCGCGTTTAACCGTTGAAATCGTGTTCGATCTCGCGATCGCAAATATTATATCGAGGTTTCTGTGCTGTAGAACTCGCCACCTGAATCGCCGCAGTGGTCGCCAGATTGGGGCGGCCCCATATGGTCGCCGCAACCGTCGCCGCAGCCGTCGCCGTCGCCATCGCCGCCGCAGCTGTCGCCGCCGTCGCCGCCGTCGCCGCCGCCGCCTCCGCAGGTATGCAATACTTTGCATTGCTTTGTACGTTTGATGTTTATTGGGTTTAATGTATCCGTATTATATCGATATTTGTGTCCTTGTTCTAGGACATACCACTAAATATTTTCGGAGCCTGGTTGGCGGAAGACGCACCGCAGCCCGCACCCCTGGAGGTGCGAATGCGGCGGTCAGGGCCGGTAATGGCCCCGCGGCTGCGGCGCCCATGGGCGCCTTATCCAGGGGGGCCCCTGCGACGACTGCGATCCCCATCGCCACCATCACCCCCCTGGATCGACGTCAGGATGCGGCGACCGCGGCCCCCATCACCGCCTCCGCCCCCATCACCGTCGCCCCCATCCCCCCCTTCGCCGTCGCCACCCCAATAGTTTTAAGTTTTTTTTCTTTTATTATCTTTTATTTTTTCTATTTTTATTTTTATTATTATATTCTTTATTCTTTATTCTTTTTTATTATTATATTCTTTATTCTTTATTCTTTTTTATTATTATATTCTTTTATTCTTTTATTTTATTCTTTATTCTTTTTTATTATATTCTTTTTTATATTTGTATTTATATTTGTATTTATATTTATATTTATATTTATACTTTATTTTATTCTTTTTATATTTATATTTATACTCTTTTTATATTTTATTTTATTCTTTTTATATTTATATTTTATTTCATTCTTTTTATATATTTATATTCTTTTTTATATTTCTTTGTAACAATATATATATATCTTAAACGTATATTATTTCTCCATTTTATTTACCCTCCTTCTCTCCTCAATTCTAAGATTCGACGTTCCCAAAAGTATTATTTCTCCTGACACCGCATAATTCTGTGACTCGAGCCGCGAAAATGATGTCATCCCGCACGGCTGCTCCAGGGGAGTCAAATTACTCGCGATACGCTGCGACGTTAAGATTGAAAAACATTTTGAAATACTGTTAGCTTTAGAATGCATGCGATTGTGCTGTCTCTTTCCCTCTCTCAGGATTTAGCTTTACAACTATGTAGTGCCGTCTCTTTCCCTCCCCGAATATGCGATTTGTAAAACGTCGCTCGAAACAATTTCTGATAAATTATTATTATTTCTCTGCGCTTGGCGGTTCGCTAGATCGGTGTGGGCCAAGGGTGAAAAAATTTTCGAGGTGGGCCAAGGTCGTTCCCTCCCTCGGTTAGGTATGGAAAAATTTCGGCTGCAGGTCATTCCCCCTCTGAAAAAATTTCTGACGGCGGGGCAGGTCTGGAGAGGTCTCCGCGGCCGCTCGGCCTGGACTGATCCCCTCCACGATTACGGCTTCCCCCACTCCGCGGCTCGTGCGCGCGCAACCAGTCTTCCACTCCCCGCTGTCCCCGCGCCTATAGTTCCCCCCACCGCACTCCCCCGCGCGCCCTCACTTCCACCCGCCCCCCGCGCCCCCCTCAGAGGACCCGAGTTAGAATCCCCCTTGCTATACTACTTACCGCACAATGGTTTGAGAATACGTGGCAAATTCAAATAGCGTGCATGACAATTTCAAGGAGCACGCATGTCACAGAAGAGTCAGAGGCAATTCATGGTGCGAATCATAAAAGTGTGAGTCATAAATGTACACCATAAACTGAAATAATTAGTTTCATATCGAGGAAGAAGGAGAAGAAGGATGCGAAGAAACTGTGACGCGGGCACCCCCACCATACCTCAAGACTACCCTACTTGAAAACTATCCCTACCCTGCAACGAAATGTATATAAGGGTGTCGACCGCCGCCGCACGGGCTAGTGGAGATATCACAAGCATTTTTTTCCAGAAACAAAAACATGGACGCGTTTGAAGTATATTTATCTGAAGCGGGGCAAGGCATGAATGCATTTGAGATGCGGCGATGCATCGTCAGTGTTGTTTTGTGAAAATTGAATTGGTACGCGTATTCCATTCGAAGATATTTTATTGAAGTTGTGCATTTGTTACACCGAGGGCATGGTGAAATTGAGCGTGCATGGCAGTAGTAGGGCTATACGGATTCTAACTCAAATTTGTGTTTCAAGGTCATGATAAGGATTTCCCCTGACCTTGAAATCCAAATTTGAGTTTGAAAATTTTCGAAATTTGTTTTTTGAGGCGGGCTGCGGGCGGGCGGCGGATGACATCATAGAGATGGCGGAGTGGTGGGCGTATAGCGCGAGAACTGATATTATTGAATCGATACCGAATTGATATCGAAACGATACCGAAGTGCATCGAGGAGGAACCGCGGGTGAAGTGCTACTCTGAAGCGTGGTACAAACTGTCGGTAAGGAAGGAAGGAAATATTAATTATAAGTTATTAATATAAATGAAAAAAGAATCTCGGGCGACGGGGCTCGAACCCAAGACCTCCACGATACGAGTCAGCTGCCTAACCAACTCCCCCAACACCTGCTCTCCGACATTAGTTTTTCCTGAATGGTACATATACCAAGCGTAATAATTTATTTTCATCGGATGATGTCGGGCAATGTCGGCTTTTTACGTGCAATCTATTGGAGGAAGGAGGTACATCGAAAGAGTTAGACAGAGATAGCACTACTTAGTGGTACAATCGTATGCATTCTAAAGCTAAATTCAGGGGAGGGAAAGAAACAGCAGTGGTATAATCACAGTTCTTCTAAAGCTAAAATTTTTCAAAATGTTTTTGATCTTAACGTCGCAGCGTATCGCGCGATCACGCGTAATTTGAATCCCCCGGGACAGCTGCGCGGGATGACGTCATTTTTGCAATGCGATTGTAATATAATACTTTTTTTGTAATTTGAACCCGCTCTCAAGGATAAAAGTCTCGACACGTGTTGAATGTAACATAATACTTTTTGGAAACGTCGAATCTTAGAATTATGCGGAGTCAGCAGAAACTGTGACACATGATTTTGCCCGCTAATTCGTCATACGTGTGAATCACGGAAAGAATTATACCGTGTCAGCGGAAATTGCTTCGGAAGATATCGGGAAGGATCGGCTTTTACATGCAATACATCCGAGGAAGGGGGTACATCGAAAGAGTTAGACAAATATACCAAATCGTGGGTATAAAAGCGCTCTAAACTGTACAAAAATCTCAAATCGTTGTAACACGTTGCGCAGATAATACATTACATTTACATTCCATTTACGATCATGGAAAAATTCGCGCAAGTGTAACGCCAACTGCGAGATCAATCTGCACGATTGATTTCACGCGAAGAATACCTCGCGTGGGAAGAACGGTGCAACGAGTGTATCGAATTTTTGGAAGAACACAGCCGGGTGAAACGTCCTCGATTATCGATCGGTGTTCGACAATCGTTAGTTGCTCGAATCGCGCAGCTCGAAGGACTGAAATATTCGTTGCGCGGACGTTACGTGCGTGAAGGTGCCGGACATTCGAGCACGGGACTTTTGTGGCGTGAAATAGACACTGCGTTCGATAGCCGCGTATTAACTAGTGCAGTGCTAAATTCGAATTACATCGAACCGCGCAACTTCCTCCAGGATGCGGCAACCATTGTGTTGGAACATGTGCGGGGTCCTTTGTGGAAACATCGAAACCTCAAAGTGAATACGGTGTTCAACGGCGAATTTGTGGCAGGTGACAAGCATGCTTGTAAAAGCATCAATACCCGAAACTGCGAACTTTTCGGTACATCCGATCTGCAGGAATGGTACCAGCGATACGTCGTCGAACCCACCCTGGCATCGTTGGAAGAGTTCCAAGAACGCGACAGCGGATGGGCATTGACGAGGATTCTCAACCTGAGCGTCAATGTCAACAAATATAATCCGCTGCGCGCAGGGTGTCACTGCAAGTTGCCACGGGAAATATCGCTGAAGAAAGCGACGATTAGCTTACGATCCGAGGACAATGCGTGTTTCGCTTGGGCAGTGGTCGCCGTTCTTCATCCGGCGGAAAGAAATGTCGATCGCCCAAGTTCATACCGGCATTATACATTGGTGCTAAATCTCCGGGGTATTGAATTTCCAATGTCTCTGGAGCAGATTGGGAAGTGTGAGGGGCAGAATGGGGTATCGATCAACGTGTACAGCCTCGAGGCGGAAAGGATGAAAGTGCCGACAGTCTTCCCACTGCGCCTCACCAGCCAAAAGAGGGATCGGCACGTCAATCTGCTCTACACACCGAATCAAGAGCACGGCGATGTAGGGCACTTCGTGCTGATTAAGGACTTGTCCCGGCTGGTGAGCACGCAGTTGAGCAGGAGCAAATCCAAAAAATTTATCTGTGATCGGTACGTATATAAACTTAAGAAATATTGAAATGTTTCGCGAAAAAAATTATACAAAAATTTTTTAGGTTTACAGATGTATGCATTATTTCGGATCTGTCGAGAAGTTGGAGCTTCATTCGCTGGACTGCGGGAAGATGAACGACTGCGCCATTCTGCTGCCCAGTGAAGGCAACAATCTGCTCAGATTCGACAACCACTGCAGGAAGGAGCAACTTCCCTTCGTGGTGTACGCAGATCTCGAGTGCATCATCGAGACAACGGAGGACAGTCGGAGGGGTGAGGATGATCGCAAATTGCACACGTACCAGAAACATAAGGTGCATAGTATCGGCTATTATATGCATTGTTCGTACGATACATCACTATCGATGTATCGATGTTGCCGCGACGCGGATTGTGTTCCTTGGTTCGTCGACGAACTTAAAAATTTGGCAGATTTTTCTAAGCCCGTTCTGATCAATGATGTTTCCATGGAATAATTGACGAAAGACCAGTGGATGACATTTCGCAATGCAACACATTGCCATATTTACGACGAACCATTCGAGGCTAGCGATATACGAGCTCGCGATCATTGCCATCTATCCGGACGGATTAGAGTTCCAGCATATTCGGAGTGCATTTTAAATTATAAAAATGCGTTTTACATCCCCATTGTGTTTCATCATTTCTCCGGCTACGATTCACATTTTATTATCGAGAAAATAGCTACCGCTTACGAAGGCAGCGTTGACGTATTCCCCTTAAATAAAGAAAAATATATTTCATTCACAAAAAATGTCGAAGATGCGGCTGAATCAGACTCGCGAAATTGTATTAAATTGCGATTCATCGATTCGTACAAATTTCTCAATACCAGTCTCGACAAATTAGCATCTTTGCCTAACGCAGATAAATTAAAGATTTTACGATCCCAATTTGAAACATTATCCACCGAGGATTTCAATTTATTGACGCGAAAGGGTGTCTTTCCGTATGAATACCTTGATTGCGCGAACAAGCTGCAGGACCCATGCTTACCACCGCGCGAGTAATTCTACAGTTCGTTAATGGGTGACTGTATCCGAGAGCGATTACGCGCACGCCGAGACTGTCTGGCAGCGTTTCGACATTAGAACCTTGGGCGAATACAGCGATTTGTATTTGAAAGCAGATGTCTTGTTCATAGCAGATATTTTTGAAAATTTTCGTGAAAGTTGCATCATGAGTTACGGATTAGATTCAGCACATTATTATACTTTACCTGGTTTCACGTGGGATGCAATGCTAAAACACACCAAAATTACATTGGAATTGCTCACAGACGTCATGTTTATCGAACGCGGTATACGTGGAGGTTTAAGTCAAAGTTCCGGAAGATACGCACATGCCAATAACATGTACATGCCATCTTACGACGCATCGGAACAATCATCGTACTTGATCTACTTTGATTTAACAATTTGTATGGATGGACAATGTGTCAGCCCCTGCCATATGCTAAATTTCAATGGATGTTAAAAATTTTGACGTGTCTTCAATCGCTGTCGATTCGCCCACGGGATACATTCTTGAGGTAGATCTGGAATATCCGCAACGTCTATACGACGCTCATGCTGATCTATCGTTCTGCCCGACGCGTGCCAAACCACCTGGCAGCAGACAGGACAAGTTACTCGCGACGGTATACGATAAGCAGCGTTACGTTATCCATTTTCGCAACCTGCAGCAGTGCACGCGTCACGGCCTTCGTATTACAAAGATACACTGCGTGCTTCAATTCGCTCAATCTCCCTGGCTCCGCGATTACATCGAACTCAATACACGGTTTAGAACAAGCGCGACAAACGATTTTGAAAAAAATTTGTACAAATTGATGAACAACGCGGTTTTCGGTAAAACTATGGAAAATGTGCGAAATCATGTGGATGTAAAACATTTAACACATTGGGAAGGGTGATATGGCGCGGAGGCAATGATCGCGAAACCGAATTTCCACAGCAGAAGTGTTTTTTCGGAAAATTTAATAGCTGTTGAATTGCGAAAACTCGAGGTGAAATTCAACAAACCGATATACGTGGGTATGTGCATTCTGGACATATCAAAAATTTGTTTATATGAATTTCATCACGAGCACATGTCTCCCCTGCACGGACAAAATTGTAAAATTCTATACACCGACACCGACAGTCTAATTTATTACATTAACTGCGAATATATCTACGCGACCAAGAAACACAATATCGATAGATTTGACACATCCGATTATCTCATCGACAATCCATATAATATGCCGCGCTTAAATAAGAAGGTTCCGGGGCTGATGAAGGACGAAAATAACGGCGCGATAATGACCGAATTCGTAGATATTAGAGCGAAAATGTATGCACTCCGCGTAGACGGTAAAAAAGATACGAAAAAGGCGAAAGGCGTCAAGACCAGCGTCATAGCCAGGACGATAACTTTCGACGACTACGCGCAGTGTTTGCACAGGGAGATCGAAATGGTTCGCAGGCAATCATGCATACGGTCGAAATTGCACAAAGTGTACACCATTTCGGAATCGAAAATCGCTCTAAGCCCACACGACGACAAGCGGTATATCGTACCCGATTCGACCGACACTCTGCCCTGGGGACATTATAATATACCATTGTAAAATAGAAATTATTGTAAAATATAAAATTCTTCGCACATGTATAGAAATTATTATATTTATTAAAGCATTATAAATGGAGGATGTTCACACGATAATTCGATGCGACCCGAGTTTAGTTTTCGAGTCGACGGAGGTTGTAAGGCTCCGTCCGATATGTCTTGACACCGGAATCACGTGGATACCCTAGACGCGTTACCGTATTAGGGTTAATAAAATGATACACAGTTGTTTAACAAGTAACAGCAAAAAAACAACCTATATTTGATAAGACTGTGAAACAAGTATCCAAATGAACAATTAAACAGTGAACTGTGAGTGTGAATTGGTTCGTTTGAGTCGAACACGAACGCGTATCGTCTTAATTTTGTATGACCTGTTGGTTAAGATATTTTTCTACGACTACTTTGGTTGACCCATTGCCGGACTCGTCCGAATTCTTGAAGAGAGTCCGGCGTGGTGGCATTGACCCGATAACGTTGCCAGTATCAACCAATCGGGAAATTTCCCTAGGACCAATCGCGCCATCTATTCCCTGCGCCCTTGGCGCGCCTTTTCTGGGAATGTGGCTGAAATTGGCGGGAATCGCTGTAGACAGGAGTTTGACGGCAAAGTTTTCTTACCTGCCAGCGTAAGACGGCGAAAAGGCGCAAAGACGCCCACATCTGCGTTGCACGTGGGGCGCGCTAACCAGCGACCCTTCCGGAGGTAACCATGAGGCGGTCAGAAGCGTTGGCCTACCCTTGCATTTATAACGAGCTTCTCACTTTAATTGCCGAGTGGCAAATTGGCCCTTGCAACGAGCAAACCGTTTAATAAAGTGTGCAACGCAGATGTGAGGATCCCTGGAATGTCTACTAATAAATCATTGCCCCTAACGGTTAATGAAAGCCCGACTATTTTTTTCGCAACTATGCAACGCGGAACAGTGGAATCATGAATAAAAATAAAATTGTTCACATGTATATGTATCATTGTATTTATTGAACTATGTATTATTATTATTATGTTACAATACATTATTTTTATTTATCCATGAATTGTGCGATTTATCAAACCCCAGCCACTTGACGTATACCTTATCCCCCTTTCTACGCAATACTTTTTCCCCTAGATACACATCAGGATCGATGACGCGTTGCAGCTCGTTTTCATAGAATCCTCCGGCAACAGGTTTTCCACAGGAATCAAGGAGCAGATACGTTGCGGGATTAGTTGCCTGTACTTGGGCTATCTCGAACACCTCCGTTGTCCAATTCGGTGTGTAGCCTTTATCGAAGATGGTTTTAAATTTGCTCACGCGCACAAACTCGCCCGACTTGAATCTCGCTGGAGCAGCGATCTTTATGTTGCTGTATACGGTGGCCAGCAGCTTATCGGCGATCGCTGGGGTAACATCGCAAGGACGCATTCTGATGGTTCTATGTTTTCGCGCGTTATACTCTGCAAGTAGACGCGATAAAGCATCGGTCCATCTGTAGGTTCCATTGAGCGTAAACAGTTTCCACATATTGTTCTTCAAAGTTCGATTGAAACGTTCTACGACGGAGGCCTTCATCACCGAATACGTCGAATAATGATTAATGTCATGCTTTGTGAAGAGTTTCTGCACATCGGCGTTGTAAAATTCTTTTCCTTGATCGGTTTGCAAATTTTTCGGATATCGAACTCTAAATATCTTTGAAAACGCTTTAGTCACCTCAGCGCCACTTTTTGTCTTGAGCGGCACCGCCTATGCATACTTGCTCAGCACATCGATGACGGTGAGGGTGTAGTGGTGACCTTGGTTGAATCGCGAGTATGGACGCATTTCTACAACGTGAGCTTGCCACAGATCATCGTATCCGTGCACTACGGCTCGCCTCCGCGGGAAATGTCTTCGAGCTGGAGCATGCAATTCCTCGACAAGTTGCCGCTTTTTGTGGCCATGGTTTTCTTTACTCTTGGATTTCGATGATGGTTGCATGTTTAATCGCAGAGGTGTCTTTGACACGAATGATGCGATAATTATCGTGTACGTGCATTATGTGCGCCCCATCGGTCCGTTGACAAGTTCAACCGTCTCGCATGATTCTCTTTGTGGAAAATACCCGCAGCGCTGCTGTGGGATAGAATTCGACGCCTGCGATATCTTTGGAACACTGTTTTGCAGCGCCAGCATCTCTCTCTGAAACACGATCAGCTTCCTCTCTAATTCTTCCTGCAGCTCTCTCAAAAGTTTAAAGCTCTTTCGCACGTATAGTTTATTGACGGCATCGCTATCAGCCACCGGTTGAGCTACTTGTCGCATCTTGCATGATTTTGCATCAAAGTCGGCACCAGTCACGAAAAAAGCGTTATCTCGCATATAATTTCGAAGCAACCCGTTCCATTTTTAATAATCCATTCTAGCTGCGCCACTCTTCTCGAGCGATACTCCAAATTTGTTGATCGGCATCTCAATGCACACAGTGCCCATCATCGGTGCGCGGTTTTATTTATAATGAAGCCTCCCACGTGGAGTTCCTCGATAATCGACAGAATTTCATGGTCATGTGAGTTGTTGCCCGCCTGACGCGACGCTTCCAGCAAACGGTATCGATCCACAAGCTCGTTGGGATCGTCCCAGCGCACATAATCGATCTTGTTATCATTTACCACCATGACTTGCGGCGCCGTTAGACCTTTCCGTGCTTTATTTGTTGATACACGAGGGAGTAGCGGTGCAATTACATGTTTGTACATGTATCCCTTGTTGCCTAATATGGGATTTTGAGCAGAATGACCGCGTCTGTAGGCATTCGTCGCCAGCAGTATACTTTTGTATTTTTGTTTATCGGCATCGGTGTATACAGCATCGTGGGGAATTCTCTTGAAAATCACTTCGTAAAGGCCGGGCGTTCCTCTGTATTTTACACCACCGATGATTATATTATCAGCCTTGTCCATATCGAATGCCTTATCCCCAAGCATCATTCTACTATCGCCAAAGTATACGCCATACACAGTGTCTGTGACAGTTTCCGTATCCCTACTTATGATTGCGTCCATATGTTTTTGTCCCAGGGGACCCAAATGGCTGCGAAACGTTTCATGTCCCGCGCGCGTTTGAAGTTGCTTTCTAATATATGCTGCAAACGACTCATCGGGAGTAGTTTCAAAAACATCGTCATCATCATCATCATCATCATCATCATCATCATTGGTTGAGAGCAATTGTACACTGGGAAATGTATTTTTTGATGGGGGAGGAACCAGGGACTCGTTTGATGCAACATTCTGCCGTTTTCGCTTCGATTGAACTGGTTTAGAGGTTACGAGTGAATAATCCGATGACGTGCGTGGTTTCCTCTTTCTCTTGCACGATGTGCTCCATTTCGGCAGGATTTTTCTTTCCGGTGTTAATGTTTCATTCCCTTCAACGCTTGTGCTCATCAACGGTGATATTTCAGCTTCTGCCGCTGCGGTATTTTCCACAATATGTTTTAAGGGTTCGACAATAGGTTTAAAGTATCTCTCCAACGCGATATCTTCCTCCATCTTGCCGGTCTTCAAAGACTGATGTTTCTTGCGAATGGCGTCGCTGATTTTTGCAATTTCCTTCGCTATTCTCTCCCGATCTTTAATCTCCAGACTATCGATATCAATCATTGTTGTACCGTAGACGTTGCTTTCCCACCAACGTGTTGACAATGTTTGACCATTTCACGATACGGCAAACTCGTTAAATCCCTTTCTATAACGTCCATTGGACATCGCGCTATCCTTGTCTATCACCACGAAACCATACTCCAGATGCCAACAATTACGACACAAAGCGCAGAAATCCTCGTAAGACATATCAGTGTTTACATGATCGTTGTACACATGTTTCAAGTTGGTACCATCCTGCTTAAACAGAATCAACAGATTCGCATTGTCGCGTATAACATGTTTGGGAATCTTTGCATATGTCTGACAGAGATAGAAGCAGTCAACGTTCGAGTGGCGCCCCATTGCAAAGTATTCCCTTATCGTATCTTGCTTGCCGCATGCCACGTCATCAAAGATAAAAATTGAATTCGGAGCGATTCGCTCGGTGGGATGACGTCACTGTTATTCGCAAATGTGAAGTAGCCAATTTCATCTATCCGAGTCAATAAATTCTCCAAATACTGATATTTCGGCTGTTGCAACGATTTGGAATACACGTACGCGTTCTTGATGCGGACGCCGTGAGGACTTTCCAACAAGCTCACCAGCACGTTGGTCTTTCCACAATTTGATGGGCCGCAAATGAGGCAGCGTATGGTGTTTGGCAGCATGCTACCATGTCTGCGTCTTGTTTTCGAGGACATCATTTGCGATTTATCGTCAAAATTTGTCACGCGTATCGTCGCAGGTTGCCGCACGAATCGCATCCTCGCTGCGAACCGCGAAAATGATTTTTAATACATCGAAGCGGCGACGCGCCCTTTTTATAGGCGCGCGCTGAAGCTACACATCTCAGTATTCGAAATGCTTCTCGTTCTGTCGGATAATTGCGACATTTGAGACCTAACCTCTGAGCAGTTGAAATATATACCAAAGATTATTCTACTGTACGAGTTTGGCAGACACATTGATCAGTTGTGGGACAGACTCCCCGAGCATATAAAAGCCGATTCTGAAGTTCCGCAGCATTATCGGTGTCTGGAACATTATAATCGCCCTTGGCAGCGAACGCATATCGACGGTCCAGCACCACTGATTAAAAAATGTGGCGAATGTCGCCGACGAGAGTAAAGAAAGTTTGCGGTTTGTTAAATCGGGCGATAAACGCGGTACCTATCGAATTACATATCCCGGGATATCAGTTTTGTAGTCCAGGAACTCGTCTGGCAAAACGATTGGCTAGAGGCGATCAAGGTATCAATCCGTTGGATGCAGCGTGTCGCGAACACATAATTGCGTATTCGCGTAGCAACGACCTCAGCGAAAGGCAGGGGGCAGATAACGTACTCGCAGACAAAGCGCGAAAACGCATCGTTGCGCGAGACTCGACTCTGGGCGAAAGAGGCGCTGCTACAGCAGTTTGGGCAGCTATGAAGGCCAAAACGAAAATCGGAATGGAGATGATAACAAAAACTCGTAAAAGGACTGCAAAGAGAGCACCGCAAAAGCGGATTCTTCCGGTGGCAAAACGGGGTGGTATATTACCACTTCTTCCGCTGCTAGGTGTTCTCGGATCACTAGCCGGTGGAGCGGCGGGGATCGCCAAGGCCGTAAACGATAATAAGGCGGCGCAACATCAGCTGCAGGAAATGCAACGTCATAATCCCTACATGGAAGGTCGCGGACTTTATCTCGAGGCATACAAGCGCGGACAGGGAATATCGGAACGAAAAAACAACGACGAAAAGAAAATAAAAATGCCTGTGGGCGTAACTACCGATGCGCAATTGGTGGAGTTGGCAAAACGTATGTGTATTCCATTTTTTAGGGGTGTTTTTATGCGCAATGCACTACCTGCCGGAGGAGTACGTCGAAACGAGAGCGGCATCGTAAATTTGGACAACGTCGAGGGGCCGAGGACTCATTGGGTGGCGTATGCGAAGAGAGGGTGTCGAGCTGTATATTTTGACAGCTTTGGAAATCATCGACCACCTAAGGAATTGGTGCAATATCTGGATAAAAATGCTGTGATGATTGAATACAATAGAACGTTTTATCAGCACTACAATCAGAGCAACTGTGGACAACTATGTCTACGCTTTCTACAGACGATCGGCACCAAATTTAAGGATTGACTTCCCACCACTCTGATTCAGTACTACTCGAGCAGTGCAGCTCGGAATATGTCATTAACATTCACTCCAACCGGCAAGAGTAGCACCCTGGCGGTAAGCTACTTTCCACCCATAGATTTGAGCAACGATGATTACGAGCTTGGTCTAACAACCTTTGAAACTTATTATACAATACCGAACATTGACTCGGGGAACGATAAATTCTACTTCGCCGTAAACTATGACACCAACAACAACACCGTCGACATCACTCGTGAATACATTGCTATTCCTCACGGGTCTTACGAACTAGATGCTATTGCCAAGTATTTGAAGCAGCGATTACTCGAGCGGTATCCTCAAAATCTCGGTGGCAATGATGAAAACAATGGTGGTGACAACGATGCGTATGCAATAGTGTTGCGTCCCAACAACGACACCATGAAAAGCGAGCTATACTGCTCGTTCGCCGTAGACTTTACAAACTCCAATAAAATTGGATCGCTACTGGGATTCTCGACGAATCGAGTATTAGAACCTGGACGGTGGCAGGAAACGGACGATCCAATTAATATCATGAACGTAAACATTATTCGCGTAGAATGTAGCGTGATCTCTGGCGCGTACAACAATGGGAAGCACTTACATACGATACATGATTTTTCTCCGAGGGTCCCACCAGGATATAAGATATCGGAAACGCCCGCACAGATCATTTACCTTCTGATCACCGCACGGGTCATTACGGATCTAACGATACGCGTTGTGGATCAAGACGGACGGTTGCTCGATTTTCGAGGTGAAGAGATTACCATCAGACTACACGTACGGCAACGACGACGATAATACGCGTGGTGCGAACGAAAGAGATGCTTGTGTTGAACGACACCAGAAACCCGTTTCATCCAAACGAAATTGTTTGCAACAACAACAACAACAACTGCAACAGCTCTGATCACGCTAAAACGAAGAGGCTCAGTGCTGCGAACATTGCATTTTTGAAATCACTCGGATTCATTGTGCGCATTTAAGTTGAAAAATGGCTGACATTCTAAGCATTGGAGGGAAGCCGACGTTTGATATTCGCATCGTCAAGCTCGAGACTCACACATACAACACATACGTCAACGCGACGTTTGGATACAGCGATGAGATAAGAATACCCATACAGCAGCAGGATTTATACACATTGCCGTGTGAAAGTTTCCTCTACGTGGAGGGGAAATTGACTATAAATAAGCCAAATAATGCATTAACGGTGACGTTGGGAAATAATTGTGTGGCGTTCATATTTGAGGAGATTCGATACGAGCTGAATGGCGTGGAGATTGACCGCAACAGAAACGTTGGAATAACTAGCACGCTTAAAAACTATGTATCGCTGACATCTGGCGAAGACAAAAATTTGGAGAATGCCGGATGGGGCTTGAAACGACGCGATGGGCCAATATTGAACAACCATTTCAATTTTTGTATCCCGCTCAAATATTTGCTGGGATCTTGCGAGGTTTACAAACGCGTCATTATTAATGCGCGTCACGAATTGATTTTAATTAGATCGCGCAACGATAACAATTCTCTAATAGGATCGCCGATGTTGGAACCAGAAATTGAATTACATAAAGTGCAATGCCGGATGCTTCATGTGACGCTGAACGACGTTAATAGTCTATCGTTGCTACATGCTTTGGAAAGTGGACAAAACCTAAGCATTTGTTTTCAATCGTGGGATCTGTACGAGTATCCTCTCTTACAGAGCACGACCAAGCATTCGTGTGCCGTGAAGGCATCTGCGCAGCTGGAGAAGCCGCGATGAATTATCTTTGGTCTACAGACTAATCGAAAGAATGTGATGAGCGAAGATGTTACTGAGCTCAACAACTGCAAACTGATCAATCTAAAACTATTTCTCAACTCGGAATTTTACGCGTACGATGACTTGAACTTGGACTTTGACAAGAATAGGCACGCCATCTTGTTTAACATTGTTTGGGATTCATGCAGTTCCATACACGGCCACACTCATTCTCACAGCAGCACCTCGCAGACTCAGGTTGGCTACGCTGGTCGACGATCGATCCACCAATCAGAGATGTGGATCGACGATCGATCCTCCAATCAGCCGCCTTCACTCAACCAATCAGATCACCCCACGTCGAACGATCCTCGAGAATGTTCGAGCCGACGACGTAACGGAAATCAACAATCTGAAGAGTCCATTCTCGTGCGCATTTTTTGAGGGTATAGCCGGATTTGTCCTGCACAATTATCAGGTTTGATCATCGAAGATCTTTTCTCACGTGCTCATGCTCACTCGCTCACGACTCATCAAGTATTCAAATAAAGACGAAACTCATTTCAACTCATACATTGCTGTGTTACGTGCACTTGTTCACCGTCGCCCCTAACCTCAATCGAATCCAGCGTGCTCCACCGCGATCTTTCTCAAACATTTTTGGTCCTTCGAGCCGGAGCGGCGGTATTAGTGCAGTGCAGTGCAGTTTAGGGCTCACGCTCACCCACTCAATTACTCATAACAATGGCGGGAGACAAGCCCACCAACTCAGCGGCGTCGCCGAGGTCCACGACACCCACGCCCACGGCGTCCTCACTCACAGTCCCCACGGAAGCTCCTGGGACTGCATCCACTGCAGATAGGAGGGAGACCCGAGCAACATCTCCGTCAACTCTCCCTGCAGAGCTCATAATCAAGGCCAAAACGCAGGTGGGTCGTTTTGAATCACTTAAAACGCTGCACACCCAACTCCCAACTCACGCTCATACGACGTCCCTCGACGAGGTTCGCCTCCTTTCAACTCACATCGAGGAGGTGCATCAGGCCTTCTGCAAAGAACATGCCTACTTTGAGTTCACATGGCCAGTGAAGTGTCTCGACCATGAGTACTTTTCAGCAGACTTGGCAGTGCAGGAGAGACAGTTAGCCTTGACACTCAAGCTCAAGCTCAACCGCCTCCGAGAAGATGTAGAGGCTATTGCTCAATCCAGGGTTGTCGCCTCAAGCTCAACACCTTCTCGAGCCTCGAAGCTGCCAGAGATTGCGTTACCCACCTTCTCCGGCAGCTGTGTGGACTGGCCTGCCTTCAGCGAGCTGTTCACATCGCTCATCATTCACGACACCCAGCTCATGGAGATTGATCGACTCCACTACCTGCGGTCTAGCTTGCGCGGAGAACCTTCACGCCAGGTAAACTCTTACCCACTCACTGGCTCATCATTTCAGCCCTGCTGGGAGTATCTCACAAAGAGATTCTCCAACAAGAGGCTACTCATCCAGGAGCAGCTGAATAGACTATTCAGTCTGTCTCCCATCACCACACGCAGCGCAGCGTCACTCAACAGCCTACTGTCATCACTCACCGAGGTGGACAAATCGCTCAAGGCCTTGGGAGCAGCGGAGGATATGCACAATTGTGTGCTTGTGCATATGGCTATCAACTGCCTCGACAAGAACACGCGGGAAGCGTGGGAGACGTCCGTGGGCACAGCCACCGAATACCCACGTTATGACAGGCTCGAGGCGTTCGTGGAAAACAAGATTGGCGCCTTGGAGCGGCTGGAGGCCTCAGCTCAATCATCTACTCACAAAAAAACTCAAAATATCTCCGCTGCCCCCAGTCGACCAGCTCAGCGCAAGAGCTCAGCTTACACCACAACTCAGTCTCAGCAGGGTGCTTCAGCTCAACGCTCACCTTCCAGCTATGAGTGTGACTGTTGTCAACAGGACCATTTCATAGTTGGGTGTCCACAATTCCGGGGACTGACTGTGGAATCGAGGCGAAAGCTCATCACGACTCTAGTGCTCTGTCGCAACTGCTGTGGGAGGTACAAGACAGAGGTGTGTAAGTCAGCTCACAAGTGCAAGACGTGTGGGGCCCGCCATCACACGATGCTGCACTTAACTCAACCTAAACCTCCAGCCCAAACGCCTGCTCAGACTCAACCATCTACTAGCGCTCAATCACCGTCTCACGACTCAACTCATTGAAAAATCGGTGCAGTCGTCACACCTCACTCATGCTCAGCACAAAAGTCTCCAAGCTCACGCTCACCAGGTCAAAGCTCAATTTCACACTCAGCAGCTGGACTCTCATCCTTCTCATCTGTCACGCTGTTAGCAACTGCCAACGCGCAGCTCATCTCACCGGTGGCATCCTTGCCAGTGAGGTTGCTCATCGACTCAGGCTCCGAACTCACCTTCATCAAGGAGGAGCTCATCACTCAACTCAACATTCAACGCATGCAATCATCCATCTCAATCATCGGCATTGGGGACAACAAATCTACTCAAGCCCGAGGAGTCGTATTGATCACGCTCCGCTCAAACCATGACTCTTCAACGGTACACATCCAAGCTCACGTACTCAGGGCATTGACGTCCAGTTTGCCATCTGTCGAAGCGCCTCGACAAGAGTGGCCACATCTCAACAATCTCAAACTGGCAGATCCAGACTTTCTCACATCAAGGCCCATTGACATCGTCATTGGCGCAGACACGTATGGACAAATTATCAAGCCCAATCTCAAGAAAAGGAGCCCTTCAATGCCAATTGCCCAGCTCTCAATATTCGGGTGGCTCATTCTGGGACCAATTACTGTAGACTCGGCTCAAATCGCCTCTTCTCATCACTCTGCAATTGTGCAGCATAGTGAGAATTCACTTCAAGATCTATTGACCAAGTTTTGGGTTCAAGAAGAGCTCCCGAAGGATTCACCGACTCAGCTCGCTCCTGAAGAACAAGAATGTGAGGATCACTTTCAAGCGACACACACTCGTGATTCTGCAGGACGATACATCGTACGCATCCCTCTCAAATCATCTCCAAGGCTATTGGGCAATTCATATCAAACAGCTCACGCATGCTTGAAACGCACGCTCATTAAACTCAATAGAGATGACGAGTATCGTGACCTCTATCAAGGGTGTATGAACGAATATAAGGAGCTCCATCATATGGTAAGAGCAACTTCAATCTCACCTAACACTCATTCCATTTTTTATCTCCCACATCACGGAGTGCTCAAGCTCGACAGCCAGACGACTAAGCTGAGGGTCGTCTTCAATGGTTCAAGCCCAACATCCACTGGACACTCCATCAACGATCTCAAGCACACCGGTGCAAATCTTCTGCTCAACATCACCGACGTGCTGTTGTGGATACGTCAACACAAGTTCATCTTTGCCACGGACGTAACAAAAATGTACCGTCAAGTCCAGGTGCATGAAGATGATCAGGATCTCCAGCGAGTGCTGTGGGTCGATGACGACCTAAAGGAGGTACCATACAAGCTCACCACTGTCACATACGGCACAAAGGCTGCTCCATTCTTGGCTGTCAGAGCATTGCTCCAATTGGTGGAAGACGAAGGACATCGCTTCCCTCTGGCTGTACCATCCATAACTCATGCCAGGTACGTCGACGACATATTTGGCGGCGCTGACACCGGTGAGTCACTCATCACAATTGCTCAACAATTAAACGACCTGTGCAACGCGGGAGGGTTTCCCCTTGCCAAATGGCATTCAACCTACCTTCCGTTGCTCGACACAATCTCCCCCACAACTCGAGCCCATGGCTCAATCATATCACTAGACGACTGCAATACCAAAATCCTCGGATTACAATGGAATGTTCTCAATGATAATTTCTCATTTTCATCAAAATCAAGCTCGAACTCAAGGCTCACTAAACGCCTCATTCTCTCAGAAGTAGCACAAATATTTGATCCACTTGGCTTCCTATCACCAGTCATAATTCGTGCAAAAACGCTCTTACAAGAGTTGTGGCTGCACAAGCTCAACTGGGATGATCCACTGCCATCCCAAGTCACGTCAAACTGGCTGACCATCAGAGAAGATCTCACAAGCCTGCGCAGGCTCTCAGTCCATAGGTGGTTCTCCACCTACAGCACCTCAACCGTGGAATTACATGGCTTCTCTGATGCGTCTCAACTCGCCATGGCAGCGGTAATTTACATTACCGTCCTCTCACCGTCCACAAATCACAAAGTGTCGACACTCGTGTGCTCCAAAACCAAGGTGGCACCTCTTAAGAAGCTCACAATCCCGAGGCTCGAGCTTACTGCGGCATTGATGCTTGCAAGGCTCACAAAGTATGTTCAAGCAACTCTTCAGCTCAACATCGCTACAACTCATCTGTGGACGGATTCTCAAGTCACACTCACGTGGATCAAATCTCATGCATCACGTTGGAAAGATTACGTCAGGAACCGTGTCTCTCAGATTCAAGAGCTCACCCAACATGCACACTGGAGACACGTTCCAGGGACATCCAATCCAGCAGATTGCGCATCCCGAGGCCTAACTACATCTCAGCTTGAACATCACAAGCTATGGTGGACGGGACCACCATGGTTCACGCAACCCAGTGACTCATGGCCATCACAACCATCATCCAGGGACGACTCAAGTGCACTTGAGGCTCGTCCAGGAATTTCAAATCCGCTCAATATTCGGAAGATCGAATACCACTGGGATCTCATCTACAAATACTCTTCTCTTAACAAGCTCATTCGCATCACCTCAGTCTGTTTCAGAATTCTGTTCGAATTGAGGAGATCACCTATCTCACAGCCACTCATCTCACACACACCAGAGGACCTGGAAAAGGCCCGGATCTTCTGGATTAAGGCAACGCAAGCTCTCTACTTCAACCATGAGCTCAAAATTCTCAGCTCCAGCACCCAGTTGCCTGCCACTCATGCCTTCAGCCGACTCACTGCGTTCATCGACGATCAGGGAGTAATTCGGGTTGGAGGTCGACTCAACAACGCTCACATGGGTCATGAAAGTAAGCACCCTGTGATTTTGCCTCGTCATTCACGCCTCTCTCATCTGATCATAGATCATGCCCACAAAGCCACGCTCCATGGTGGGACTCAGCTCACGCTCGCTCACATTCGACTGCTCTATTGGATCATTGGAGGCCGAGCTCCAGTCAAAACTCACATCTTACGCTGTGTGGTGTGTGCTCGGCAAAGGGGGATCTGTGCCCATCAACTGATGGGCCAACTACCTCTTTCACGAGTCACACCCTCACAACCGTTCACACGCACAGGACTGGATTATGCTGGCCCAATCTCACTCAAGGCATGGAAGGGGCGAGGCACCAAGACTCATAAGGGCTGGATCTGTGTGTTCACCTGTCTCACCAGATCAGCTGTTCACCTAGAGCTGGTGACCGACTACTCCACCGAAGGATTCATCGCCACCTACAGAAGATTCATCTCAAGAAGAGGAATCCCTCATTCACTCCATTCCGACTGTGGCACCAATTTCATTGGTGCTGACACAACGCTCAAGAGGATGTTCACTCAGGGCTCGCAAGAACATCAAGGGCTCGCTCAGCTCTTTGTCAACGACAACACCAAATGGGTCTTCAACCCCCCAGCTGCACCTCACATGGGTGGAAAATGGGAGGCGGTCGTGAAATCAATCAAATATCACCTCAGGCGAACCGTCAGTGAAGCGACGCTCACATATGAGGAATTCAGCACACTTCTCACACAAATTGAAGCGATGCTCAACTCACGACCGCTCGAGCCTCTCAGCGATGACCCTGAAGACATCTCAACGCTCACCCCGGCTCACTTCCTCATTGGACAGTCACTCTCTACCCTGCCAGAACCTTCTGTGGAGCACTCAACGTTGTCACCCTCAGCGAGATGGCAACTCATCCAACAGAAAGCTCAGCGATTCTGGGCTCAATGGTCGTCTCATTATCTACAACGCCAGCTATCCATTTCGAAGTGGCATCATCCGTCCAACGACATCAAGATTGGCTCCCTGGTGCTCATCACCGATGAGCGATTCCCACCTAGCAAGTGGCCACTTGCTCGGGTTCTCACTGTGCAACCAGGGAAGGACGGACTCACCAGGGTCGTAACGCTCAAAACCGCCACGACAACTCTAATCAGGCCAATTGCAAAATTCGCAATTTTGCCTGTTAAAGGTTCATCATCAACATCTCCTTCCAGCTGTTGATGGCGGGAGTATGTTTGGGATTCATGCAGTTCCATACACGGCCACACTCATTCTCACAGCAGCACCTCTCAGACTCAGGTTGGCTACGCTGATCGACGATCGATCCACCAATCAGAGATGTGGATCGACGATCGATCCTCCAATCAGCCGCCTTCACTCAACCAATCAGATCACCCCACGTCGAACGATCCTCGAGAATGTTCGAGCCGACGACGTAACGGAAATCAACCATCTGAAGAGTCCATTCTCGTGCGCATTTTTTGAGGGTATAGCCGGATTTGTCCTGCACAATTATCAGGCTCGATCATCGAAGATCTTTTCTCACGTGCTCATGCTCACTCGCTCACGACTCATCAAGTATTCAAATAAAGACGAAACTCATTTCAACTCATACATTGCTGTGTTACGTGCACTTGTTCACCGTCGCCCCTAACCTCAATCGAATCCAGCGTGCTCCACCGCGATCTTTCTCAAACAAACATGTATACGCAATTCCGTAAATCTTATTACGGACATAGTTGCAACGAGGCACTATTCACCGTGGCCAAATTTGTACAATTTGGCCCCCTCGTCGTGATTGATTGCTCGCGACAAAATGAATCGATCAAGAATGGTACCGTGGACGTGCGCATTGAATTCGAATGTAAAGAGAATGTGCCTGCAAATACTACGGCCTACTGTCTGATTCTGCACGATCGGGTGGTTGAATACAATCCGCTGACAAATGTGGTGCGCAAAATCACTTAAATTGCCACGCTACTTGCCCGCCCTCTCCTGTGCCAAATTCGTACAAAATTTCATCATGAAAATCGAGATGTTTTACGAGAAAGACTGCATTCTCCCGTCTGTCTTGGAAGCGAGCGGACCTCTAAATTGTACCGATAATGGCCGTACCAACATTTGTTGACCTGCAAGGGTTCATCGGTGATGGAAGGTTTGTTGTCAAAGAAGTGGCTGTCCTACGAATGGGAACAATTCTCTCGCACTATATTTTTGGGAGTTCGATGCCCCAATATCTTGTTACGAAATCTGACAAATCAAGCATCCGGTGGTTGGCGGCAAAACATCATGGGCTACGGTGCGAAGAAGGAGACGTTCCATACAGTATGGCTAAACAGCTAATTACGAAAGCTGTTGCTGATGCAATCGATGAAGAAGATGACGCATCCCATATCGTATACGTTAAAGGGCTGCAGAAACGCGACTGGCTTGCGGATTTCCTCGATGAAAATACGAGAGCGGACGTGATCATCGAGACATTGGACATTGACTACGAGGATATCATATCTCTAAATAAGCTATATGTAGTTAATACTCTGCGATGTGGCAGACACGCAAAGCGCTGTGCCTTGCAAAATGTATTTAAAATATTCAATTGGTGGTCTAAACACCAGAGAGAAATGCATAAATAAATAAATATAATCAATTTTTAATGCATAAATGTTTTTTCTTCACCCATCCCCAACCTCCTGCATATGACGTATGCTAGATTAAGATGATGGTTGTAATTATTATGTAGAAGTGGTTCGATGCGCAATCAAAGTGGTACCATACACGTTCAGAGTGGTACGATAGACGTTGAAAGTTGTACCATACGCGTTCGATTGACGTTGAAAGTGGTACGATACACGTTCATTACGTGATCAAAGTGGTTCGATTTACTTTCGATACACGTTGAGAGTGGTACGATAGACGTTCGATACACGTTCAGAGTGGTACGATAGACGTTCGATACACGTTCAGAGTGGTACGATAGACGTTCGATACACGTTCATTACATGATCAAAGTGGTTCGATACACGTTCAGATTGGTACGATAGACGTTCGATACACGTTCGATACACGTTCAATACGCGATCAAGGTGGTATGATACACATTCAAAGTCGTTCGTGCGTTCTTCGCGCCATTCTTCACGCCGCCAAGTAGTAGGTATCATCTCGCGCGGTAGTCCCAGTGGACTTAAATTACACGCATAATCACGCGATATGCTGCAACGCTTTAAAAATTGTTAGTTATAGAACGCATGTTTGCTACATATTAGCGCCATTGTAATATCATGAATTGGATAGGAATATGGAGGAAAGTAAACTGGTAGACAAATTTAAAAAGTAAATAAATTTTATTCGGGTTCCTAGGGGAGGGTCACCATTCGTATTCTACATTTAACATACCTCTCGCCGTGAGGGTGTCACGATCATTCTGTGACATATTAAAATATCGCTCAATGCACTTTGTACACTGTTCTGCAAGGTTGGGGGTGTAAATTATCGCCGAACAGGTTGCGCAATACATGTGTCGTTGATAATTGATGCGGAACACCGCGATGTGGATGGCCACTTGCATGCATTCATAGCGTTCGTGCTCCGGGAGCTCTGTGTAGCACCTATCACACAGCTGCTTTCCGTGCGTATAGCCCAGATGGATCCACAGGGGGGTGCTAATGCTCCGTAGACATAGCTTCGGGTGTTCGTTGGGGGCAACTCCGTCCCACGGCACATCGTCTTCCGGAGGTGGCGGAAACTGTATACTGTGGTATACTGCATCTTTCTTTCTTGATGTGAAACTGAAAAAATAATTTTATTAAAATTCGATTTAACACTTTCACCTCCGTATCCACACGTAAGCCAAAAAAAACTTGTATTCATACTTACAATTTTATCACTTTTTTCACTCGTCGAACACAAATTGAATCGCAATGTGCTGTTGCCAGATGTCGAACGATTATAACCGCCTCACAGTATCTCCAGGCTTTTGTATGTGACCCCTCCCCCATCTTCCTCCTTCTCTCCTCACCAATTTCTATCGATATGGCATAATTCTTTCTTTGATTCTCGCACGTTTGACTTCAACAAAGTATTATATTTCATTCGAGCGTTCTTCGCGCCGTGAAAATTGTATCAGTGCACGCAGCTGTCTCAGCGGATTCAAATTACGTGTGATCGCGCGATACGCTGCGACGTTAAGATTGAAAAAAACATTTTTGAAACACTGTTAGCTTTAGAATGTTTGCTACATATTGGCTCGGAAAATTATTTCTCTGCGTTGGGTAAAAAGTGTCTGTTGGTATGGAATAAAATTTCTGCTGACACCGCATAATTCTATGATCTGCCCCTTCTTCGCGCCGCCAAATGATATCATCCCGCACGGCTGCTCCAGAGGACTCAAATTACACAAGATCGCGCGATACGCAGCGACGTTAAGATTGAAAAACATTTGAAATACTGTTAGCTTTAGAATGCATGCGATTGTACCAGTATGTAGTGCCGCCTCTTTCCCTCCACCGAATTTAGCTTTAAAATAAATGTGATTGTGCCACTAAGTAATGCTCTCTTTTTCCCGTACCCGAATATGTGGTTTGTAAAACGTCGATCTTTCCCGACATCGCCCGAAACAATTTCTGATAAAAATTATTATTTCCCTGCGCTTGGGAAAAATTTCTGCTGCATATTGGTTCGCTAGATCGGTGTGGGCCAGGTCTGAAAAAATTTCGGGGGTGGGTCAGGTGTGAAAAAATTTTCGGGAGTGGGCCAAGGTCGTCCCCTCCCTCGGTTAGGTATGAAAAAATTTCTGCTGTGGGTCATTCCCTCCCTCTGAATATTTTCTGACAGTGGGCCAGGTCTGGAGAGGTCACCGCGGCTGCTCGGCCTGGACTAATCCCCTCCACGATTACGGCTTCCCCCACTCCGCGGCTCGTGCGCGCGCAGTTAGTCTTCCACTCTCCGCTGTCCCCGCGCCTAAAGTTCCCCCCACCGCACTCCCCCGCGCGCCCTCACTTTCCATCCACCCCCGCGCTCCCCTCAGAGGACCTGGGTTAGAATCGGCATAGACATACTACTTCTATAAATTGTTTTTTTGAACTGGTTATGAGCACTTTTATTTGCGTTGAAACGAGTGTATGGTATATTTGGTATTTTTGAGGTAATTAAATTGCAGTAAGAATTTACGGATGTGTCAATGCTTGTCGATGGTACAGCAAAGTTCACTATTGTTTGAGTAATTTCTAATAGGACTTGTGTGGTTGTACTATTATCTGTAATACTGGCATTTATGCCTTTTGTTTTACTCTGTGCTCCCGACCACGTTGAACGGCACTTTTTGGCGGCTGTTTAACACCTAGAGGAGGTTGTGCACGTTTTCGCTCACGCCAGACTCTCGATCGCTCAGTTGATGTTTTCGGCATGATAAGCACTAATTGTATTAAATATTATACACAAACACAATAACACGCACGAAATATTTTATTTTTAACACAAATGCGAATACTTTGCTTATGCTATTAATCACTCAGAAATGTAATGAGGAACGCAGCGAATTCACGCGATTAACAGAAATCCCCACCGTAGTGGAGGGAGAACACCTACATTGGGGTCGATGGTTTACGTCGCGGCGTCATCACACACGCATACATATACCGCTGTTGTGAAGAGAAAGTGTGAGGCGTCAAACCATCGAGGCCAGAACGGGCCATTGGCGTATTGTAATGTTTAGGTGAGAGGATACGCGTCTGTTCTTCGTCAGATCAAGCGTAGGGCTGTTGTCCAGCCATTAATTATCGAGATTCGAGTCATCGCCTAAGCCGGAACCGAGGTTCCAAGAATTAAGTTTTCCACTCGGGTGGCCTCGCGTCGAGTTGTTTAGACTGTCGCCAATGCAACATCTTGACGCCATAAATTAGATACTGATGTTTCAAGAACTCTTTTCCGGAGCATTTCCGAGATTTGGAAAGTTCCCTTTCTCCCGCCTCACAACCATCCTCTATAGTGACACGCCTCCACCAATAGTTTAGTTTTGTTATCATTGTAGCCTTGCGACTCCACCCCTGGAGGGGATGCTGGATTCATCGGTCGCGAGCGAAGGTGCCGTCGAGAGCAGAAGCAAATAAAAGTCACACTAAGATCCATCGAACTCTGCTTGCGAGCAGAAGACTATTAGTAACACTTGCACGTCGTGAGGATATGTGAACATCTCCGATCATATTTCTGTTACTGTGTTTCTTATTCCAAATATAGACTAAGTATTGTGTTTAAATTGTGTGCGGTGTTTTCCTCAATCACCCCAATCACTTGCTTCTTATTTTGGAACATCAGTTTCAATTTTTTGGGATCTTGCACGGTATCGTAGCGCATGAGAAATGGTCAGAGAATTGTGAAGATTTACAACCTTCAGAGAAAGCGACGCTCTGCCGCAACAACCAAAATGTTATGAACGTGTTCCCCCTCCACTACGCGTTGGCTCCCCCTCCACTACGGTATGGACGTTTCGTTCGCCGTTCAGCGGCATGAGGCCAATTCACTCTATCGTGCGTAAGGAAGTTTCACTTAAAAAATCATAATTCGACCATCTCTCCTTTCTGCTTCTCGTTACTTTTGAGAGGAAAAGTTAATATGGCTAAATACTGTTGCGGGCACTCTATGGATAAGAATCCATGGCCCGTGGGTGCCCGCGACGAAGACAAAAGGACAGCGAGAAGAAGGCGATCGGACCGATCGCCTGTCAAGCTGTCATTCGACAGTCCGACGCCGAGGCGAAAGAACACATCGAAACTCTTATCCTTGTACATACGAGATTGTATATAATGTCCTTGTTCACGTTCTGTTCATGTTATCGTGTATCAAATAAGCGTTATATCAAACGGAAAACACAACAATACTTTGGCTGTATATATAATATAATAAACTTAAAAGTATATTTTAAATACGAATCTGTACACCGTTTTTTTTTTTGACAAAAGAGGTTAAATGTAACCTCAGTTTACCTTTTATAGCCTATAAATCTACAAAAAATACAGAAGGAAGCGAAGTGGCGCTATTCATTCACCTGTTTGGCTTCTAGAAAAGTAATTGGTCTGCACTTTAACGCGTTTTTACGTATAAAGTTTGAAATATAGCGACTCGACCAACTCTCCGGCCCGACCGCGTCTCCCGAATTTACCCTAAATCGATCATAAACGCGGAGCGCGCGGCTCGCTTACATGGGCCGGGATATTCCGCACACCTCTTTGACATGTTAATTTGAAAGAGACCGTCCTGAAATTTTCGAAGCTCGGGCATCACTGCTGTCCAGCGGTCGCTGGCAACCCTCCGAACGCCGGGCCGGTGCATGGTTGTAGTAGAATGCGTCCGTGAGGCGGTGTTGCCATTTTCGTCTGTTCGCGCGCGCGTAGGTTGCAGTTTCAACGGATGACCCTGTATATGTAAAAAAGAAGGAATGACTAGTAGGTGGATTGAAGCTGATGATGTGCAAAAAAAGGCAATGGCCCAGAGACACTAAAGATCTTTATATTTTGTTCATTCAGAAAAATGATCGTGAATAAATTAGCTAACAAAAATTACCACGCTATGGAACAGCTGAAAAAAGAGTGCTGCCATTTGGCACTTGTACTTCTTCTGTGGCGGGCTACAAATTCTCCTGTAATTAGTACTATGAAGTGTGTGAAATCTCCACAAAATTACCTTTTTTTAAAAAAAGGTACAAAAATGTGCGCCCAGTAAACGCGCGCGTGCGCAGACGAACAAAAGAAACTGTCGTAAATTTATTAATGTGCTATATTTAGCTTTATAAAACTAATGATATATAATAATTGCGCCAATTATAACAATGGCTATTTCTACAAACAAAAAATGTATTAAATAATATTAAGCAGATATATTTTTATAGAAATGAATATTTCAATATGAATAAATATTTTATTCAAAACACTTGACGCTGCAAAACCGAAAGAATGTTAATTGTCTTAGTATTAATAATTTACAATAACTTCCTTACAATCTAAAATACATAAACATATACATATACCTATTAGAAACGCAGTCACATTTATTCTACATATATTTCATTCTAATATCATACGCACACACATGTACACATTTAGCGTGCGTGTGCAGCATATGCACACGCACACATATACACATTCGCGAACGCACGCACAAGAAAGAAAGAAAAAGATTTATGCAATTTATACATATTTATTCAGTTTAGCAACGCCAATTCGGAGCGCAGCGTCAAGTATTTTGAATAAAATACTTATTCGTATGTTGTGAGGTTGTCGTGACTGTCCTCGGAAGAGTCGTCCTCCGAGCTCCGGTAATTCGGGTGAAGATGCCGGGAACAGGGATTCGGTCTGAACCGAAGGTAGTGGATTTTTAGCCGGTTTAAGAGTTGGAATTCACCGTAAAGTGAACAAGGATTTATTGAGCTTTGAACTGATACTGGCGCGGCGATCACTAATCGATTTGAAAAAGTGAGAGTGCGCCTCGTTTTGGGCGTTGGGTTATATATGGTCTTTTTGGGCCGCGGTGGGGGCCTCATCATCTTCGTCCGATGACCCGTGGCTGTGCAGCGTTCGATGTCCGTGCATCGTTTGCGGGTGCCTTTGCATAGCTGCATATCTTACCGGCTCGATGCTAATCGGTGACTGTTTCACAACACGTATTGAAATATTTATTTGAATAAAAATATATCTGCTTAATATTATTTAATACATTTTTGTTTCTATAAATAGCCATTGTTATAATTGACGCCATTATTGTATATCATTAGTTTTGTAAAGCTAAATATAGCACATTAATAAATTTACGACAGTTTTTTTGTTCGTCTGCGCGCGCGCGCGTATGCTTGGCGCATTTTTGTACCTTTCTTTAAAAAAATGTAATTTGGTGGCATATGTTTCGGTAAAAGTACAAATCGGTAAATGTGCACATTTACCAGTTTCATAGGCTGGTATACCCATACAGCACACTTCGTGGCGGTAACGTTGCAGTGACCTTGCAGTGTTGCATGGTTGCAGCGCAATGTCGATATAACGTTGCTACGACGTTGCCGTGCAACATTGTACGGGGCGGACATAGAATTATTCCTGCATAGTTGCATCAATGTTGCGTTCCAATATTGCACGGAAACTTTCCTGCAATATTTCTGCAACGTTACGGCAACGTTTCCACAATGCTGATGCAACGTTGCGCCAGTATTGCGGTAACGTTCCTGCAATGTTGCTGCAAATTTCCTGTAATGTTGCTGCAATGATCCTGCAATGTTGCGGCAACATTCCTGCAATGTTGCTTAACCTAAAATATTTCCGTTGTTTTTAATGATACGAAAAAATGTCTGAGGAAAAAAATTTTTGCTTTGGGGAGACTATTATCGAAAGGTCCTCGAAATTCGAGCGAAGTCTTTCGATTAGACTAAACTGTATCAAAATCCCAACAACGTAGTTTACTTCAGTAAAGACCGGCGAAGGTAACGGATCACTCGCGTTCGGCACTTGCCTAATCGGCCGAACGAAGCCCCCCCACCCGCAGCCCGCGGGACCCGAGCTACTCGGTCCACCCGTAATCCGCGCGAGATGCGAGGGGAGGTCGTCACGGCTCGCCGGTGCGCCAGTGCCGTCGCCACGGTGCTTTTGGTATTTATTTAAAGAAATGATATAAATGCTTAAACAGAGACAATTATTCTGACGGAGACGATTTTTTTCTCAAGGTTATATTTCCCGAAATTTCAAGATCATCAATGGTTTTTTTAATGGGGTGACGTATTTTCATTACTGCAACGTAATAGCCAATAGAAATACAAATTCAACCATGTATAATATACTGTCCTTTTCGTCTAGCAATCATTTTTTTCCTGAGACATTTTCTCCTATCATTAAAAACAACGGAGATATTGTGAGCTTAAATGTTAGGTGACTCACCCTGTATATTTTAATGTGTAGAATGACACAGAATGGAAGTTGTAACATACATACAGTAGCGGACAAAAAAAATACCACTTTTTCGAACCACCCTCCGTCTATTACATTTTAATATTAACTTAAAACTGCAGTATGTGCCTAATATACATATTCTGAATGAGAATTAAAAGCTGTATAAAACCCAGTTACAGTTGAATTTATTTAACTAACAAACAAAAACCCTACATAACATTAACCCTTTAGGGACTAGTGGAACTCCAGAGACCCATTTAGACTAACACATTTTTATTTACGTTCTATCAATAAAATAGAGATTTGATAGGTATAGTTACCTTTAGTAGGAAGGGAAGAAACTGTTTGTATCATCAGAACCCGCAATTAAACTTTTCACTGTTATAAACAAGTGAATCTAGTCGACGCTATTGATCGTGATCTGTGCCTGTTGCATTTTGTCGAATATTTTTATAAATTAAAGTAAGTAAAAGAACTTTTTATAGTAAAATAAGCATAGATATAAGTAGTAGGACCAGGGGGGTTCTAGACAAGGTCCTCTGAGGGGAACGCGGGGGCGGGTGGAAGTGCTGGCGCGCGGGGGAGTGCGGTGGGGGGAAATTTTGGCGCGGGGACAGCGGGGAGTGGAAGACTGGTTGCGCGCGCACGAGCCGCGGAGTGGGGGAAGCCGTAATCGTGGAGGGGATCAGTCCTAACCGAGCAGCCGCGGAGACCTCTCCAGACCTGGCCCACCCCTGAAAAATTTTTCACACCTGACCCACCACCGAAAATTTTTCAGACCTGGCCCACACCCATCTAGCGAACCAATATGCAGCAGAAATTTTTCCCAAGCGCAGAGAAATAATAATTTTTATCAGAAATTGTTTCGAGCGATGTCGGGAAAGATCGACGTTTTACAAACCGCATATTCGGGGACGGGAAAAAGAGAGCATTACTTAGTGGCACAATCACAGTTATTTTAAAGCTAAATTCGGGGGAGGGAAAGAGACGGCACTACATAGTGGTACAATCGCATGCATTCTAAAGCTAACAGTATTTCAAAAATGTTTTTCAATCTTAACGTCGCAGCGTATCGCGCGATCTCGTGTAATTTGAATCCTCTGGGACAGCCTTGCGAGATGATGTCATTTGGTGGCGTGAAGAACGCGCGAATCATAGAAAGAATTATGTGGTGTCAGTAGAAATTGGTAAAGAGAGAAGGAGGAAGACGGATAAGGAAATGGAGAAATAATATGTTTTAAGTAATTTATTTACAATTAAAAATATAAAAATACAATATAAAAATATAAATTTAAAATTAGAAGAATATAAAAATACAATATAAATAGAATATAAAAATATAAAATAAAAAGAAAAAATATAAAAATAGAATATAAATAGTAGAGAGAGAATACTAGGAGGCAGATACAACGCACATTACACAGAAATCAGGGATAACCAGAGAGCAAATTACCTAAACAGAAAGTACAGAGGCAGAGACCAAAGCATGATTGCAAGGTTTGGATGTGGGAACAAAGAGCGGGAAAGCAAGTACTGGAAGCATGCAAGTGATCGGCAAGTATGCAGACTATGTAATGGGGCTAGAAAGGCGCTGGGTCACGTGCTACGAGACTGTAAGGAGCTGAAAAGAGAAAATTCAACGATCCGAGGAATACTAAAGGGAGAAGAAGAAGAAGGAGCGAAGTAGATGCGTATGGTTCTGGAAAAAGGAGAAGAAAAGATGAACAAGATGAAGGAAGAAGTCAAAACGAAAGCACAATCTTGAGTTAACAGTCCCAGAAACACTTACACACATAACACATGTAACCCCATTTTAAGGCCGAAAGTAAAAAAATAAACCTATTTACTACTAGAATATAAATAGAATATAAAAATATAAAATAAAAAGAGAAATAGAAAAATATAAAAAGAAAAAATATAATATTAATAATTTAATTTATTGCTCATTTTCGTGTTACAATTTAACGATCATATACTCTTTCCATTTCATTCCCGCGATTGTGTCAGTGTCCAACCCTTCTAATGTATCCTGCTGTGTCTTACCAATTTTTTCTATTTTACAAGTGTTTCCTAATTTATTCTATGCTGTATAATCTTCTTTTATCACTTTCCAGTTCTTTCCATCTTTTCCTTCTCCCTATTATCTCCTGTAAAATAGCCAAGTTTTTCCTTCTCTTCTTTCCAATTCCTGCCACTCTTTCCACTTACTTCACATGCTTCAATCACGTGTTCCACTCTTTCTTCCTCTTTCTTATAAAGCCTAAATACCCTTCCTTCTTTCTTTAGCTAATATTTGCATGCCCTTGTTTCACTATTTTTTTATTTTTCCCCCCAATAGTATTTCGGCTTATCTCCAGGTTTCCTTGCCACCTCTCTTAATTCTCTTAGGAACTTTGACCCTTTTACTTTCGTCTCTCTCTCTTTTTCTTGGATGTCTTTACTTATCTGCTCTATTTTGATCGACACTTCTTTCCCATTTAAGCTTCTTCTTTCCAATTCTTCATTTGACCATCCTCTCCCTTCCAAGAATTTGATTCTCATTCTTTCCCTTTTCGTAACTTCATTTCCTCTCATTAGACTTCTCCCACTTTCATATCTTATCGATCCTTCTTCCGAGTTTATTAGCCTCTCTTCAAACTTCATTGCTCATTCTCCCATTTCAATTGCTATGCCATCTCTTCCTGTTTCTTTTAACAGCCAGTATGTTGGTGTTGATCTCTCCAATTTCATTATCCACCGCATGTATTTCACCTGCAATTATCATAATTAATATATATTGTATTAATTTTGAAATTAAAAGCGCTAATTATAAATTATTTTTTTATGTGGAGTAATAATTATAAATTTATAATTAGTGGTGATATGTTATTCGATTTTATTGATATCTAGTTTTTAAATGAATTTATTCATATATTTAATTAGGACTTCCGTTTCCGGTCGCGGTGAGTGAAAGGAGTGTGGCAAGTGGGTGTGGATAGAGGATAGAGAAAGTGTGGTGAGGAGGTGAAAGGAAGAATAGGGTGCGAGTGTGGTGGTTGAGGGAGAGGTGTGGTGAGGGCGGTGATAAGAGGGGAAGGGCTAGGAGTGAAGGTGAAAGGGTAAGAGGAGGGATAAGGGAAGAATTGGAGGTTAGGGGAGAGAGGAGGGAGAAGTGAGCGGGAAAAAGCAAGGTGAGCGGTAAGAGGTGACATCTGTAGGAGAGGAAAGGAGGTAGAGGTGTAGGTAAGGAAGGCGGGAATTTTTGAATCGGGTAAAAGAGTTGGGAGTATGATGAAAGGGAATAGGGGTGGAATTGGGGTGGGGGGAATGAGGGAGAAGAGCAAATGGGGGCAGAGGGGAGTAAAGGGAGGGAGATGGACAATGACAAGGGGAGGGAAGGTGGAAGGGAAAGGTGTAGGAAGGACAGTGTTAGTAGTGTGGGGAGCAGTGTGGGGAGTTTAGAGTTATTGGGGGAAAAAAAGAGGGAGAGAGGAGGAGGTGGGGACGATGGAGGGGGAGGGAAGGGTAGGGTTTAAGATGAGCGGGAAAACAGTAAGGTCGCCGGTGAAAAGGGGAGAAGGGGGGGGGGGTGGAGCAGGAGGGAGGGGGGATGGAAGGAATGTTGATGGAGTTGGTAAGGGAGATAAGGGAGATGTAAGAGGAGATGAGGAAAGGGAAGAAAGAAGAAGGGTAGAGGAGGGATGGAGAGGGGAAAGAAGGAGGTGGGAAGAGTGGATGAAGGAATAGAAGGCAAGGAGGGAAGGAATAGAGGAAAAGTTAGAGAGGTTGGAAGGAAGGGATAGGAGAATGGTGGAAGTGATGGAGAGGGTAGAGAAATGGGAAAAGGGAGAAGGAGATGGTACGGAGGTGATAGAGGAAGGACAGGTGGAGGAATGGAGACTGAGGCTGAGAAGGGTGGAGGTAAAACAGGATAAGAAGAAGAGAGAGAGCAGAAGGAACAATGTGGTTATAAGGGGATTGGGGTCAGAAGGAAGGGAAGTGGAGGAGGGGGTGAAGAAGCTATGGGGGAGCATGGGACTGGATGAGGGGGGTGTAAAAGAGGTGACAAAGATAGGAAGAACGGGAGGGGATAGAAGAGGGATGGTGCTAGTAAAACTGGCGGGAAGGGAAGAGAAGAAGAAGGTAATGGAGGCAAGGAAAGAGTTAAGGACAGGGAAAGAGAGGATTGAGGACGACCTCACGGAGGAAGAGAGAAGAGGGAGGTGGAAGATAGAAAAAGAGGCGGAGGAAGAGAGGAGGTGGGGGAATAATGTGCAGATAGGATACATGAAAATGTGGGTGAACGGGAGGATGAAGAGGTGGGACGAAGTGGGCGAGAAATGGATGGAGGAACAGGGAAACGGGAAGGGGGAAGGGAGGAGGGGAGGAAGGTTAGGGGGGGAGGTGATGAGGAAAGGGAAGGAAGAACTAAGGTGGCATTTTGGAATGTTGCAGGGGTAAAAAATAAGGACGAAGAATTCTGGAAAGGGTTGGAAGAATGGGAGGTGATGGTATTGTGTGAGACATGGGTAGAGGAGAAAGACTGGGAGGGGGTGAGGAATAAGATGCCAAAAGGGTATGTGTGGCAGAAGCAGTAGGCAAAGAGGGAGAGTAAGAAAGGCAGGGCAATGGGGGGTATGATAATGGGGGTGAGGAAGGGGTTAGAAATAAGGGAAGGGGAGGAAGGGGAGAAGGAGGGGATAATAATGAAGAAGGTGAAGGTGGGAGGGGAATGGTGGAGGGTGGTGGGAGTATACGTAAATAAGGATCTACAGAGGAAGCTGGAGCAATTAAAGGAATGGATGGAGGGGAGAGAGGAGGGAGTAAGGGTGGTGATAGGGGGAGACTTTAATGCAAGGACAGGTGGTGAAGGGGGGGTATGGGGGGAGAGGAGGGAGAGGAGGGAATGGAAAGTAGGAGATCGAAGGACAGGGAGGTGAATGGGGAGGGGAGGAGGTTGTGTAGATACTTGGGGGAGAGGGGGTGGGGGATAATGAATGGAAATGTGGAAGGGGATGAGGAGGGGGAGTGGACGTACACAGGTGGGAGAGGGAACTCGGTGATTGACTATGTGATAGGGAATGAGGAGACAAGGGAGAGAGTGGAGAGATTGGAAGTGGGTGAAAGGGTGGATTCGGACCATCACCCAGTGGTAGTATGGCTGAAGGGGGAATGCAGGGAGGGGGGGGGGAGGGGGAAAAAGGGAGAAAGTAAAGGGTTAGGGAGGGGGAACTGGACAGAGAAGGGGAGAGAGGAGTTTATAAGGTTATTTGGTAAGAGAGAGGGAGGGAACAGAGGAATACAGGAAGAATGGAGGGAGCTAAGAGATAGAGTAAAAGAGGTGATAGGGAAGATGGGGAATGGAGGAGAGAGGGTGGTGGGATAAGGAGTGTAGGGAGAAGAAAGGAAAAGTGAGAAGGGAGTTGAGGCGATGGAGGAGGGAGGGTGGGGAGGGGGAAGAGTATAGGGAGAAGAGGAAGGAGTATAGACGCTTGTGCGAGAGGAAAAAGAGGGAGGAAGTGGAGAGGTGGGAGAAGGAGGTGGAGGAGGTGAAGACGGAAGGGCAGGTGTGGAAGGTAATAAATAGAGAGAGGAGGAAAAGAAGGAGGGTGGAGGAGGAGATAAAAATGGAGGAATGGGAGGATTATTTTAAGGGGCTATTAGGATGGGTGGAATGGAGGGTTAGAAAAGGGGGGAAAGAAGGAGGGGGGAGGACGAGGAGGAGGAGTTGAGTAAGGAGGAGGTGAGAAGGGTGGTGAGGAATCTGAAGGATGGTAAGGCGGGAGGGGGTGATGGTATAGCGAACGAGGTATGGAAATATGGGGGGGAAGAGGTGGTGAAGTGGTTATGGGAAATATGTAATAGGGTATGGAAGGGGGAAGGATGGGTGGAAGAGTGGAGGGAAGGAGTAGTGGTGCCGGTGATGAAGAAAGGGAGGGGAAATAGAGTAGAGGATTACAGGGGGGTGACGCTGACACAGACGGCGTACAAGGTGTACGCGTCGGTGTTGGCGGAGAGGTTAAGGGAGGAGGTGGAAGGGAAAAAGTTATTGCCACCGAGTCAGGCCGGATTCAGGAGAGGGATGGGGTGCATAGACAACGTCTATGTGCTAAATTACCTGATAAACAGGCAGGTGATGAGGAAAGAGAGAAGGATGGTAATTTTCTTCGTGGACCTGAGGGCGGCATTTGACTCGGTGGACAGGGAGGGGCTAGTGAGGGCGATGCGGAAGAGGGGTGTGAGAGGGGGGCTGGTAGAAAGGTGTGAGGAAGTATTGAAGGAGACGGTATGTAGGGTGAGGGTGGGGGAGGAGGTGGGGAGGGTATTTTGGACAGCGAGGGGAGTAAGGTAGAGCTGTCCGCTGAGCCCGAGTTTATTTACCTTGCTGTTGGCGGATTTAGATGAGATGGAAAGCGGAGGGTGGGGAGGGGTGAAACTGGGAGGGAAGAATGTATATACGCTGGCGTATGCGGACGACGTGGCGGTGGTAGCGGAAGGTGAGGAGGGAATGAAGGGGATGATGGCAAGGTTGGAAAGATACTTGGATGGGAAGGGGCTGCAACTGAATGTGGGGAAATCAAGGATAATGAGATGTAGGAAGGGGGGAGGGAGGAGGAAGGATGTGGCATGGAGGTGGAAGGGAAAGGTGGTAGAAGAGGTGAGGGAATTCAAATACTTGGAGAATACGTTGATGGCGAACGGGGGACAGGAGGCGCATGTGGGGGATAGAGTGAGAAAGGCGGCGTCGGTGATAGGGAAGGTTTGGGGTATTGGGAAGAGGAAATTTGAGAAGGATTGGGGGAAAAGGGTGTGGATGTTTGATAGGCTGGTGTGGGCGACGGTGGGATATGGGGTGGAGATATGGGGTGGAGCAAGTGGGAGAGGGTGGAGGGGGTACAGGAGAGGTTTCTAAGATGGATGTTGGGGGTGGACTGGTGTACACCGGGGTACATGGTGAGGGAGGAGCTGCAGCGGGACAAGATGAAGGGAAGGGCCGGGATGAGGGCATGGACATATGAAAGAAAGTTGGAGGAGGGGCAAGGGGGGGAATTGGCGAGGGAATGTTGGGAGGAGATAAAAGGTAGGGCGAGAAGGGGAAAGGTGTTGGGGGGAAGGGAGGAGGAAAGGAAAAGGTTTTTTGAGGAGAGACGGTGGACGGTTGAGGGGGTGGAAATGATGAGGGGCGGGGGGGAGTTGAGGGGAGAGGAGGTGATAAGTTGGGGAAGGAAGCTAGAGGAGGTGGAAAGATGGGAAAGGATAAAGGAATCAAGGTACAATAGGTGGTATGGAGTAGTGAAGGGGAGAGGGGTGCCGGGATATTTGACGAGGGAGTGGGGGGAAAGTAGATGGAGAAGAGTGGCAAGATTTAGGCTGGGGAGCGAGATGAGGGCGGGGAGGTATTGGGAGGAGGAGGAGAAGAGAAAATGCAGGGTATGTGGTTGGGAGGAGGAAACATGGGAGCATGTGTGGGAGGTATGCACAGGATGGGGAGAGGAGAAGGGGTGGCAGGAAGTGGTGAGAGAGGTACTGAGCGACGAGGGGGGGGGGAGAAGAGTGGATGAGGAAGATGGAAGAAATGAGGGGAGGTGAAGTGGAAGAATGGAAGCATAAGGAAGGAGAGTGAAAGAAGGCGCGGAAGCGGGGGTCAGAGGATAGGGATGGGGGGGGGGAGAGGCGGGCGTGGCAGTGGCAAGCGAGCGAGCGGGCGAATTTAGTGTGTAAGAGCGGTTAAGGTTAAGGATAGATGTAAGAGAAGAAGTTTTTTGTTTGTAAAAGGATTGTAAACCCTGAGGGGACACAATAAAGTATCATCACATATATTTAATTAATTATGAAAAGTATTTTTATTTTTGTTAAATATAACAAATTTATGGGATTATCTATACATTTATATTATTATTATTGATTTGATGTATTTAAGAATTGTAATTTTAAAATTTAATTTCATTTAAGATAATTTAATAATTTATTTCATTGATAAAAAATTTAAGAATTTTGGTGCAATTTTTTAAATAAATTATATAAATGAATTATGCGTAGGGTATAATGATAAAATTAATAACTAATTTAGTGAATATATTTTTAGATAAAAATGAACTAAAGGAATTCTGCAAATTAAAAATATTCACCTGTTTATCAAAAAACATGTCTTTATGTTTAATAATTTAACCTTCCTGAACTCGCGTGATTTTTCGTTGCATAATGACTCGCGTCGGTCTGTGAGACCGTGTTTTACGCGTTGAAGGTATGATATTTATTCTATATAGTTCCATAAAATTAATTTTTAATATTTTTTCAGGGTTATAATACAATAAAAAAATGCAGAAACTAATTTGGAAAATATATATTTCTTTCTTTAGTAGTCTTCCGAAACTGTCTTCAGTAACTTGAACTTAAAACTACATTCCGCGGGTGTATTATAAAAAATCAACTTTCCCTTCATAAACTAAAAAAATATTAACAAAAAATAAAATATAATAAGTATGATATTACAAATATTGGAACTAATTGTTTTCGAACACCGAAACATAGCAATCCTGGCATATCATATTTGCGTGTTCGAGGCAGAAGTACTTTTGACAATTGCTGCAATTGTACCTTGTTTTTCGGTTTTTTTTTCCACGAACAGTATGAACAACGACCTGGTATTCTATTCTGGCTTGAAGTACCTTCTCGTTCATCGTGACCACAAAGTTGGATTAGCCTTTCTCTCATCAGTTTTGGTAAATTTGGGCATGTAGCTCTTCTCTTCAATTGCTCTTCTATCAAAGCAAACGACAGTGTTTCCAAAAATTTCTTTCTGACCATTTTTGAGTTCGAATTATTCTCAGTATAAATTATAAAAGCATTTATGCCAGACACATTCATAAGACTGTAAAAAATTACCATTGGCCCTCTATTGGTGCCCCTGGCACAATTGTAAGTAGCACATAATTTGTCTACTGTGTCTACGCCACCTTTAGTGGAATTATATGTTATAATAATATTCGGTTTATTAGTTTTTGGATCAATATTGGCGTTATGATGCATGGTCGAAATAAGCAGCACGTTTTTACCCTTTTTGGGCACATATGAAACAAGTGTACACTCATTTTCAAAGCCAAATAAACTGGAGCCAACGGCACGAGTTTTATCTTGCAAAAAATTTGGTGGTATTGATGCTTTATTTTTGCGAATGGTTCCTACAGTCGTCAAATTATGTTTGTGCAGCAACAATTTCGCTAATTCAATGCTGGTAAACCAGTTGTCTGCAGTAACATTTCTTCCAGTTTTAGATATAACGTTACACATTCTATCCACAAGATCCAACGGCTTAGTATCCAAATGATAAGGCCCTTCTGGTTGCTTACCAACATAAACCTCCATAGTTAGAGTATAGAAGTTTTCTGCATCTGTAAGGGCATTCACTTTTAGTCCATACTTATTAGGCTTTGATGGAATGTACTGCCTAAATGCGCATCTGCCCCTAAAGGCTTCTAATTTTTCGTCAATCGTCACAAATGCCGATGGACTGTAATATTTTGGATATGCAGAATTCACTTCGTCAAACAGCTTTCTTATTGACGCTAATTTATCAAAATTTGGACGCTGAGGTCTTGTTTCTTTGTCATCGAAACGAAGGCATTTCAAGAGAAATGAAAAACAAGTCCAATTCATAGCCAGGCGAAATATTTCTGGCGAGGATCCATCTGTTCTGAATAAATTTTTGACATGCAAACGACTATTTTTTCGTACACCAGCAAATAATAATAATCCCAGTAATGCTTGTATTTCTATTTTGTCCGTGGGTTTAGCATCTCGTTCCCTACTGTAATTCTTTGTTATTGACTGTATATATTTATTTGTATTTTTTATAATGATATCAATAACGAGGTCACTGAAAAATAGCTTCCATATCTCCAGAGGCTTTTTCGTACTTTGTGCTATATTTTTTACCCCGGGCGATTGAAACACGATGTTTTCGGATCTTGTTTGAATATTTCTCTGAGGAGCAGTTTTACTCCACTTTGTTTTTTTATCTTTCCCAATAAAAAACTCATGATTCAGGTCTAAAATCTCTTCTGCTTCGAATTCCTCCTCAGTATCGCTGTGTTCAGCCCAGAATTCTTCGTGATCTTCCACATCACTGTCTGGCACATCACTGATTTCATTCTCCAATTCATCTAAATCCTCCAATTCTTCTAAAAAGCGACGCATTCTGTCTTTATTTTTCTGATCCATTGGAAAGTTTGGAAAGAAATAGAATAGTACACGAGATGATGAGATGGGGCTAATAACACTGTTATTGAACTTTCAAAAGGGAAACACTGTATTGCTTCCAAGGTACTTGATACAATCACGATCGAGAAGACACTGCCACTGACCGGCACGTGTCCGAAAACAACGGTCGTTGCAAAACAGAAGAAGTTTATTCGTTGCTACGTAACGGCCTCTTATCAAGGTCTCGCGACACCAGCGTTGCCGGGAAGTGGGTTCCTGCAAACTATTCGTAGTGGAGGAGGGACACCTACTTCCCGGTAACGCTGCACATCACATGCACTATAATAGTGAACTCAAATTTTATAAGGCACTATAATAGTGAACTCAACTTTTGATAAGTAGGAAAATTAATGAGCAGAACGTAGTTTATATAAAGAAAAGTAGAAAAGCTTTTATTAGCAAGTGAGACATATAAACAAGTGATACTGAGCGAGGAATGTATTGTCAACTGACTAATGCCGCAAGATTGTCGCGCAGCGGCACGCACGGTGAACAGGGCCGTAATAGTAAGGCGTAGAAGCTCCAGGAGCGTATAAAGAAAATAAACATTAGGTACATTAATTATTCTCAATAAAAATACTATAGAGGTATTATATTTTGTAAACAAAACAATTAAAATAGAATATATTTTTTAATTATATAAATAAAAATAAGCAAACAAAAAGGCAATATTATTACCGAATAAATATTACAAAGTACTTACCGTATAATTTCGCGTCGGTTTCACGGACCGAAAAATATCTGTACAAAAGGGTGTAACGTACAAAAGTGTGCGGAAAGCTACTGTTGTCATCCTAAGAACTATTTAGGAAAGTACAAGGCACGGGAGACCGGCTATTAATGATTTCTGAAAAATGAGCGAATTTTGTATTCGCCGGTCTGTGAGACCAACACGCGAGTTCAGGAAGGTTAAAGTCTGCTCTGCCCAATGAACTATTTTTAAGTGGCTGCAGTATATTGACTACATGGTAGCATACAAAGGTAGCATAATAATTAGTCTTTTTATTGAAGGCTTGAATGAATGAGATGATGAAATATTTCCTGTCTCTAGATTAAACTGTTAATTTAAATTTTAAGTAAAAATGCTTAGATTTTTTCTATGGGACGAGAAGACCCTATAGAATTTTATAATTTATTTTAGGAATAAGTTTTAATAAAATTAAGTAATTTATTGGGAGGATATTTAAAATTATTTAACTTTAAAAAATTTATCCAATTATTTTTGTTTCAAAAGATAGTTTCTTAAAAATTGTTAGATTTAATTACTTTGGGGATAACAGCGTAATATCTTTGGAGAGATCATATTTATGAAGATGATTGCGACCTCGATGTTGAATTAGGATATAATTTAAATGCAGCAGTTTAAATATTAAGTCTGTTCGACTTTTAATATCTTACATGATTTCAGTTCAGATCGACGTGAGCCAGATCGGTTTCTATCTATATTTATCTAATAAATTTTTGTACGAAAGGATTTAATTTACAAATTATTTTTTGCTATTTTCAATAAAAATTGGAATTCTATATTTATTAAGAATAGGTGTTTACCCTGTGATAATTGTTGGTTGGTTGGGCTTCAAATTCTAATTATTCAATATTAGGAGCGATTGGATCAATTTCACAGTCAGTTTCTTATGAAGTCAGTGTATTTTTAACAATATTTTCCGTAATTTTATTAATTGAAAGTTATTCATTATTGGATTTATATAAATTTCAATATTACATTAAATTTATTTTAATTTTAATCCCAATACTACGACAAGAAAACCGCGGATAGGTCTTTTAAAATCGGAGTCCAAGTGCTACTGCACGACGAGACGTTAAGACGCGGACGGTCACAAAACTAACACCTGCATGGATAGGTCCCTACACGATTCAAAACATGCACGATAACAATAATTACAGTATAAAGGGCGACGAACAATCCGCGTTCACGCGAACGGACTCAAACACTTTATAGAATATGGCAGGAATAGGAAAATGGTCGCAGTTATGAGGGGAAGTAACAGCGCACCAACAACTATGTAGATTTGAAAAAAGAGGCGAAATATATTTATTAAAAAAAAAAAATGTGGGAGAGAAGAATTTTTAAATAATTATTTTAAATTAAGTAATTTAACTAATCAGGATATTCGCCGTTTTTGAGGGTTTAATTTAGATTTAAATTTATTTAAAACACAGTTCAATTGATCTTTCTGATGTCTCGCATCTAAAGCTATTTGCGGGCTTAAAAATTCTAACGAATTTAAAAATTTCTCATTAAAAGGCAATCTCCTAACAGTATGTTTGAAGGCAGATTGGTAATATTTTTATATATTTTCATAAATGTCTATAATTCCTTGGCTATTTTCTGAATTACTACTTCTAATTTTATTAATGGTTGCCATCGATTCCTCTCCAATAAAAATTGATTGCAGTGACAGTAAATTATCTTCATTATATACGTCTATTTCATGTGAATTGGGTGCTACAATATACTCACGCTTTATAAAATTTCGTACCAATGATCTTAACAACCTAAAACATTCAGGGAGCAGGCAATGAACTAGAACTTTCGAATTCTGAAACACTGTGTTGAATCTTGTAAATATGTTTAACGCGTAATTTAAAAATTGCAAATAAGCCCTAGTATAAGGGCAGCTTAATGTTCGAAATATTTGGTTTGTTCTTTCGGAATAATTGTGTTCTGCTGCTGCCTCCTCAAAGGCAGCAAATAAAACTGTCCACTGACTTAACGTTCTTTCTACAATTTCCGGTAGTGCAACCCATCTGATCGGAGATGGCTGCAGAATTTTTTCCCTTACATCGTCCATAAAATCTTGCAGGTCTTCTAAAACTTTCTGTTGTTTTTGATTTACTGTAAGACATGTATAAATGAAAGTGAATAATTGCTGTATTTGCAATGGCAAGTAATCGCTCGCACGGCACGCGACCAAATACATTGAATAGCAAATGCATGGGAAGACAGACATTTCTTCATGCGTGATGAGATATTAATGAAATAAGTTTCAGGTTAGGTTGGAATAGCCGGGGGACGAGTAAAGATACACGGTAGCGATAGTCGACATATACAGGGTGTTTTTCATGTACTTGGCGTCGAGACGCTACCGCGTCTCTAGATTGTAATCAGTATGCACGTGTATCACATCGTGATTGTATTATATCGAATAAATCCTCTGAACACATATACGCACATTTACGGCTCGAATAATCGTCGTAGCCCCCAAAAGTCCGGATCATCATTGTCGTCGTTGAACGCCCAACGGTCTAAATCCTCTCGAACCTCGCGCCAAAACTGCCTGGAGCCATGCATTAATTTTCTACATTTAATGCTGTAGTATCCCTTCGTATATGGATACTCTGTTCGCTGAAACATATGAGAAACTATAGAAAACATGTGCTTTTTATGAAAAGACCTTGTAGTCGCTACGTGCAAATATCACTTACCAAATACTCTTTCATCTCGTTGCTGTCGTCACACCACATCCTGATTGAAACGCTTAATGATCCCTCGCAGTGGCAGATTGACGAGCAACTGGTCCCGCTGCATCTCCAAGCTCCCGCATGTAGATCCATGCCCAAAGTTGCATAGCTTTGCAAAAGTAAGATACCGTTGTTCTCTACCTGCATATTCGCTGACCATCCTCTCCTTCAATGCATCTTCTTCGAATTATTCACTGACCACCATCTCACTCACTCACTCACTCACTCACTCACTCAGTCACTCACTCCACTCACCCCACTCACTCCACTCACTCCACTCACTCCACTCACTCCACTCACTCCACTCACTCACTCCACTCACTCACTCAGTCACTCACTCACTCACTCACTGACTCTATATATATGGTTTGTAAAACGTCGATCTTTCCCGACATCGCTCGAAACAATTTCTGATAAATTATTAAACAATTTCTGCTGCATATTGGTTCGCTAGATCGGTGTGGGCCAGGGATGAAAAAATTTTCGGGGTGGGCCAAGGTCGTTCCCTCCCTCGGTTAGGTATGAAAAAATTTCTGCTGTGGGTCACTCACTCCCTCTGAAAAATTTCTGATGGTGGGTCAGGTCTGAAGAGGTCTCCGCGGCGGCTCGGTTAGGACTGATCCCCTCCACGATTATGGCTTCCCCCACTCCGCGGCTCGTGCGCGCGCAACCAGTCTTCCACTCCCTGCTGACCCCGCGCCTAAAGTTCCCCCCACCGCACTCCCCCACGCGCCCTAAGTTCCACGAGCCCCCGCGCTCCCCTCAGAGGACCGGGGTTAGAACTCTCCTATACACCCTACTACAATAGAATATATGTTATTCGAAATGTGTAATAAGAGATATGGATGTTTCTAGATCTCGTAACATACCTAGTGTAAGAACCGAAGATTGAAAGAACACTAGTTTTTGGGATAAGTGATATCCTGCGAGGATAGGAAAGGATCGTTTAAGGTATCAAACAATACAGGTAATCGCATGAAAAAGTATTGTATTTATTGGTAAGGCATATATAGACATGTATACATTATTGGGATACGTTGCGAGCATCACGTATAATGGAATCCAAGCATAACACTAATAATTCACAATCTAACAAAGAATGTGGTTGGAAGTATTCGTTTTCGGAAATTAGTTTTTCACAGTCCGCGGTCGGTGCCGTAGCGGCACGTATAATGGCTACAAAGGAAGCGTATTTGATGCTTACGGAGTCTAGAATTTCCGACAACCACGAGAACGTGTGGTCGATGCAGCGATCGTATTTAAACATTTAACGTATCGTAGATTCGGTCATGTATATGGTTGAACTACCATCCGATATTTTTACAATTTGTTGACTGTTGATTCGCGTGAAGTCAATACGTAAATGATCGACGACGATAGGGTCTTGATGAGAAGGAGTTGCGTCGTTACTGAAACGTTGAAATATCTCCGGTTCTTGCTGCAGCAGAAGTTTCCACGTAGACATGGGGAAACACAGTTCGTTGGATTTGCTATCGACTATCGCGATTTCAACGCGACACGAATCCTGCTCGATACGGATTCCAATAGCGATGCGTTTGTACGTGGTCAATGTCAATGGATAATCACGTCCCATGATTCGTATGACGGCTTTCTTGGGCAATGCTACAGATTTATCGCTGTAAGAAACACATGCACAGGGTTGATGATTCGATCGGTTTTGTGTAAATCGAAAAGTATACGAACGTGTATGTACCTTAGATTCGGACGACGTTGTTTAGCAGGAAAATCCGTAGCGTTGCAGCGGTTGAGGTGGTTTTCGCCCATGTAGGAAGCAGCGTTGCAATGTCGGTTAAACATTTTGAATACGCACTACAGCTGAGTCTACTGAACAGTTATGGATACTAACTGTGTAAGCGCGAACGTACACGATGTAATGTGGTCCGCAAGACCGATCGGTACCACTTTTATAGTGGTTTGCACTCACACATATGCAAGGTGTAGTATGTTGGTGGTGGGGGTGGTAGCCATCGTCGTTGCAAGAGGAGGAGGAGTGTTAAAATAATAGCCTTAACATATTTTCATAAAAAATATTGCGTTTATTTATGCAATAAATGTGCATCAAATATGTAAAATATAAGGAATATTATATATATATATAATATAGAAGATAAAAAAAAGTGTAGCGTTAGATTCCACAGTGCATATAATTCCATATTTTCTGAACGTTTTCCAGCGCGCACATACAACGTAATGAGTAACGAGTTCTTTGCAGGCATTGTTTTTAGGTTAGGAACGATCGTGGCAGGAGGTACGATTCCACAATAATCGTCGTCAACGTCGGAGCCATCGGTATCCTCGTCGTCGTCGTCGTCGTCGTCGTCGTCGTCGTCGTCGTCGTCGTCGTCGTCGTCGTCGTCCTCGGAGTCGCACGTGTCATCGTCGTTGTTCTTCTTCTTCTTCTTCTCGTACATCTCAACGATATCTACGATGTGTGGATCTGTTCGTAGGAGCAGTTGCGATAACCAGGTCTTTTTCTTCAGTCCCTGCACGAACAACGCGTCGACGGTTGCGAGCTCGCGAGCGAGCATTTCTGGAAACCTGTGGTACGGCATCCAGCCGTCGGAGCAGCGAAGTCCGTGATGATGCGTCGTGAACCAGGTCGCTTGACGCTTCTCGAACGAAGACAGGCGAGCGTAGGAGTACGGTGGTTCGAAAATCCAATGACAAATGGTCGTTTCCGTGTCGCGATTGTTCGCGAGAATAGCAATTTTCTTAGCGACGAACGTGTTACGTTCGGTCCTAGCCTTGCAGGTCGACCACGACGGATAACATTGTTAGGTAGTAATATGTAGTAATATGTAGTAATATGTAGTAAAACAAGTGTTACCGACGGCTGCAGATGAGCTACTGACTATTTCGCGATTATCCTCATCGTTATAGTAGTCGTAGTCGTAGTCGTTGGAATCACGTGATTTTTCGCACTACGTTCGCCAAAGGATTGTATTGGATCATGCGCTCGTATATGATGAGACAGTAGGCGGTTGTATTAGCGGGTACGTTCTCTCTGCACTTGAAGTCGATTCGCACGTTCACCGTGGCGCTCTTCACGCACTCGTTCTGTCGAGAACAATCTATGATCGCGATAGGGGCGTATCGCAAAATTTCGGTCGTGTTCAGCAACGGTTCGCCGTGACCGTAGTACGAACGGGTACATTTCGCGTACATATCGTACAGGAGCGCGTATTTAGATTTATCGAAATCCAGGTTCAGGTCGTCGTACGGATACGTTTCGGAATTCAGAAACAATCGTACGTTCGTGAGTTTGCACGCGTCGAATCTGCTCGCGCTTTTCTGGAGATTATACTTTCGATCGTTTTGCGTAGCGAACATCACGTATCGCGGTTTCTCGATTTGCGACGAGGCTTTCACGGTCCACGTGTGTTTGGTAGTCGTTTGTAGCAACGGATACTCTTGCAGATCCCACGATCGAAAACTCATAGCGATCGATCGATCGCTTTGTAGGAGACGTAGCATCGACAGTTTTTGAGTGTCTTCTAGCACGACGTGCGCCATACGCCATTATATCTTGCGTATCTCCAGTTTCGGTATTATCGCGGAGGATAGAGAGGGCGTGTACATCGCGTTCGTATTGACTCGCGCGCGAATCAGGATCAACTCGTGTCGAGCGTTCATCACGATACGCTTGTAATCTTCGCAGAATCCTAGTAGCGCGTTCATGGGCACGCAGAAATTGAACGCCGGGCTATTAAAAATGTCTTTGTCGCGTGCGATGGTATGGTCCCAACCGGCGTTCATTAGCGCTTTGTTCCTCTCGACGGACAATGACGCGTAATGTTTCAGCGAGGTCGTGATTCCCGGATTTCTACAACGATCGATCTCCACGCCATTCAATTCGTATCGAACCTCGTCGAACATGAGCGCGACACAATTGTTGTCCAGAAAAACTCTCGCAGCAGCTTTCACGTCCGCGGTAGTCGTCGGGGCGGTCATCAAAGAGAGACGTCCTTCGACGTAGAGATAACTTTCGCACGGGAGCGTGTACAGATATTATTGTTGAATAGGTATTTGTATCTCATCGTTATTGTCGTACGTCGTGTTGGCGTACGGATTGTAGTCGTGCACCTCGATCTTCATGATACGATCGTCGAACGTCTGTGTACTCGTCACGTCCAGTATAGTATACATCGTGTTAGACGTGTATGTATATAAGTGGTATGTTAGTACGTTACGACGAATCCCAGGGATCGTAGGAAACGCGCGCTTCGATGCGTCAACGATTTGAAGCTTCTTCTTCTTTTTCTTCCTCTTGTTCCGCTCCCTGTCTTTGTCAACGTTGTCGGTGGCGGTTAAGGTGTTGCGTTTCGACGATAATACGTGGCAGAGACCGGAGTAGGAGCAGTGAGCGATGATGATGAGTCGTACGTGTGATCGAACACCAACATGCTACACACTCGCGCGCGCGCGTTCACGTTATCTTATCGCGCGAACGTCGTTGCACGTGCAGACGAATCGTCATTTCCTCTCCGCGAAAATCTATAGGACGATCGTATTGATCGACGATGCGTACCGTTAGATCGTGTATCGCTCGTGCAACGATCGGCAGGTAAATGACGTGTCGCGGAGTTTCCGATATCTTATATCCCGGTGGTACGCGAGGTGAAAATTCGTGAATCGTTGGTACCGGTTTGTCGTTGCTGTACGCACCGGCAGTGAGGTTACACGTTACTCTGATCACGTTAACGGTTATAATGTTCACAGATTCGTCGAACTTGTGCCAGATTCTCGGCAATAAGACACGCGTCGGCGAAAACCCTAGCAACGAACCCACGTTGTTCGGTTGCGTAAAGTCCACGAAGAACGAGCAGTACAGTTCGCTTTTTATGGTGTTTTTGTTAGCTCGTAGCACTAGCGGATACTTGTCGTCGTCGTCGTCGGTCTCGTTGTCACCGCGTCTTCGAGGGTATCGATCGAACAGTTGACGCCTCAAGTGCTTGGCGATAGCGTGTAATTCGTAGGAGCCATGGGGGATCGTAACGCGGTCGCGAGCGACATCGATGATGGGGATCGCGGCGTTCCTGTTCGCGACGAAGAACAACGTATCGTTGCTCGAGTCGACGTTCGGTATCGTGTGAAACGTCTCCAAGTCGACGAGGCCTAGTTCGTACTGCCCGTCGCTCAAATCGATCGGTGGAAAATAATTGACCGTGAGCACGGTGCTCCGACCCGTTAACGTGAGCGTGAGCGACATCGTACCACTGTAGGTTACGCGAGCGAGACAGCGAGAGAGAAAGTGACTCGGACGTAACGTAGCGCGTCAATTTATCTCGGGAAACGCCTAGGCCAAAATTCCAGAGCTTTTTGTCGCAGAAATTGTACGCACAAGTGACCGCAATTCATCTGGTCGAAACATTGAAAGCGATCGTGATTGTACTTGATCGTAGTTTTCGTTCCCCGTCCGAAATAGTTGATCAGTTCCGCGGGTGGTCGCAAATTCCCAAAACTGTCGAAATACTGTACGCGTGATCAGCGTTTCGCGTACGCTACCCAGTGCGTGCCTTCGCCGCGATTCTCGTCAAGATTCGCAATGCCACATTCGTTCGGTCGTAGGCGCTCGGGGAGCGTGTCGCGCATAAACATTCCCCGAAAGAACGGTACGTCGATGCACTCGCGCTCTAATTGCAGGTTAGTCATAGGTTGTTATAACTGCTGTCGCGTTATCGCCGCAAGCCTGGTCGAACAGAGTTTTTTTTCCTCGGTCGTCGTCGCAGGTTCATGCCGGTGCCACGCTTTTACGGTGCCAGATACAGTCCTCGCCCTTCCATCTCCCGATTATGAGGCATCGTTTCTTCCAGTTGTTTGCGCGAGACCTTCGCGTCGTTGACCGCTTTGGCGATACCGGCATCTCCGCCGGCCAATGCTCCGATAGCCGACAAAGAGGGCAGCACGAGCGGTAGAAGCGGAAGAAAGCCTCCGCGTTTCGCTACCGGTAGGATACGGCGTTGTTCTCTGGATTTGCGTTTCCGTCTCGTAGTCCTTCCTCTTCTTCTTCCTCCTCTCATACCCATACCGAATTTAGTCTTTGCTTTCATCGCGGCCCACACTCCGGTTGCTGCGGTTTTTTCGCCAAAAGTTGCGTCGTTCGCGAACGCTCGTTCTCGCGCTCGTTCGGCTAGCGTTCGATCCGCCTCGTGTCGTCCCTCCAAATCCTTTCGACGAGAGCACGCGATATCGTGCTCCCGACACGCCGCGTCCAGCGGATTCACGCCTTCGTCGCCGCGAGCTAATCGCTTCGACAAACGCGTCCCCGGTCCGCAGAACTGATATCCCGGAATGTGTAGTTCGAACGGTAAACGATTTATGATCGTGTTCACGAGTCCCGATCCTGTCTTCTTCTTCTTCTTCGTTGGTCTACGCGGTACCGCAACCATACGCGTGAAAATGCAGATACACGGAGACGCGAGGACAGTCGTAAATCCACGGTTCTTCGATAGCGATCTATTCGAGGAGCGCTACGATTCTGATTCGCTCGACAGGTGTCGCGGGTATAAATAGCAGTGATGTTACGGTCTCGGTGGGTGAGAAAGAGAGAGAGCATGCGATTCGCGAAACAACCGAACTGGAGGATTAGACGTGGGACGACGAGAGTCGTTCGCGCAGGCACGGTTTGTTGTTGCCGAACAGCGTGCGAGCCGTGATCTGCGGTCCGTCCGGATGCGGGAAAACGAACGTGCTTCTCAGCCTGCTGGAGAGTCCGAACGGATTGCGCTTCGAGAACGTGTACGTGTACTCGAAATCGTTGCGATAGCCAAAGTATCAGTATCTGGAGCGAGTGTTGTCGCGCGTCGGAGGACTCGGGTACTTTTCCTACTCGGACACCGCTGAGATCGTCCCGCCGAGAGACGCTCCGCCCGATTCGATCTTCGTGTTCGACGACGTGGCGTGCGACGAACAGACGGCGATCCGCGAATACTTCTCCATGGGCAGGCACGCGAACGTGGATTGCTTCTACCTGAGCCAATCGTATGCGCGAATACCGAAACACTTGATCAGAGACAACGTGAATTTTCTCGTGCTGTTCAAACAGGACGGGACGAACTTGCGTCGCGTGTACAAAGATCACGTGAACACGGACATGATGTTCGAGGCGTTCACCGACCTGTGCGCCAGATGTTGGAAAGGACGCTACGACTTCGTGGTCATCGACAAGGACCGTGCCAGTTACGATGGTCGGTATCGACGAGGATTTAACGAGATCGTGGTAACTCGCGAACCTCAGTAGATCGCGAATCGTTCGTCGAGCAACACGCGAGGATGTCTAACGAAGCCGCTACCAGTGGTGTCAACATGGAGAGCACGCAACAACAACAACAACAAGAAAGGAAACAGAAACGGTATCGTAGACAACTACAACAACCGCGAGAGGTTGATACGAAGAAGAAAATTGTTAAAATCAGCGCCGCTATACGACGGAAGTACATGAGCCTGAAACTCGGTAAAATGGCTACGAAAGCTATTGCGGAGGAGAGCGCGCGTCCGATCGTCGAACCGCTGAAACATTTGGTAGAGAACACCGCGACGTTGAAAACGATTTCAGGGACGTTGTGACGTAGCGTCCCAGTGCGAGGAGTCGAACGCACGGCGGCGAGCGCAGGAGCGAGAGAGAGGACGAGCGACCGGCCGACCGCGGCCGATCCCCGCCGAGCAAGACGGAACCACGCCGGCCTCACGACGCAGCACGTCAGACCGAAACTCGCCCCCCCCCCCCACCGCGCCGGTAGATCGCGTCGACTTCTCGCAGCTAACATTTCCCGGAACCTAGATGTAAGACCCGGCCCGCGACGTTTCGACAGTTCGAGTGGGGTTACGGAGCTCCACGCTAGAGCCTGTCTGGATGTTGCCCGGCACAAGCAATAGCAAACCTTCCGCGTATCCACCGCCGATCGAACGATCGCCGAACCGCTCTTTCCTAATTCCTGAAAAGACGCCCGGATGCTGCCCGGTCTCTAACCCGTCCCCAGGAACAGACGCTGGACGCTGCCCGGTCTCTTGTCCCTCCGCCCCGGTATAGAGACGCCCGGATGCTGCCCGGTCTCTAACCCGTCCCGTGAAAGAGACGCCTGGATGCTGCCCGGTTTCTAACCCGTCCTGTGGAAGAGACGCTGGACGCTGTCCGGTCTCTTGTCCCGCCGCCCCGGTCTAGAGACGCCCGGAAGTTGCCCGGTCTCTAAACCGTCCCGTTACCGAGACACTGGCCGTTGCCAGCCCCTATCTCTCTCCGGTCCATCATCACGACACCCCGCCGCGGTCCGGTCGCCTTGGCCGCCCACCGTGCCGCTCAAGCAACGCCCCACTGCATCGCCGCCCGGCAGTGGACGGACACAACTTAGAATAAGTTAGACTAATGTACATAGCATATCACTGACGAAGCTAATAAAGGAGCAGATACACGAACCTCGAGGATAATTCATGAACCCTGGCATACCGACCAAGCTATTCCCGCACCTGTCCTCGGCGTGACTCCGTCACAACGTCATCGCTCGTCAAGCGGAAGCAACAACAACGGCTGAAGAAACGATTATCCTTTACTCCGTCCACGGTCGAAGCGACGATACTGCCCGAACAGACTCCGCTCCCGGATTCGAACGACGAAGACGACGACGACAGCACCGACTACGAAACAACCGAGGAACATGACCATGGCGAGACGAACGAATCGATTCGAGATCTCGATCCAAAAACCCCCACCACCACCGTCGAAAACCTCGACGCGTACACTCGAAACGTCAGTGGGCCGCTATCGCGCGAATACCTGCGCTTGTTCTTCACCGACACTAAGAAACTGATCGACAACGTGTACGGCGTGTACCTAGACGACGACGAACAGCTGATGATCGGTGATTCCGTGCTCACTATCGGCGAGAACGAAGACGACGATGTTAGCGTGAAAGGCAAGCGACACGCGGGTACGCGAGGCTTGTACGAACTGCTGTTCATGCGAGTGCCTAACGAGCAAGCGTACACGAATGCAGATCTCTACGCGTACCGCGACATCTTGTTGGCAACGAACGCGCATCGACGAGACCATTCGGCTAGCAAACCTACGCTAGGCAACAAGGGATACAAGTACATGAAGATCGTGTCGTTGTTGATTCGCGGAGGCCGCGCTTCTGGTGACAGGGTCACGCACGAAGGTCGGGGATTACCCATCGACGACGCGATGACGGTTACCGATAACGCGATCGATTACGTGTACTGAGACGATCCAAACGAATTGGTCGATAGACTACGATTGCTCTTGGCGTCGCGCGACGCCGGACACACCGGACATTATTATTATTATTATTATTATTTATTGAACGGGGAAATCCCATGGTATACGAAGTAACACAAAAGTAGTATACAGAGTCTGAGCTTACATAACAATATTATCTAAATTTATGAGTAAAATAATCATAATTAAAAGGCTAAACTAAGTAGTGTCATACTAGTAATTGACAGATCTAAACAGTTCTGACCTAAATGAGTTAAGGGACCCCATGAAGGGGTCAATACCGGCAAAATATTGGTTCGCAATAATCATCGCCCTATTGACCGAGTCACATGCATAATAACGATATTTCGGTGGCCTAGAAACAAACAGGGGCCTAGACCGCAGGCTTCTCACAGGAGCATTAAACATAACCAAGGACAGCAAATCCGGACAACTTATATGGCCATTGATTATCTTATAAAGAAATATCATATCAGAAATACGCCTACGATCCTCCAGAGTGGTTAACTTAAAGGACGCAAGAGCCGGGCGATAATCATGGCCCATTATATCCATAGGATAGCCCAACGTGCGAGAGGCGAACCTCAAAAATCTATGCTGTACCCTTTCCACCGACTTTACAAATTTAGCATGCCTAGGACTCCATATAACGGAAGCATATTCTACATGAGATCTGATAAGGGCAACATATAAAAGCCTCAAGGTTTCGACGTTCCTAAAATGTCTAGCAAACCTAGAGATAAAACCTACAATTCTCATGGCAGTATTAGTACATCGCGCATAATGTGGCCTGAAATCAAAGCAGGGTGTAATACAGACTCCAAGATCAATTATCTCAAACACTTCCCTAAGAACCACATTATTTAAGTGATAGGGGTATTTCACACACGACCTTGCGCGAGCGGCTCTAAGCACGACACACTTTGCTGCGTTAAAATACAACCCATTCACAGTACACCACTGCTCCAATCTAACTAAGTCGTCCTGCATACTGAGAACATCCTCGATTCCCCGAATGATTCTAAACAGTTTCAAGTCATCAGCATACAAGAGGAAGCCAGTGTTTGAGAGAATTACGGCAATATCCTCAATGAATACGTTGAACAGTAGAGGGCCAAGGTGCGACCCTTGAGGAACACCCGAGGTAACACTTACCGGAGAGGAAAGACAATTCGACACCCTGACAGTCTGTTGCCTCCCAGTTAGATAACTTTCAATCCATAGTAAAAGGGAACCACCGAACCCCCAACGAGAGAGCTTACGAAGCAACACAGCGTGATCAACGGTGTCGAAAGCCTTCCGAAAGTCAGTATAGACTGTGTCAACCTGCAGGCCATCATCAAGGGCTCTGGACACAAAACCATGGTATACCGCAAGATTTGTGGATGTAGACCGTTTTGGAACAAAACCATGTTGTTTAGCGCAAATGACATTTGTTAATTGTGCGGATAACAAGTCGGTGATAATCGCTTCGAAGACCTTAGGTATTATAGATAATTTACAGATAGGACGATAATTACGAACATCGGAGCGGTCACCGGCCTTAAAGACTGGGGTAACGAGGCTTGACTTCCATCTCGTGAGGAAAACACCGGTAGTCAGTGAAGCATTGAAAATATTCCAAAGAGGTAGAGCTATAATAAAGCTACACTGTTTATGGAATAGAGGGGGAATGCCGTCTGCACCCGGACCCTTATTTACATCGCAACCATGAAGCTTGGTGTAAATGTCTCCAATGGAAATAGTGAGCTCATTCAAAATAAGATTTTTGCAGGAGATATGGTCAGTGTTCAAGGCCGACGACTGCCCACACGGAGAAGTATATACCGATCCAAAGTAGGCTGCAAAGAGATCAGCAACTGCCAAACCCGACGAAGCGACCGAGCTTCCACAATGCATGGTTGTCGGAAGGCCCTGGTCACCCCGCCTGGCATTCACGAAACTCCAGAAACCACTAACATTGTTCCGTATAGAGTTCTCAGTAGTGTCAACATACGCACGATAGTCATCCTTGGATAGTAGTTTGCACTGCAAGCGAAAACTAGAGAATAACAAGTAGTCACTGAGAGAGTTAGAGGTTTTATAGTCTTTATGCGCACGCTTCTTGTTACGAATGAGAGATCTCAACCGAGGCGAAAACCGATAGAGAGAACGTCTATAGGTCTTAACAGGGACTAAGGTATCAATAGCATCGTATAGATGGGAATACAGACGATCTGCTGCTAGATCTGGGCTTATCCCGCGGGACTCAGAATCCCAGTCAATAGCATTCAAGTGATTTATTATACAGGGGTAATCACCTCGTTTGAAATCAAAATAAGTGATACAATCACGACTATGGTCGGTAGGCAAAAACAAATCATTCAAACACACAATTAACGGCGGATGATACTGATCTGGAGAGATCAGGACATCAACGGCAATGTCAACAGCTACTACGGTATCTTTGACAAAAAGTAAATCTAGCCAACATTCAAAGGAATTGAAAATAGTATTTGCCTGAGCTAGGCCACAGTAACTATAACCCTCAAGGAGGATATCAATGGATTTTTTTGTACAGTTTAAGCCCGGGCACGTGGTCCAGCCTGCATGTGGGAGATTGAAATGGCCGAAAATACAGAAAACATCTTGAGCAAAATCGTGAAATATCTGCGAGACACAGCCGACACGCTTCTCATAGAGGTCGGGGTGGGAGGCTGGCGGAAAATATTGAGCACCAAATATTAGGTATTTGGTCTGAAAGCGCACCCGCACGAAGACCTGTTCCAAATCATCCGACATGGGACGAATCATTGTGCAGGGCAGCGAACTTCTAACTGCAACAAGGACCCCACCACCTCTAGAGAAACTACTGGTGCGGGATGATCTATCAATGCAAAAAATATTGAAGTCACTCAGGCCTAACTCAGACGAAGAGATAGACTCATTGAGCCATGTTTCCACTAAGATAATAATATCATAACGAACGGCCGAGCACATAATAGCGGACTTCAATTCATCAAGTTTTGTTCTAAGCCCACGGACGTTTTGGTAATAGACCATGGGACAACTTGAAGGTTTTTTGAGGCAGGATCCCGCGTTGGGGATCTTCACTCGACGATGGTCGGTACTCCATGGATATACCGGATAGTCCAGTTGTCTTCACCTCCTTCGTGTAATGCCCGTAGCCTCGTCCTTAGCTGATCCAGAGCCCGACGTTGAGTCCTCGTCTTATCATCCGAGATTTTGCAAGGCCCAGAGTAACGAGACTTGCCTCTTAAGATGTTGATGACCACCTCCGATGATTTAAGAATAACACAAAGAGGCCTTGGAGCAGAGCCCTTAGGTTTCCCAATCCTGTGCAGCGTTTTATCGGCATAGTCTGATGGCTGGATTTGACTCAGGATGGACGTAACTTCCTCCCGGTCATTACGTGAAGAGAGACCAGGGGAGGTATTCGGTGACTCAGGCAAACCATGTATAATTAGATTTTTAGCCCTGAGGTGCCTATCGTTCAACTCCGCGATGATCTCTTCCATTACCGCAGGATTCGAGGAAGACAGAGCAGGTGGGCAAGATGGATTTTGCTCAAGCTGGCGTACCCGGGCATCAAGATCATTAGTTACCGATCTGATGTCGACCAGCTCTGATCGTATGCTAGTGACTATGTCCTGCCGAATAGAATCAAATTCTGATCTGATTAGCTCTTTCATAATATCCCTGAGCGCATCGACAGTCGGAAACGTAGATTGCGCCTGAACCGACTGAGCTCCTGTGACGTCAATGTCAACAGCGTGTGATCCGGATGAACTTGGGTCACAATTTAAAAGTCTGCCGTTATACCATGGGTGACAGGTCCGTGCAAGACACGAAGGCCCAGGATGAGAAATTATACCACAGTGAGCACAGATGACCGGATTGGACAGCGAAGACCCACAACCTTTGCACTTCTTAGCAGGAGGAACCATAATGCTCACAGCTGTAGAGTTTAGACGTGACCAGACAACCGAACGAAAGTTGCCAGAAACAACTTTATAAGTAACTCAGATTCAATAATCGACTTAATAAAGAGACACTACACTGAGGGCAGGAAACCCGCTAATACCACAACCGTGATCAGAAAGTCCAGACTATCTGAGGCGTCAAATTAAGACGAGTAAGGCGAAAGAAAAGCACACCGAAATTTTAACGGACTCAGAGCGATAACAAAACACATGATAACGAAACTGCGGCCATCCTGGAGAAACTTCGCGAAACCGGTTTCATCGTAAATTGATTGATCGGATCGACGACGCGTCAGTCTCGTTCGCGATCACCGCCCACCCAACATGTCGGTAAACAAGTTTGGCGCACCTATGCACGGTAGTACCGACGACAACGATCGACGCACGGAGACGATTCGCTCGCGGAATCTGTACGTCGCGAATCACGTGCGAGGGAACGCGCTGTGTCTGGGCACCTATCGGTCAACGTTCGACGCGATGGAACGCAAGATACGTCGCGTGGCGCATCCGGAGGAGGATACCGACGCTGCGACGAAACGATACGTGGACGACATGGAACGTACCGTCGGACGTGCTCTCGACACTATGGAGGAAGACATGAATGAATAGACGACGAAACGACTGGACGCTTTGACGACCGCGATAAATACCGCGGTGGAAGGACGCTTCCGTGATTCGGAGAAATCGATAAATACCACGCTGCAACGACGCTTCGGTCACTTGAAGGATAGACTCGACGACCTTGCGACACCGATCGCGGAAGCGCAGAAACGCAAGGAAGCGCGATGATAAGCGACGACGACAACAAACCCCGCAAAAACCGTACGTGCTTCGAGTGCCTGTTACAGTATCTGTTGCTGGTCGTGGAACGTTACCGTCACTATCGTCGCTATGGGCGTGAGTAAGGAGCGAATACAATTGGTCGACGAACTGCACGCTCCAGCGAGACGAAATTTCCCACGGAGACGCGTAGTCACTCGAGGCTACGACGATCTGTAGCAGGCAGATTTGGTGGAAATGCGCGCGTACGCAACCCACAATCGCGGCTACAACTACATACTCACGATCATCGATACGTTCAGCAAGTACGCGTGGGCCGTTCCCGTGAAAACGAAAAGCGGCCGCGACGTTACCGAGGCGTTCGCGACCGTGTTGCGACGAAGCGGCAGATGTCCGCGAAACCTACAAACCGACATGGGAAAGGAGTTCTACAACGCGGAGTTTCAACGATGCGCGAAGACTCGCGGAATCAACCACTACTTGACGTACAGCGTGATGAAAGCGTCGATCATCGAGCGTTTCAATCGCACGCTGAAGAATCTGATGTGGAAACAATTCTCCTTGAAAGCCTCTTATCGCTGGTTGGATCTGCTGCCGACCCTCGTGCGCACCTACAATCATCGTAAACATCGCACGATCAACGCGCCACCCGTCGACGTGACCTACGCCACTCGTTTACCGTTCGTCGTATCGTCAGGTGTCGAGCAACGACGACGACAACGCGCCAAATTCCGCGTCGGCGACAAAGTACGCGTCAGCAAATTCAAGACGATCTTCGAGAAGGGATACACGCCGAACTGGTCGACCGAGGTGTTCGAAATCACCGCTGTACAACGAACGCGTCCTGTCACGTACATTCTACGCGATTCCGCGGGCGAGCCGATCTCGGGCGGATTCTACGAGCACGAACTGCATTCGGTCGCGAATCCGGACGTATATCTGATCGAGAAGATTATTCGTCGCAAGGGTAACCAGGTGTACGTGAAATGGTTGGGATTCGACTCGTCCAAGAACTCGTGGATACGGGAAAAGGATGTTCTCTGATTCAATAGCAACTCTTTATTAGTATTACTATTACATATACATATACATTTATTTCGTTCTTTGTATTTAACAAAAAATAAAGCACAATATATATCACGATCTTTGTACATTATTTACATGAATGTGTAATATTATACATAGGTATATTAAGAAAACATTTTATGTCCATCCATTGCATACTTTTTTTTTTTTTTTTTTTTTTTTTTTAAAGAGGGGGAAAATGCATTACGCTTACCCCGACAACAGTTATGTCGGGGTTATGTGGGACTCTCCATTTCTGGCATAGCCACTAAAAGCCCCCTCTACGCTCATACAGTGTATCATACTTGTATACATATCAATATATATCGTACGCGACATTACTACGAATCTACATATACATATAACTATACACATAACTATTGTATCTAATTAACCGTACCACTGTCACTATCACTGTCGTCGCACTCGGGAATCCGATAGTGTCCCCACGGAAGGGTTTCGATCCGATCGGCTGGAACGTATCGCTTATCGTCGTACTGACTGAGCGCGGTCTTCAGTTCGTTCACGGAATACACATCGTTTAATCGCGCGCAAATATGGTTCTGTTGTACCGTAGTTTCCGCGTGCTCGAGAAGACACCGCACGTAGTCCTCGAAACGTATTTCGTTCGTTACGACACTTCTCTTTACCCCCTTCACTTTTTTCGTCTCGTACGTTCCCGCCAACGACGACGCGTCACGCACTCGAGTCGCGTACATCTTCGATCAAAGTCCCACGCTCTGTCATCAAGGTACCGTTGTTCTCGTCCTTCATGAGTCCTGGCACCTTCTTGTTTACGCGCGGCATACCGTACCGGTTGTCCACCGCGTAATCGCTCGTGTCGAATCGCGCACTGACGTCACTTTTCAGCTGCTCGTAAGCGTCCTCGCACCGCAGCAGATACATGAGACTGTCAGTGTCCGTGTACAACACTTTGCACCCATCACCGAACTTGGCGCGCATGTAGTCATAGTGAAATTCATACAAGCACACCTTGGACATGTCCAACACGCTCATGCCCACGTATATGGGCTTGTCGAACTTCACTTTTAATTTTCGCATCTCGATAGCGACCAAGTGTTCGGAAAATATCGCGCGACTATGGAAATTTGGTTTCGCGATCAACGATTCGGCGCCGTAACGTCCGTCCCACCGCGTCACCAGTCGCACGTCCACTCGATTTCGAATGTTCTCCATCGTTTTCCCGTACACGGCATTGTTCATTAGCTTGTACAGTGTGTTCTGGAAATCGCTGGTCGCTCGCGTTCTCAACTCCGTGTTCAGCATGATGTAGTCGCGCAACCAACGCTATTGATCAAACCGCAGAACGCGATGAATTCTCGATACGCGAAGTCCGTGTCGAATGCACTGCTTCAAGTACCGATAGTGGACCACGTATCGTTCTTTGTCGCGGAGCGTGGCGATCAGCTTCGTCTGCTTACCGATGGGCGCGTGCTCGCGAACAGGACAGAACGGAAGGTCCGCGTGCTCGTCGTGAATGTCCCGCGGATACTCCAGGTCCACTTCCAGCAGGTAGCCCTCCGGTCCGTCATCCTCCGGCAAGGAGTTCGCGTCCAAAGCGGCATCCGCGTCGTCGTCCAGCCATCGGAATCCACCGCGCGGCATCGTCTGCGACATCGCCCATCCGTACAGGTTGTTCACGTCGAAGTACATCGACTTGAAGTACATCAAGTACGTTGATGGTTGCGACGCGTCGTACATCGATGTCGGCAGGTACTTGTTGTTGGCGCGCGCGTACCTGTGCGAGCACTGGCTCAGGCCGCCGCGTATACCTCGCTCCACGAACAACAGCATGTCCACGTCGGTGAGCAGTTCCAATTCGACGCGCGTGTATTTCAACATCGCGTCCCACGTGAACGCCGGTAACGTACAGTAATGCGCCGGGTCCAGTTCGTAGCTCGCGATAGAGTCCATACGAAAGTTTTCGAACACGTCGGCGAGCAACAACACGTCCGTCTTCAAATACAAATCACTGTACTCGCCTAATGTCCGTATACGAAATGTGTTCCACACGTTGGTTGCGTGCGCGTAATCAGCCTCCGACACATCGCTACCGTTCAGACGATTGTAGAACGCGTCACGAGGCGGCAGTCGCGTATCGTTCAGTTTGTCGTACGACGCCACGTAATCGTACGGGCAGACCCCCTTTCTGGTGAGGAGATCGAATTGTTCGTCAGGGAGATGTTCGAACTCGCGTCTTAGGATCGTAAGTCTGTCCTTCCCGAGATCCGACGCGAGTTTCTGCAGACTCGTGGCCATGAACTTGAACGAGTCGACGAAGCGAAACTTCAACATTTTTCTCCAGTTCTTGCGTTCGCCCCTGAGGACCTCGACGTTCTTCGTAAAGGATATGTATCGTTCCTTCGTTATCGGTAGGAGGTTGATCTTTCCCTCGAACGCGTCTGCCAACTCCTTGATGACGAAGTGCGCGTCGTAGCCGGACAGGTTGTGGAACACCACAGGTATCGTGCACGAACGTTGATACTGTAAGTTGCACGATCTGTGTGCCGCACCCCTGTGCTCACCCGTCGAGTGGCAATGATCGCGCACTTTCGCATCGTCCTCGCCTCGGTCGAAGGGTCCCCCGCACACGTGACACGCGGTCGCCTCGTGAAAACTCGTTCACTGCTGTCGCGTTAAGGGCGTCATCGGTTTCTTCACGCACAACCACGAGTACGCAACGTTCGCGAATTCCCGCAGTTCGCGCACAAACCACTGCACACAGTCGGTGTCACTGCGACGCGCTCGGTACCCGCACAGAGCCTGGTCGTCGGAACAATGCACGTAGCATCCCACGATGTGCGCTCTGTGGCGTTGATACTCGTACGTGCGACGACGATCCATCGCCGGTTGATCAATCGCCTCCAGCGAACATTCGAAGTCCACGTAAATCACGAAGGGCACGCGTTCCTTGCGTTCGTGATGCTGGAACCTCAAAATTTCCTCCTCATCGGACGGTAATTGAACCGCGCACTCGTTCAAGCGCGTGCAATCTGCGGTGTGCCGCTGCAATCGATCTACCGAGGAGAAAAAGTTGAGGCACCTGAAACATGTACGGAAACAAAAAACACTGTAAACGCTTCGCTCGTTACATATCGCTCGAATTTTTTTATTTATTATTCTTATTTGCATACCTATCGCAAACGAACATTTGATGTCCGTGCTTGCTGAGTTGGCTTGATATTAACCTGGAGAGATTGCGGATGCACGCGAAATGGTACCGCTGCGAATCCTTGCCATCTTGTACCAGCAGCACGTTCGCGTGTCTCCCTTCGCGTTTGTTGCCGGACACGCGTAGAGGCACGCATCCATCCTCGTTGTCCCACAGGTACACGTTCACGGACACTTCGTTTGCCGCCTCGAACTTCCGTACCTGGTCCATCGTTATCGGCAGTTGCACGCCATCCGTACGAAGCACCGACGAATAATGCGGATAGGACGCCATCCTGTCGCCGTTCGTATCAGCCGGGAACAAACTAACGACGACCGACCACAAAAAACACGCGTTCTCTTTACACTGCACGTTCACCACCGCTTTTTTCGTCGAGACCGCTCGCGGAAGCGGTACGTCGCACCCGGCGCGCAACGGATTATGCTTATTAATGTTAATCAGGAGATTCTGTACCGCCCGTAAGGTCCAGCCACTCTCGCGCTCCTGAAACTCCTCTATCGCGACCAACGTCGGAGCTACCACTTACGTCGCGTACCACTCGCGAATGTTCGACGACATGAACAGTACGTGATTGCGTGTCGCGAAACTCTTTACATCCGTCTCGTCCCGCAACACGAATTCCGCGTTTAGCGCGGTGTTCACGGATACGCTGCGGTGCTCCGTAATGGCGTTCCTAACGCGAGAAATCACCAGTCGACGGGCATTCTCGAAGAATCGGCGTGGATCGGCGATCCCGACGTTGATCACAGCGCCGGTCAACAAACGTTTCTCGAACGCTGTTTCGACTTCCTCCCACACGACCTTGGGTGCCGTAGCTCGAGCGGCGACCCCGCACCCTACTCGCGATAATCGTCCTCGCACTATCGCGCGCAATGTTTGCGTTCGCGCGAGCAGCGACACCATCCGCTGCTTCTCCCACACCGGCACGCGTTCGCCTCGTCGATACGCGACCATGTGCCGTACGGTCTCGTCGCACCTGTCCATCCACTCGCGAAATTCCGCGGTTGTCCTCAAAAGTTCGGACATTCGCGCCAAAAGCACGAACGCGTTCTTGAACGTATCCATGTTGTCACTTGATATAACAGACTGTATATTGTTCCGCGACACGTTTCCGCCACGTAGTCAAACTCGCGTCAAGATGTCGGACACATTTATTATTATTATTATTATTGTCAACGTATGTAACACTTCACTAGATATCGTTGTCATAAAACGCGAGATGCGCAACGATTGTATCACACAAATCTTCCGACGCGTTATCATTCACGATTTTACCCTGTCGAAGACGCGACCTGCTTTAAATATACGATCATCCCTACCTAAACTCTCCCTACCCCATTGCACCCCAATGGGACGCGTAGATTTCCACCTTAAGTCCTATCGATCTTTTACTCACCGTATTATCTCGGTAGCTACCGCGCGTTATTCTCGGATTACACGATAAGAAATGGTATGTTTCGACTCGCTTCTGGCTCGATAACCACATAGGTTTCGCGTTACATCTTCCACGCGACATACCGCCGTCTCTTCTTTGATCGCCTACCGACAAAGGACTACAGACGGAGAGATACACGACAATATCTAGCCTCTCTCGTACTCCTTGTTCGCTCGTCGCGGCAATCGCGGGCGCAATCGCGCCTTCGAACGATAGATAGAAGCGTGTCGGCTCGCTTTGAATTTTCGAGGTCTCGTGATTGCTCGTGCACCGATGCCGCGCATTATTCTCGGAAGTTGACCTTCGCCTATTATATGTTTTTGGCGCTGTTATTGCGCAACAGCCGTGCAGATTTCGACTCGCATCATCTCCTACGCGTCGTACCGTCGTATGTTTCGACTATGCCCCTAGAGAGAGAAGGATAGATTCATATCGTATCTCTCTCTCACACTCCTTGTTCGCGAGCGCGATCTGACCTTGGAGCGATACCGAAATGCAGGTTTCGACTCGCATCTTCTACGCGACATACCTCATTATTCTCGGAAGTTGACCTTCGAGCATTATATGTTTTTGGCGCTGTTATTGCGCAATAGCCGTGCAGGTGTCGACTCGCATCTTCTACGCGTAATACCTCCGCATGTTTTGACCACGGGCCGAGAGGATGAGTCATCGGCGGTACCTCCCCCCTCCCCCTCCCCCTGCCCCACCCCCTTGTGTGTGTGCGTGTACGTGTGTGTGTGTGTGCGCGCTCGCGCGCGCGTTCCCTCGCCATCGCGGTTCCCCTCGCCCCGCTTCACCCCTCGCCCTGCGTTGATCTAGAATCGGCCTATTATACCTACTGAGGAACTGCTAGATTTTTGCCCCTTGAGTGACACCACAACAGGGGAAGACATCATGTCGTGTGTGGAGGAGGCGGTCGATAATTTGAATTTAGATTGGACAAAGCTGGTATCTGTCACCACCGATGGTGTTCCTGCCATGACTGGCAAGAATACAGGTTTCGTTGGCCGCCTCCGAAGCAAATTAGGAAATTTAGTAGTTCCTCAAGCAATTGACGCAATACATTGTACTATACATCAACAAAATTTGTGTGCAAAGAGTATTGAATTAGAACATGTTATGTCAGTGGCAATTCAAGTTACTAATTATATCCGCATGAATCCACTAAAACGACGACAATTTAGAATACTTCTGGAAGACTTGCATTGGGATTGAGGCGAGCTACCATTACACACAGAAGTACGATGGCTTAGCAGGGGAAAAATGCTAGATCGTTTTTTTAATCTGCGACAAGAGATTTCTCATTTTATGAATGCGGTAGGTCGGCCTGTACCCGAATTGGAACAAAATAATTGGTTGTGTGATTTGGGATTCATGTCCGATTTGGCAGTTCAATTAAATTCTTTAAACCTAGAATTGGAAGGAAAGGGCAACACAATTGTTGATTTTCACAATTCAATTTGCGCTTTCGAAGTGAAAATTGAATTGTAGAAAACACAATTAGAAATAAATGATGTCTGCCAATTTGCGAAATTAGGATCCCTAATCACGCCCAATACAAATACTAATCATTACAAAAATGTATTAAAAAAGTTGGGTGAGGAATTTTCCAAACGTTTCGGTGATATAAAGGCGCTCCAAATTCAATTTCAGATGCTTGCAAATCAATTTCAATAAACCTAGACAAGGTTTTACCTGCGCTGCAATTAGAGCTACTAAATTTAAGATCTGACCTATTCCTGAAAGAGAAATTCTTTATCAAAAACGATCTGAGTAGTTTCTATAAAAATTTCTCAAAAATCAAAAACCCCAATTTATATAAGATCGCATCGAAAATATTAGCAATGTTCGGTACAACCTATTTGTGCGAACAGCTATTTTCTAACATGAAGAAAACGAAATCAACAAGTCGGACATCGTTGAAAGATTACAACTTAAGATGTAGTTTAATGCTAAGTGCACATAGAAATTTGGCCCCTAATATACCACGTTTAGTGAAACAAATACGACAACGTATACTAAAGAAACAATAAAAATAGACTGACATGATATGTTCTAATCCCATATATATTCACCATTGCATATATTGTATGTGTAAAAATGGGTTACGCAACTGGAACTACACTTTGGTAACTAAACTTTAGTAACTTTAGTAACTAAAGTGTAGCTCCAGTTGCGTAACCCATTGTACACATATGTAACGTCCAGTTGCCGGGAGACAACTGAAACGCTTCAGGTTCTCGAGAGGAGAGCGGCGTCCCCTCGAGTATAGGATAGGTGGGGATTCGTTCGGTGAGAGTGAAGGATTAGAATCCAACTTAAAACGTAACAATGACTTTATTCAAACAACACTTAATCCTAAGTATTGCTTACGACTACGATTATATATGTATCTTATGTTTTTTGGGGTTTTTATCGTTCCTATGCTAATTAATTACGCTAATTTATTCTTATACGCTGTGAAATATGTTATGAGATATATCTATATATGTATGTGCTTCTGCCGTAAGTTCGGCCGCTGCCGTTTCCAGAACGGTTCCCGAAACTCTTGACAGAGTTCTATATTCTATACTTCTGCTGTGAGAGCGGCCGCTGCCGTTTCCGGAGCGGTTCCCGACACTCTTGGCAGAGTTTGTATTCTAGTGTTCGGTAGACCTTGCCTTTGCTAAGCGACTAAGCTGCTGCCAACTAATAGGAGCAACGCTTGAAACCTCCGTGAAGACAAAGTTCTCGACCTTTAAATGAAAGATCCAAAAAGGAGCAGCAGTACCTTATACACTGAGAACCAATCGCTGCCGTTTCCGGAGCGTGCTGAAATTCTGCTGGATAGTACTTAAGCTGCCTCCAGGAACTAGCATTCGTTGGTCGCAGGAACGTATTCATATTTGAATGAGCGCTCTGTGTGCTGCGCATGCCTCCTTTTATACGGGAATTTTAGTGGGCTAGCGCATGCGCAATGAGTCGTTATTCGTTATTTTGTGTTTTACTTGCTTATCACATTATAATTTGTTTCGCGCTTTCGTTAGCATTTATATTAAATTATTCTTAAGATTTCTATAATATTTGTCTCTCTAATGTTTGCTTGAATCGTAAATTATATATAAAAGTATATACAATGAGTCTGCGCGATAATACAGAATAGCTTGGTAATAATGTAGATCGGTTCTTCTTTATCTACGGTCGGTAATTAATGATTCGAGTCCCCGTGGGACGTTACACATACAATATCTAATTTATACAACATTATATACATAATACGATACACGCCAAATTCAAGAGGACTACGATGTGGGGTGCGCTATTGTATGTGTACAATGGGTTACGCAAATGGAACTAAAGTTTATTTCGACTTGCATAACCGCCATAACCTATTGTACACATACAATATCGCACCCCACCTTGTATTCCTCTTGAATTTGGCGTGTATCATATTATGTATATAATTTTGTAGTTGGTGTATATGTACAATGTTCTGCATTCACCGCATTTCATTCTCATTGATTCCCCGTATAACAGTAATGTACATACACATTCCTTATGTATAAAACTTGCAACGATTGCAGAGTGCAATAAACACTACTAGATAAATGTATATATGTATAAAACTTTGCGCTTGCAACGATCGTTGAGTGTAATAAACACTACTAGACAAATGTAAATATGTATAAAACTTTGCGCTTGCAACAATCGCTGAGTATAATAAACACTACTAGACAAATGTATATATGTATATAATTTTGCGCTTGCAACGATCGCTGAATGTAATAAAGACTACTACACAAATGTATATATGTATATCATTTTACGCTTGCAACGATCGCTGAGTGTAATAAAGACTACTACACAAATGTAAATATATATAAAACTTTGCGCTTACAACGATCGCTGAATGCAATAATGACTACTGGGCAAGTGTGTGTGTGTATATGTCGTTCAATACAATTCTGTTCTTTATCTTTGTAAGTTATTTATTTATATAGTAATAACATTCTAAATATGTTATGTTTCGGTGAAATTTTATAATACGTTTCTATATATTCAATTTTGTTGCTTATTATACATATGCATCATCCCGGGGTTCCTTACTATCATTCACACATTGAGGACGGTACAATTCAAATCATATCAAATGCCGACAGTAGCAAACAATAGCACAGCCGAGCGTGGAGCTGAGCAACGAAATAGCTCCACGCTTGACTTCTGACCCAGCGCCCAGAATCGCAAAGAGGTCTCCGTATCCAAGCAATAGACTCGTGGCACGAGCCTGCATGGACGGCCACAACACTCGTGCAGTTCTCCCGCAGCCCATGCTGTGGTTAGCAACGCAACAGTCCCGCGCTCGGCTGTTGCCCGGGTCCCAGAACTTCAGGAGGTATTTGCACCCTAAAGGGCAGGCCTGTCCTAAAGTATTCATTATTGAAAAAAATATTTCAAGTAAAACTTACTTTGTCTCGAGGCGGACATCTTGTGATCGTCACAGATCTTATCTGGGTGGACGTGTCTTCGAGATTTTAAAGTGACCTTTGTTTTTTTCAACGGAACTATATGCTTTTATTCACATGGACGTGTAGCCCGTTCCGTGAAGAATTCATCGACCTATAATATCTTGGTGTCCCAAGTTCACTCAAGGTCATTTATTGCCGTTCAAAACTTACCTTCGTTGAACGTCCAGAAGTTGTTCCTTATCTTTGATATTCAAAATGATGACCTCGGATGTCAATGCATTGATTTACTCTATCCCTAAAAGGTAATTGTACCCTCTTAAATGTTGCAGAAGTAATTTGTTGGCAGGCATCCGTTATAGGGGTGTCACGTCCTGGGTTACGGTGTTTAGGACAATGACAATGTGGGGTTGTCTGTGATGTTAAGCACGAAGCCGTGCTTCGTGGTACGAGGGAAGAAGGGAATTCAGGCGCAAAGGCGAGCTTTGTAGCACTTGGAAAGTATGAATTTCAGACGCGAAGGCGAGCTTCGTAGCACTTGAAAAGTAGGAGCTTCAGGCGCAAAGGCGAGCTTCATAACACTTGGCAACCAGGGAAGGATAAGCTATAATCGCGCACCAGGGTGACACCCGTTAGAGTACAGGTGGTGGTATTTAAAGGCTTGGTAATTGGATTTACCGCTGTATTAATATAAGAAGCCGCCCGTAATATTTTCGCGAAATATGTCTAGCCATACCTATGGTCGTACAAGACCTATGCGAAAGTAAGCCTTGTGAACACTATAAGAAATCCCGGCGTTCGCGAACCGAGATCAGCTGTTGCAGTAGCTTGTTATGATTTGGAATTTGGAATAAATCGAAACGTTATTTCAGACAAGAGCGTTTATTTATTTGAATGTACACGAATATGCCATGCACTGGTAATGCGATAGCGGTAGAGTTTTATAATAATGCGCGGGGCATTAAGCATTAGTACGCAAACATGTATATAAACGTTAAGCAATAACAATATATATATGAACATGAGATATGTGAGTATCAGCAATAGACAATAATATAAAGCAATAAGCATTAGCAATAGACAATAGTATAAAGCAATAAGCACTAGCAATAGACAATAATATAAAGCAATAAGCATTAGCAAAGATAATAATACAAAGCAATAAGCATTAGCAATGGACAATAATATAAAGCAATAAGCATTAGCAAAGATATTAATAAAAAGCAATAAACAATAATTTGAAACATGAAGCGCGTAAGCAGTAAGAAATCATATAGATGGTGATGATATGCACTGGTACGATAATTAATTAAGACCACTTACAATTGATGTCGAAGATTAATTGCTCGTTGAGCGAAGTCGCACTGATTTTAACACTTGGTATGGTTTTAGGTTACAATAACTGTTTACTTTGAATGAGTTCCGTAGAAGAGAGCTCCGGCTTCTGGGGCCATGTATTTATATGGTGCTCCGGAATGTCAGGTATGAGGGGTATGCGCGGTATGCACCATGATTCATGTGCAAAATATGCGTTATATAATTGAAACGTATTGATGACTCGTGCGCGAAATATGCGTCGCAATAGAATATTAGGGGTGTTTATTTGGGCTTCCGAAAAAGGGTACTCAACCCATTGGATGTATTTTGGATGTTTTAATTGGAAAGGGGTAACAGTGGCTTTGATTTGGTAGGTCGTAGAGAGGAGTTGAGACGTGGTCTCGCGTTAACAGGATTTTTGGGACAAGGGACTTGTTTAGATTTAAATGCTGGGGAGGAGATCGTGCCTCGTAGGGCGAAGAGGGGAAGAGGATTTCGTACTTGATCATCTCAAGATGGGGACCGCTAAGGTACATCTTCTGGATCGTCAGTGGTTGGGGAAAAGGGGTAAGAGTTCAGTTTTAGGGATAGTGGCGGAGTTGTGGACTGATTTATGGGGAAAACTAATTAATACCGTGCGAAAAATAGTGGGACTTCCCAGGGCAGACGGAGAAAATACCAGGGACTTCTACCAAAACTGAAAATACCGGAATGATACCGGTATTTGTCGGTTCTATCTTCAAAACCTTTATAGAAACCGAAATACGCAAATACCGGTATGACGTCATACCGATATATGCAAATACTGGTATATTTACCTATATTTACCGGTAATTTTTTCGGTTTTCAAATTTTATTACAGTTTTCACAATATTATGAGGCAAGAATTTATACGCTAAACGTATACTAATATATTGGTATTTTTATGAAACGATATTACGTTATGTCGGTGTTTTTACAGCTCGAATTAATAAGGGCTATGAAGATATTACTTTAATCTACCATGTCACCGAAAGAAGAACCGGAAAATACCGGTATTTATTTCGGTACTTCAATGATTTCGATATTTTCCTATTTCGGGTCTACAGGGTGTCCGCGGGAAGACCGAACAGCTGAATATCTCCTAAAATATTGGAGATAAAAAAATAAAAAAAATATGGAATCGCATGGTTCGAGGGGGCCAATTTATTAGCGCAGACGAATTTTTTCTTCGATTATTATTTTAAAAGATACGATGGTCAGGTTCGGTTTTTTAAATGGAACTATTTTTTTTGAAGAGGTGACTTGATAGTGCGTTCCAGGACAAATTCAATAAGCTATAATATATACACTTTATTTCCACTGGTTTTTAAGATATTGCGCTTGCAAATTTACTGATTTTCCTTGGAAGAAAACCCGCTGGAATAGCAAGGACCGGGAACGGTCTTGCTGGCGCCGCGGGTGGCCTTGCCTATTGAAACAGATACCTACCTGCCAAAGGTCTACGCGGGAATGGCAGGCCCAAAGGCTGGACAATTCTTTTCCGTTAGAAATGCTACTTAGGTAGGTACATCTGCGGTAGAGAGAAGCGCACCGTTACTTTTATTTTGCACTTGCTCCTACGTTCAGATGGCCGGTTCTTTTGGGAGGGATGCAAGTTCGATTGGTTAGAGTTAGGAGGTGTGAAAGTTGCTAGACAAAATTTCAGCCATAGGGGGCAGATTGTATTAGGAACAATCGGATTTGCATCCCTCGCAAACGGCTGCTCTCTTGAGGAGAGCCTCTTCACAGCAAAACCTCCCCCTCCCCCCAATGCCCACCTGCTCTCGCACGGAATACGTCAACGCATGCTTCTGTTTTGATATTGGAGCTGGTGTTTATACTCGAGAGATAAAGGATCTGTGTGAATTTTTAAGGAGGACCTCGTGTCGACAGCGGGCTACCCGTTTTCTTCTTGTGTCTCTCCACAAGGCGTATTGACGGTGGATTGTAGGAGCGTAGATGTCTGGATGCCAGTTATTGAATTCCGGAGACGATAGAAACACTTTATTACAAAACACACATGCACTATAATATTAAAGTAAATCGTATTCCTCTCGGGCAGGAGTACTGATAATGATCGAACTTGCGTCCTACTTCGCGCAGACCGATTACACGGAGGGTACTCGAGTCACACACTGCACACTGCGAGTAAGGAGCGAATACAACTGGTCGACGAACTGCACGCTCCAGAGAGACGAAATTTCCCACGGAGACGCGTAGTCACTCGAGGCTACGACGATCTGTGGCAGGCGGATTTGGTGGAAATGCGCACGTACGCAACCCAAAATCGAGGCTACAACTACATACTCACGATCATCGATACGTTCAGCAAGTACGCGTAGGCCGTGCCCGTGAAAACGAGAAGCGGTCGCGACGTTACCGAGGCGTTCGCGACCGTGTTGCGAAGAAGCGGCAGATGTCCGCGAAACCTACAAACCGACATGGGAAAGGAATTCTACAACGCGGAGTTTCAACGATGCGCGAAGACTCGCGGAATCAACCACTACTCGACGTACAGCGTGATGAAAGCGTCGATCGTCGAGCGTTTCAATCGCACGCTGAATAATCTGATGTGGAAACAATTCTCCTTGAACGCCTCTTATCGCTGGTTGGATCTGCTACCGACGCTCGTGCACACCTACAATCATCGTAAACATCGTACGATCAACGCGCAACCCGTCGACGTGACCTCCGCTACTCGTTTACCGTTCCTCGTATCGTCGGGTGTCGAGCAACGACGAAAACGCGCGAAATTCCACGTCGGCGACAAAGTACGCGTGAGTAAATTCAAGACGATCTTCGAGAAGGGATACACGCCCAACTGGTCGACCGAGGTGTTCGAAATCACCGGTGTACAACGAACGCATCCTGTCACGTATATTCTACGCGATTCCGCGGGAGAGCCGATCTCGGGCGCATTCTACGAGCACGAACTGCATTCGGTCGCGAATCCGGACGTATATCTAATCGAGAAGATTATTCGTCGCAAGGGTAACCAGGTGTACGTGAAATGGTTGGGATTCGACTTGTCCAAGAACTCGTGGATACGGGAAAAGGATGTTCTGTGACGCAACAGAGGCTCTTTATTAATATTACTTAAATACATATACATTTATATCGTTTATTTCATTCTTTGTATTTAACAAAAAGATAAAGCACAATATATATATATATATATATATATATATATATATATGTATATATATAGCACGATACTTGTACATTATTTACGTGAATGTGTAATATTATACATAGGCATATTAAGAAAAAATTTTACGTTCATCCATTGCATACTTTTTTTTTAAAGAGGGGGAAAATGCATTACGCATACCCCGACAACAGTTATGTCGGGGTTATGTGGGACTCTCCATTTCTGGCCTACCCACTAAAAACCCCCTCTACGTTCATACAGTGTATCATACTTGTATACATAGCTAAATATATATTGTACGCGACATTACTACGTATCTACATATACATATAACTATTGTATCTATTTACCCATATACGTATCACTGTCACTATCGTTATCGTCGCACTCGGGAATCCGACAGTGTCCCCACGAAAGGGTTTCGATCTGGTTGGCTAGAACGTACCGTTTATCGTCGTACGGACTGAGCGCGGTCTTCAGTTCGTTCACGGAATAAACGTCGTGTTTTCGCGCACGAATATGGTTCTGTCGAATCGTTGTTTCCGCATGCTCGAGAAGACACCGCACGTAGTCCTCGAAACGTATTTCGTTCGCTACGACACTTCTCTTCACCCCCTTCGCTTTTTTCGTCTCGGACGTTCCCGCCGACGACGCGTCACGCAATCGAGTCGCGTACATCTTAGATCGCAGTCCCACGAACTCCGTCATCAAGGCACCGTTGTTCTCGTCCTTCATGAGTCCCGGCACCTTCTTGTTTACGCGCGGCATACCGTACGGGTTGTCCACCGCGTAATCGATCGTATCGAATTGCGAAAATATCACGCGACTGTGGAAATTTGGTTTCGCGATCAACGATTCGGCGCCGTAACGTGCGCCCCACCGCGTCACCAGTCGCACGTCCACTCGCTTTCTAACGTTTTCAATCGTTTTACCGTACACGGCATTGTTCATTAGCTTTTACAGTGTTTTCTGGAAATCACTGGTCGCGCGTGTCCTCAACTCCGTGTTCAAGTTGATGTAGTCGCGCAACCAACGTGATTGATCGAACCGCAGAACGCGATGAATTCTCGACACGCGAAGTCCGTGTCGATTGCACTGCTTCAGGTATCGATAGTTGTTAGCAAAGTATATTAAGGATCGGTGCAGATAAGCTTGAACGCCGTTCGCGAGGCGCAGTTCAACTTCAGAAGACTAGAGAAGCGCGAAGCTGGTATAGTGTAAGAGTCTTTATTATCGCTAAATTTGGTTTATTGACACGCAAGAATAATTACGAGTAGTTTAAGCGTTCTAGGAATAATGTATTAAGCTAAGATTAAATTTAAGCGTTCTAAACTAAGTCACAGTTATAATTTAAATCCGTACACAAGGTCAAACACAATACACGCAAAGAATTACAGTTAAATACACAATTATTAAATAATAAGAAGAGTTAATCAGTCAATAATAATTAAGCACTGGGTTAATTGTAGCTTATAAGTCTAGCTTGCGAAGCATAGTCGCGAAGCGATAGTATTCGAAGCAAAGTCGAAAGCGAAAAGCAAAATGCGTATTCAAAGTGCGTAAGCGTATATTACCATGCAGGTGACTTCCAGGAACAGAGAGAGTTTTCCAGGAAATCAGGCGTAATTTATAGTCGAGAAAGCTTCCCCCTTCCCGATCGCGGGTCGATAGAAGGAGTAGCGATCCGCGCTCCACATGAGTGAGCAGGCAGCCGTTACTTATCTAATTAGTGTAGATCTATGGAGATGGCGCGGGTGCCTCGATTTCGCGAACAATAGTGGATCACGTATCGTTCTCTTGTTGCGGAGCGTGGCGATCAGCTTGCTTTCCTTACCGATGGGCGCGTGCTCGCGCACAGGACAGAACGGAAGGTCCGCGTGCGCGTCGTGAATGTCCCGCGGATACTCCAGATCCATTTCCAGCAGGTAGCCCTCCGGTCCGTCGTCCGGTCCGTCGTCCGGCAAGGAGTTCGCGTGCAAATCGGCAACCGCGTCCACGTCCAGCCATCGAAATCCACCGTACGGCATCGCCTGTGACATCGCCCATCCGTACAGGTTGTTCACGTCGAAGTACATCAAGTACGTGGATGGTTGTGACGCGTCGTACATCGACGTCGGAAGGTACTTGTTGTTGGCGCGAGCGTACCTGTGCGAGCACTGACTCAGGCCGCCGCGTAAACCTCGCTCCACGAACAACAGCATGTCCACGTCGGTGAGCAGTTCCAATTCGACGCGCGTGTATTTCAACATCGCGTCCCACGTGAATGCCGATAACGTACAGTAATGCGCGGGGTCCAGTTCGTAGCTCGCGATAGAGTCGATACGAAAATTTTCGAACACGTCCGCGAGCAACAACACGTCCGTCTTCAAATACAAATCACTGTACTCGCCTAATGTCCGTATACGAAAACTGTTCCACACGTTGGTTGCGTGCGCGTAATCAGACTCCGACACATCGATATCGTTCAGACGATTGTAGAACGCGTCACGAGGCGGCAGTCGCGTATCGTTCAGCTTGTCGTACGACACCACGTAATCGTACGGGAAGACCTCCTTTCTGGTGAGGAGATCGAATTGTTCGTCAGGGAGATGTTTGAACTCGCGTCTGGGAATCGTTAGTCTATTCTTCCCGAGATCCGACGCGAGTTTCTGCAGACTCGTGGCCATAAACTTGAACGAATCGACGAATCGAAACTTCAACATTTTTCGCCAGTCCCTGAGGTCCTCGACGTTCTTCGTAAAGGATATGTATCGTTCCTTCGTTATCAGTAGGAGGTTGATCTTTCCCTCGAACGCGTCTGCCAACTCCTTGATGACGAAGTGCGCGTCGTAGCCGGACAGGTTGTGGAACACCACAGGTATCGTGCACGAACGTTGATACCGTAAGTTGCACGATCTGTGCGCCGCACCCCTGTACTCACCCGTCGAGTGGCAATGATCGCGAACTTTCGCATCGTCCTCGCCTCGGTCGAAGGGTCCCCCGCACACGTGACTCGCGGTAGCCCCGTGAAAACTCGTCCACTGTTGCTGCGTTAACGGTGTCATCGGTTTCTTGACGCACAACCACGAGTACGCAATGTTCGCGAATTCCCGCAGTTCCCGCACAAACCACTGTACACAGTCGGTGTCACTGCGATACGCTCGATATCCGCACAGAGCCGGGTCGTCGGAACAATGTACGTAGTATCCCACGCTGTGCGCTCTGTGACGTGGGTACTCGTACGTGCGACGACGATCCATCGCTGACTGCTCCAGTGCCTCCAGCAAACACTCAAAGTCCGCGTAGATCACAAAGGGCACGCGATCGTTGCGTTCGTGATGCTGTAACCTCAAAATTTTCTCCTCTTCGGACGGCAATTGCACCGCGCACTCGTTCAATCGCATGCAATCTGCAGTGTGCCGCTGCAATCGCTCCGCCGAGGAGAAAAAGTTGAGGCACCTGAAACGTATACGAGAAAAACAATGTAAACGCTTCTTCTTCTTCATCGTCACGTATCGCTCGAATATTTTTTTTGTAATTATTACTCTTATTTGCATACCTTTCGCAAACGAACATTTGATGCCCATGTTTGCTGAGTTGGCTGGATATCAAGCGGAAGAGATTGCGGATGCACGCGAAATGGTACCGCTGCGAATCTTTGGGATCTTGTACTAGCAGCACGTTCGCGTGTCTCCCTTCGCGCTTGTTGTCGGACACACGTAGAGGTACGCATCCATCCTCGGACCACAGGTGTACGTTTACGGAAACGTCGTTGGCCACCTCGAATTTCCGTACCTGGTCCATCGTCATCGGCAGTCTCACGCCATCCGTACGGAGCACCGTCGAATAATGTGGATGATATGACGTCATCCTGTCGCCGTGTGTATCAGCGGGAAACAGACTGGCGACTACCGACCATAAAAAGCACGTGTTCTCTTTACACTGCACGTTTACCACAGCTCTTTTCAACATAACCGCTCGCGGAAGCGGCACGTCGCACCTGGCGCGCAATGGATTATGCTGGTTTACGTTTATCAGAAGATTCTGTACTACTCGTAATGTCCAGCCACTCTCGCGCTCCTGAAACTCCTCCATCGCGATCAACGTCGGAGCTACCACTTGCGTCGCGTACCACTCGCGAACGTTCGATGTCATGAAAAGTACGTAATTACGTGTCGCGAAACTCTTTACGTCCGTCGCGCCCAGCAACGTGAATTCCGCGTTTAGTACAGTATTCATTGAAACGCTGCGGTGCTCCGTAATAGCGTTCGTAACGCGCGAAATCACCACTCGACGGGCATTCTCGAAGAATTTGCGTGGATCAACGGCCCCCACGTTTATCACGGCACCGGTCGACAAACGTTTCTCGAACGCGGTTTCGAGTTCCTCCTACACGACCTTGGGTGCCGTCGCTCGAACGGCGAGTCCACACCCTACTCACAATAACCGTCCTCACACTATCGCGCGCAATGTTTGCGTTCGCGCGAGCAACGACACCATCCGCTGCTTCTCCCACACCGGTTTCGCGTTCGCCTCGTTGATACGCGACCATGTAACGTATCGTCTCGTCGCACCTGTCCAGCCAATCCCGAAATTCCGCGGTGGTCCTCAAAAGTTCGGACATTCGAGACAACGTCACACACACGTTCTTGAACGTATCCATGTTGTTTGCACGTATGTTATCACTTGCTATAAAAGATTCTATACCGTTCCGCAACGCAGTTAAATTCGCGTCAGGATGTCGGTCACATTTATTATTATTATTATTATTATTATCGTCAACGTATGTAAAAAACTAACTAGATACTTTTTCGTAAAAACATGATACTTGCAACGACTGTATCAAAGAAGTCTTCCGATGCGTTACTATTCACGATTTTGTCCTGTCGAAGATGCGAGCTGCCTTAAATATACTACCATTCCTACCTAACATCTCCCTACCCCTACATTTACAAACCAATGGAATAACCCCTACAATCATACCTTAAGTCATATTGCGCTTTTAAGCATATGCGTATTATTCATTCTCGAAAGTTTACCTTCAAAACATTATCGCGCACTTCTCGCGCACCGATGCTGCGTATTATTCTCGGATTACGCGATAATAAATTGTATGTTTTCGACTTGTATCATCTTCTACGCCTCGTACCACCGTATGTTTCGACTATGTCCCTAGAGAGAGAAGGATAGATTCATATCGTACCTCTCTCTCACACTCCTTGTTCGCGGGAGCGAACATTCTTTCATGTTGATGGAGGCGTTGCTAATAGCTGTCGGTCACTGCAAGTGAGACACGGCTCCACGGGAATATACTTGGCGTCGACAAGATATAGTTGACTTTGCCTCCTGTGTTGATTTGTCCTTAGTCGTTGACATTGTGGAGTTGGATGGATGCTGTTGAGATGCAACTTCTCAACCTTGAAAGGATTCTGAAACAAATTGAATGGTTGATGTAGCGAGTGACTTCGAGGTTCGAGAGCAGCCAGCGCTGCTTGGTCTGCGTGAGTCCCTTGTTGTGAAGTAAACTTGTTTTGAGTGCAAGATTCCAGACGTCCGGACTGAGTTATTTAGATTGAATTGAGATGTTCCTAGGTTGAGACAGCCATGATGTTCCGTGCACCGTGGCGTGTCATGTTCAAGCTTTGAAGTAGTAGAGCGCTCAATATGCATCAACTCGGAGAGATGACCTTGGAAGTTTTCCGTTGCATGTGTTGAGTGTTCTTAATCAATGAGACCTGAGTGATATTCGAGATGTGATCCATCGTGTAGCGTAATAATCCGTCCACCCATGAGTGATAGCAATGTTAAGAGTGTCGCTTGAATATGACTCGCACCCGCGTGCGAGCCTCGGAATTGTGAAATTGCAGAGATGTATGCCGTTTCTTGGCCCACTGGGGTGACGTCACCTTAAGATGTGGACGGTTGTAATACGGTAATGCAATTACCGTTGCCATGGCGAGTTGCCGAGTCTCAGAGAAGTGGAGTGATTCCAATGGTGAATCGCTGTAGGCGTTGAGCCACCTAGAGTACGAGTGCTTGCAAGCTTGTGATGTCTTCTCTGATGCTGAGTTGGTTGAATTGTAATAATGATAAGAATTGAATGGATCACTGATTTGCTGATTCTGAGAAACCAAAGTGATTGTTGAATTGGCAGCAGTAGATGTTCCTGTACGATTGACCTTTGATTGATGTGTTGTCCCAGTTGACCTGTCAGCCCTTGAAGAAAGCTTCGGGCTGCTGCCTGAGTCTGTGATTGCTGTGATAACAATCGTTTGTCTAGTTGAATCTGATGATCGAGATGCAACACAGAGGCAGAGTTGTAAATTCTGCCTCTCACTGGGACTCACGTAGCACTCTTCATCAGGCGCGCAAGTATTTATAAAAAGGTTGCCTGCTGGGAGCAAGTTAGCAATGGTTGATTCCTCTTCAATCAATAACACGTGTCGTCCCTTCAATTCTACTAATTGGTGGAGCTTGAGGGTTCAAAGTTGATTGACTGATGTGAACTGAGTTGTGAGAATACGACCTTGATTTGGGTTGATTGAGGTCACTCCTTGGTGAATTGATAGCTCCAAAACTCCGACGAGATGTTGGATTCCCCTTGAGAGGTGATACACCGCTGGTGTTGTACAGGTTGTTTCATTTAAGAAATACGAAACAATACGCTGCCCGCGTCGCATAGCCCTTTCTACTGGTTGAGTTGTTCCAATGCTTTCGTCATTTTCTTCGCATTGCCAGACACTTCGTAGATGCGTCCAGCATGCATGACTGATGGCAAAAATGAGCAACTAATGTTATCAGATGAAATTGATGGTGCTCTTACCATGTTGATGATATCTCCGGACTCCTGTCTGAGTCCATCGGTCTTGTTAAAGGCAATGAGTATGCTTGTGTACAACACGGGCGGAAGTGTAATCTGTACATTACGTCTGAAGCTGATTGGGTAAGTTGTGCGCAATGAATCTCCATGTTGATTCATGAGTCTATTATCCGCCATAATCATCGCCTTCTTTTCCTGAAGCTTGAGGGTTGAATGATTGGCACTGATGGTGCGTCCAAGATGATCTGGGCTTGATAATTTTCCATGAGTTACTGCGCCACTGATGAAATCAATGTGTCTGAACTTCAGAAAGTCCACAGCTGCCATCTGTAAGTTGTCATATTCGGACATGAATGTTTGATGGAGTTCACGATACTCATCGTTCTTGTTGAACTTGGTGAATGTGCGTCTTAAGCATGCACGCGCTGAGTGATACGAGTTGCCCAACAAGCTGGAAGGTGATTTGAGAGGGATGTGTACGATGTATCGTCCTGTAGCATCCCTTGAGTGTGTTGTTTTGAAATGGTCTTCGCACTCTTGCTCTTCAGAGGTGAGTTTCGATGGAGTGTCTCTAGGAAGCTCCTCTTGAATCCAAAACTTCTCCAATAGATCACGTACCGGCGATTCTTCTTCTTGTACAAGTGATGTGTGATAAGATGACTGAATGAGTGAAATGGAGGAGTTGATTGGTCCAAGTACGAGCCATCCAAAAATTGAGAGTTGTGCGATTGGCATGGATGGAGAGCCCCTGATTATGTTGGGCTTTATGATTTGTCCATATGTATCCGCTCCAATGATGACGTCAACAGATTGTGGTTTGAGGAAATCCGGATCTGCTAATGTAAGTGCTGCTAGATGCGGCCAGTTTTGATTGGGCACCTCGATGGATGGTACCCTTGACGTCACTGACTTGGGAACATGGGCTCGTAGAGATATTGTCAACGGTCGATAATTGGAACGCAGAGTTAATGAGATGACACCTCGAGTCTGCGTCGATTTCTTTCCTCCAATGCCTGATGAGTTGACGTGGGTGAGATGAGGTCCGCTTGCGCAGTTGCGAAGAGCGTGAGTTGGCTTCAAAGTGAGTGAGGCTGAGATGAGTGTTCCGTTGAATTGATAACTGCCCCTTGGAGTTATCGAGTTTGTACTGACTGTGAACAGGCGTACCTCGTCGAGGAACGAACTGTGAGTGTCCTTAAGAATGATGCCTTCACTGGCTTGTAAAGTATTGAAACGACCCACCTGAGTTCGTTGAGATGAGGTCGAGCATGGCTCCTTGAGTGTGTGAGGTCCCTTCACTGGGACTGGTGGGTGAGATGTCATCCTTGAATTAGAGTATGAGGAGGCTCTTCAACTACTGCGGTTGAGTATGATTGTAATGGTGCCTGAGTGGACGTTTTACTCCTTCCGTTGAGTTGAAGCCTTTGCTTGAGACGGAGGCTGCTGTGCCGCTAGATGCAGCATGGTGTGATGTACGGCCTTGCTGTGTTTGCACCTGAGTGGAGATTTGCAATTGGCGGTGGTGTGCCGCCCACAGCAGTTGCGGCACAGCATTTTTGCTGTGATGAGTGCCCGCCTGTCAGGAATCGACAACTGGCGGAACTTTGGACACATCACCACGAAGTGGGATGCCTCGCAGCAGTCGCACTGAAATAATTTTGTGGCTGCGTGATGAGTTTGAGTGGGTTCCTCCTTGTGCCCCTTTGAGGTTGATGGTGTGGGAGGAGATGGCACTCTCTTGCCCTTTTCCAAGGCACGAGCCTTTTCTTTTATGAATTCTTCCAGACTTTCCCACGACGGGTAGTCAGGAGAGTGTTCTAGCGTTGATTCCCACGCCTTGCAAGTTTCCTTGTCGAGCTTGCGCCAGACTTGGTGCACCAGTTGACTGTCTTCTCGACTTTCAGTCTTGCACAAGGAGGGGAGTGTGAGTTTGGTCTCCTTCGCTGTTGCGAGCAACTCTCGAAGAGACTTAGCGCTCGAGGAGGTGAGAGGTGAGTAATTGTGCAGCTTGTCAAGCTGTGCCTTGACGAGTGCTTTTCTGTTCTGGAAGCGTTTGGTGAGTGAATCCCACGCAGATGTAAAAGTGAGATTCTCAGTCATCAAGTCCACAGCCGGTTGAGTAGGATCGCCCTTTATACTGGAGCGCAGGTACTGCAGCCTGTCATTGTCAGAGAGTTGGACGTCCTTGATCACTAATTCAGCGAACCGCTTACTGAATGCTGCTCATTGTTTAAAGTCTCCGCTAAAAGATGGCACAGTGAGTGTAGGGAGACTTGGTGCGAGTGATTGTTCCGTTGAAGTCTGAACGCTGCTGTAGTTCTCCAACTCGTCCTTGATTCGGCTGAGCTTGAATTTGAGTTTGGTGGTGCACTGGGCTTCTCTCACAAACAGATTTGATGCGAAATAGTCATGTTCGATGAGTGACGCAGGCCACTTCGACTCGAGGTATGAGTGTTCCATGAGAAAGGCTTGGTGGAGCTCGTCCACCTGAGCCGAATATACTTTTACCTCCTCGATGGTGATGTTGGGCGCACACTTCGGGATCTCTTTCTCAAGTCCCTTTAAGACGTCGAAGCGACTCACCTGCGTACGATATTTGATCGTGAGATCAGAGGGCAAGAGTTCATGAGTTTCTTTTGTGGTGAAATCCGGTGGAGGAGTCGCCGTCCTCGTGGAGGCGTCGTTCGACCCTTCGCCGATGCCGCTCGTTTCGCACGATGGGTGTGAGTTTGAGAGTGAGTTGTTCACCTCACTGCACCTTTACCGTCGATCCGGCTCGAAGGACCAAAAATGTTTGAGATTAAACCACGCTGGTGGAAGCGGGGTTATGGGACGACGGTGAAAAGGTGCACACTTGAAGCGAAACGCGTCGGTTGAGATGATTACGTCACTTTATTAAAATACGAGTTGAACAATGATTGTTCTTGATTGGTTGTGTGAGTGGTGAGTGTAACTGGATTTCAGATAATTCACTTGATTGCTGTGTTTGCACGAGTCACCGTGAAAAACCAAGAGAGAGAGTTAATGGCTGAACTTCCTTCCGCGCGTCGCATCGATTCCGCTGCAGATCGATGAGGCGCGCTGATTGGCGGATCGCTTGACGCTCCGCTACACTGATTCGCAGATCGACCGGTGATCTGAGTGGTCAATCGATTCTCGATCTGCATCGCCGATACGCTGCTCGGGTTGTGCTGCTTCGAGAGTGAGTGTGGCGATGAGGGGAACTAATGCATTCCCAAACATATATATACACACACACACACACACACACACACACACACACACAAGATAAACAGAAACACTATTCGATACCGCACCCCTCCGTATGCAAATCTCTCGGGCCGGTAGATCCTCCCGGGCTGGGGGGGGGGGGGGGTAACATCCCACGGGACTTGCCACACCTTGCACAGACGAGGTATAGAATAGACTTATCACCTTATGGAAGTTCGTGTCACCACCCAAAGTGTGTTACCGACCCATAATTTGAAGACTGAATTTTGCGACCTCTGTTCATGAACAGCGTCCAATTCAAGAACTACTCTGAAATGTATTGAAATACTGAAAGACGGGTGCGTGCTTGTATACGTGTGACTTGTTTAGAGTGAGAGTTTAACATAGAGGACGGGCTTTCGCTAAGCTACGCTTTGGCTTGGTTTGTCAACGACTCACGCGGATTTCTCTCTGAAAACCTATTTCGGGGATTAGGAGCGCTATATAGCGCTGAAATATGGCACTTCTTGAGAGCTTATACAAGCTATAAATTGCAAGATGAAATTAATTGTTAGTATTTTACGTGTAGTGGAACATTTAACTAATATTTTCACGTCTCGTACGCTGAAAAATATTAAAGATTGACGCTGTTACTGACATTCCCGCATATCTCTGTACTCCGCACGTGTCTAAATAGACGGTGCCCATCCTACGACACGTAAAAATTTTGAAAATAATGAATTGAAACGTTTTTGTAAAATTTATATTCGCCATTTTTGGGACCCGAGGCCCCTGAATCCATACTTTTCATTACAAGTTGATTGGATCTGTCCTTATTAATTATTGATTGGATTTAATGTTATAAAAAAACATCTACATACGATGTAAGTACACGAGCGTAGGTATTGCTTACGTTAAGATCTGGGCACAAATATCAGTTCCGTGTCAGTTCACGTAGAATTCAAGTACTCTTCATTACTTTCCTCAATTACATTACTCAAAGTACTCATACTCAAAGTATCATGTTTGGTGTCATTTTCATCAGAAAAACACTAGTAATACATTAGTGATACTTCTATGATAGAAATTGGCATACTCATTACTGAATGGTCTATTGCCGACTTTGTCCTTATTGCACTAGTCTAGCGTTTATAAACCCCGAGCCGCGTCGTTAGAAAGGTGTTACCTAAGAACCCATCAGTGTCGTAAATAAAAAAAATTTTAAAAAATTGAAACCGACTTCAAAAAAATAAAAATGTACTAAAAAGTAAAAAATAATTTTGTTCCTTATTTAATCTACGACTCTCAATTTTTTTATGTCGGCGCATCATCATTTTCACTGTGTAAATCTGGCGCCAACTTAAAAAATTGAGAGTCGTAGATTAACACGTTGGTCGCCACGTCACTCATATCTGGGTGACGGTTATGTTTCCGCAGGGACCCCGTCACCCGTTTACGGGTGACGCTCTTCGTCCAATTAAAACAGAAGTTTGGAGGTAATTTATAGTAATTTTATTTGTAACATCGCTCTTCCAGCTTATCGCGCTATTTACACTCCGATAAGTCAGATTTGGGCCCCGGGAGAAACTCCACCGATTCACGCTGGGCGATCAACGTGTTAAATAAGGAACAAAAATATTTTTTACTTTTTAGTGCATTTTTATTTTTTTGAAGTCGGTTTTAATTTTTTTAAATTTTTTAATTTTGTACTTTTTAGTTATTTAAGTTATATAATATATAATATATATTATAATATAATAAATATAATATAATATTATAACGTAGAGGGGACACGATTCCGAGCAATCATTTCCGCTCCTTTTTTGCTGATGGCGAGAACGAGATGGAATAAGAGCGAATCAGAGGGACTGAAAGCAAGCAAGAAACGGTACGAGACAGACGACTCGTTGATATTTTGTCTCGCTCTGCTTTTCGGACGCCATATACTCCGTCCTTTGCCTGCCCGTGCATACAATGTATTATAATGAAACAAATTTCTTATTTTTTGGTGTAACTTCGAAACTACCTGACCAATTTTGTTAATTCTTTCTCCATGACCTAAGTTGATCGAAGCCAAATAAAATGCAATAAGTTTTACCAAAATCAGTTCAGTAGTTACGGAGAAATTCGCGGACAAACATAATACGTATAACATACATACAAACACCTCGAATTGAGAACTTCTTTCTTTTTAACCGACTTCAAAAAGGAGGAGGTTATGTATTCGACCCGTATGTATGTTTTTTTTTTATGTTTGTCCCCTCATAACTCCTCAGCATATGGACCGATTTTGTTGATCTTTTTTTTATTCGAAAGAGGATGGTGCCCCGTTGGTCTCATCCTACGCGGAATCAATATTGACCCAATATTTTACCAGTTACAGTTAATAATAATTTATATGTTTTTCCCCTCATAACTCCTCAGCATATGGACTGAATTTGATGATCTTTTTTTTATTCGAAAGAGGGCGATGTCCCGGTGGTCCCATCCTACGCGGAATCAATATTGGCCCAATATTTTACCAGTTATAGTTAATAATATACACTATTGTCACCTAATTATTAATACTTTATGTACGTACACGCATATCTCCTCAGCATGTTGTGTCAATATATATAAAACTAAAAAGTTAAAAATAAAACAATTTAAAAAAAAATTAAAACCGACTTCAAAAAAATAAAATTGCACTAAAATGTAAAAAATAATTTTTTCCTTTATTTAATCTACGACTCTCATATTTTTTAAGTCGGTACCTCATCATTTGCACTGTGTAAATCTGGCGCCGACTTAAAAAATATGAGAGTCGTAGATTAAATAAAGGAAAAAATTATTTTTTACTTTTTAGTGCAATTTTATTTTTTTGAAGTCGGTTTTAATTTTTTTTTAAATTGTTTTTAAAGTCGATTACAAAAGGTACGCGTTATCGTTTAACCGATTTCAGGAGAGCGTACAGTGAAAAGGCCAGAATGTCGTGGCCATCGAATTTTAACTTTCTGAGTACGAATACAGATCCGACACTGAAGGAAAAAGATGAATGAGTATAATTGTCTTGAAACGGTGCAGATTACTACATACATCTGAAGTATACAGGAGTTACATTTTTTGGGGAAGGGGCTGGGAGAGGTGTATTTTGTGAACAATCAAATTGATTGCAAATTGTTTGTCCACTACAACCATGCATCGTCCCGGCGTTCGGAGAGCTGCCAGCAACCGCTGAACAGCAGTGATCCCCGAGTTTCGAAAATTTTGGAATGATCTCTTTCAACTTAAAGTGGCAAAGAGCTATTGGGAATTTCCTGGCCCAGGTAAGCAAGCCGCGCGCTCCGATTTTATGATCGGTTTACAACTCACACCTCAGATTACTGTAATGAGGTTTAAAAGCAATGTCGACTGGTCTCGTACCAGTCACAATTTAAAATTTTTTAGCTACGACAGGGTTGACCGCAGCGTTATACCCCTGTACGGAGAGATTCTTCGCCACCTGCGTGTAAAAGCCACAATAATGGCGCATAGTTTCAAAAAATGGCATTAGCGGAAGCCGGTATAGGTTGAGTAGCTAAAAGGTTAAAACATTCAGACACAAAAATTCTAGAAAAAAAATTCAAACACCGCTACCATCAAAGACACGTCCGATTAATTGCTCCTTAAGTCCAATCTATGCATACACTGCATTAAAGATAAAATCATAAAAAAGAAAACTAGAACAATAGATTCTGAGGTCTGCAGAACTAACACCTAATTGAATAAAAATTTAATTTCTTAATTTATGAACGAAATGATACAGAAACAGCTAGCCTATTGTTTATCAACACCACGAATTTTAAAAAGAGCATTAAATACAGTATCAAATAAACAGTTTGCAAAAGCTTTTCAGAACAATTATGGTTAAAAAATTCATGTTAAATTATTCATCATTAAGAGAGAATAATTATTTTTCCTGATTTTGTGGCGCAAATTGCTTTCCGACATCTTTTATAGTTCAAAAGTTATACGAAAAAGGCCCCAAATTCTTCAACCCGGGCCGTGAAATTCCGAATAGCACTTTGCGATGTTAATTTGAAGGAGACCATCCAACAATCTTCGAAGCTCGGACATCACTGCTGTCCAGCGGTCGCTGGGAGCCATTAAGAAATGGAAAATGTCGAATTTCGCATTTTTCATCGGATCTGCACGAAAGTGGCATCAATTGACTCCTTGTGTTTTCTCCATGAAAATGGTATCAAACCCGACATAATTTGGGCTATAATTAACGAAATTACATATAAAATTAATTTGCAGAATTTATACCTAACTTCGTTGAAAGTAGTCCGATTTAAATTATTTTCTGACAATTTAATCGGAAGAATGTCAGGAATTCATTGGTATCATTTTCATATGGATACGATGAAATCACTCAACTTGTCTTTTTGTAAAATTGATAACATCGTCGAGCGATTCTAGACGGGATAACAATAAGATGGGTGAACGTTGCCTCGCTCGTCCAAGCCTCGGAGAACCGAGGTCAGAGGCTTGAAGACCTCGAAGAGCCGCACTTTCGAATAAAGGCCCTCGCCGAAATTATTCGAGCTTCGAATAACCGTTCGAATAAAGTTACAAATAAAAATGGAACATAGTTTACTTGAAATTTGCCACCAATGTTCATAAAGATATCCGGATAAATTATTGTTCGAAAATACGCTTCATACACATCGTTGAGCGCGTTTTGAAATGCATAACAAAAATATGCAATAGTTCCATTTAAAAAGGTTACGTTGATATTGAAATCTCTATAAATAATAGCTTAAACGCAAATCCTAATATTCTATTGTAAACCGTGCGACGGCCATACGGGATATAATGTATGTATCCTTAAAGCCGGATTCAGATTTGAATGCGTATACGCTGAGCAAGGCTGAACGCGCACGAATGACGCATGCGGAGGAATCGAAAGTGCCATGTGTCTTTCGTCACCAACTTCTGTGCTTAGCTTAGCCCATTCCGCAGTAGTAAAGATGGCATCGAAGGTATTGAAATTCAAGCGCGTGTTTATACTCGAGCGATAAGGGATCCGTGTTTAATTTGAAGAAAAGACGACGCAGGCGAAACCACGCGCCGTCAGCGGACTACCCCTTTTCTTCCTGCGTCCCTCCACGAAGCGTATTGCCGTTCCCCGCGAGTAATCTCGTGTGATTTTTTAATACAACAGCGAGTCGGTCAGGTTGTATGATTTAAGAACAATACAGGGTGTAGTGAAGAAAAGAAAAACAAATTATTCATTAAAATAGAGCTTTGAAGTCTGTCATATGGTAAATGCATTATATTGTTAAAAATGTAATTTTTTTATTTTTCATTAACTGTTTATGACAATATTAGTAATGGATTAAATTCATTCACATAGATCCATCCTTCATGATTAAAAAAAAGACGCAAGTTCATGCCTTCCATAATTTAGGCCATTAAAATTCATTTCTGAAGACGGGTTTCGTAAAAATCACTGAAAGCAGGGAACTTTGAAGATTTGTATTTTTTAAACAATTTCAGCCAACTAGAAAAATGAGTATTTAGCCCTCCCTAATTTCATATAAACTACAATTTATTTTAATATCATGAAAATTCGGGACATCGAGAATTTGAGAAAAGTATCTCATCTGCTTCTATTATCCACGCTGAACGCAATGCACTCCAAACTTCTCTTGATATGTGGAAGAAAACCGACAACGGTCGGCTCAGGCTATATGCCTTCGTCGGCATTCGCGAGTCGGGCCACATGCGTCGAGTCACCACGAATGACACGTCCACACTAGCATATGCGTCCACGCTCACCCTTTCTGACGTAGAAGCATGCGACCCTGGCTACCGTTTCTCCCGTCCATATCAGAATATTCGTGCGCGTTCAGCCTTGCTCAGCGTATACTCATTCAAGTCTGGATCCGGCTTAATGTGTGGACCTCGCGCCGAGTGACCTTCGGCGAACGCATTGTTGGACGTGGCCGAAACCGCGACGTCGAGCCCGTCGACATCGACAAAAGAACGAGATGATCGGTGGCCGACGAAAGCAATCTCGGAGACTGAGTCTCCTGCTGTCGCTCGCATAGGACGGTCGTGTCGAGCACTTTATGTATTCCAAACCTCAAATATATTCACTTCTTGCATTCTAAATACCATACTCTTTTCCCCTCCTATACTATTCAGTTTCCTCCATCAAATAAAAAAACTTTCATATGAAAGATTTTTTTGCTTTTTCAATAGTTAGAAAAATACTAGCGTGTGAAAAATAATATAATATAATAGACCATCATTAATGTATGCGCAAACACATCGTCGATGAGTCAATTGGACACCCTTTGCCGGGACACCCTAACAGGGACAGGGCCGTACAATTTATTACGGCAGGCAGTACTTGAGATATAGTCTGGTCCTCTGCGTTGCAGATGTTTACACCTCAGGGTTAGGCCCGGATTTTCGTCGACTTTTAGATGGGACTTGACCTTGAATATTGCCAGATGCACGTTTGGAGAAAGTCAAGTTGTCTTCGCCGGTGACGTTTTCCCACCACGGTTTTGCTTTCGCCCACAGTTTTCAGGCGATCAATAGAAATCGGGATTTTCTCACCCCGGTTTTTTGTTAACAGCCAATGATTGGGCTTCATAGCTTTCTTGTGTAAAGGATGTACGCCTCGTGGGCAGATAGAAACTAGATTTCAATATAAACGGAACACGTTTACTAGAGTTAAGTTTGTGTACAATTATTTTCCCTTATCCAACAAAGGGATGGTCCTTCGAGTGAAGCTCTATAGTCGTGCAAACATAACAATACCTGAACGATCTGAATGATCAACTACGGATAAATCCACACATGATGAATGGGTGGGGTCCAGCAACAGGTGCTCTTAAAAAACATTAAAGCACTCTTTTTACAAGTTACAATATTGCAAGCGAATGAAATTTGTTTTGCGTTAAATAAACCGGAATAGGACAGTAATGTTAAAAGGCGAATGTGATATCGTTTTATTTTCATCCTCCTTTCCCTTCCGTTGAACGGAATATGTTCATAAAACGATATTTAAATTGTTACTCTAACAGAAACATTTGTAAATCGCGGGCTCCGACTCTAAAAAATTTACGTACATTTACCTGTGCTGAATTCTAATTCCTACCACGCGTAGTGTTATAATCTGTTTCGAGACTTCACCGGTAACGTTGCATGCGGCACTAAAATGGTAAGGGGGTCCTCGATATCCCCAAACCGGTGACAGAAAAATACATTGGTTGGTAGGTCTATTTTATACCTCGTCTGTGCACCTAGAGTTACCACCTGTCGATAAAGTAGAACCTTCCTACGTGTTTGATTCCAGAATTCGAGATTAATTCCTTAGCGTATTTAGATTTAAGTAGGTATAAGGTAGACTTAGGATTTTTAGGCTTAACTAGGATTAAGTAGGCGTAAGTAAGATTAAGTAGTTGTAATTTGGAGTTCCGTTTAAAAGGAGTCTCCCGTTATAGTATAAGTGCGGATTAATAAACTTATCACACGAGAATGGTGAAAAACCCAAGAAGTGTTTGAAATGAGGTAACGAGTTCGTTTTCGCGTTTCTCTGCGTCTCTCTCTCTCTCTCTCTCTCTCTCTCTCGCTTTGATGGAGCAGTACAGTAATTACGAGTTTCACGCAGGTGACTTTTGAACCGACTAACGAGAGCGCGGTTCTCGCGAAGAACCGCGACGATCGGTTAAGAGTGGGGAGAGAGAAGCACATGAGCATCGCATGACACGCTAGATGGAGACACGGTGATTAAAATCTTACAGCTAGATAATAAAACTATTTACAGTATGTACACGAAACATTCCGCCCGCCTTTGTAGCGGGCACGCGACGAATGTTTCTTAGACGAAGATATCAGGGGGTTTACAATTCATTTTGTCTCGTCGCTTTTCGCGCCGGGGAAAAGACAAATTTTGGTGATCGGACGTTGTAGTGTCGCCTGGGGGGTACGTATCGTGACGACGCGAACAAGCCCATCTGGACCAGGATGAACCGTAGTGATCCGACCAATGGGCCAGTGAGTAGGTGGAGTGGCCTCGTTTTTCACGAGGCAAAGTTGTCCGAGTTGGATGTTCGGGTGTGCAGCGGTCCACTTAGATCGCCCTTGCAGTGTGTGGAGGTATTCGGCCGACCACCGTTTCCAAAAATGATCCCTCATTTGTTGGAGTTGCTGCCAGCGAGTGAGTCGATTTTGCGACTCAGCAGTCAGAGATGGCTCCGGGACGGCTGTTAATGGGGAGCCTACAAGAAAATGCCCCGGAGTTAAAAATTGAAAATTGTCCGGTTCGTCGCTTAAAGGAAAGAGGGGCCTCGAATTTAGGCAAGCCTCTATCTGGTGGAGGAGAGTAGTCATTTCCTCAAACGTCAGTGGAGTGTCGCCGATGACTCGCCGAAGATGAAACTTCATAGACTTGACGGCGGACTCCCAGATCCCACCGAAGTGGGGAGCAGCCGGTGGATTGAACAGCCAGGTAGTACCCAGATCGGCCAGTAGAGGCGCTAATTTGCCCCATTCGTCGTTTGCGTCGGAGAACCAGCGTCTCAACTCCTTGTCCGCTCCGACGAAATTTGTCCCACAATCGCTGCGTATGGAGGCGCACTTTCCTCGTCGGGAGACGAACCGCCGGTAAGCTGCTAGAAAAGCGGCTGTCGTATAATCCGATACAAGTTCCAAGTGTATCGGGCGTGTGGACAGACAAATGAAGACTGCGACGTAGGACTTTCGAGTCCGGTATCCCCGTCCGGGAGACGTTTTAGTGTAAAAGGGACCGGCATAGTCGACACCAGTGTTTAGAAACGGTCTTGCCGGGGTCACGCGAGGTGAGGGGAGATTCCCCATTTGTTGTTGGGAAGCCTGAGCGCGCCATCGCCAACACGTGACGCAAGAATGTATATAGTGCCGAACAGCGTGTCGACCTCTTAGAATCCAGTATTCTTGTCGAAGCGTGCTCAAGGTTAGTTGGGTACCTCCATGGAGAACTCGTTCATGGCAATCGCGAATGATTAAAACGGTGAGATTTCCCTTTTCAGGCAAAATAATCGGGTGCTTTTGGTCGAAATCCAGAAGGGAATGCTTTAAACGGCCACCGACCCTCAGGACGTTCCGATCGTCCAAGAAAGGAACGAGACGAGAAAGGGGCCTCCGGGAGATTCAAGCGGCCTTTTCTAGTCTCGAGATTTCCGTGATAAACGCGCCGCGCTGCGCAACTCTGGCCAAGGCAAGTTTAGCATCCTCTATTTCGGAAGGTTGAACATAGTTGATTTGAAAAGGGGGCGTGGGCTTGCGTTGCAGCTTAGACATATAACGCAGGCACCACGCGGTTACGCGAGTTACTTTCTTAAGCGAGGAATATCTCGTCAAGAGGTCCCACAAGGGGGGGCTCTCGGCTATCGTACTCGTATGAACAATAGTTTTCGAGCGCCTTTCTTCCGCCGTGCCGAGCTCGACAGTGCAATTCGACTCGCAGTTGTACGTAGAATTTCGTAAGAATGATGGTCCTTGCCACCATAGTGGATAGTTAACGAGCGTAGCCCCGTTTATACCGCGCGACGCGCAGTCGGCTGGGACTTCCTTCGTTCGAACGTGATGCCACTTAGCACTCGGCAATGAAGTTTGGATCTCGGAAACGCGGTTGGCGACAAACGTCTTCCACTGGAAGGGTTGCCCCTGTAACCAACTCAGAACTACTGTCGAGTCCGACCAGAGATGCACGTCACAGCGTGGTAAATTCAAAACTTTAGTAACGCGTATCATTAACCGAGTGAGAAGCGTAGCCGCGCACAATTCGAGTCGAGGCAAGGAATTTTGCTTCAAAGGAGTCACTCTCGTTTTAGCGGCAACCAGATTGATCTGTGGGTGTGACTGATCGAACGAAGAACGTATATAGATTACAGCGGCGTAAGCCTTTTCCGACGCGTCCGCAAACCCGTGTAACTCATAAAAACCAGTTTCCGGCTTCACGAGAAGCCATCGAGGTATCCTCAAGGAGGAGAGTGCTCCTAATCCCGCATAGTAGTGCTCCCAGGTTTCTACGAGGGAGGTAGGGAGCAGTTCATCCCATTCCAGTTTTAGGAGCCATAGCGATTGAACGAATATTTTCGCAACAATTACTACCGGCGCGAGCAATCCTAAAGGATCGTACAGACTTGCGGTTTCTCGAAAGACTGTTCGTTTGGTAAGCGCTTCGTTTCGGATTTTCGACGAGACGGTAAAAACAAAGCAGTCTGAACTGGTCTGCGACTTCATACCCAATAAAGAGAAGGTTTCCTCAAAATTACAAGCAAGTTCAGGAGTAGAAGCTATATAATCGTGCGGCAGACTTTCGAGAAGCTCGGGCCGGTTCGAAGTCCACTTTCATAGGTTGAACCCGCCCGCCTTGAGTAAGGAAATCAACTCACTCTGTAATTGGAGCGCGATCGGCAAGGTTCCAGCTCCCGAGATCACATCGTCCATATAGACGTCGTCATGCAAACACGGTGCGGCTAAGGGGTAACGCTCCCGTTCATCCGCGCTTAATTGTTTAAGCGTACGCATCGCTAGATAGGGGGCACACGCCATCCCGTAGGTCACCGTGAGTAGACGATATTCCAGTACTGGTTCCAACGGATTCTTCCGCCAAAGAATGCGTTGGACGTCGCAATCGTCATTATGGACGCGTATTTGGCGGTACATTTTTTCAATGTCCGCCGAGAATACAATGGGGTGGAGCCGCCAGCGCGTTAGAATATCGAAGATCTCGGGCTGTAAATTAGGACCCGTATGGACTAGATCATTTAACGAGCTACCAGAAGTCGTTTTGCAAGACGCGTTAAAAACTACTCTAAGTTTAGTAGTAGTGCTAGACGAACGAATTACCCCATGATGCGGTAAATAATAAACGTTAGTAGTATCGCGAGAATCTCCGGCGGCCAGAGTCATATGGTCGAGTGTCTCATACTCTTCCATGAATTGGCGATAAGCCATTTCGAACTCCGAAGACTTGAGGAATCTCCTTTCAAGCTTTCTTAAGAGAACCTCGGAAGTATGACGAGAAAGACCGAGGTCCCGAGTAGTACCAGAAAACGGTATCCTTACGATATACCTGCCACTGCCCTCGCGAGAATGCGTCTGAACGAAATAATCTTCGCAAGCCTTCTCATCAGCGGTTAAAGTAGAAAGTGGAGCCGATACCTCTTCTTGCTTCCAGAAATTTTGCAAGATCTCCGAAATATCGATATCTGTAGAGCACTGAAGAGTGACAGCGGTTTTTGCGAGAAATTATCCAGATCGTCGACCCGGCCAGTAAGAATCCAACCCAGAATGGTAGCTTGGGCTACCGGTGTGCGAGGAGGGCCGCACCGTAACCCTTCGCGTATTATTTGAGAATAGACTTCAGCGCCTAGAAGAATATCCACTTTTCTAGAGGAAGCGAATTCGGGGTCAGCGAGTTCAAGATCGGTCAGATGTGACCAGGAAGTGGAAACCGGAACCGGACTCGGTCGATAAGCGGAGAGCCGTGGAAGCACCAGGGCTTGTGTCAAGATTTTGACCGAATCGCGATAACGATGTGAGATTCTTATTGTGACCGAACCCCTCGAGTATGTTTTATTTTTAGCGACTCCTATAACTGGAATTTCAGTGGGTGACCTTGGGAGTCTTAATAATTGAGCGATACTCTCACCGACCAAGGACACCTCGGAACAAGGATCGATCAACGCTCGAACAGTCACCTCCTCCCCAGTATTGGACGCCACCCTGACCAATGCAGTAGCGAGAACTACAGAAGCGCCAGGCGGTTGCACCTGTGCGCAATGAGTCGTTGCAGTGGTCGAGCTCGGCGACAGAGAAGTGCTCTTTCCAGACAGTGCGGGCTGCTCAGTTACCTGCGAAATTGTTCCAGAAGAGGAAGGTTGTTCGATTGGAATGTGAATAGTGGTATGATGCTTACCCAGGCAAAGTTGGCAGCGCTTATTAGATTTACATTCACGAGAGGAATGCGCGGCCAAACAGTTAAAGCATAAATGCTTTTCTATTACCCGATTCTTTCTCTCCAGGGGGTCATGGCCTTGTCCCTCGGACAGTAAAGTATAAAATGATCGCCTTGACACAGAGCACACTTTAGAGTCCCGTTGGCGCTCTTGGTTACACAGTGCATCTTGGGCCGACGCGGGGCTCCGCTGGAAGCTGCAGGCTGTTTTCGGCCACCTCCTTGATGGCCAGATGACTCAGCTCGATTTTGGTCAGCTGATCCGTTGGGGCTGCCTCCGGACGCCACGAGAGCTCTCACCTGAGAGCTGAGGAATGTTTTCATCTGCTCGAAAGTTGGATGCTCCAGCGTTGCTCCAATGGACGTCTCCCAGGCCATCCTCGTTGTCGGGTCCAATCGTTCAGCCGTAAGCACCACCAAGAAGGCGCTCCAGTGGTCTACAGGGAGCTTCAGCGTGGCTAAAGCTTCTGCTGCATCTCGGGTTCCATGCAGCAAATCCTTGAGTTGCTGAGCGGATTCTGTCGTCATCGACGGCAACGACAGAAGAGTCTTCACATGTGCGTGAATGAGGAGACGTGGGACGTCATATTGTTCCAGTATAGCCGCCCACGCTCGCTTGAAGTTGTCCGCGGTGACCGTGACGTTTTGAATTAGTCGAGCGGCCTCTCCAGTTAAGCTAGTTTTTAAGTAATGAAGTTTATCCACGTCCGTAAGAGATGAGTTTTTCATTACCAAAGAGCGAAATAGATCACGAAAACTTGGCCAGCTCTGATAATCCCCAGAGAATGAAGGTAGTGCGATCTTTTGCAAGGTCCTGCTATGTGCGTCGGTTCCGGTTTGTACTGAGTCTTCCATTTGCTCAGGAAGATCGCCTTGAAGATCCAACAGGTTAGCTTTCTGCTGCAAGTAGGCTTTTTCGCACAAGTCCATTTGATCATCCTTGAAATAGGGTTTCTCCGCGTGTTCTTCCTTGAAAAGAGCGCACATTTTGGAGTTGTTTTGGAAAAACGTGGCCCAGTAATTTTCCAAAAGCTCCAACCGAGCGATTATTACGCCCTTTGTTATTTTACTAGCGCCTAGCTTCTTCATATTCTCAGTTAACCTTGAAATCCGTTTGTACAAGTATTTCTGTTCTGAGATGTATGTATCCATAGTGTTTCAGAGTCAAGATCGTTAGGTCGAAGAAAAACTGTCCCAACCGGCACTGTTTACTCTTTCGAATGGCCTCGAGATTGTTCCAGCCCGTTTGATGCCTCGTTGACGCTAATTAATCACCAGAGTCTTTTGTCCAAGAAGAGTGAATTTTAACTCACCACACATCCGGCTCGAAGGACCATAATGTTTAATTCCAGAATTCGAGATTAATTCCTTAGCGTATTTAGATTTAAGTAGGTATAAGGTAGACTTAGGATTTTTAGGCTTAACTAGGATTAAGTAGGCGTAAGTAAGATTAAGTAGTTGTAATTTGGAGTTCCGTTTAAAAGGAGTCTCCCGTTATAGTATAAGTGCGGATTAATAAACTTATCACACGAGAATGGTGAAAAACCCAAGAAGTGTTTGAAATGTGGTAACGAGTTCGTTTTCGCGTTTCTCTGCGTCTCTCTCTCTCTCGCTTTGATGGAGCAGTACAGTAATTACGAGTTTCACGCAGGTGACTTTTGAACCGACTAACGAGAGCGCGGTTCTCGCGAAGAACCGCGACGATCGGTTAAGAGTGGGGAGAGAGAAGCACATGAGCATCGCATGACACGCTAGATGGAGACACGGTGATTAAAATCTTACAGCTAGATAATAAAACTATTTACAGTATGTACACGAAACACTACGTTACCACCCAATAACCATTGTTCATACTTTTATATATGTTTTATTATTTAAACATATATTAGAGAAACAAACATTATGAAAATATTGTAAATAATTACTTATAAGTATTAGCAAAAGGATTACACAAAACATAATATAATAAGTGTTAGAAACACGAAAGAACAATGTTGAGACTCACTCCGCATGCACCAGCCCGCCAATTGTCTAGTATATAAGGAGGCGAACCCAACACAGCGCCAGATTCAATTCGAATACATTCTTCAGACCAAACGAATGCTCAAGCCTAGAGGCAGCTTAACCATCAAACACCACATTATATTTTCCTAAGCTTCCACCACCCTGGGTTCACGCGACCCAGAATTTTCTTTCCTCTATATATCAAGATTTGCTGCGCCGATTTAAACTTTTTTTTTTAATCAATTCGTCAAACAATAAGGAAATGGAATATATCGATAGTTTGGTGAAAAATATTTTGATGCTCAAGATATTTTGAAATAAAATGTCCGTGTTCTGAAAGTTCCGCGTTTTATTCTTTTAAACACAGTTTTTCTCAAAAAGGGTGTAGGGATTTTATTATATATCAATTGAAAGGTTTTGTGTCATACTTCAAGAAAATATAGGTGTTATTATGATTGGTTCCAAAAAAATATAATTATTTCGAGAGGCAAAGTGGAGTGATTTTTTACTTCTTCCGAACGAATGTTTTCTGTGAAATAATACAATGAAATGGTTGGAATAACAATTGATTTTATAAAAACAATATAAATCACTATGAAATCATTCATTTACACTAAGAGCAGTCACAACATATTTTCGCCGCATATTCTCTACACATCGGCCGATCACATTTTAAACACTTTTTATCGATTGAAAAGTATGTGTTCTACTTTACACAGCGTAGAAATACTGTAGGAATAAGAAATCACAAACAATAATGTTCTGTAGCAACTGTTAATTCCACTTTTCCGAAAATACTGACATGGACACCGCACTGGGTCTGCGCGACCCATAGACTACCTTTTTCATGATGTCACTCGGCTTCTTCAGGTAAATTAGGGGTCTCATGGTGCGGAATCCATAGAAGGGGTCCCAAAGTTTTTTCCCCCACCACATCAGCTCCCCACCATTTACCATTTAGTAGTGACCATGAATCTTCCAAACGGCCTGGGTTTCGGTGACCTAGTGTGTAGTTTGAGGATTAAGTACTGTTTCGTAAACGGGTAGTATAAAGAGTTTCGGGTTTTGGCCTCGCTCAACGATTCGATGTGTCATTCCGTTATTTCATTATTTTTATACTATCTTACATTATTCTTATACTATCTTATATTATTCTTGTACTATCTTATACTATTCTTATACTATCTTATATTATCCGTATATTATCTCATATTATTTGTACAGACACTTTATAACACTCAAGTAGTAAACAGGAGCGCTTGCACGGCGGGAACGAGGCACATCGGCGGCCACGTGCCCCCCCCGCCCTCGCGTCCCGTGGGACCCCGGGTGGACCGAGTAGCTCGGTTCTCGCGGGTGCCGCGGGGGAGGACGGTTGGCCCCCTCATTACCGCCGATTAGGAGAGCCCGCTATTGTTCTACTGACGACGTCGCGGTATACCTCGTTTCTCGAGTGCTCCGACGATTAAACAGACTTAATTTCAAAGTGCGTACGTTATTAGATTAACAACCTTAACTCCTAATTCGGAGATGAATACGATTCGGTTTCGAGACCTTCTTTTAGCGAGAACCGGTAATTTTTTGGGGTCTTGGACTCGGGATAAATCTTCTCGAAAGGAGATTCTCGAATAAGTACTGTCCGGTAGAATTACAACAAGCTCCGAAAACGGCAGCGGCGGGTTCTCAGCGTACAAAGGTACTGGTGCTCTGGTGCAATAGATACATAATCATAGCCGTAAGTAATATTAACTTGTTGTAATTAGGAATTAAGTATTGTTAATAAACAAGAGTATTATTAGTTAAAAGCTTGGATTTTACTCCTTAACTCCTAGGCAATCGAAACCCACCATCCTGCATTCGAGGGGACGCCGCTCTCCTCTCGGAAGCCTACGACTTTCGGCTGTCTCCTGACAACTGAACGTTACACTATTGTTTATTGTATTTATCAAAGGGCTTCCGTTTAAATAAATAAATAATAAATATTATGTGGCATCGATATGTAGATGTGTCTTGTCATCAACACATCCGAAAACAAATTTAACTTGCTAAATAATTTATGCAAACGCAAATCTACTCTGAGGTAAAGGGATGCGCGGGAACAACATTAGGCTTTACAACAGTTAGTAGCTTGCAACGAGCATCAATTATTTCATACCAAAATCAAATGTTTTTATTATAAATTAGTTATGTTACATATGCTTTTACATAGTTTTTTGTACATCTGCCTTTGTTCACTTTTTGTAGAAAAACAGATAAATTACAAAAGAGCCATGTACTGATTGTCCATCAAACTATATAGGATCAATGCAGGTCGTAGTTTTTCTTTTCGTGCTTCGCGCATTTCGTCGCATATTTCTTTAATGTACTTTTTATGCCTCGGATGCCTGAAAAGAAAAACAAATGATAAACGATTTTTCATTTGGCTAAATCCCCGGCACATGGCTGAAAAGTATATTCACAACTACCACAGACGCACGTCGGGGAAGGTCACTAATCAATACATGTATATACTTGATACGGTATGTGGCTTCTGAGCGTAGAAAGGCACCGTGATGATTTGAAACGCGTTATCTTTTAGAATAAACCATATTCACCACCTGAATGCGGTCATTGGTACTAAGGTTTTTCGATTTCACATGCATGCTTATTCGCGCCATTACTTACTATGGTGGAAGTCAGATACACTGGCCGGTCAGAGCAAGTAAGCGGTAACTTCCACCATGCCACCTGCTTATCTCAGGGTTCCTTTTCTTAACGTTCTCACTCTCTCGCGCACTACGCCATAAGAGGCCCGTTACGCACTGGCGACCAGTCGCCGGCAACTTGGTCAACAAGAAATCAGAAACCTTTGTTGCTCGCCACGACCAGAATACCATGAACTCATATATTTCCGTGTACCTCGAGGTCGCCGGCAACTTGTGGACAATGTATTACGGGGCTAAGACTCACATGGGATATTTGGCAACTTGGAAATTCAGAAAATTACGAAACTCGGTGTGCAAGTAGAGTAGTTCATCCGTAACGCAACCCTATTTTTTGTTGGTGCAATAATGCAATTTTTGGGGTGAAATCACCCATTGAAAAAATGCAGAATTTTTTTTTCCGTGGAATATCTCGAGAACGGTGAGAGATATCGAAAAGAAGTTTAAACAAAAGTTGCATCCTTTTCTTATATCTACAAAATCGCGTAAAAATAATTTTCAAAAAACCATATTTTTCAAGTTACCCCCACCACCAACCTTTAAAATTAAGTTCTTGTATTTTATAAATATACGCTGAAATACCTCTAGATAATCCCTTTTCATGCATATAAATAGTTTGTTATATATTTTTTGCAAACAAATAAAACCTCTATTACCGAATTTGAAGTCCATTTTAGCAGTTTCCATTAATAAAATAGTTTCTTAAACCCATATTTAAATTATTAATTATATAAAGTTTAGATAGTTTTCAATTATTTAAGCAAGGCAGTACGTACCTAAAATTGTATCCAAGGTAAAACTCATTGAAACTAATCAATGACGTGCATGAATCACTATAATATCAGCACATTCGTACATGCATTACTTCAAGTGTAATCTTATTAGGCTATTTTGGAAACCACACGATAAATAAATAATGTGCGAAGATTCACAATGACTTTGCATCATTTTAATTGTAAAGGCCGGATTTCCTATACGCGTTCGGCCGCAGCGATCGGCGCACAGTGGTCGCAAATCGGGAAAACCTGCCCAAAACATAAAGGTGACCTTTGATTTGTACAAAAACGAGTATTATATGGTTTCGAGGTCGCTGTTTACGAATCTGGAGTCGAAATTGCAAAAAAGAAAATGGCGCATCCAATATGGCGGACGCGGATATCAGAAAAACATCAGATTTGGTCTAAGCTTGGTATCCTGGAGGTTTCGAAGTCACTGATTACGAATTTCAGATTTAAATTGTAAAAAACACAATGGCGGACCGTATATTAGACAAACATCAAATTTGGTCTAAACTAGGTATCCTGGAGTTTTCGAGATCGCTGATTACGTATCTGTGGTCAAAATTTCGAAAAAACAAAATGGCGGACGCGCATATCAGAAAAACATCAAATGTAGTCTAAACTTGGTATCAGCAGCCAACAGCCGTCGCAAGTGGTCCAAATGGGCTATCTAGCTGGACAAAACACAAAACTGAAAGTGCTTAAAATTCTTTCGCCACGGTAAGTGCAAGGTAGATAGTAGATAAGAAGAATCAGAGCTGTTCATGACCTTTGCTCATTTGTCCAATGTAAACAATGCTCCCCCCCCCCCAGAACTCGTATCCTCTGTTCATACGAGGGAGTCGACAATCGACGTCTCATTACGCGTCAGTGTCTGTCGTTCGTGGCATTTTTTAGTGGCGGTATTTATTCAATTTGTGATGAATTCCACCATGAACCGTAAGTACAAGGACCCTAAAACTTAAATAAATTATTCGTTTGCCTAGAATCAAAATTAAACTACAAAAATTTACAGTCTTTGTACTTTGACGATCTTTAAAAAAAAGTTTCGATTTCTTCCACCTTGCAGCTTCTTGGAACTTGTTTACACAAGTATAGAGAGTCTGAAAAAATTATTTCTATTTGCTACTTTTTGCAACCTTGGAGCGGGGACATTTTTTAATAAGTTAATGTAAAAATGGCATTTCTATGAATGCGGATCTAACAAGGGAACACGGCGTAGCCGCACTCCGCGATTGGAACGTAACTTTGTGGGTTTATAGTGTGACTCAAGACAAGAACAACGGTATGTTTCATTCGTGCCCTACCATCCTTTAAGCGTGTGAAAACTACGCTCAAAATCAAATAGGCACTCCCACTTTTTCGCGCATAACTCCTAACGTACAACAGACAGAAAAACATGTTTTAAACAAAAGTTTAATGGTGCAATAAGCGTTGCAAACTTGCGTTGACAAATTTTTGAAAAGAGTTTGGAAAAAATACATGCCGAAAAAAAATTTTTATAAAAAAAAAAATCCCACTTTTCTATATTCGATTTTCATCAAATATATGTATATTTAGTCGAACTACATCATTCGGTTCCATAGAAGAAGCGGAATTTGGCTGCTGGCTGCTGATGCCAAGTTTAGACCAAATCTAATGTTTTTCTGAAATGCGCATCCGGCTTATTGGGTCCGCCATTTTGTTTTTTGCAATTGTGACTTCAGATTCGTAATCGACGAACTCGAATATCGTAGTGCACCCATTGCTGTACAAATCAAGGGTCACCTTCATGTTTTGGGCAGGTTGTCTCGATTTTCGACCACTGTGCGCGGTGGCGGTCCCACTAGTGCAATGGAGAAGTATGCATCTGTCTCTCCCTTGCGCTGGTGGAACCGCCGCCGGCCAATGCGTCCGAACGAAAGCATATAGAAAATCCGACCTTAACTGATAGTACTTTTGTGCCACATCCACTTTTCGGTAAACATGTTTATGCACTCGCATCTTTTGATTGTTATAAATGTTTCCGAGGATGCAGCTTACGGCAGTAACATTTATGGCAGCAGTCAGTTACCATTCAGTTGAAAAAAGTTAGTGATCATTGCTTGAAAGGCTTTTCTTTAAAATGAAGTCGATTAATGTTGCTAACGTAATAAACATGTTAGCCAATACGTTTAAAATTGAGAGTACCTATAAAACAGACACCTATGAACTTGGTAGAAATGGAAGTGCACAATGAAATGCGTGACATTATAAAAAAAGTTTCAAAACATACATTCCCTACTGTTGTGTCCCAACCGACACCCCAAGCGTAACGACACCGCGGCATTCCGATTGCCACAATCGAACGGCCGAAATCGGGCACAACCGCGTAAGGATTCTCGGAAACGTTCCGAGACCATCAGCACATGGTGAAACACCCAAAAGCGGGCCAAAGACGGAGGCCCCGATGGTCCCCGCTTCGCCCCGATTACAGTATAAGAATGATGTACGAGCACCGCGAGCGAAGATTATATTCAGACTTGATTGAGACAACACGGAGACTTGATACAGACGCTGTACAAGCTCCACGCCTGATAAAGGCATAGCACCAGTGTCACCCAGATCGGGACAGAATAAACTTGTTTAAACCTTACGGTGAGTTCCAATTCTTTAATCAGCAACGATCCCCTACCTTCGGTTTCCGAACCGACTCCTTCCGTCTCGGCATTCTCACCCGAACCGTCGGAGCCCGTTGGACGACAACCGTGAAGGACGACCCGGAGCACCCCGAGATTCACTACCAGAATCTCGACCCCAGTCGCCTTGACACAACAATTGGTAGCAGCAGTGGGATACCTGCCAACGTAAGAAACAAGCCTGACCGACGGGGACACCAGGATTTAGCGGAGACAACGACCCATTCAACAGTGAGGCAATCTACTTCGCAGTATTGACGGACGTCTACAGAGGACGCCGCTAGCCAAGTCAACAATCCACACAGACGAGCGATCCATCACCTGTTCTACGTGCTGTAAGTGCGAAATACCACTCTCAGCGAAATCAGGCCGCACGCCGCTGTTCTCATGCGCCGTGCAAAATCCTTAGATAAAAATATCGAGCGCGATTTAGAACTAACCGAGCGAAAAGAAATTCTTTCACCTAGAGCCCTTCGCCGAAGTGCTCCGCGTAGATTCAGTAAAATCCGTACGCCACGACCCTCCGACGAATCTCTCTTCGACGCGACATTCGAAGCCCTTCGTGAAATAGGAGAACGTGCGCGGCTTGCTTTAGACGTAGAAACCAGCGAAGATCGTAGCGTTGCGACTGTACTTCCGACTGCATCGAGTCACGCCGGACACTTAATCGCCAGGAGACTCTATCCGTTTGACGAATTAGATTATAGTTTAATTCTGAGCGAAGATTTAGAGACCGATAACAATATGCGGATCACTCCTACGGCAACCGCGAGCGAGCACGCAGGCCAGGATCCCGCAGGAAGCGGAGACCGGCCAACGAACCTTGAAGGACTACTCGCGGGACTAGCCACCACTCTAACTAGCCTTAACGATAGAAGGAGGGAAACGGACGAAAGAATGTTAGATATGAATGATAGGTTAGGAACAGTAGAGGCGAGGGAAGGCCCACTACAGGACTCGGTAGATCGAGAAATAGATCGATTTAGGGAAACAATGAATACCCCGCGCGCAACGCCTCGCCCTCCGGACAGAACAACGGTACACTTCGACAACTACCGCGATCAAGAGGAAGAACCCAGACGCACTAGCCTTTTCGTTCCTCCTAATTACGAGTCAACTGACAGATTCGACGCACCAACAGGAGGAAACACCCAACAATTAATTAACTCGATAAAAGCCATACCCATATTCGATGGGAAGGACCCCCAAGCGACTACCCGCTTTCCTGACCGCCTGCAAATACGTGTACTACGCTTATCGAACGACGGAGGAAAAGGCCCAAGTTCTAAAAGGAATGAAGTAGGATAACTAAGAGAGTTCTAATCCAACGCAGGGCGAGGGGTGAAGCGGGGCGAGGGGAACCGCAGCGGTGGCGAGGGGGAGGCGGGTGGGGGGACCGCGACTCGTGGAGGTGGGGGCCGAGACCCTGGATCACTGGAGGGGGATGGGCCTTGAGAGCAGGTAGAGGGGGGTACCTCGATGACACGTCACGCGTTCCTCGACGATGATACGTCACGCGTTGTAGGAGGAAGCGATCCGCAACCCTCTTATCGCCCCAAGGTCAGATGGCACCCCGATATCTGCGACGTTGGAATCCCGCGCGCGCGATTTCTCGCTACACACACACACACACATACACACACACACACACACGTGGGGGGGGGGCGGGGGGACGGGGATGGTACCGCCGATGACTCATCCTCTCGGCCCGTGGTCAAAACATACGGTGGTACGAGGCGTAGAAAATGATGCAAGTCGAAACCTGCATGGCTATTGCGCAATAACAGCGCCAAAAACATATAATAGGCGAAGGTCAACTTCCGAGAATAATGCGCAGCATTGGTGCGCGCAATCCGATCCGCAAACCTCTTACCTCCCCAAGGCCAGATGGCACCCCGATATCCTGAGGTATGTCGCGTAGAAGATGCAAGTCGAAACTTGCATTTTGGTATTTCCCCAAGGTCAGATCGCGCCCGCGAACAAGGAGTGTGAGAGAGAGGTACAATATGAATCTATCCTTCTCTCTAGGGACATAGTCGAAACATACGGTTGTACGACGCGTAGAAGATGATGCAAGTCGAAACATACAATTTCTTATCGCGTAATCCGAGAATAATAATACGCAGCATCTGTGCGCGCAATCTCGAGACCACGAAATTCAAAGCGACGACGTTTGAACAAGAAGCGTGAGAGTGGTACGATATGAATCTATCCTTCTCTCTCTAGGGACATAGTCGAAACATACGGTGGTACGAGGCCAGTAGTAGGGCTAGGCGGTTTCTAACTCTGGTCCTCTGAGGGGAGCGTGGGGGCGGGTGGAAGTGAGGGCGCGCGGGGGAGTGCGGCGGAGGGAAATATTGGCACGGGGACAGCGGGGAGTGGAAGACTGGTTGCGCGCGCACGAGCAGCGGAGTGGGGGAAGCAATAATCGTGGAGGGGATCAGTCCCGGCCGAGCCGCCGCGGAGACCTCTCCAGACCTGGCCCGCCGTCAGAAATTTTTTCCGAGGGAGGGAATGACCCCCGAAATTTTTTCATACCTAACCGAGGGAGGGAACGACCTTGGCCCACCCCCGAAAATGTTTTCACCCCTGGCCCACACCGATCTAGCGAACCGCCAAGCGCAGAGAAATAATAATTTATCAGAAATTGTACCGAGCGACGTTTTACAAATCACATATTCGGGGAGGGAAAGAGATATCACTACATAGTGGTACAAGCTAAATTCTGAGAGGGAGGGAAAGAGACAGCAGTGGTACAATCGCATGCATTCTAAAGCTAAAATTTTTCAAAATGTTTTTTTCAATCTTTACGTCGCAGCGTATCGCGCGATCGTGTGTAATTTGACTCCCCTGGAGCAGCTGCGCGAGATGATGTCATTTTCACGGCGCGAAGAAGGCGCGAGTCATAGAATTATGCGGTGTCAGCGGAAATAATACTTTTGGGAACGTCGAATCTTAGAATTAGGTGGCGAGGACAGAAGGAGGGTAAATAAAATGGATACATAATATAAGTTTAAGATATATATATATATTGTTACAAATAATATAAAATAGAATAATAATATAAGAATATAAATATATATAAAATAAAAGAATATAAATAAAAAAATATAAATATAAAAATATAAAAAAGAATAAAATAAAAGAATATAAATATAATAAAAGATGAAAGATAAAAATAGAAAAAAGAATAAAATAAAATAAAAAAATATATATAAAAATTAAAAAAATATGAAATAAAAAAATAAACTATTGGGGCGGGGGCGGCGGTGACGGCGACGGTGATGAGGGGGGTGGCGGCGGTGACGGCGACGCTGATGAGGGGGGTGGCGGCGATGGAGGCCGGGGACGTCGCCGAGCCCCTGGTACAACATATGGCCGCAGCAGCGCGGCCCCATACACCGGCTCCTGCCGCATCCGCAGGTCCAGCTGTGGTATGTCCTAGAACAAAGACACAAATATCGATATAACACCAACACGTGAATAAACGCAATAAACATCAAATTCAAGCCAACACCAAAGAATTACATACCTGCGGAGGCGACGAAGGCGACGACAGCGGCGACTGCGGCGGCGACGGCGACGGCTGCGGCGACTGCGGCGAAGGTGGCGAAGGTGGCGGCGACCATATTGGTCCCCCCCCCCCCCCCAATCGGGGGACCACTGCGGCGATTCTGGTGGAGAGTTCTACAACACACATAAATATCGATATAATATTTACGACCGCGGGATCGAACTCGATTTTAAAGGTTAATCACGATAAATGTAAAAAAATATTGTCATGTACATACCTCGGGGCCACACTCTGGGGCGATTCTTAGTAATCCCATTTTGCACAAAAGAATTTTACTCTTCAACAAAAAAACTGACTGCTGCATATCACAACGGTTTACGGTCAACTGGTCTCGCTGCATCTCCAAGCTCCCGCACGTAGATCCATGCCTAAAGTTGCATAGCTTTGCAAAGTAGAATGGCTTTGTGCTCCACCTGCATTTTCGCTGACCATCCTCTCCTTCAATGCATCTTCATCGAATTATTCACTGACCACCCTCTCCTTTTTTCTTCTTCGCACTCATCTTCTTCCCCTTCTTCTTTGGACACATCATTCGACTAGCCAATACCACTTTGAACGTGTATCGAACATCTATCGTACCACTCTGGACATGTATCGAACATCAATCGAACCACTTTCAACGTCTATCATACCACTCTGAACGTGTATGGTACAACTTTCAACGTGTATCGTACCACTTTCAACGTGTATGGTACCACTTTGATCGTGTATGGTACCACTCTGAACGTGTATGGTACCACTTCTACATAATAATTACAACCATCATCATCTTAATCTAACGTACGTCACATGCAAGAGGTTGGGGGTGGGTGGAGAAAAAAACATTTTTGCATTAAAAATTGATTATATTTATTTATGCATTTCTCTCTGGTGTTTAGACCACCAGTTGAATATTTTAAATACATTTTGCAAGGCACAGTGCTTTGCCTGACTGCCACATCGCAGAGTATTAACTACATGTAGCTTATTTAGAGATTTGATATCCTCGTAGTCAATGTCCAATGTCTCGATGATCACGTCCGCTCTCGTATTTTCATCGAAGAAATCCGCAAGCCAGTCGCGTTTCTGCAGCCCTTTAACGTATACGATATGGGATGCGGCATCTTCTTCATCGATCGCATCAGCAACAGCTTTCGTAATTAGCTGTTTAGCCATACTGTATGGAACGTCTCCATCTTCCCACCATAGTCTATGTTTTGCCACGAACCACCGGATGCTTGATTTATCAGATTTCGCAAGAAGATATAGTGGCATCGAACTCACAAAAATATAGTGCGAGAGAATTGTTCCCTTTCGTAGGACAGCCACTTCCTTCACGACAAATCTTCCATCAACGATGAACCCTTGCAGGTCAACAAATGCTGGTACGGCCATTATCGGCACAATTTAGAGGTCCGCTCGCTTCCAAGACAGACGGGAGAATGCTATCTTTCTCGCAAAGCATCTCGATTTTCAGGATGAAATTTTGACACAGCAGAGGGCGAGCAAGTAGCGTGGCAATTTAAATGATTTTTCGCACCATATTTGTCAGCGGATTGTATTCAACCGACCGATCGTACAGAAGCAGACAGTAGGCTGTAGTATTTGCAGGCTCATTCTCTCTACATTCGAATTCTATGCGCACGTCCACGGAACCATTCTTGATCGACTCATTTTGTCACGAGCAATCAATCACGACGAGGGGGCAAAATTGTGAAAATTCGGCCACGGTGAATAATGCCTCGCTGCAACTATATCCATAATTCGATTTACGGAATTGCGTATACATATGAAACAAGATGGCGTGCCTATTCTTGTCAAAGTCCAAGTTCAAGTCATCGTACGGGTAAAATTCCGAGTTGAGAAAAAGTTTTAGATTGATCAGGTTGCAGCTGTCGAGCTCAGTAGCATCTTCGCTCATCACATTCTTTCGATTAGTTTGTAGGCCAACGATAATGCATCGCGGCTTCTCCAGCTGCGCAGATGCCTTCACGGCCCACGAATGCTTGGTCGTGCTCTGCAAGAGAGGATACTCGTACAGATCCCACGATTGAAAATAAATGCTTAGGTTTTGCCCACTTTCCAAAGTATGTAACAACGATAGCTCATTAACGTCGTTCAGCGTCACATGAGGCATCCGCCATTGCACTTTATGTAATTCAATTTCTGGTTCCAACATCGGGGATCCTATTAGAGAATTGTTGTCGTTGCGCGATCGTATTAAATTAAATTCATGACGCGCAATAATAATCACGCGTTTGTAACCCTCGCAAAATCCCAGCCAATATTTGAGCGGGATGCAAAAATTGAAATGATTTTTCAATATTGGCCCATTACGTCGTCTCAAGCCCCATCCTGCATTCTCCAAATTTTTGTCTTCGTCAGATGTCAGCGATACATAGTTTTCAAGCGTGCTAGTTATTCCAAAGTTTCTGTTGCGGCCAATCTCCACGCCATTCAGCTCGTATCGAATCTCGTCAAATAAGAACGCCACACAATTATTTCCCAACATCACCGTTAATGCATCATTTGGCTTATTTATCGTCAATTTCCCCTCCACGTAGAGAAACCTTTCACACGGCAATGTGTATAAATCCTGATGCTGTATCTAAAAAACTTTCACACGGCAATGTGTATAAATCCTGATGCTGCATCCTAACTCAGAGATTAGGTCTCGAATATCGCAATTATCCGACAGAACGAGAAGCGTTTCGAATACTGAGATGTTTTGCTTTGGCGCGGGCCTATAAATAGGGCGCGTCACGGCTTCGATGTATCAAAAATCATTTTCGCGGTTCGCAGCGAGGATGCGATTCGTGCGGCAACCTGCGACGATACGCGTGACAAATTTTGACGATAAATCGCAAATGATGTCCTCAAAAACAAGGCGCAGACATGGTAGCATGCTGCCAAACACCATACGCTGCCTCATTTGTGGCCCATCAAATTGTGGAAAGACCAACGTGCTGGTGAGCTTGTTGGAAAGTCCTCACGGCGTCCGCTTCGAGAACGTGTACGTATATTCCAAATCGTTGCAACAGCCGAAATATCAGTATTTCGAGAATTTATTGACTCCGATAGATGAAATTGGCTACTTCACATTTTCGAATAACAGTGACGCCATCACACCGAGCGAATTGCTTCGGAATTCCATTTTTATCTTTGATGACGTGGCATGCGACAAGCAAGATACGATAAGGGAATACTTTGCAATGGGGCGCCATTCGAACGTTGACTGCTTCTATCTCTGTCAGACATATGCAAAGATTACCAAACATCTTATACGCGACATTGCGAATCTGTTGATTCTGTTTAAGCAGAATGGTACCAACTTGAAACATGTGTACAACGATCACGTAAACACTGACCTGTGTTACGGGGATTTCGGCGCTTTGTGTCGCAATTGCTGGCATCTGCAGTATGGTTTCGTGGTGATAGACAAGGATAGCGCGATGTCCAATGGACGTTACAGAAAGGGATTTAACGAGTTTGCCGTACCGTGAGATGGTCAATCAACCCGTCGGTGGGAAAGCAACGTCTGCGGTGCAACAATGATCGATATCGATAGTCTGGAGATTAAGTATCGCGAGAGAATAGCGAAGGAAATTGCAAGAACCAGCGAAGCCATTCGCAAGAAACATCAGGCTTTGAAGACCGGCAAGATGGTGGAAGATATCGCGTTGGAGAGATACTTTAAACCTATTGTCGAACCCTTAAAACATATTGTGGAAAATACTGCAGCGGCAGAAGCTGAAATATCACCGATGATGAGCACAAGCGTTTGAAGGGAATGAAACATTAACGCCGGAAAGAAAAATCCTGCCGAAGAGGAGCACATCGCGTAAGAGAAAGAGGAAACCACGGATTATTCACTCGTAACCTCTACACCAGTTCAATCGAAGCGAAAACGGCAGAATGCTGCATTAAACGAGTCCCTGGTTCCTCCCCCGCCAATAAATACATTTCCCAGTGTATAATTGCTGACAACCAATGATGATTATGATGATGATGATGACGATGTTTTTGAAACTACTCCCGATGAGTCGTTTGCAGCATCTATTAGACAGCAACTTCAAACACCCGCGGGACAAGAAACGTTTCGCAGCCATTTGGGTCACCTGGGACAAAAATATACGGACACAATCATAAGTGGGGATAAAGAAACTGTCACAGACACTGTGTATGGCGTATACTTTGGCGATAGTAGAATGATGCTTGGGGATAAGGCATTCGATATGGACAAGGCTAATAATATAATCATCGATGGTGTAAAATACAGAGGAACGCCCGGCCTTTACGAACTGATTTTCAAGAGAATTCCCGACGATGCTGTATACACCGATGCCGATAAACAAAAATAGAAAAGTATACTGCTGGCGACGAATGCCTACAGACGCCGTCATTCTGCTCAAAATCCCATATTAGGCAACAAGGGATACAAGTACAAACATGTAATTGCACTGCTACTCCCTCGTGTATCAACCAATACAGCAGAGAAAGGTCTAACGGCGCCGTGAGTCATGGTGGTAAATGATAACAAGATCGATTACATGCACTGGGACGATCCCAACGAGCTTGTGGATCGATACCGTTTTCTGGAAGCGTCGCGTCAGGCGGGCAACAACTCGCATGACAATGAAATTCTGTCGATTGTGGAGGAACTCCACGAGGGAGGCTTCATTATAAATAAAACCGCGCACCGATGATGCGCACTGTACGCATTGAGATGCCAATCAACAAATTTGGAGTATCGCTCGAGAAGAGTGGCGCAGCTAGAATGGATTATTACAAATGGAACGGTTTGCTTCGAAATTATATGCAAGATAACGCTTTTTTCGTGACTGGTGCCGACTTTGATGCAAAATCATGCAAGATGCGACGCGTAGCTCAACCGGTGGCTGATAGCGATGCCGTCAATAAACTATACGTGGGAAAGAGCATTAAACTTTTGAGAGAGCTGCAGGAAGAATTAGAGAGGAAGCTGATCGTGTTTTAGAGAGAGATGCTGGCGCTGCAAAACAGCGTCCAATAGATATCGCAGGCGTCGAATTTTATCCCGCAGCAGCGCTGCGAAGGAGAATCATGCGAGACGGTTGAACTTGTCAACGGACCGATGGGGCGCACATAATGCACGATCACGATAATTATCGCATCAGTCGTGTGAAAGACACCTCTGCGATCAAACATGCGACCATCATCGAAATCCAAGAGTAAAGAAAACCATGGTCACAAGAAGCGGCAACTCGTCGAGGAATTGCATGCTCTAGCTCGAAGACATTTCCCGCGGAGGTGAGTCATAGTGCACGGATCCGATGATCTGTGGCAAGCTAACGTTGTAGAAATGCGTCCATACTCACGATTCAACCAAGGTCATCACTACATACTCACCGTCATCGATGTGCTGAGCATGGGCGGTACCGCTCAAGACTAAAAGTGGTGCTGAGGTGGCTAAAGCGTTTGCAAAGATATTTAGAGATCGATATCCGAAAAATTTGCAAACCGATCAAGGAAAAGAATTTTACATCGCCGATGTGCAGAAACTCTTGACAAGGCATGACATTAATCATTATTCGACGTATTCGGTGATGAAGGCCTCCGTCGTAGAACGCTTCAATCGAACTTTGAAGAATAATATGTGGAAACTGTTTACGCTCAATAGAACCTACAGATGGACAGATGCGCTATCGCGTCTACTTGCAGAGTATAACGCGCGAAAACATGGAACCATCAGAATGCGTCCTTGCGATGTTACCCCAGCGATCGCCGATAAGCTGCTGGCCACCGTATACAACAACATAAAGGTCGCTGCTCCGGCGAGATTCAAGTTGGGCGAGTTTGTGCGCGTGAGCAAATTTAAAACCATCTTCGATAAAGGCTACACGCCGAATTGGACAACGGAGGTGTTCGAGATAGCCAAAGTAAAGGCAACTAATCCCGCAACGTACCTGCTCCTCGATTCCTGTGGAAAACCTGTTGCCGGAGGATTCTATGAAAACGAGTTGCAGCGCGTCACCGATCCTGATGTGTATCTAGTGGAAAAAGTGTTGCGTAGGCAGGGGGATAATGTATACGTCAAGTGGATGGGGTTTGAAAAATCACACAATTCGTGGATAAATAAAAATAATGTATTGTAACATAATAATGCATGGTTCAATAAATACAATGATACATATACATGGTTCAATTTTATTTTTATGCATTATTCCAGCATTTATAATGCTTTAATGAATATAATAATTTCTATACATGTGCGAAGAATTTTATATTTTACAATAATTTCTATTTTACAATGGTATATTATAATGTCCCCAGGGCAGAGTGTCGGTCGAATCGGGTACGATATATCGCTTGTCGTCGTGTGGGCTTAGAGCGATTTTCGATTCCGAAATGGTGTACACTTTGTGCAATTTCGACCGTATGCATGATTGCCTGCGAATCATTTCGATCTCCCTGTGCAAACACTGCGCGTAGTCGTCGAAAGTTATCGTCCTGGCTATGAGATTGGTCTTGACGCCTTTCGCCTTTTTCGTATCTTTTTTACCGTCTACGCGGAGTGCATACATTTTCGCTCTAAGACATTCGAATTCGGTCATTATCGCACCGTTATTTTCGTCCTTCATCAGCCCCAGAACCTTCTTATTTAAGCGCGGCATATTATATGGATTGTCGATGGGATAATCGGATGTGTCAAATCTATCGATATTATATTTCATGGTCTCGTAGATATCTTCGCATTTAATGTGATAAATGAGACTGTCAGTGTCTGTGTATTGAATTTTACAATTTTGAGCGTGCAGGGGAGACATGTGCTCGTGGTGAAATTCATACAAACAAATTTTGGATATGTCCAGAATGCACATATCCACGTATATCGGTTTGTTAAATTTCGCCTCGAGTTTTCGCAATTCAACGGCTATTAAATTTTCCGAAAAAACACTTCTGCTGTGGAAATTCGGTTTCGCGATCATCGCCTCCGCGCCATATCGCCCTTCCCAATGTGATAAATGTTTTACATCCACATGATTTCGCACATTTTCCATAGTTTTACCGAATACCGCGTTGTTCATCAATTTGTATTAATTTTTTTCGAAATCATTTGTTGCGCTTGTTCTAAACCGCGTATTGAGTTCGATGTAATCGCGGAGCCAGGAGGATTGAGCGAATTGAAGCACGCGGTGTATCTTTGTAATACGAAGACCGTGACGCGTGCACTGCTGCAGGTTGCGATAATGGATAACGTAACGCTGCTTATCGTATACCGTCGCGAGTAACTTGTCCTGTCTGCTGCCAGGTGGTTTGGCAAGCGTCGGGCAGAACAGTAGATCGACATGAGCATCGTGCAGACGTTGCAGATATTCCAGATCTACCTCGAGAATGTATCCCGTGGGCGAATAAACAGCGATCGTTGGTACCACTCCTGCAGATCGGATGTACCGAAGAGTTCGCAGTTTCGGGTATTGATGCTTTTGCAAGCATGCTTGTCACCTGCCACAAATTCGGCGTTGAACATCGTGTTCACTTTGAGGTTACGATGTTTCCTCAAAGGACCCCGCACATGCTCCAACACAATGGCCGCCACATCCTGGAGGAAGTTGCGCGGTTCGATGTAATTCAAATTTAGCACGGCACCAGTTAATACGCGGCTATCGAACGCAGTCTCTATTTCACGCCACAAAAGTCCCGTGCTGGAATGTCCGGCACTTTCGCGCACGAAACGTCCGCGCAACGAATATTTCAGTCCTTCGAGCTGCGCGATTCGAGCAACTAACGATTGTCGAACACCGATCGATAATCGAGGACGTTTCACTCGGCTGTGTTCTTCCAAAGATTCGATACACTCGTTGCACCGTTCTTCCCACGCGAGGTATTCTTCGCGTGAAATCAATCGTGCAGATTAATCTCGCAGCTGGCGTTCCACTTGCGCGAATTTTTCCATGATCATTAATGGAATGTAAATGTAATGTATTATCCGCGCAACGTGTTAGAACGATTTGAGATTTTTGTACAGTTGGGAGCGCATATTTATACCCATGCCACGATTTGGCGTCTCTGTCTAACTCTTTTGGTGTTCCCCCTGCCTCGAATGCATTGTATCCAAAAACGATGATCGGTCCCAACATTGTTCGATGCAGTTTCTTCTGATATCGCATAATGCTTTCCATGATTTACGCGTATGACGAATTAGCGCGCAAGATTCTGCTGACGCCATATAATTCTATGATTCGCGCCGTTCTTCGCGCCTCGAAAATGACATCATCTCGCGCAGCTGCTCCAGGGGAGTCAAATTACGCGAGATCGCGCAATACGCTGCGACGTTAACATTGAAAAACATTTTGAAAAATTTTAGATTTAGAATGCATGCGATTGTACCACTGCTGTCTCTTTCCCTCTTAGAATTTAGCTTTAGAATGCATGTGATTGTGCCACTATGTAGTGCTATCTCTTTCCCTCTCTCTCAGAATTTAGCTTTAGAATGCATATGATTGTAGCACTAAGTAGTGCTATCTCTGTCTGACTCTTTCGATGTACCTCCTTCCTCCAATAGATTGTACGTAAAAAGCTGACATTGTCCGACATCATCCGATGAAAATAAATTATTACGCTCGGTATATGTACCATTGAGGAAAGACTAATGTCAGAGAGCCGGCGTTGGGGGAGTTCGTTAGGCGGCTGACTCGTACCGCGGAGGTCTTGGGTTCGGGCCCCGTCGCCCGAGATTCCGTTTTTTCATTTATATTAATATCTTAAAATGAAATGTTTCCTTCCTTACCGACAGTTTGGACCACATTCCTTCCTTACCGGCAGTTTGTACCACGCTCCAGAGCAGCACTTCTTCACCCGCGGTCCTCCTCCTCCTCCTCCTCCTCGATACACTTCTCTTCGGTATCGGTTCGATATCAATTCGGTATCGATTCGATAATATCAGTTCTCGCGCTATACCCCCACCACTCCGCCATCTCTATGACGTCATCCGCGCCCGCCCGCGCCCCAAAAAAATCCTTATCATGACCTTGAAACTCAAATTTGGGTTAGAAACCGCCTAGTCATACTACTTATATATATTGTGCTTTATTTTTTTGTTAAATACAAGGAATGAAATAAACGATATAAATGTATATGTATTTAAGTAATATTAATAAATAGCCTCTGTTGCGTCACAGAACATCCTTTTCCCGTATCCACGAGTTCTTGGACGAGTCGAATCCCAACCATTTCACGTACACCTGGTTACCCTTGCGACGAATAATCTTCTCGATCAGATATACGTCCGGATTCGCGACCGAATGCAGTTCGTGCTCGTAGAATCCGCCCGAGATCGGCTCTCCCGCGGAATCGCGTAGAATATACGTGACAGGATGCGTTCGTTGTACAACGGTGATTTCGAACACCTCGGTCGATCAGTTGGGCGTGTATCCCTTCTCGAAGATCGTCTTGAATTTGCTCACGCGTACTTTGTCTCCGACGTGGAATTTCGCGCGTTTTCGTCGTTGCTCGACACCCGACGATACGATGAACGGTAAACGAGTGGCGGAGGTCACGTCGACGGGTCGCGCGTTGATCGTGCGATGTTTACGATGATTGTAGGTGCGCACGAGCGTCGGTAGCAGATCCAACCAGCGATAAGAGGCGTTCAAGGAGAATTATTTCCACATCAGATTCTTCAGCGTACGATTGAATCGCTCGACGATCGACGCTTTCACCACGCTGTACGTCGAGTAGTGGTTGATTCCGCGAGTCTTCGCGCATCGTTGAAACTCCGCATTGTAGAATTCCTTTCCCATGTTGGTTTGTAGGTTTCGCGGACATCTGCCGCTTCGTCGCAACACGGTCGCGAACGCCTCGGTAACGTCGCGACCGCTTTTCGTTTTCACGGGCACGGCCCACGCGTACTTGCTGAACGTATCGATGATCGTGAGTATGTAGTTGTAGCCGCGATTCTTGGCAGCGTACGCGCGCATTTCCACCACATCCGCCTGCCACAGATCGTCGTAGCCTCGAGTAACTACGCGTCTCCGTGGGAAATTTCGTCTCGTGGGAGCGTGCAGTTTGTCGACCAATTGTATTCGCTCCTTACTCGTGCCCATAACGACGATAGTGACGGTAACGTTCCACGACCAGCAACTCGAAGCACGTACGGTTTTGGCGGGGTTTGTTGTCGTCGTTGCTCATCATCGCGCTTCCTTGTGTTTCTGCGCTTCCGCCATCGGTGTCACAAGGTCGTCGAGTCTATCCTTTGTTACGTGCCGCGGCCTGTTGTGTTCGAGCGGCACGATTTATACATGCAATTCGGATTAGAGGTATCCCACAGTCGTTAGACTATCAGAAATTGCAGTACTGGATATATTTTGTAAGAAAAGCAAGGAAGCTTGCCGCAGTCGTAACAGTCAATTATTTTAATTTTTAAATATCTATATACCTTATCAGAAGGATAAGGGGTAGATTTTGGGATCGTTGGTGCTCTAGTCCCATACGGGTCTTTTCAATGGAATCAGATAGGTTATGAATGAATATAATTTAATGGTAAATAAAGCTTTAATATTGAAATAGTGGACGGAAGCAAAAGAACATAACAATGTGAAATTCGGAAAAGATCAATCAATTTATAAATTCAGACATAACTTCTGACTAGGGAAATCCCACTCTGCGTCGCTGATAAACCTAAATCAGAAAGAGGGATGAGACGCGAACACGCACACACTTGATTAAAGAATAGAATAGACACGAGTTGAATTTAAAATGAAACTAAAATAATAGTAACTTTAACTGAGCGAAATGAATGATAAATTAGATTAAATCGCTAATAGAATAATATATCTTGTGTGCAAAGTTTAGTAAAATGAATTGTTTCGCAAAGTTGAGTCTTTCACGCGGTTACACAGTAGACCGGAGAACTCTATCTCTAAAACACTTACGGAACCAAATGACACGCACCTCACGATTTACCGTCACAGAGTGTCGCAGCTTCATGCTCTCGGCAGCTGCCAGACTGGGTCCGCGCCGAAAATGCTTACGCTGCATTTTATCGCTCGGCCACGCTACCATGGGCCCGTCTATTGGACGAGGCGGTGTGTGTGTGCGTTTTCACGCCCATCCATCAGACTCCCGATTCAAATATATAATCGATTCTTACGGAACATTCGTACGCACAGGAAAACATGATATTCCACATCTCGAAAACCATACAATTTCACACAGCTGAGGGCCTCCCTCAACATTCATAAATTCATATACACAATTTCTGACTAGGGTAACCCCACAGTCCTTAGAATATCAGAAATTGTGTTAGGTAGCTAATTTTGACAGAAATAATTCCTGATTAATTAATAATCCACACATGCTCCGAAACGTGCGACTAGACCGTGGGAAGGCGCGTCTCCCTGCACCGGATGTAGAGTATACAATTCCCTCAATCTTCTACGAAGCAACCCAGTCCGCGCATTCCTGATGTAGCCGTTACTGATTATATTACAATGCTTAGCGCGACGGTCAGAGGTGTTCTCAACGATGTTCTCCCACAATGCTGCAAGACATTGTTGAAACGCACCCCCGCCGCTTACATATTCGGCACAGCAAGAGAACCACTGGGTCTTTTCGAGCGCGACTCTCTGGTGAGAACGCCGCTGCGTCAGCGCCGCCTTATCTTTATCGCGTGACGGCAATACGTTGAGGTGACGGCGCTCCAAGAAAGGGGTTTTTGTTCTACCAATAATAATATTATTTAATAGGCAGGAGTATGATCAACGAGGGATTTCCCATAACGCTAGGCGTTGTTGGTGCATACCTTGACCAAAAAGAAAATTTTTTGTTGCGAACGTAACAATATCAAAATTATATTCGAATTGCTCACAGACGTCGATATGGTCCTGTTTATCGAACGCGGTATACGTGGGGGTTTAAGTCAATGTTCCGGAAGATACGCACATGTCAATAACAAGTACATGACATCTTACGACGCACCGAAACAATCATCGTACTTGGTGTACTTTGATGCAAACAATTTGTATGGATGGGCAATGTGTCAACGCTTGCCATACGCCAACTTTCAATGGGTCGAAAATGTTGCAAATTTTGATGTGTCTTCAATCGCTGTCGATTTGCCCACGGGATACATGCTCGAGGTAGATGTGGAATATCCGCAACGTCTGCACGACGCTCATGCTGTTTTACCGTTCTGCCCAACGCGTGCCAAACCACCTGGCAGCAGACAGGACAAGTTACTCGCAACGGTATACGATAAACAGCGTTACGTTATCCATTTTCGCAACCTGCAGCAGTGCACGCGTCACGGTGTTCTTATTACAAAGATACACCGCGTGCTTCAATTCGCTCAATCCCCCTGGCTCCGCGATTACATCGAACTGAACATACGGTTTCGAACAAGCGCGACAAACGATTTTGAAAAGAATTTGTACAAATTGATGAACAACGCGGTATTCGGTAAAACTATGGAAAATGTGCGAAATCATGTGGATGTAAATTTTTAACACATTGGGAAGGGCGATGTGGCGCGGAGGCAATGATCACGAAACCGAATTTCCACAGCAGAAGAATTGCGAAAACTCGAGGTGAAATTTAACAAACTGATATACGTGGATATGTGCATTCTGGACATATCAAAAATTTGTTTGTATGAATTTCACCACCAGTACATGTCAAAACACACGACGACAAGCGGTATATCGTGCCCGATTCGACCGACACTCTTCCCTGGGGACATTATAATATACCATTGTAAAATAGAAATTATTGTAAAATAGAACATGGACTTCCGGTTCCGGACGCGAGCGAGAAAGGAGTGTGTGTTTGGTGCTGCGAGTTGGGTGGAGGAAGAGTGAGTGAAGAGGTGGAGGAAAGGATAGGGAGTGAGTGTTGGAGGTGCGGTAGAGGTGGGGAAGTGAGGCGGGTGTACGGGGTGTGGCGAAAAGGAGGCGAGAAAGGGGACCGATTTATAGATTAGGTGGAAAGAACGGTGCTGAGTGGCGGGAAGTGAGAGAAAGAGGAGCAGGTAGAGGGATCTGTCGGACAGGAGAGGAATTAGGAAGGAGCTAGCAGAAAGGCGGGAGATTTGAAAAAGAGTAGGAAGGAAATAGAAGAAGAGAGAATTTTCTTCAGAGAGGAGAAAAGTAGTAAGAGGTTAAATGGAGGGGAAGGAGGGAGAGGAAGGAAGGGAAGTGGAGATGGAATAGGGAAGGAAGCAGGAGGGCTGGCAATGGAGGAAAGAAGAAGGAAGGAGAGTATAAGTAGTGTGAGCAGCGTGGGGAGTAGTGCAGGAAACCTGGATAGCTACTGGGGGAAAAAGAGGAAGGAGAGGGAGGGGGAGGAAGGATCGGAGGGGGAAGGGAAGAAAATGGGATTTAAAAAAAGTATGAAGACGGTGCGATCGCCGGAGGAAAGGAGGAAGAGGGGGGGAAGCGAGGGAAAAGATGAGATGGGAAAGATGATGGAGATGATGAGGGAACTGATGAAGGAGGTAAGGGTGGAGAAAGAGGAAATGTGGAAGGAGATGAGGGAGATGATAGGGGAAATGAGGAAGGAAGGGGAGGAAGGAAGAAAAGTGATGAAGGAGTGGAGGGAGGAAAGGAGGAGATGGGAGGAGGAGAGAAGAGAGAAAAAAAGGAGGAGGGAAGAGATGGAAGAAAAGTTGGAGAGGATGGAAGAGAGGGAGGGGAGGGTGGAGGAGATGATAAGGAAGGTGGAAAGGTGGGAAGAGGAAAAGGAAGGGATGGGAAGAAGGGAGAGGGAGGGTGAAGGGGGCGTTGAAGAGTGTAGGTTAAGATTGAGGAGGATGGAACTAAAACAGGACAAAAAGGAGAGGGAAGAGAGAAGGAATAATGTGTTGGTAAGGGGGTGGGGGTAGGGGAAGAGGTGGAAAAAGAGGTGAAGAAGATATGGGCGAGGATGGGAATGGAGGATGAAGGAATATGGGAAGTGAGAGGGGTAGGGAGAACGGGAAAAGAAGGGAGTGGACTGGTTTTGGTGAAGCTGGCGGGGAGGGAGGAGAAGAGAAAGGTGATGGAGGCGAGAAAAAAACTGAAGGGCAGGAGGGAAAGGATAGACGACGATTTAACGGAGGAAGAAAGGAGGGCGAGGTGGCAGGTGGAAAGAGAGGCGGAGAAGGAAAGGGAGAGGGGAAAGAAGGTACAGGTAGGTTATATGAAAATGTGGGTAAATGGGAAGATGAGAAGGTGGGATGAATTATGGGAAAGGTGGTGTGATGAGCAGGGAAACGAATGCTAAGGGAAACGGGGAGGGGTAGGGGAGGATGGGGGGAAGTAAAAGGGGATAAAGGGAGATATAAGGTCGCGTTTTGGAACGTGGCGGGGTTGAGAAATAAAGATGAGGAATTTTGGAAAGGTTTAGAGGAATGGGAGGTGGTTGTGATGAGCGAAACGTGGGTGGAGGAGAGGGAATGGGAGTATGTAAGGGGCAGATTGCCGAAGGGTTATGTGTGGGAAAAACAATGGGCCAGGAGGGAAAGCAAGAAGGGAAGAGCGATAGGGGGGATGATAATGGGGGTGAGAAGGGGACTCTAAATAGGGCGGGGGGTAGAAGGGGGAGGGGAAGGGATAATGGTGAGGAAAGTCAAATTGGGGGAAATGGTGGAGAGTTATAGGGATATATGTAAATAAGGACTTGCAAAGGAAGCTGGAGGAGCTGGGGGAGTGAATAGAGGAGAGAGACGAGGGAATGAGAGTGATAATTGGGGGAGATTTTAATGCGAGGACGGGGAGGGAAGGGGGAATGATATGGGGGGAGGGGGAAGAGGAGGGGGGGAGAGGGGAGTAGAAGGTCAAAGGATAAAGTGGTAAATGGAGAGGGGAGGAAACTATGCAGATATCTGGGGGAGAGGGGGTGGGGAATTATGAATGGAAATGAAGAGGGGGGCGAGGAGGGTGAATGGACGTATACGGGGGGGAGGGGGAATTCTGTGATAGATTATGTAGTGGGGAACGAGGAAACAAGGGAGAGGGTAGAGAGGATGGAAGTAGCGGAGAGAGTAGATTCAGACCACCACCCTGTGGTGGTCTGGCTCAGGGGGAAGTGGATGAGCAGGGGGAGGGGGAAGAAAGGTGGGGGAGGGGAGGGGGAGGGGGAGAAAGGTGCGGGAGGGGAGGGGGTAGGAAACTGGACGGTGGAGGGAAGGGAGGAATTTGCAAGGAAATTTGGGAAAAGAGATAGGGGAGGGAGAGGAATAGAGGAGGAATGGGCGGAACTGAAGAAAAGAGTGAAAGGGGCAATGGGGGATGTGGTGATAGAGGGGCAGAGGGGAAAGAACGGAGGGTGGTGGGACAGAGAGAGCAGGGAGGAGAAGGGGAGGGTGAGGAGAGAGCTAATGAGATGGAGAAGGGAAGGGGGGATGGGAATGAGTATAGGGAAAGGAAAAAGGAGTATAGGAGGATATGCGAAGAAAAGAAGAAAAAGGAGGTGGGTAGGTGGGAGAAGGAGATAGAGGGGATAAGAACGGAGGGGTAGGTATGGAAGGTAGTAAATAGGGAGAGAAAGAGGAGAAGGAGGGTAAATGAGGAGATAAAAATAGAGGAATGGGACGAGTACTTCAGGGAGATACTAGGGGGGGGGTGGAGTGGAGGGTAAGAAAAGGGGCAGAAGAAAGGAGGGGCGAGGACGCAGAGGGGGATATAGAAAAGGAGGAGTTCAGAAGGGTGGTGAGGGGGCTAAAGGACGGAAAGGCGATGGGAGGGGACAGAATACCGAATGAAGTTTCGAAGTATGGGGGGTGGAGGTGGAGGAATGGCTGGGGGAGGTGTGTAATAGGGTGTGGAAGGGGGAGGGGTGGTTAGAAGAGTAGAGGGTAGGAGTGTTAGTACCGGTGGTGAAAAAGGGGTGGGAAAAAGGGTAGAAGAGTACAGAGGAGTAACGCTGACACAGACGATATAAGGTGTATGCGTCTGTGTTAGCGGAAAGGTGGAGAAAGGAGGTAGAGGAAAAGGAGATATTGCCACCAAGGCAGGTGGGGTTCAGGAGGGGGATGGGGTGCATGAACGGGGTGTACGTATTAAATTATTTAATTGACAGGCAGGTGGAAAGGAAAGGGGGGAGGCTGGTAGTGCTGTTCCTCGACATGAAGGCAGCATTTGACTCAGTTGACCGGGAGGTGTTAGTGAGGGCAATGAGGGAGAGAGGAGTGAGGGAGGGGTTAGTGGAGAGGTGTGAGGAGGTGTTGAAGGAGACAGTAAATAGGGTAAGGGTGGGAGAAGAGGAAGGGAAGGACTTCTGGACGGCTAGGGGAGTGAGGCAGGGGTGCCCGTTGAGCCCCAGCTTGTTCACTTTGTTGTTGGCAGATATGGACGAGGAGTTGGAGAAGGGGGGGGAGGGGTGAAGGTCGGGGGAAGGAAGGTGTATACGTTGGCATACGCGGATGACATTGCGGTGCTGGCGGAAGACGAGGAGGGGATGAAAGGGATGATGGGGAAGATGGAGAGATATCTGGATAAGAAGGGAGTGCGGGTGAACGTGGGGAAGACAAAGGTAATGAGGTGTAGAAAGGGGGGGGGAGGTGGAAGAAGGTGACGTGAAGGTGGAAGGGAAAGGTGGTGGAGGAGGTAAAGGAATTCAAGTACCTGGGGTACACGCTGATGAGGAGCGGGGGGCAGGAGGCACATGTAGGAGAAAGGGTAAGGAAGGGGGCAGCAGTGATGGGGCAGGTGCGGGGGATAGGGAAGAGGAGGTTTGGGAAGGATTGGGGAAAAACGGTGTGGTTGTTTGAAAAGTTAGTATGGGCTACGGTGAGCTATGGGGTTGAGGTGTGGGGGTGGAAGTGTAGGGACAGAATTGAGGGGTTGCAGGAAAGGTTTTTGAAGTGGGTGTTGGGTGTGGAAAGGTGTACACCAGGATACATGGTGAGGGAGGAGATGCAGAGGGAGATGTTGAGAGGGAAGGCGGGGATGAGGGCGTGGGGATATGAAAGCAAGTAGGAGGAGGGGGGTGGGGGGGAGCTGGCAAGGAGATGTTGGGAGGAGATTAAGGGAAGGGCAAAGAGGGGGAAAGTGCTGGAAGGGTGGGAAAAGGAAAGGAAGGAATACTATGAGGAGAGGGGGTGGACAATAGAGGGGATAGAAAGAATGAGGGGGGAGCTGAGGGGGAAGAATTGGTGAGTAGGGAAACAAGGATGCAGAAGGAGGAAACAGGATGGAACAGGATTAGAGAGTCAGGATATAATAGGTGGTATAGGGTGGTGAAAGGGGAAGGGGTGCCAGGATACTTGAGGAAGGGATGGGGGGAAAGCAGGTGGCAAAGGGTGGCGAAATTTAGGCTGGGGAATGGGTTGAGGGGGGGGGGAAGTATTGAGAGGAGGAAGAAAAGAGGAAATGCAGAGTATGCGGATGGGGAGAGGAAACATGGGAGCATGTGTGGGAGGAATGTATGGGTTGGGAGGAAGGAGGGTGGCAGGAGAGGGTAGGGGAGGTATTGGATGACGAGGGCGGGAGGGAGAAGTGGATGAGGAAAGTGGAGGAAAGGAGAGGGGAAGGAGTGGGGGAATGAGAGAGGAAGGAATGAGAGTGAGTGGTGGCGTGCGGAAGCGGAGGTCAAAGGATAGGGAAGGGGGGGGAAGGCGGCGTGCGAGACGGGGGGAGCGGGCGAGGGGGCGAGCGAGGGTTAGGAGCATGTAGGTTTAAGGAATAGGTTTAAGGAGTAGATTAAGGCATAGGTTAAGGATTAGGTTAAGGCGAATGTATGGAAGAGCGGAGATGGAACAGGATTGTAATCCCCAAGGGGAAACAAATAAACGATACTACTACTAAAAGAGAACATACAATTATATTTAGTAACTCGTTTCTTATAAATAGTGGAATTATTGCGTAATATAAAATTGTTCATGCATGTATACAAATTATTATATTTATTAAAGCCTTATAAATGGTGGAATTATTGCATAAAAATATAATTGTTCACACACATGTATATGTCGGAACTCGAGGAACTGATGAAGTCTCCGGGAGCGATTCGTTACCCCCGTTAGCTCTCCTCCTCGTGAGGCGTCTCATTTTTATATTTGAACTTAACAAGGTTTGAACAATATAACTACCAAGAATACTCAAGAAATTACTTCAACGTAAACTGTAAACTATAATTCTATCGAAATCGAAAACTAATGAATTCTCAGGAAGGGAAAATAGAACCGTTCTCGATCAGGATATCTATTCGAATCCCTTCCTTTTTTCGGTTGCTAAACTACCACTCCTATTTCCCTTCCGAGACTACATTCAAGCGCCCACTCACAGTCTGACGCTTGCGTTTTCGATTGGCGCCAAGTCAATCTCGCAATTCGATCATACATGACTTCGTGTTGTCATTAGTAGTTGCATCGGCCATAGAGTATAAAGATCGACTATCTATTTGCTCAACCCTGTGTAGGCATTGTAATGAAATAAACGATACATCCCCACTAAGTTCATTCACTATTTAATTTATTTTCTCTCGTTCTTCGGTATTCTCCGACACGGCCATCTTGACCTACGCCCGCCCGCGGGCGTACACGAGGTTGAGAATAGATACGCAGTCGAGTGTGAACACGTGCTTGAACTTGACAATCAACAGAGTTTGTGCAGTATTTGCGCTCGGTCAACCTGATAAGAAGATTACGGAAGAGAAAGAGGTGAAGCCAGCTGGTCAGGTAAGACTATTTTTTTTTAAATGCTTTACAGTTTCACTCGAAATATACCGATCAAAAGTTCCCAAATGAATTCTCATGGACTCAGTCTAACCTCAAACTTTCCCGACACTCGACTCTACATTACTACAAAACCACACATCGCCACTGACACCCAGACCAGTCCTTCGGTCTGTTAAGTGTTTAGAGTGCCAGTCCTTCGGTCATTTACTCACTTCGGCAGTCTTCCGACCGCACGTGTATTCAGTAACCCTGATATACACGCCATGCGAACAGTAACCCTGTTACGCATGCTTTCACACAACTCAGTCCTTCGGTTGTGCACAGCCTCGCACTGCTTCGCCCCTCTGCGTGCAGTACGGTCAATAATTCGTGAGTCTCTCTCTTTTTTTTTACACAACAATCCCCGCCACAACGCTACAACGTGTGGTGCGATCAGCTATCAGTGGTTTCGTGTCTAGTCTTTGTTTAATCAGAGTCCTTTTATGTGTCGTCTGATTCATCAGAAACTCTCCTCCAAATCATTGGGAACCTGATGATCCGGTGCCTTTCTGACGCGATCATGCGGGTATTTATACGTACGATTAGAATTTAACGCCTTGAGTAAATATCTATGCCCCTCCAAAACTTTAATAATCTTAAAAGGTCCCTTAAACTTCGCGGCTAGCTTCGTCTGATTTCTCTTTTCATTTTCCAATAAAACGTAATCCCCGACTGAATATTTTTGTACGATCGCCTTATTGTGATCGAAACGTTCTTTGTCACTTCTGGCATTTCTCATCATACTCTGGTTCGCCTGCTCTCTTAGATTTTGTACATCCAACATTGTTTCGTTGTTTCCCGCTACCATTAAGTTTAAAGGCCTAGCAATTTTTCCTATCATCAATTCCAGAGGAGTCGCCTTAGTCACTCGATTGACCGTCGCATTCATAGCAAGCTGAATGTCATTAAGAGCATCTTGCCAAGAGCGTTCCCTGCTTGTCTCTACGGAAGTCAACATCTGCTGAAGAGTACTCATGACCCTCTCAACTTGTCCATTAGCTCGACTTCCTCCAGTAGCAATCAGATGCAGTTTAATATTGTGACTAACACAGAAATCGGAAAAGTCCTTGCTGGCAAAACAGCGTCCCTGATCAGCAACTATACAATGAGGGGCCCCGAATAAGGCAACACCGAATTTCAAAGCTTTTATGCTACTACCACTATTAATGTTAGTGGAATGAGTGAGTAAGACAAATTTTGTAAAAGCGTCTATAAGAACAAATACGTATTCCTTTACTTCGCTTTTTCCACTTAATTTGCCAGATACATCCAAATGAATAGTATGCCAAGGAATCGGAAGCTTAGGAATTGGGTGCAATTCTACTTGGACTCTACCTGAGGCAGGTTTTGAAATCCTACATGTTATGCAATTGTCTACAAACTTGCGCACGTACTTTGACATTCCCTGAAACCAATAATAATCATAAATCTTCTCTAATGTTTTCTTCCAACCCAGGTGCATAATTGATTCATGAATATTATTGATAACCGACCATTTGAATGCACGCGGCACAATTGGCAGACAACGTGTTCGACCATTCCTCTGCACCTTTCGGCAAAGAACATTAGAACGAATTTCATAAGTCTTCCTAATTTCTTCGGGTAGGATTTCATTTCGAAGATCCGACATGATCTTTGATATTTCCTCGTCCTTTTCTTGCTCAACTTGCAGCCAGTCTTTTGATAGCTCTGCAATATTTATTTGCTTTTGTTCGACAGGCGTAGTGACTATTTTGGCCATAATAGGAAGAGGATTCCTCGATAAGAAATCCACATGCTTCATACGGCTGCCTTCTCGATAGACGATATCGAAATCAAAAGATTGTAGAAATGCCCACCAACGATGTACACGAGGAGATAAATCCTTTTTATTCCTAGAAGCTTTAACCGAGTTACAATCGGTAACCACCGTAAACTTTCGTCCCAAAACATAATGCCGAAAATGCTTTACACTATTAACAACTGCCAGAGTTTCTAATTCATAGGAGTGATACTTCGATTCAGCTAAAGACGTACGTCGACTGAAATACTCGACCACATGCTGCTTGTCTCCAAATTTTTGTATCAACATCGCACCATAGCCCTCCGAACTAGCGTCTGTATGTATTTCTATCGGAAGGTCTGGATTGAAGATCATTAATACGGGTTCGGTCGTTAATAGTGCGATAATTCTTTGTCGTATCTCCTCGTGCGCATGACTCCACGTAAGAGCTTTCGTTGTACTGCTAGTAAGTTTAAATAGCGGGGCCATCGTTTGAGAGAATTTAGGGCAAAATTGTCGGAAATATGAAGCTAAACCAATAAATTGTCTCAATTGCGTAACGGTTTTGGGTGGTGGTAATTTAGTCAACGCCTCGATTTTACGTGGATTAGGGCGTATTTCTCCATCTTCGACCACATACCCCAAGAACTCAACCTTTCTTTTGAGGAAGGAACATTTCGCTATATTCAATGAGAATCCTGATTTCGTCAACTCCTCCAGTACTAATTGAAGACGTGTTAGTTCTTCTTCTATACTGGTTGACAGAATCAGGACATCATCAACGTAGCATACAACAAAAGAGAATGCCAAATCTCCCAGAGCCTTCATTATGGCTCGTTGATAGACGGAACTAGCATTTTTTAGACCAAACGGCATAGTTAAGTACTCCCATTGACCTTCAGGAGTTATAAAAGCTGTCTTTTCTATTGAATTAGGTTCCACGGGGATTTGATGATAACCACTTAACATATCAAGGGAAGTATACCATCTGGCACAACCAATCCTGGCTACTTGATCAGCGATGAGTGGCAGAGGAAATCTATCGGTGATTGTATTGTCATTTAATTCTCTATAATCTACGCACATACGATCTGTACCATCTTTCTTTTTACCAATAGGACTGGACTAGAAAAGGGAGAACAACTAGGCCTAATCACTTTAGCCTCCAACAACTCTCGTACTTTGCTACGGACCACCTCCTTTTCCTCTACTCCTAATCTATATGGTCTACGCTGGACGATCTTCGAGGGGTCTTTGAGTCGTATTTCCAGTTGTCCGGTAATTACTCGGGATTTAGATACTCCTTGTGAAAACGGTTCCGAATACCGTTTCAGTATTTCAATCAATTGCGTCCTATTCCCTACCGGTACCTCGGTGTCAATATTGCAAAACTTGCTCTCATCGTTGTTTATTCTTTTGACCTCACACGCATTTACGTCTTTGCAGCGCGATAGTATCACCTTATCCGACGTCATGCTAACACTATAACATTGATCAAGAATTTCACGCCCAATCAGAATAGCTTCTTTTAGAAAATCATCTGGAACCAGATGGAAAAGTATTTCCAAACCCGAATCATCAATCTGTACTTCGGTTAAAATTTGGATGGTGCTGGATATTGACGTCTGTCCTATACCTGTGAGTACCACAACGTTGTGAAAGCGTTTTCCGGAAAATTTAGAAGCCAGACTGTCTTTCATAAGAGAGCATTCGGCACCAGAGTCATAATGATACAGAAATGACTCACCCTTATGAATTAAACGTCCGCTAGGATTGCTTATGGTACAAAGGTCAACGCGTCGCTGCATAGTGCTCGTCGAGGTTTCTGGTACGTTCCTGGCGTCCTTGCTCCAGGTTCTGCGTGGACATCTAGAAGCGTAGTGGCCGGTTTCACCGCATCTGAAGCAGCTCACCACAGCATCCTTCGGAGGTCCCCTCGATGCCCCAGAAGACGAATCATGATTCGTAGACGATGACTTCTTTTTGCGATGACAATCCCTAGCTCGATGTCCAGTTTTTCCACAGGTGAAGCACATGCTTTTGGGCTGAACAAAAGATCTGAACCGCTTGTTAGTAGATGGGAATCCCTTAGTTGACGCAGAAGGTATTGCAGCCTGGAACGTAGACGAAGGAACAACAGTGGCCTTTCTCTTTAAAAACGAACAAGCCTGTAATTCTCGTTGTAGCTTGTCTCGCGAATCAATCTCCGTTGTGAACGCCAATCGCTGAAGACGTCCATCGAATTGGGCGGTATGCGCCAAAACCATTGCCACTGCGATCTGCTCCATGTTTAAACCTTGGAAACGTAGAGTCAGCGTCGTCATCAGTCTCGCCGCATATGCAGCCAAACACTCCCCTTCCTTAGGTTGTCCATTGAACACGTCAATTAGGGTCGCCGCAGTCGTTTCATAGCAATTGTAATAGGCTAAGAACAATTCCTTAAATTGTATCCACGTTATTTCAGGGTATGTGACTTGAGAAAGCCACTTTGATGCACTTCCCTTCATTGCACTAGAGATCGCCATCACCAAACTTCCGCCTCGTAGATTCCGCTCGGACAAGCATAGGTCAGCGGTGGCACACCACGCTTTCGGGTCGGAATTCGGTTCATCAGGATTAAATATAGGTAAGGATATTTCACTTCGAATAGGAGACTTAATCGCATCAATTAAATTCTTCATATTTTGATTTTGAACTTCCAGTAGCTGCCGAAGGAAGCCTTCCCTCGCTGGTTGCAGGTCGGGCTCAGGACGAACTTCGGTAGAATCTCCATCAGGTTGCTGAGAATCTCTACTTGGCTGGTGCATTTCTTGAATTTGGGATAATCCCACTTCTGATGTCGGAATTGGAGGAAATGATGAAGTCTCCGGGAGCGATTCGTTACCCCCGTTAGCTCTCCTCCTCGTGAGGCGTCTCATTTTTATATTTGAACTTAACAAGGTTTGAACAATATAACTACAAAGAATGCTCAGGAAATTACTTCAACGTAAACTGTAAACTATAATTCTATCGAAATCGAAAACTAATGAATTCTCAGGAAGGGAAAATAGAACCGTTCTCGATCAGGATATCTATTCGAATCCCTTCCTTTTTTCGGTTGCTAAACTACCACTCCTATTTCCCTTCCGAGACTACATTCAAGCGCCCACTCACAGTCTGACGCTTGCGTTTTCGATTGGCGCCAAGTCAATCTCGCAATTCGATCATACATGACTTCGTGTTGTCATTAGTAGTTGCATTGGCCATAGAGTATAAAGATCGACTATCTATTTGCTCAACCCTGTGTAGGCATTGTAATGAAATAAACGATACATCCCAACTAAGTTCATTCACTATTTAATTTATTTTCTCTCGTTCTTCGGTATTCTCCGACATATATATATAATTGTATTTATCGAACCATGTATTTATTTTTACAATACATTATTTTTATTTATCCACGAATTGTGTGATTTATCAAACCCCAGCCACTTGACGTATACCTTATCCCCCTTCCTACGCAACACATTTTCCACTAGATACACATCAGGATCGGTGACGCGCTGCAGCTCGTGTTCATAGATACCTCCGGCAACAGGTTTTCCACAGGAATCGAGGAGCAGATACGTTGCGGGATTAGTTGGCTGTACTTTGGCTATCTTGAACACCTCCGTTGTCCAATTCGGCGTATAGCTTTTATCGAAGATGGTTTTAAATTTGCTCACGCGCACAAACTCCTTTGTGTTGCTGTATACGGTGGCCTGCAGCTTATCGGCGATCCCAGGGGTAACATCGCAAGGACGCATTCTGATGGTTCTATGTTTTCGTGCATTATACTCTGCAAATAGACGCGGTAGCGAATCTTTCGGATATCGGTCTCTGAATATCTTTGCAAACGCTTTAGTCACCTCAGCGCCACTTTTTGTCTTGAGCGGCACCGCCCATGCAAACTTGCTCAGCACATCGATGACGGTGAGTATGTAGCGGCGACTTTCGTTGAATCGTGAGTATGGACGCATTTCTACAACGTCAGCTTGCCACAGATCATCTTATCCGTGCACTATGACTCGCCTCCGCGGGAAATGTCTTCGAGCTAGAGCATGCAATTCCTCGATGAGTTGCCGCTTCTTGTGACCATGGTTTTCTTTACTCCTGGATTTCGATGATGGCTGCATGTTTCATCGCAGAGGTGTCTTTGACACGAATGATGCTATAATTATCGTGTACGTGCATTATGTGCGCCCCATCGGTCCGAGGACAAGTTCAACCGTCTCGCATGATTCTCCTTCGAAGCGCTGCGGCGGGATAAAATTCGGTGCCTGCGATATCTTTTGAACGCTGTTTTGCAGCGCCAGCATCTCTCTCTGAAGCACGATCAGTTTCCTCTCTAATTCTTCCTCCTGCTCTCTCAAAAGTTTAATGCTCTTTTCCATGTATAGTTTATTGACGGCATTCGTGTCAGCCACCAGCTGAGCTACGCGTCGTATCTTGCGTGATTTTACATCAAAGTCGACACCGGCCACGCAAAGAGCGTTATCTCGCATATAATTTCGAAGTAAACCGCTCCATTTGTAATAGTCTATTCTAGCTGCTCAACTCTTCTCGAACGATATCCCAAATTTGTTGATGGGCATCTCAATGCATACAGTGCACGTCATCGGTGTGCGGTATTATTTATAATGAAGCCTCCCTCGTGGAATTCCTCCGTAATCGATAAAATTTCATGGTCATGCGAGTTGTTGCCCGCCTGGCGCGACGCTTCCAGCAAATGGTATCGATCCACAAGCTCGTTGGGATCGTCCCAGCGCATGTAATCGATCTTCTTATCATTTCCCACCGTAACTCGCGGCGCCGTTAGACCTTTCCCTGCTTTATTGGTTGATGCACGAGGGAGTAGCGATGCAATTATATGTTTGTACTTGTATCCCTTGTTGCCCAATATGGGATTTTGAGCAGAAGGACCGCGTCTGTAGGCATTTGTCGCCAGCAGTATACTTTTGTATTTTTGTTTATCGGCATCGGTGTATAGAGCATCGTCGGGAATTCTCTTGAAAATCAGTTCGTAAAGACCTAGCGTTCCTCTGTATTTTATACTGTCGATGATTATATTATCAGCCTTGTCCATATCGAATGCCTTATCCCCAAGCATCATTCTACTACCGCCAAAGTATACGCCATACACCGTGTCTGTGACAGTTTCCTTATCCCTACTTATGATTGCGTCCATATATTTTTGTCCCAAGGGGCCCAAATGGCTGCGAAACGTTTCTTGTCCCTCGGATATTTGAAGTTGCTGTCTAAGTGATGTTGCAAACGACTCATCGGGAGTAGTTTCAAAAACGTCATCATCATCATCATTGGTTGTGAGCAATTGTACACTGGGAAATGTATTTATTGGAGGAGGAGGAACCGGGGACTTGTGTGATGCGACATTCTGCCGCTTTTTATTTATTTTATTTATTTTAATATAAAACGGGCATTTACCCATTATTCTATAATTGGCAAAAACACAACGTCATCATAGAAATTAAATAGTAAGTCTAATGTGACGACTGAATCGCCTCAAGCAAGGAATGTTTAAACTGGTTTATAGAGCCAGAGAAAAAATCAACACAGTGGCTAACATTATTAACCAAACTACACACCCTAGTTATAGGGTCATTGTTCTTAAGGTTGCTCCTGAACAAGCCGATATGAAAAACAGGCACACATCGCAGCGAGCGCGGACATACATTAAAGTTAATTAATTCAAGCAGTGTTGGACTGTCTCAAAGATTGTTGATGGACTTAAACAGAAAAATAGCATCCGCAGCCGTTCTTCTCATCTCCAACCAATTCATGTTCAACATACGCATAATGGCGCCGTAATCATTGTGGTCAAATCTGTGCATAGGACATCCCAATACACGAGAGGCGAACCTGAGACACTTATATTGAGTTCTCTCAACTAGATTAATGTAACTTTTTTAATGCGGAGACCAGATCACACTCGCGTATTCCAAATGGCATCTAACTAACGAGTTAAATAAAATTTTTAACGTGCGAGAGCACTTAAAGTCTTTACAAAACCTGAAAATAAGGCTAAGCGACCTGTTAGCTGTGTTCACAATACTGGTGATGTGCCCAATGTAAGATAGGCGATCATCGTAGTGTACTCCAAGGTCACGTACGCCATGGACGCGCGATAATGTTATGTCAACAAGAGTATAGCAATGACACACCTTGCATGACTTACGCGACAAACTCATAATATAGCATTTAGCAACATTTTGTTTCAGCATGTTTTCATTACACCATGTTGAAAGCGAATTAAGTTCGCCCTGCAGTGCACACCCATCAGTGTCACTTCCGATTTTTAAAAACAGTTTTAGGTCGTCAGCGTACAACAGGGACTTAGCTTTGTGAAAATTTTTCGGTAATTCATGAAGATAATGAACAGCAAAGGGCTTAGGTGAGAGCCCTGAGGTACGCCAGACGCGACCGGAAATACGCCAGACAGGTGTTCACGTACTCTAACAACTTGAGTACGATTTCTAATATAATCTCACAGCCATGACAGCAAGTTACCTTGGAAACCAAACTCTGACAGTTTACGAGCTAGAACACCATTATCTACAAAGTCAAACGCCTTTTTGAAGTCAGTATAACTGCCATCGACTTGACGACCCATGTCCAGCAAATGCGCAGTATAGTTGCTAAAGATCGATAGGTTGGTAACTGTCGATCTTCCCGGTACCAATGCATGCTGAGTATAAGATAAATGATTTTTTAACAATGATTTCAGCTTGTTCGTAACAATGCTTTCAAATATCTTAACGAAGATATTAAGAATAGATATCGATCTGTAATTACTAACACTTGATTTATCGCCAGACTTAAGAATAGGAGTGATTAAACTAGCTTTCCATTGAGATGGAAACTTGCCGCAGTCTAACGACTTGTTAAATATTAACCATAAGGGACGAGAAAGTATGTACCGACATTGCTTAATGAAAGTGACAGGGATCCCATCAGTGCCCGGGATTGTATGATTATCCAGACAACCAATTGCGTCAAATACTTCAATAATATCCACATTTAGATCAGCTATATGCACATTCCCCGACGTACAATTATTAGCGTCAGGGGTACTCACTAAGCTTGACGCTGTATACACTAATTCAAAATACCTTGCAAATTTGCGTCTACGTCTTCAAAGTACATATGCGAGGGAATCGGATCATTCGCTCTGTTTGAGTTTACAAAATTTCAGAAGGTTTTAGGGTTATCCACGGTGTCATTCTCAATCATATGTAGATAATTCGAGTAATTTACCCTGGCTAAACACTTACAACGCGGTCTAAGTTATGAGGAACTGAGATAGTCACTCAAAACATTTGTAGTTAATATATAAAATATGTTCGCTTCGATTGAACTGATGTGGAGGTTACGAGTGAATAATCCGATGGCGTGTGTGGTTTCCTCTTTGTCTTACGCGATGTGTTCCATTTCGGCCGGATTTTTGTTTTAGGCTTGAATGTTTCATTCCCTTCAAAGCTTGTGCTCATCATCGGTGATATGTCAGCTTCTGCCGCTGCGGTATTTTCCACAGTATGTTTTGAGGGTTCAATAGGTGTAAAGTATCTCCCCAACGCGATATCTTCCTCCATCCTACCGGTCTTCAAAGCCTGATGTTTCTTGCGAATGGATTCGCTGGTTTTTGCAATTTCCTTAGCTACTCTTCCGCGGTCCGTAATCTCCTCACTATTGATCATTGTTGTACTGTGCACGTTGCTTTCCCGCCAATGTATTGACAATGATTGACCATCTCACGATACGGCAAACTCGTTAAATTCCTTTCTACAGGGTGTCCGCGGGAAGACTGAACAGCTGGATATCTCCTAAAATATTGGAGATAAAAAAATAAAAAAAATATGAAATCGCATGGTTCGAGGGGGCCAATTTATTAGCGCAGACGAATTTCTTCTTCGATTATTATTTTAAAAGATACGATGGTCAAGTTTGGTTTTTAAAATGGAACTATTTTTTTTGAAGAGGCCACATGATAGTGCGTTCCAAGACAAATTCAATGAGCTATAATGTATACACTTTATTTCCACTGGTTTTTAAGATATAGCGCTTGCAAATTTACTGATTTTCCTTGGAAGAAAACCCGCTGGAATAGCAAGGACCGGGGACGGTCTTGCTGGCGCCACGGGTGGCCTTGCCTATTGAAACAGATACCTATCTGCCAAAGGTGTACGCCGGGAATGGCAGGCCCAAAGGCTGGACAATTCTTTTCCGTCAGAAATGCTACTTAGGTAGGTACATCTGCGGTATCGAGAAGCGCACCGTTACTTTTATTTTGCACTTGCTCCTAGGTGTGAAAGTTGCTAGACCAAATATCAGCCATAGGGGGCAGATTGTATTAGGACCAATCGGATTTGCATCCCTCGCAAACGGCTGCTCTCTTGAGGAGAGCCTCTTCACAGCAAAACCTCCCCCTCCCCCCAATGCCCACCTGCTCTCGCACGGAATACGTCAACGCATGCTTCTGTTTTGATATTGGAGCTGGTGTTTATACTCGAGAGATAAGGGATCTTTGCGAACTTTTAGGGAGGACCTCGCGTCGACAGCGGGCTACCCGTTTTCTTTTTGTGTCTCTCCACGAAACGTATTGACGGTGGATTGTAGGAGCGTAGATGTCTGGATGCCAGTTATTGAATTCAGGAGACGATAGAAACACTTTATTACAAAACACCCATGCACTATAATATTAAAGTAAATCGTATTCCTCTCGGGCAGGAGTACTGATAATGATCGAACTTGCGCTCTACTTCGCGCAGACCGATTACACGGAGGGTACTCGAGTCACACACTGCTCATATGATACAGGGTGATTCTGGAGCTACGCCCGTCGAAGGATGCGGCCTGGTACCCCGTGACGAGGACAACACCCCAGCAGTGCCCCACCGAATTTTATGGCTTTTTCCTGAAAAAGGTATGAATCCTGAGCCGAACGTAGCGAATTGAGGTCGAGCCCCGCAGTCGAGGGTGAAATATCCATTACAGCGTACTAAGAAATTCTTTTCTTCATCGTATCGAAAGGGACGTGACGCCAATGGATTCCTTATGTTTTTCTGATGAACATCATACCAAATGTCATGCAAATCGGACTACTTTGACACAAGTTTTTGTGCATTTGTGTTGCTAGGCTAAAACCAAGTATCGATATCGAATCGGACCGAAAAGCTTTTGAGGTATCCGTGACAACAAATTATACCACCTTTCTCCCCCTTAGGGGTTGATTAGGGCAATATCCTGAAATTTGTTGATAAGCATTTGGGCGGGGAACCTTTGTAACTAAAAACCAATTGGATGTCTAATCGGGCCCAAGAGATTTTGAAGAATGCGTGAAAACACGTTTCACCCCCTTAGGGGTTGGTTAGGGCAAAATCTTGAAATTGAGTTTTAGGCATTTATGTGGGCAGTCATTGTACGTGAAAACCAAGGTGATATCTAATCGGGCTTAAGAGATACTAAGGAGTCCGAGAAAATACAGTTTACCCCTTTTCACCCCCTTGGGGATGAAATTTCCAAGAATCCTTACTTAGTGGGTGCCTATGTCATAAAAACAATGTACTTTCCAAATTTCACTTATCGTTATTGAATATTACTGAAATCTATTATGTTAACAAATTGTTTAATAACAATCAATTGTTTATAGTAATGTTACAACAAAGCATGATCAATTTGATTGTATGAAAGGGATTTCACTGTCACTTTGTTAAAAAATTGTTTAAACAAATTATTAATAAACAATCTACTAACATTTTTTATGTCAATAATCTTTATTTTCGTCTCCGATAGATATCAATGGTTAGATTAATAATGTATTTGCAGTATTTGTGGCGGAAATGATAAAATTAGTAAATAATGTTGTTTTTTTATTGTTAACAACAATTTTTTAACAACTATTCATTAGAATATCATTCTATAGAGTGTGATGCACATTTCTAAACTCATAAAATATATAGTTATAGCTGTAGGTTTTGAATAAACAACGTGTTTCGTTCGTAGGTTTCGTATTTTTCCAGTTTTTGTCAACTTCGAGCGGCCATATTGGCTCCGCCATCTTCTTTTTCAAAAAACCCGCAACGGGATCGTGATCAGCGATACCTACTACCCCAGTATACCAAGTTTCGTTGATTTTCATTTCGATTTGGCGTGGGAATCGATTTTTGACTCCGACTGTGTCATTTTCTCCCACTGTGCGCCGTGAGGACTTTCCAACAATCTCACCAGCACGTTAGACTTTCCACAATTTGATGGACCGCAAATGGGGCAACGTATAGTGTTTGGCTGTATGGTACCATATCTGCATCTTGTTATCGAGAACATCCTTTGCGATTTATCGTCAAAATTTGTCACGCGTATCGTCACAGGTTGCGGCACGAATCGCATCCTCGCTGCGAACCGCGAAAATGATTTTGATACATCGAAGCGGCGACGCGCCCTATTTATAGGCCCGCGCCGCAGAAAAACAGCTCAGTATTCGAAATGCTTCTCGCTCTGTCGGATAATTGCGATATTCGAGACCTAACCTCTAAACAGTTGAAATATATTCCAAAGATTATTCTTTTGCGCGAGTTTGGCAGACACATTAACCAGTTGTGGAACAGACTCTCCCAGCATATAAAAGCCGATCCCGAGGTTCAGCAGTATCGTCGGTGTCTGGAACATTATAATCGTCCTTGGCAGCGAACGCATATCAACGATCCAGCACCATTGATTAAAAACTGTGACGAACGTCGCCGACGAGAGAAAATAACGGTCGCGGTTTGTTAAATCGGACGATACACGCACTACCTATCGAATTACATATCACGGAACACCAGTTTTGTGGTCCAGGAACTCATCTGGCAAAACGATTGGCTAGAGGAGATCAGGGTATCAATCCGATGGATGCAACGTGTCGCGAACACGATATTGCGTATTCGCGTAACAGCGACCTCAGTGAAAGACACGCGGCAGATAACATACACGCTGACAAAACGCGAAAACGCATCGTTGCGCGAGACTCGACTCTGGATGAAAAAGGCGCTGCTACAGCTGTTTGGGCAGCTATGAAGGCCAAGACGAAAATCGGAATGGGGATGAAAACAAAAACTCGCAAAAGGACTGCAAAGAGAGCACCGCAAAAACGGATTCTTCCGGTGGCAAAACGGGGTGGTATACAGGGTGTCCCAGAATTGAGGGACATCCCGGGTCATGCAATATCCTGATGCAAAAAGACATCGAAAAGTCCTTAACCGTTTTGGGATCCGGGGTTTCGTTTTCGAGATATTAAGAAAAAACCCCGACCAATCAGAGCGCGAGCCTTCCGCTCGAGCTCCCGCGCTAACGGGGCCGCGCGCCGGGCCGCGCTACGACTCCGAACAAGCAAGGCTGCATGCATCGAAGAAAATTGCGTAGAATGGCAAATGAAAAAGACGTAACAAAAAAATCTAACCTTTTGCCATGGTTTGTTTGCCATTTAATGTGAATAATGAATAAAGGATAAATGGATGTGTAACGTAAAAAGACGAATACACAGTTGTTTTTTTTTTAGAAGAATCGAAATAATAATTATTTGGAGTGAGAGGATAAGGAACACGTAAATTTCCTTTTATAATAACGTACAAACGAAAAGGTAATGCAACAGGGAACGAACGAAAAGTGATCGCAGTTGGTTATTGTGATAAAAATCCCTAGTTCAATAACAGCCAACACTGTTGTTGATAATGAATAGGTCCATGTAAAAACTGCGAAGAAAAATTTACGTACGGAAATTTGGAGAATTATCGCCGCAAATAGGACATAGCCTGCGTTAAATTTAAAAAATAATAGTCGCCAATAATGTAACTAAAACCCTCCCTTTCAGAAATTCACCTGCAGCTTGAAAACCTGTGTCACTAGGTCACTGAACCAATCCTGGTCATCGATAGACGCGCCGAGTGCACAGCTGATCTTAGGTACATGCCACCATCCAAAGTTAAGGGTCGCAACGTCAAGTGCGTCCGGGTTAATATACCAAATATTCACTTCACTGTACGCCTACTAACACTGATCACTTAATTTATTTTTCATGGAACGTGTTGTTCCTACGTTATAAAAATTGGTGGAAATTAATTTTTACTTGGCTTTCGGAGCCGTGGGTATTCCCGCGTAAATTCTCACACTGCAGCACTTGCGTCCCCGTTGGTCGTGGTGTACACCCAGAACATCGCGCAATACTCTTGAGCAGAGAACATTTCTGCGGCGTGATTGCTTGCTAACTGACAAGATTTTTTCCAAGCGACTTCTTCTACCCCCAAGTAGTTTCTCTCGTTCCGTTATGAGTTGATCCCCACCAGGCCAAGAGGCTTCAGGGGAAAAGAATCCAGCACATTTTCGAAACACACGTGCTTCGCAGAAGTGCAACGAACAGGGTATCGTGCACTTTTACAAAAGTCCGCGTTCCGTCCTTTTACTGCCTGTTTTCGCCAAACGCGTTTTAATTTGCCGGTTCTGGTGGACTCGAGGGAAGAATGACGGCTGCTGAATCGAGCGACGTGCGGACGACACTTCTTTATTTAGTCACTCAGTGATCACACAGATGTCGGACAGCACAAATACCGTAGCGTACAGAACACGTAGACAATGACACCAATACAGAGAAACGACGCGTGGGCGCGTAGCGATGACGGTCGCACAAAAATGCTTGGCGCAATCCACGCGAGCAATACGGTTTTGCTCAACGGCGTTGTTGTCACGACGGTGCTGTTCTTTGAACTAACGGTCGCCGGGCGAGCATTCCGCGAAGCTCGTTAGCGGTCAAAAACGTTACAAAGCCACCGCGGCTGACTCATCAGCTGTTGTCATGCGGTAGCGGGCACATATTCGAATCGCGCGGCGCGACGCGTTGCTTGCGGCCGCTAAATTCCGCCCGCCTTGGACCCGCGCGGCGGGGCCGAATTTCGAAGAACGGCGCCCACCCGGCGCCGCCCGCCGTGACAAGATGCGAAGCGCGTGGGTGACTCGGCGTGGCAGCGTACAATCTCGAGGCTGGTTACAGGTGGCCCTCTTCACGCCGAGACGGGGCCCTCGTCCGCCGCGGATGCGCACGGGAGGAGAACGACGCGGGTGATCGGTCGCAGTGTTTCGCCGCGAGCGGTGCGCACCGACACCACTCGAACCCGACCGTCCGGACCAGGGTGGACCTGCGAGACGCGGCCGAGCCGCCACTGGCCGGCGGCGCGTCGTCCTCTTTGAGGACAACTACGTCACCGACACAGAGGCCGCGTTGAGGGGTAGTCCACTTACGCCGGGGCTGGAGGGAGTTCAGGTAGTCTGACTGCTACCGTCTCCAGAAATGGTCGCGCATCCGCTGCACAAGCTGCCAACGGTCGCGGAGCGACGCAGGACCGCTCGACGAGGCCATCGGGGGCAACGCCAGGGGGGGTGCTCCGGTCAGGAAGTAGCCAGGAGTAATGGCGAGATCGTCGTCCTCGGCGGGAGCGGAGCCGAGGGGCCGCGAGTTGAGGCACGCTTCGACCATGCAGAGGACAGTGGTCATCTCCTCGTAGGACAAAGTGTGGTCCTGAATGACACGATGGAGGTGGTGTTTGGCGCTCTTAACGCCCGCCTCCCACAAACCGCCGAAGTGAGGAGCCGCGGGGGGGATGAACACGACCACTGAATCTCCTCTGCACCAGCGAACGATGTGACCTCCGGCGAAGCCACCGCGCTGCGAATCGCGGCCCCGAGCTCGCGGGCCGCCCCTCTGAAAGTGGTACCGTTGTCGCTGCGAACATGACTGGGGCACCCGCGTCGGGAGACGAACCGCTGAAACGCGGCGAGGAAGCTCGCCGAGGTATAATCGGTGACGAGCTCCAGGTGTACGGCCCTGGTCGATAAACAAATGAACAGCGCGATATACGCCTTGTGCGCTTTATACGCGCGGCCCTTCCCCGGTCGCGTCATGACTGGTCCCGCGTAGTCGACGCCTGTCTGGTCGAAGGGACGGGACGGCGATACCCGCGCAGCGGGAAGATCGGCCATGATCTGCGCTCCGACGGTGGCTCGGTGACGGACGCAGACGGTGCATCGGTGCACCGCCGCGCGGACCAGATCTCAAGCGCGCAGCACCCAGAAGTTGTTTCTCAGGACGCTGAGGGTGAGCTGGGGCCCCCGTGCAGCGCCCGGAGATGCGCGTGCTCGATTATTAACGTGGCAAGGTGGTGCTCCGGTAGGACGACTGGGTGCCGCGCGTCATAGGGAAGCAGAGCATGCCCCCCCACGCGAACCAGGCCGTCCTCATCCACGAAGGGAGCCAGCTGACGCAGGAGGCTGGACCTCCGGACGGGTTTCCCTTGCCGAACCGCGGCGATATCCTCGACGAAAACCGTACCCTGGAGCCACCGGAGCCACCAGGTTCGCGCCTCTCGCAGCTCCGGCACTCGCGACCCCTCGTTATCGCCGGCCCCCGACCCCACCGACGCGCTGCACGCAGAACGCGCGCCGTGACGCGGAGAAGCCGCGGCCAGGAGGAGATTGAATACGGCAAAGGGTCCAACGGACTGAGCGGCGGCGCAGTGGTGACTTGGGCCACCGCCTTTCGCGTTTCCTCCTCCGCGAGCCGCGGGTCGTCCACGCCCGGAGTCGCCGGCCACTTCGCGGGCGGTTTCGGCAGTCACTCAGGCCCCCTCCACCAGAGCTCGTGACGCAGCAAATCGCGGGGGTGCATGCCCCGAGAGGCGCAATCGGCCGGGTTGTCTCGCGTCGGGACATGCTTCCACGTCGCTGCTGGAATCAGGGACTGAATTTCAGCCACCCGATTCGCGACAAATACCTGCCAGTGGGAGGGGTGCCTTTGTAGCCAGGCGAGTACCACTCGGGAGTCCGTCCAGCAGTGCAGCGCGGCGGGAGGCCACGGGGCCTCGGACGCGACCCGCTGTACAAGACGCGCCAACAAGGCGGCTGCGCTGAGTTCCAGCCGCGGAATGCTCACCGTCCTGACCGGCACTGCTTTCGTCTTGGCAACGAGCAGGGTGACTTGGGCCTGCTCCGCCTCGCGCCGAACGATCCTGACGTACACCATCGCCGCGTATGCTCTTGACGACGCGTTGGCGAACCCGTGCAGCTCGCAGTGACTGATGGTAGCGTCCAGGCCGCACCATCGTGGGACACGCGCCGATTCCAGGAGAGGGAGGGCAGCGACGTGGTCCTGCCAGCCCTCCAGCACCTCCGACGGGAGTGGAGCATCCCATTACGCTCCCCGCAGCCACAGGTCCTGCAAAATAATTTTGGCCACCACCACCACCGGCGACACCCAGCCGAGCGGGTCGTAAAACCGCGCCGCCACCGACAGGACGGTGCGCTTTGTTGTCGCGGGGACGGAAGGGGGCTCGATTTTATATCGAAAGGCGTCCTCTCGGGGAGCCCAATGTATCCCCAGGACCGAGTGCGACTCCGGCCCTTCCGGTGCAGAGGGCACCGGCGACGCGTTCAGGGCCGGCCGCTCCTCGTCGGGGTTCAAAGAAGGATCGTTCGCTGCCCACTTCCGCAATACGAATCCGCCGCGAGCGAGCAAAGCGCAGAGCTCGTCGCGCACCGCGAGAACTGACGCGACCTCGTCGGAGCCGAATAACACGTCATCGACGTAGAAATTCCTCTCGAGAACGCGTCGCCCGCGCGGATACTCCCCCCCTTCGTCGATGGCGAGCTGCCGCAGGACCCGCATGGCCAGGTAGGGCGCCGAGGTGGTGCCGTACGTTACTGTTTGCAACTTGAAGGAGGACGAAGCGTCTTCGGGGCGCCGGTGCCACAGCACGCACTGCAAATGTACATCGCTCGGGTGTACGCGGATTTGGCGGTACATCTTCTCGATGTCGGCCTTAAGGGTGTATCGAGGGAGGCGCCATTGGAGGAGGACATTCAGTAGGTCGCGCTGAAGCTTGGGCCCGAACAGCATGTGATCATTCAGGGACGTCCCGTTCGTGGTCGGGATCGATGCGTTGAACACGACTCGCAGCTTCCCGTCGGTGCTGCGCATGACCGCGTGATGCGGGAGGTACACGTGTGTCGTAGGCTCGTCGCGTTGGGGTGAGGCCCCGATCTCCTCCATATGGCCCAACGTCTCGTACTCCCCCATGAATCGCCGATACACCGCCCCCAGCGCCGCGTCCCCCGACAGACGCCTGTCGAGCGTGCGGAGCATGGTGGAGGCGCGAGACAGCGACGCGCCGACATCGGGAGGATGCCCGCCCTTGAAGGGCAGACGCACCACGTATCGACCGTCCGCCCGCCGCGAGTGCGTTGATCGGAAGTGTTGCTCGCACGCCTCATCTTCCGGCGAGCGCGACGCGGGCGCTCGCGTTTCCTCCAGCTCCCAGAACTTCTGGAGCAGCTCGTGCAGCAGTTCATCGCCCGTGTGAGCTCGGGAGGACACGTGATGTACGGCGCTCGCGGTGGGCGAGCGGCCGGTCGGGCCCGAGACGATCCAGCCGAAGAGCGTCTCTTGGACGATTAGGGCGCGGGTCTTTCCGCGACGCAACCCGGGGCGCAGCAGGGCGCCAAAATAGTCGGCCCCGATGATTAGATCGACGAGTCGGCGGGTGGATGGCTCCGGATCGGCGAGGTCGAGGTCAGCGAATTGCTCCCCGCGCGTCGTCGATGGCGTCCAGTCGGGCAGGTACGAGGAGACCCTGGGGACGACCTTGGCCTTGATGTTGAGGGCCGTGCGGTCATCCTGCAGTGGGGCCAGGGCGAGCTGCACCTGAGCTCGTGAAATTCCTAATTGTCCATCCAGGGCTCCCGTTAGGTAGGTTCGCAACGGCTGGCGGGGCAGGCGGAGAGTCTGCACAACCGATTCGGCGACCAACGACGTCTGCGCCCCTTGATCCAGCAGCGCTCGGATGAGGATCATATCTCCACCCGCCGACTTCGCGCGGACGGTCTCGGTGGCCAGCAACACCGGCTCCCCGCTCGGGCTCCCGAAACTCGTGCACGCGTTGTGCACCGCGGACGTGGCCGGGGCGCCGCCCGTCGTGGACGCCGCCGGAGCGTCACGCGCTGACGTGGACGCGGGAAGAGTGGCCTTGTCATCGCCATTCTTATGGAGCATCGAGAGGTGTCGCTGACCACACCGCGAGCAGGAGGCGGTGACGGGGCACGGCGGGACCATGTGGCCAGGCGCGAGGCAGTTGTAACATAAGCGTTTGCTGCTGGCTAAATCGTGACGTTGTGCCGGCTGCATAGCCTGAAAGGCCGAGCAGCGATACACGGCGTGTCGCGCCCGGCACACAGGGCAGAATGCTGGTTTCGCGGATCGCGGCGTTTCGTCGGTCGCGTTTATGGCGCACACCCGAGCGTTTGAGGGGTGTGCCGATTTGGAAGTCTTAGGCACCGCTCCGCGGGCGCGTGCCTTGGCTTCCTCAGCGGCTTGAGTGGCCTCCCGTGAGCGAATGCGCGACTCGAGAAACCGATCTAACGCATCATAGGTGGGGAGGTCGGTACTCGCGCCGAGCGAGAGCTCCCACTCCTCCAGCACTTCCACGTCTAGCTTCAAGGTAAGCTCCGCGATGACAATGTCGTCCCAATGCGTGGTGGGGCATCCTAAATTCGCGAGAAGCGCGAGGGATTGGTTGCTCGTGTCGCGCTCGCGCGTGAGTTCGTCGGCGGAATTTGACGTCATCGGCGGCAGCGATATCAACGTACGGAGGTGGGCCGAAACAAGCGGGCGCTTGTTATCGTACCGCCGGGACAAGGTCGCCCAGGCGGTTGCAAAATTTGAATCCGTGGTCGTGAAATGATCCACAATTTTTGCCGCGGGGCCCTCCACCGCCATCTTCAGAAACTGCAGCCGCTCGACGTCATCGAGGGTCCCGTCCTTTATGACCAGCGACGTGAAGAGGTCGCGAAAGGCTTGCCACTCCGAGTACTCACCCGAAAATCGCGGCAAGGTGAGGCGTGGAAGCTTGGCGCGGCTCTTCTTTTCTCCCGATGATGAGGCGGCTGGATCCGTGGCTGCTGCGGGGGAGGCGCGGAGCGTCCGGACGACCTCCAGCAGGAAGTCCAAAGTCTCCCAATAACCTTCCTCCGCATTGGGCGAACTCCTCATTTAAAAAATACGGGCAGTCGTCGCGCTCCTCCTCCGGAATCACGGCCTCCACCTCCATGTGCAGCTGGGTGCACTGCTCCCACGTCGCCTTCAGGGTCGTGATCCTCTCCTGGGCATTGTCCTCCGTAAACTTGACCTGACCCATCTTCTTGAAGTTGATCAGCAGGCGCTGTGCTGACTGCATCAGCGCCCGGATCTTCTTCACGAGGGCCGACCAGGATAGATGAGGCGCTCGGTCATTGCTTGACTCCTTCGTCATTCTTCACGATTTAATCCGGCTCGAAGGACCAATGTTTTCGCCAATCGCGTTTTAATTTGCCGGTTCTGGTGGACTCGAGGGAAGAATGACGGCTGCTGAATCGAGCGACGTGCGGACGACACTTCTTTATTCAGTCACTCAGTGATCACACAGATGTTGGACAGCACAAATACCGTAGCGTACAGAACACGTAGACAATGACACCAATGCAGAGAACCGGCGCGTGCGCGCGTAGCGATACTGATAAACGGCGCGTGGGCGCGTAGCGATGAAAAATGCTTGGCGCAATCCACGCGAGCAATACGGTTTTGTTTAACGGCCTTGTTGTCACGACGGTGCTGTTCTTTGAACTAACGGTCACCGGGCGAGCATTCCGCGAAGCTTGTTAGCGGTCAAAAACGTTACAAAGCCACCGCGGCTGACTCATCAGCTGTTGTGATGCGGTAGCGGGCACATATTCGAATCGCGCGGCGCGACGCGTTGCTTGCGGCCGCAACACTGCCAATGTACCCATTGTTTCGAAGTAGGCAGCGGATACCACGTGTTTCGGTTCGAAAGGGTCCGAAGAGAAGAGAAACAGAAAGTCTTCGAGTTGCTATAAAGAAAAAAATCCTTTTTCCTGTTTCCCTTTTCCGATACCCGGAGTTCACGTCTGCTACGAGGCGGAACCAACTAAGCCATAAATTACCCCAAACTGCGCGTAGTCCCGCCTGCTTCGTCCTACCTTCAAATTAAAGACGGATCCCTTATCTCTCGAGTATAAACACGCACTTGAATTTCAAAACAAAATCACGCGTCGACGTATTCCGAGCGAGAGACGGTGGGCTTGAAGTCCGATTGGCCTTAATCTAACCAATCTGCCCTGCATCTCTCCCAAACCGCCACTGTCCTGAAGAGGCCCTCTTCACAGCAATATCTCCTCCCCAAAGCCCACCTTTTCTCGCACGGAATACGTCAACGCATGCTTTTGTTTTGAAATTCGAGCGCGTGTTTAGATACGAGAGATAAGCAGGCCCGATTGGTTAGTTTAGGACCAATCGAACTTCAAGCCCACCTTCTCTCGCATGGAATACGTCAACGCGTATTGTCCCTGAATGGAGGGACAATCCGAGACATGCATTATCCTGATGCTAGAAGACATCGAAAAGTCCGTTACCGTTTCACTTGGAGGTCGCGATTGTAAAAATCCGAAAACGTACTACCACCTTCGCTGATATGCTTTCTGTAAATTCAGCTTATTTCTAGAGTAATGCAGCTGATATCAACCTCGCAGTAAGCTGTTAAAGACAATGGTGCGCCCCGTCTCAGGTAAAGCAACCGCGCGCGATTACAGTCAGCTGACCGTACCGCTACCACCCCATATTTCTTCAGTGAGGTCAAAAAACAGGTCGACAGAAGATTTGCAGGAGAATTTTACTAACCCACTCTTGGCCAATGACACTGTTTTTATAATAATTAGATTTGTAAATTCCAGCTTGTCTTTATGTTGATTATTTGTTGAAAAAGTGTCATTGCTCAATGGAAACCACGAGAAGGTGGTGGGCTTTTACCATCAGGAGAGGATAAGGATGGGTCAGAAGGATGGCATGGATGAGAGTCAAATGACGGGGTTAACGGTTGGAAGTAAGAAGGCAGTCGAAGGTACTTACATCGTGTCCCAATGTCAATAAAATTCGAGTCACGGAAAGAAAGCAGTGATCGATTTGCCGTGGAATTATCTTAGTGTATGTTACTCACTTCACTAAAAACAAGCACTCACTGACTCACTGACTCACTCACTCACTCACTCACTCACTCACTCACTGGCATTATTAATGTACACTCTGTTGCACTACACTACTCACAATAAATGTTCAAACAGGTCTCCTTCTGTCTCTATGCACTTTTGGTGCCTTCTGATGGAAGAATTGCGAACAATCTCGCACACCCCTTGTTCTTTAACAGCTGCAAATGCCGCAATTATCCGTTGTCGTAACGTTTCTACGGTATCAATTTCACAGGAGTAGACCTTTTGTTTTACATATTCCCAGAGGAAGAAGTCCAAGGGAGTAAGATCTGGAGATTGTGGTGGCCAATTTATTGAACCTGCACGGCCTATCCAACGACCCGCGTAGGAATTATTTAAAAATTCCTTCACAATATTCGCAAAGTGTGGTCCAGCTCCATCTTGCTGGTACCACATGTTCCGCCGCACATTCAATGCAACATCTTCCAAAAGAATCGGCACATTGTTTTGCAAAAAATTCAAATACACTTCACCTGTCAATCTTGCTGGTAGAAAGAAAGGGCCCAAAATGTCATCAATTATCCCAGCCCAAACGTTGAGGGTCCACTGAGTTTGAAAACTTCTGATGGTGGTTGCATGTGGATTATTATAACTCCACACGTGTGAATTTCTTGTGTTAAAAACACCTTCTCGCATGAACGTACTTTCGTCTGTCCACAGAATCCTTTTTAAGATGTCTGGATTTTGTTTATACTCGTTCAAGAGCCATTGACAAAACGTCAATCGAACTGGCATGTCGCGAGGCAGTAGTGCTTGTACCCGACGCAGGTGGTATGGATACAATCCTTCTTCTTGTAAAATTCGATGTGCCGTCGATTTCGGTAATCCTGATCTTCTTTCAATGTCACGCACACTTATAGTTGGATTTTCTTCCACGAAATCGATCACTGCTTCCTCATTTTCCACGGACTCGTTGCTTCTTGTTCTTCCCCTCGTACTGTTATCAGAACGAAATTGACCAGTCCTTCTTACGTTCCATATCAACCCCGTCATTATTTTTCTGGTTATGGAACGCCGATTGGGATACTTCTCATTGTATGCGCGTAGTGTTGTGTCACAGTTCCGTACATCACGAACATATCGTAATACTCTTCGTTGGTATACATTGTCTGCCAAATGTATGATGATAGATCTGTTAAAATACGTTCGCTTTCGCTCCGGAAACAGCTCTGACTGTCCCATGTCAAGTATTAGCAGTCGTGCCCCCACAACGTCCTCGAAGGTAGGTGCATTATTGGTCATTTCAATATTTGGAAAAGAAATGGGCTGTGGAAGGGATAGACAGGCGAAGGAACGGTGTCGGTTAGGCGAAAACGTTTTGATCATTTCGTTATAAAATTTATTATGAGGCTAAGTCCGGAAACGTAGTACGGGGGTGCTATTGACAGTGCGTTTCGTTCCTAACCTCTCCGCCCTTCGTTTCGTTCGTAAAACTCATTTGGTTTACTAAGGGAGTTAATCGGTATACTGCTTCATTATCGGGTGGGACAACATGGTGACCGGGGCGCACTGTTCTCGACCGTCGACTTAGGGAACAATACGGTCATAAACCGCGACCTTCTTTAGACTACGTTGACGATCAACGCAGTTAGTTTTTACGATTGGTCAGAAACAATGTCGAAGAAGTAATACAGAAACGTGGAAAGTCTGGCAATCGAAAGAATTAAGGTACATGGCCGGTTACTAATGTTTAAAATTTATGACCGGGCCTTCTTACTTCCAACCGTTAACCCCGTCATTTGACTCTCATCCATGCCATCCTTCTGACCCATCCTTATCCTCTCCTGATGGTAAAAGCCCACCACCTTCTCGTGGTTTCCATTGAGCAATGACACTTTTTTAACAAATAATCAAGATAAAGACAAGCTGGAATTTACAAATCTAATTATTATAAGAACAGTGTCATTGGCCAAGAGTGGGTTAGTAAAATTCTCCTGCAAATCTTCTGTCGACCTGTTTTTTGACCTCACTGAAGAAATATGGGGTGGTAGCGGTACGGTCAGCTGACTGTAATCGCGCGCGGTTGCTTTACCTGAGACGGGGCGCACCATTGTCTTTAACAGCTTACTGCGAGGTTGATATCAGCTGCATTACTCTAGAAATAAGCTTAATTTACAGAAAGCATATCAGCGAATGTGGTAGTACGTTTTCGGATTTTTACAATCGCGACCTCCAAGTGAAACGGTAACGGACTTTTCGATGTCTTCTAGCATCAGGATAATGCATGTCTCGGATTGTCCCTCAATTCAGGGACAATACGCGTTAACGTATTCCATGCGAGAGAAGGTGGGCTTGAAGTTCGATTGGTCCTAAACTAACCAATCGGGCCTGCTTATCTCTCGTGTCTAAACACGCGCTCGAATTTCAAAACAAAAGCATGCGTTGACGTATTCCGTGCGAGAAAAGGTGGGCTTTGGGGAGGAGATATTGCTGTGAAGAGGGCCTCTTCAGGACAGTGGCCGTTTGGGAGAGATGCAGGGCAGATTGGTTAGATTAAGGCCAATCGGACTTCAAGCCCACCGTCTCTCGCACGGAATACGTCGACGCGTGATTTTGTTTTGAAATTCAAGTGCGTGTTTATACTCGAGAGATAAGGGATCCGTCTTTAATTTGAAGGTAGGACGAAGCAGGCGGGACTACGCGCAGTTTGGGGCAATTTATGGCTTAGTTGGTTCCGCCTCGTAGCAGACGTGAACTCCGGGTATCGGAAAAGGGAAACAGGAAAAAGGATTTTTTTCTTTATAGCAACTCGAAGACTTTCTGTTTCTCTTCTCTTCGGACCCTTTCGAACCGAAACACGTGGTATCCGCTGCCTACCTCGAAGCAATGGGTACATTGGCAGTAAAAGGACGGAACGCGGACTTTTGTAAAAGTGCACGATACTCCGTTTGTTACACTTCTGCGAAGCAGGTGTGTTTCGAAAATGTGCTGGATTCTTTCCCCTGAAACCTCTTGGCCTGGTGGGGGTCAACTCATAACGGAACGAGAGAAACTATTTGGGGGTAGAAGAAGTCGCTTGGAAAAAATCTTGTCAGTCAGCAAGCAATCACGTCGCAGAAATGTTCTCTGCTCAAGAGTATTACGCGATGTTCTGGGTGTACGCCACGACCAACGGGGACGCAAGTGCTGCAGTGTGAGAATTTACGCGGGAATACCCACGGCTCCGAACGCCAAGTAAAAATTAATTTCCACCAATTTTTATAACGTAGGAACAACACGTTCCATGAAAAATAAATTAAGTGATCAGTGTTAGTAGGCGTGCAGTGAAGTGAATATTTGGTACATTAACCCGGACGCACTTGACGTTGCGACCCTTAACTTTGGATGGTGGCGTGTACCTAAGATCAGCTGTGCACTCGGCGCGTCTGTCGATGACCAGGATTGGTTCAGTGACCTAGTGACACAGGTTTTCAAGCTGCAGGTGAATTTCTGAAAGTGTGAGTTTTAGTTACATTATTGGCGACTATTATTTTTTAAATTTAACGCAGGCTATGGCCTATTTCCGGCGATAATTCTCAAAATTTCCGTACTTAATTTTTTTCTTCGCAGTTTTTACATGGACCTATTCATTATCAACAACAGTGTTGGCCGTTATTGAACTACGGATTTTCATCACAATAACCAACTACGATCACTTTTCGTTCGTTCCCTGTTGCATTACCTTTTCGTTTGTACGTTATTAAAAAAGGAAATTTACGTGTTCCTTATCCTCTCACTCCAAATAATTATTATTTCGATTCTTCTGAAAAAAAAAGACAACTGTGTATTCGTCCTTTTACGTTACACATCCATTTATCCTTTATTCATTATTCACTTTAAATGGCAAACAAACCATGGCAAAAGGTTATATTTTTTTGTTACGCCTGTTTCATTTGCCATTCTACGCAATTTTCTTCGATGCATGCCGCCTTGTTTGTTCGTAGTCGTATCGCGGCCCGGCGCGCGGCCCCGCTAGCGCGGGAGCTCGAGCGGAAGGCTCGCGCACCGATTGGTCAGGGTTTTTTCTTAATATCTCGAAAACGAAACCCCGGACCCCAAAACGGTTAAGGACTTTTCGATGTCTTTTTGCATCAGGTTATTGCGCGTCCCGGGATGTTCCACAATTCTGTGACACCCTGTATTACCACTTCTCCTGCTGCTAGGTGTTCTCGAATCATTAACTGATGGAGCGGTGGGAATCGCCAAGGCGGTAACGATAATTAGGCGGCGCAACATCAGCTGCAGGAAATGCAATGTTATAATCGCACCATGGAAGGTCGTGGACTTTATCTCGCGCCATACAAGCGCGAACAGGGAATAACGAAACGAAAAAAAAACGCCGAAAAGAAAATAAAAATGCCTGTGGGCGCAACTACCGATGCGCAATTGGAGGAGATGGCAAAACGTATGCGTATTCCATTCTTTAGAGGTGTTTTTATGCGCAACGCGCTACCTGCCGGAGGAGTACGTCGAAACGAGAGCGGCATCGTAAATTTGAACAATGTCGATGGGCCGGGAACTCATTGGCTGGCGTATGCGAAGAGAGGGTGTCGAGCTGTATATTTCGACAGCTTTGGAAATCTTCGACCGCCTAAGGAATTGGTGCAATATCTGGATAAAAATGCTGTGAAGATTGAATACAATAGAACGTCTTATCAGCAGTACAATCAGAGCAACTGTGTACAACTGTGTTTACGCTTTCTACAGACGATCGGCACCAAATTTAAGGATTGACTTCCCGCCGCTCTGATTCAGTACTAGTCGAGCAGTACAGCTCGAAATATGTCGTTAACATTCACTCTAACCAGCAAGAGTAGCACCCTCGCGGTAAGCTACTTTCCGCCCATAGATTTGAACAACGAGGATTACGAGCTTGGTCTAACAACCTTTGAAACTTATCATACAATAGCGAACATTGACTTGAGCAACGATAAATTCTACTTCGCCGTAAACTATGACACCAACAACAGCATCGACAACGCTCATGAATACATTACGATTCCCCACCGTTCCTACGAACTAGAGGCTATCGTCAAGTAGTTGAAGCAGCGATTATTCGAGCGGGATCCTCAAAATCTCGGCGGCAATGATGAAGACAATGATGTGCATTCAATAGTGTTGCGCCCCAACAACAACACCAAGAAAAGCGAACTGTACTGCTCGTTCGCCGTAGACTTTACAAAGTCCAATAACATTGGATCGCTACTGGGATTCTCGACGAATCGAGTATTAGAACCTGGACGGTGGCACGAATCGGACGATCCAATTAATATCATGAACGTAAACATTATTCGCGTATAATGTAGCCTAACCGCTGGCGCGTTCAACAATGGGAAGCATGTAGATACGATACATGAATATTTTCCAAGAGTCCCACCGGGATATAAGATATCGGAAACGCCCGCATAGATCATTTACCTTCCAATCACCGCACAGATCATTACGGATCTAACGATACGCTTTGTGGATCAAAACGGACGGTTGCTCGATTTTCGAGAAGAAGAGGTTACCATCAGATTGCAGGTACGGCGACGACGACGTTAATACGTGTGGTGCGAACAATAAAGGTGCTTGCGTTGAACAAGTCCAAAAACACGGTTCTTCCAAACGAAATTGTTTGCAACAACAACAACAACAAGAGCTCTGATTACGCTAAAAAGAATAGGCTCAGTGCAGCGAACATTGCACTTTTCAAATCATTGGGATTCATTGTGCACATTTAAGTTGAAAAATGGCTGACATTCTAAGCATTGGAGGGAAGCCGACGTTTGGTGATCGCATTGTCAAGCTCGAGACTCACACATCCAACCCATACGTCAACACGACGTTTGGATACAGCGATGAGATAAGAATACCCATACAACAGCAGGATTTATGCACATTACCGCGTGAAAGTTTCCTCTACATGGAAGGGAAATTGAGATAAATAAGCAAAACAATGCATTAACGGTGACGTTGGGGAATAATTGCCTGGCGTTCTTATTTGATCAGATTCGATATGAGCTGAATGGCGTGGAGATTGACCGCAACAGAAACGTTGGAATAACTAGCACGCTTAAAAACTATGTATCGCTGACCTCTGGCGAAGACAAAAATTTGGAGAATGCAAGATGGGGCTTGAAACGACGCGATTGGCCAGTATTGAACAATCATTTCAATTTTTGCATCCCGCTCAAATATTTTCTGGGATTTTACGAGGACTACAAACGCGTGATTATTAATGCGCGTCACGAATTGATTTTAATACGATCGCGCAACGATAACAATTCTCTAATAGGATCGCCGATGTTGGAACCAGAAATTGAATTACTTAAAGTGCAATGCCGGATGCCTCATGTGACGTTGAACAACGTTAATAAGCTATCGTTGCTACATGCTTTGGAAATTGGACAAAACCTGAGCATTAGTTTACATTCGTAGGATCTGTACGAGTATCCTCTCTTACAGACCGCGACCAAGCATTCGTGGGCCGTGAAGGCATCTGCGCAGCAGGAGAAGCCGCGATACATTACCCTTGTTCTACACACTATTCAAAGGAATGTGATGCTCGAAGATGTTACTGGGTTCAACGACTGCAACTTAACCAATGTAAAACTTTTTCTTAACTCGGAATTTCACCCGTACGATGACTCGAACTTGGACTTTGACAAGAATAGGCACGCCATCTTGTTTAACATGTATACGCAATTCCGTAAATCTTATTACGGACATAGTTGCAACGAGGCACTATTCGTCGTGGCCCAATTTTTACAATATGGCCCCCTCGTGGTGATTGATTGCTCGCGACAAAATGAGTCGATCAAGAATAGCACCGTGGACGTACGCATAAAATTCGAATGTAAAGAGAATGTGCCTGCAAATACTACAGCCTGCTGTCGGATTCTGCACGATCGAGTGCTTGAATACAATCTGCTGACAAATGTTGTGCGCAAAATCAATTAAATTGCCACGCTCTCTCCTGTTCCAAATTCGTACAAAAAATTTCATCGTGAAAATCGAGATGCTTGACGAGAAAGACAGGATTCTCCTGCCTGTCTTGGACCTCTAAATTGTGCCCATAATGGCAATACCAAGATTTTTTGTCCTGTAAAGTTTCATCGTTGATGAAAGATTTGTCGTCAAAGAAGTGGCTGTACTATGAAGGAGAACAATTCTCTCGCAGTATATTTTTGGGAGTTCCATGCCGCAATATCTTCTTAGGAAATCTGACAAATCAAGCATCCGGTGGTTGGCGGCAAAACATCATGGGCTACGGTGCGAAGAAGGAGACGTTCCATACAGTATGGCTAAACAGCTAATTACGAAAACTGTTGCTGATGCGACTGGCTTGCGGATTTCCTCGACGAAAATACGAGAGCGGACGTGATAATTGAGACACTGGACATTGACTACGAGGATATCAAATCTCTAAATAAGCTTAATGTAGTTAGTACTCTGCGATGTGGCAGACACGCAAAGCATTGTGCCATGCAAAATGTATTTAAAATATTCAAGTGGTGGTCTAAACGCCAGAGAGAAATGCGTAAATAAATATAATCAATTTTTAATGGATATAAAAATGTTTGCTTCACCCTCGCCTCCCCAACCTCCTGCATGTGATGTACGCTAGATTAAGACGATGATTATAATTATGTAGAAGTGGTTCAATACACATTCGATATGCGTTCAGAGTGGTACAATAGACGTTGAAGGTGGTACGATTGACCTCCAATGCACGTTCAGAGTGGTTCGATATACGATCAAAGTGGTACGATACACGTTCGATACACGTTCAGAGTGTTACGATAGACGTTGAAAGTGGTACGATAGACGTCCAATACGCGTTCAGAGTGGTTCGATAGTTGTTCGATAGATGTTCAAAGTGGTTCAATAGACGTTCGATACACGTTCAGAGTGGTATGATAGACGTTGTAAGTGGTACGAAAAACGGCCAATACACGTTCAGTGTAGTTCGATACACGATCAATGTGGTACGATAAAGGTTCGATACACGTTCAATACACGTTCCGAGTGGTACGATAGACGTCCAATACACATTCAGAGTGGTTCAATACACGATCACAGTGGTACGATAGATGTTCAGTACGCGATCAAAGTGGTTCGCTAACTAGCATACAATCACACAACCGTTTGATACCCATTCAAAGTGGTATGATCTATTCGAATGATGTGTCCAAAGAAGAAGGGGAAGAAGATGCGTGCGAAGAAAGAAAGGATGGTCAGCGAAAATGAAGGCAAAGAACAACGGCATCTTACTTTGTAAAGCTACGCGTTTCTCGGCTGCAAGATAAGGGTTTTCCAAGAGTCTGGAGATGCAGCGAGATCAGTTGTCTTCAAAGCTTGGCAGCGTTAAGTCATTGACAGCTACATAACTTTATTTTTCATTTTTTGTGCAATGGGATTGACGAGAATCGCTCCCGAGCACGATCCCTCGCAGTGGCGGAATAATCCTGAGGTATGTACATAACAGTGTTTTGACGTTTTGACGCTTATTATGTTCTTTATATATTATATCGAGGTTTCTTTGTTGTAGAACTCGCCATCGCCATCGCCTCCCTCACCACCGCCCCTTTGGCCGTCATCGCCTCCATCACCGGCGTCGCCACCGTGGCTACCGTCGCCGTCGCCATCACCACCGCCGCGGTTTCCGTCGCCGCCGCCGCTTCCACAGGTATGTAATACTTTGGTGTTGTTTTGCATTTGATGTTTATTGCGTTTGATGTATCAATATTATATCGATATTTGTGTGTTCTAGGACTTGCCACACCCGACACCACTGCTAGGGGCGCCGCGGCTTCGCGTTAAGCGCGATTTGTCGCGGCGCCCTGGGTGGCTTGCCCATCTTTTCGAGGAGAATTGCGAACTGCTAGCATGCGCCATCAATGATATTGTAGCTGATGCTCGTAGGAAAAAATGTTAAACTATATTTATATTATATTTTTATAATCTCTGTAAGAATATATACAAATTTCTTAACACATAATTGTTAACACTTAATTAACGAATAATTCTAAGATTCAACGTTTCCAACCAGTATTATATTTCGTTCGCGCCGTGAAAATGGTGTCATTTCACGCAGCTGTCCCAGGGGGCTCAAATAACACGCGTAATCGCGCAATACGCTGCTACGTTAAGAACAAAAACATTTTGAAAAATTTTAGGTTTGGAATAAATGAGATTGTACCACTAAGTAGTGCTGTCTCTTTCCCTCCCCAGAATTTAGCTTTAGAAGAACTGTGATTGTACCTGTGATCTCTCTTTCCCGTCCCCGAAGACGTGGTGTGTAAAAACGCCGATCTTTCCCGACATCATCCGATAGAAATAAATTATTATGCGTTGACGTTTGGCAACGGCTCATGGTGTTTGCGCGCGCGTGTGACGCTCGGTATATGTACCATTCAGAAAAGATTAATGTCGGAGAGCTGGCGTTGGGGGAGTTTGTTAGGCGGCTGACTCGTAACGCGGAGCTCTTGGATTCGAGTCCCATCGCCCGAGATTCTGTTTTTTCATATACATTAATATCTTAAAATTAATATTTCCCTCCCTACCGACAGTCGATACCACGCCCGAGAGAGCAGTACTTTACCTGCGGTTCCTCCTCCTCGACGCACTTCGGTATTTGGTTCAATATCGATTCGGTATCGAATGATTCGATTTCTGCTCTCGCGCTATGCACCCTACCACTCCGCCATCTCTATGACGTCACCCATCGCCGCCCGCCCGCCCGCATTGGATTTCCTCTGACCTTGAAACTGAAATTTGGATTTCAAGGTCGGGGAGGAGGGGGGGAATCCTTATCATGACTTTGAAACTCAAATTTGCGTTAGAACCAGCTACTGGTTCTAACGAGGATCACGTTACCTGAATGGGCAATGGGGATAAGAATTTCTGGACACTTATCCAGAAACGGGGGTCTACGCTTCGCCGAAGCAGGACACGTAAAGCCGCAATGAATGTCCAGGTATCACCGTCCGATATTGACGCCGCTTACAAATGGCGAAAAACACCGTATACCTCTAAGACAAAAACTAAGCAAAAGAACATCTGCAATTTTGTACCAGGTCTAACTGCTTGCGCAGAGTATATAACTGATGAAGTGAGTGCTTTCGGGGAAACGACTGATGCAGATATGGTCGATGAAAGTGTGAGACATACCAATATTTTTATTATACGACTCCATGCGGGCAAAAATTATTTGCCCGAAAGAGACTGTAGAGAAACATCAAAATCGGAAATTCTTGCGTTGTTCGGTGCTTTATTTTTGATTGGCGTAAAGCATAGATATCGCACAAATGTCAAAGAGTTATGGAATCGCAACGGTACTGGAATCATAGCGTTTAGAGCTCTCATGAGCTACAACAGATTTTTGTTTCTATTGCACTGCCTCCACTTCGACGATTCCAGTACAAGAGCAGCAAAAAAAGCAACCGATAAATTAGCGGCAATTCGTTCGTTCATAGATCGATTCGTAAATAATTGTAAAAAGAATTATACCATAGGCGCGTTCATTACAATTGATGAAATGTTGCACCCATTTCGAGGTCATTGCAGTTTTGTGCAATACATGCCAAATAAGCCAGCAAAGTATGACCAAAAAATTTTAGCTTGTTGCGATTCTAAAACTTTCTATACAAGCAATTTAGAAGTGTACTGCGGACAGCAAATAGACGGCTCATATAAAGTTTCAAATTCTCCTGCTGAAGTTGTCAAACAACTTGTACAACCGCTTAAAAACAAAAATCGCAATTTGACAACCGATAATTGGTATACTAATTATTCACTAACTAATTATTTACTGTCTAAAAAGTTTACATTCATAGGAACGATGCGTAAAAATAAGCGTGAATTTTCCCCTGAATTTTTGCTGAATAAATGTAGGGAACCGGGATCCAGTATATTCGGATTTCAAAAAGATATGACGATTGTGTCGTATGTACCACGTGCGAAAAAACCGTCATTTTACTGTCAAGTATGCATGATACTGCTGATATTGACTATGATACTAATAAGCTGAACATTATATTGGACTATAATGCAACCAAAGGAGCTGTCGACACTGTAGTTAATATGTGTGCGGCTTATTCAGTATCAAGAATTACAAAAAGATGGCCGTTAGCATTATTTTTTGTTCTTGTAAATATAGCAGGCATAAATTCGCAAATTTTTTACTATACAAAACATGCGAACGTGGACCAAGTGCGCCGCCGAATATTTTTAAAAAATTTATGTATGAGCCCAATGAAGGAACAATTGATATTGCGCTCGACCATTTATACATTACCCAAAGATTTATTCCCTTACTTACAACGCTATCGTCTAGAAGCAAATGAAACTGACCCATCAACTGGTAGCAAGCGGGGGCAATGTAGATTATGTAAAAATACTACTACCACTGTAAAGTGCGGAAAATGTATGCGATTTATTTGTAAAAAACATTCAGAATCCACCGTAACCTGCGTTACTTGTGCGGATAATGCGGAAGAAGATGCGTCGTCAGATTGTAACTAATTTGTTTTATCCATGTACAAAAACATGTTTGTTAATGTATTTACATATGTATTAATGTATTAAATATAGATATATGTATAGAAAACCAAAGCAATCGGAGACGAACACCTGAAAACCTTATAACTTTGAGGGGTGGTTTCACCCCCTAAACATGCAAACAGGCCAAATAAAAAAGGCACCTCTTTCTTATTTTTCTGTCCTCTAAAACATATCCAAAAACCAGAACAATCGGAGGCGAGCACCTGAAAACGCATTGCGGGGTGGTTTCACCCCCTAAACATGCAAACAAGCCAAAATAAAAAACTACGTATATCTTATTTTTCTGTCCTCTAAACTATATCCAAAAACCAAAGCAATCGGAGGCGGACACCTGGGAAACTTGTGAGTACACGGACAATAAAAAATAGACCCAATGTATTCGCTGCTTTCAGTGGACACACGAAGAATGTGGGACTTCCGACGTATTATTCACGTGCCCAACGTGTAGGAGACGCAGAAAGCAGGAATACATTCTAAAAATGATGTATATTTATTTATTTGTATCTTCTACTTAATAAGCCTTCATTTCTAGTAAAAAAAGTAAAGATTCTTTAGTTTTCTTTACAAATTTCCTAGGTTTTCCATATTAGGACCCATTTTTCGAAAGGTCAATTTTCGCTCTTTTCAATTGTTCAATATTCGCGAATTCTGTTAACATTCTCCTGAGATAACAAATCGTTTGATACAATTTCTATTTTGGTATTACAGGTCAAGGCCGCTCTTCCGAGTCAGCTGTGGCTCACATAGACGAGGCACCACTATTGATGTCGAATTTTTTGCTATTGCTGGCTCGGAGAGTGTGCCTCGATCATAGGTAGTCTTGGTTCGACCACACCGCGTCAATCATCTATACGACTTTCCGTCGCCTAACTGTACACTAAATTAACAAAGACTAAATAAATACGACTTTCCGTCGCCTAACTGTACATCAGTTCTTTTACTATAATTGCAAAACAATTGGATTTTTTACATCTGACTATGTAAATATGATTATGCATTAGTTCCTTCGTCCCCTCATATTAATTTTATTAAAAAACAAAACAAATTCCCCTACTTTTGACAAGCTTTTGAAATCAGATGTTGCATATTATCTGCCTTTACCCTATGTGTTCCGAGGATTTTATTCGATATAATACAATCACGATGTGATACACGTGGATAATGATTACAATATACTGTTTGTGCATGACTTTACGTGTCGTAGAGAGTATTAAGTCGTCACCGAGACAGTCGTCACCGAGACAGTCGTCGTATCAGAGGTATCTTCCGATGCAGTCGTCACCGATGCAGTCACCGACACAACCATCGTTATCGACGTCGAGACAGTCATCGTTATCGTTTTTGAGATAGTCACAGTTACGGTCATTGTCATTGACATTGTCGAGACGGTTGTCGTTGTCATCGTCGAGGCAACCGTTACCGATAGTTTTTTTTTCAATCAATGTAGGTACAATTTAAAGACTAATAGAATAAGGAATTATTATACCGCGCAGTGATGTAAATTTGTATTACGAACAAAGAGAAAATGTGTTATATAATAAGATAATGAGATGCTGTACTCGTTCCGGACAGAGATATATTGTCGATTGGTATAAAGCCAACACCATTAGGATTAGAATTGATCGTTCGCGATATATCATATTTTATAGTACTGTTAATGACGATTATAATTTGTTATTGCATATGCATAATAACCTATGTATAATGATGATGATGATGATGAGGAGGAGGAGGAGTACAAATAATAAAAAATTTATGTCACATAAAAAGAGTACGTTTATTTCCATGTGCGTCTCCTTGTATGTTAAAATATAGTTCAATAAAAAAAATTATGCTTTAATTCATGTATAAAATATAACAAGTATATATAAAGTATATAAAGTATGTAAAGTATGTGTACAGAGTATATGTATTGATTATATGTATTGTGTATATGTTTAAAGTACAGCACGTGCTTCGCAGAATCTGGAAACAGAAACAAAACGGTTAGGCGTATTCATAGATCTCTTACGTAGAGTATGTGAAAGTATATATGTACTACTCACATTAGATTCCACGATGCATGAACTGCCATATTTTCTGCACGTTTTGTAGTGCACACATATCATTGCGTTTTTCATGGAAAGCACATTGTACGGTGTTCATCGCAGACATTGCTTTTAGGGATGGAACAACTGCGGCAGGTACGATTCCACAATAATCGTTAACGACATCGTATCCACCATCATCATCGACGTCGCTAGCGTTGTTGTTATTATTGTTACTGTCGTCATTAGCGTTCTTCACGTTCTTTTTCTTTTTGTACCATTCGGTGATATCCTCGATGCAAATGTCAGTTTTTAGGAGATGTTGTAACAGCCATTCCTTCTTTTCCAATCCCTTCACGTACACTACATCAATGTTAGCGAGCTGTCGGGCAAGCATTTCGGACAGTTTATGGTACGGAATCTCTCCGTCAGACCAGAGAAGCCCGTGGTACCGCGTTGTAAGCCAAGTTGCCTGTCTCTTCTCGAACAGCGTCAAAGTATTGAAGGGGTACGGCAGCTCGAAATGCCAATGGCACAACATCGTTTCTGCGCTACGGTTATTTGCGAGAATTGCAATTTCTTTAGCGACGAAGTTGTTACGTTCAGTCTTAAAACCTTGCAGGTCCACTACGACGAATAACATTATTAAACAGTAGTATGTAGTAGCAGCGACGGTGATAGAATAGCCACTGAAGCCTTTGCGACCATCGTCGCCATAGTGGTCATCGTCAGCATCACGTGATTTTTCGCACCACGTTCGTCAGAGGACTGTACTGAACTAAACGATCATGTATGACCAGGCAATATGCGGTGGTATTACCAGATACGATGCCTCTGCACTCGAAATCGATTTGGATATCCACCGTAGCGGTCTTGACCGACTCGTTCTGCCGAGAGCAATCTATGATAGCGATAGGGGCGTATCGCAAGAATTCAAGCGTGTTCAGCAACGGTTCACCGTAACCGTAATATAAACGGGTAAATTTCGCATACATATCGTATAGGAGCACGTATTTTGATTTATCGAAGTCCAGGTTCAAATCATCGTTCGGATACACCTCAGAATTCAGAAATAATTGTATGTTAGCGAGTTTGCACGCGTCGAATCTGCTCGCGCTTTTCTCGAGATTATTCTTTTGATCGGTTTGCATAGTCAATATCACGTATCGCGGTTTCTCGATGTGCGACGAGGTTTTCACGGTCCACGTGTGTTTCGTGGTCGTTTGTAGCAACGGATACTGCATCTCCTTGTATGTTAAAATATATTTCAATAATATTTTTTATGCTTTTACTCATGTATAGAATATATATATATAAAGTATAATTATATAAAAGTATAAATATATATATAAAGTATGTAAAGTATTGTTGAAAAGAATGAGGTTTATATTTATATAAACACACTTTTATTAAGTGAAAACATGTTAGGCTCCTTGTACAAGAAATAACGATTAGCATATACGAAACGAATTATACTGAGAAATAAAACTACACAACGTCGCGGTGCGTACATAGGCGAAGAAGCAACGATCATCGACACGCTAGCCGGACAAACGCGCATGCACAGAAGGTAGCGCTAGTTACATCCTGCAGAGCGTCATGAACACACACACATATTTGTGTAAACTTCAACAAGTATGTAAAGTATAGCAAGCATGAGGAATAATTTGGATGCTGCATTTGTTATTATAAAATGATTGCAGATGGATGCAAGTGAAATACCACCTTATAATAAATATCTTAAATTCAGGGTGAGTAATATCCATGAATCATTTTAGGAGTACACTTAAGGGGGAGCCCTATTTAAGACGCTAGGAATAAGCCTGGGGCCGAAGTGTAGAGAACGAAAGGAAAAGGAATTCAACAGAAATTGAACGTTTATCGTACCACTTTGAACGTGTATTGAGCGTCTATGGTACCACTTTGAACGTGTATTGAACGTCTATTGTACGACTATCGTACCACTTTGAACATCTATCGAACCACTCTGAACGTGTATTGAACGTTTATCGTACCACTTTGAACACCTATCAAATCACTTCTTCATAATAATTACAGCCATCGTCTTAATCTAGTGTACAGCATGTGCAGGAGGTTGGGTGGGAGGGGAAAGTAAAACATTTTTATATGCATTAAAAAAATTGATTACATTTATTTACGCATTTCTCTCTGGCGTTTAGACCACCAGTTGAATATTTTAAATACATTTTGCATGGCACAATGCTTTGCCTGTCTGTCACATCACAGAGTATTAACTACATTTAGCTCATTTAGAGATTTGATATCCTCGTAGTCATGTCCAGTGTCTCAATGATCACGTCCGCTCTCGTATTTTCGTCGAGGAAATCCGCAAGCCAGTCGCGTTTTTGCAGCCCTTTAACGTATACGATATGGGATGCATCATCTTCTTCATCGGTTGCACCGGCAACAGCTTTCGTAATTAGCTATAAATTATTTATCGGATTCAATAATGAATTTATTATACAATAAATAATTTACAGCTAATTACGGAAGCTGTTGCCGGTACGACTGATGAAGAAGATAACGCATCCTGTGCTAAATTGATTCATGCCGCATCGAGATCGCAATAACCGATAATAAATGCCACGAGGTTTGCTTCTCCATGTCTACGTGGAAGTTTCTACTGCAGCAAGAATCGCAGATACTTCGACGTTTTCGCTTTGATGCACCATTAACGCATCAAGACCCTATCGCGATCGATCATTTGCGTATCGATTTTACACGAATACACAGTGAACGGATTGCTAAAATCTCGGATAATAGTTCCGTCATATACATGTCTGAAGTTACGATATTTCAAAAGTTCAAATATGCTCGTTGTATCGACTACACGTTCTCATATTTATCAGAATTTCTGTACTCCGTAACCAGCAAGTACGCCTCCTTTGTCGCCATTATACGTGCCGCTACGGCATCGACCGCGGATTATGGAAAACTTTTTCCGAAAGCGAATACTTCGAACCACATTCTTTGTTAAATTATGAACTATTAGCGTTAGGCTTGGATTCGATGATAGACAATGCTCGCAACGTACCATAATAATGTACACCTGTCTATATACTTTTCCAATAAATACAACACTTTTTCATACGATTACCTGTATTGTTTGATACCTTAAACGATCCTTTCTTAGCCGCACAAGATATCACTTATCCCAAAAACTAGTGTTCTTTCAATCTTCATTTCTTACACTAGGTATGTTACGACCTCGAAACATCTATATCTCTTATTACGCATTTTGAATAACATATTTTCTATTGTATAGTCTCCTGCACTGTAACTGTACTCGCATGACCATGAATCACATGACCTGCGCTATGTCGAAACATCTGTATACATATTTACACTCTCGTAAATACAGCATGATAACTGGTACTCAGCACCAAACCTTGACGCAGTATCACATCTCTCGCACCGAATATGTTTTTTGATAATCATCTCTCACCCAATGGAATGCCTACAAAAGTATTAGATCACATCGCTTTAATCTTGTACACAGCATATTCTGATGATATGTGATCGTTGGAGCATATGCATATAATTCTCGAAAGTTTACCTTCAATCATTATCGCAATCAGAAGCGCGTCGGTCCGCTTTGAATTTTCGCGTTCAGAAATAGCGCGCACACCGATGCTGCGTATTATTCTGGAAAGTGTACCTTCGATCGTTATATGTTTTATTCTGCTGTTTTTGTATTTTTTCAGCTTATTTTTTGCTGGCTTCACTAGCTCTTATATTTTCTATTACATCACTTAATTTGATATTTTTTATTTTTAGTAGATTTTGTTGTAGTTTTTTGTCAGACATAGTTCTTATTATATTATCACGTACCATTAAGTTCTTCCAGAGTGCCGTAACCACAGGTTTTCACCAGTTTCCTTGAGTTTGCTACATAGTTCCCTAACGATTGATCTTGGTTGCGTGCACGATTCATGAATACAAATCTTTCAAACGTTTCGTTTACTTCTGTCTTTGTATAATCATCAAAGGCTTTTATGATCTCAGTGGGATCTTTTAATTTTTCATCCGTTAAGCCCAATGTATCTAGTATTTCTACTGCCTCACTACCTATTAAATTCAGTAATACCGTGGCTTGAACTACTTTTTCCTTTTTGTCTCTTCCTGATGCTATCATAAACAAATTATATTGTCTCTTGAATGTTTCCGAATTTTTGTTTGCATCACCTTCTAATTTGAACGGGTCTGGTTTATTTAGTCCGTCCATCTTAGTTTTGTCGTTGGTGTCTATGTCTGTTTCCTTCTTTATGTTTGTGGCACTTGTGTTATTTTCTTCAATATTTTCTATTTTTTTATCCGTTTTGTATTCAATCTTTACTTTATTGTCATCCATATGTATCTTTATTCACCACCTACCGACTGCGCCATGTGTTGGCACAGGTTAGGAAAGCAATACAATACTTTGTTACGTAATACTTTTACTAAGCACGAGGTACATGTACACATAGTGACTTTTATAGGTCAACTGAGAAGGCATAACATATGCCGGAGTATGTTCTGTACAATCGATATGGAAGATTTCTGTATATCAACACAATAAACCCTACTTTTTCGCCATTTTTATTACGGGGGCCGTCTCATTTTTGTTATGGACCGAATCGATCGAAGCGTCCCCAGTAAACAAACGGACCCATTGAAACTACTACGATCGATAAAAAGAATTTGTACATAGGTGACATCTCCAGGTACTCTGGGTAGACGAATTTTTTACGCATAGTTGCCACATGTTCTGTTCTCTCTGTCTCTGCCGCGCTGTTGCCACAGAGTTCTCTCTTCTTATCGAGAAGTCTTGAAGGAATACAGCACGAGAGCTGCGTCTAGCGGCACAGCTTCGCTGAACGTAGCAATAATGAAAGATAGAGAGGTCCGAGAGTGTAGGAAGGAAAGATGGAAAGATACCAAACCTGACACAATTTGAACTATCATTATTAACGATATTACACATAAAATTTATTTGCAGAATTGAAAGCCCGTTTCGTTCAAAGTAGTCCGATTTAAATTATTTTCTGTCAATTTAATCAGCAGAATCACTTTCATAATGATGCGATGAAAAATAAAGAAATTATGTTTTTGCATAGTCGGTGATATTATATACATCGTCGAGCAACTTCAGGCGGCAGGTTAGACAAATGAGCGATACAATGTCGCTCGGTTCGGGCCTCGGGGGACCTCGAGAACGAACGCCTTCGATTAAAACAGTAATTTGTGGCCGGCGGATGAATTCCCATTGAAAAAAACTGATTCATCCGTGGCGTTTCAAATATAAATAACTCTGGGTTATTTGTATGCGACGTCAAATAAAGATAAAGTCTCTTTAATTTGATAGGTTATTCCAATAATATATAATGCCCATCTCTGGATGAAACAATACTTATTTGCGTATCAATATCCCTTCTAAGCTTCGCAATTTTTATTAACTTCTCTCATTCTGTGCAATTCCTCTTCTCCATTGTCTTCCTAAAATTTTAACAAATCGCTCGTAATGAAATCGCTCATTTCCTGCAACAACGACACAACTCAAAATTTGCAGTTTTTAAGTTATTTGTATAGAAAAAACGGTGGTTGCCTAAAAAAACTTTTTCCGTTAACAAAACCCGTTTTGCTAAAAAATCGTGAATTTTGAGTTATACATATATGTCATTGTTGCAGCAAATGAGCGAAATGTAACTTATGCACTGAGGGTAATATTTATATTTTCTTGTGAAAAAATATAGTGATATAATTGTTTATTTTGTTTGCTTTAATAGAATGCAATAGAATGTATTTTCTATCGTATCGGCATGAACGTTTTCAGTAACATGCTGCTGAGATTTTCCAGATTGAAATGAATTTAAACACGGTATAAATCGGGTTATTTTTAGCATTATTAGATTAGAAATGTTACATTTATATTTAATTCCACTAGTTTACAAAATCCAAAAAATTATTTTTGATCGAGACTCCACTATGAAATTCTTATGTAAGAAGGTTCCCTAAACTCAAAAATCGACTTGAGACGAAATCCTATGGATACGGTTTTGAGATATCGCTCGATGAATATTTTGGTAATTTTTTAAGAAGACGACCCGATGTTTTGGCCATATCTCGCGTTGGAGTTGACCGATTTGATCGCGATGACTCTTAAATTAAAGATAATTAAATTGCATACAATTATTTCCTACAGCGTTTTCCAATCGGACCAATAGTTTAGGCGGAACAACCGAAACTTAAGAAAAATGTAATGTTTTGGGGCCGAAATTGAAATCGAAAATTCACTACATAGCCTGGAAGACATAGAAATTATCATGTAACGTCCAGTTTCTTATTTTTTACGTAGAGTGCGCACCTTTACGAAAAAACAAGCCCAACCTGAGCAAAATCCATGCACAAATGAGGAAGTTATGGGCGATAGAGTGGGAGTGTCTACTTTCAACTTTTTCCCTATTTTTGCATTTCTTCCTCTTTCTTGACGAATTACGTATTTGTCTTCAATGAAAACAAATTTTTATATATTTTATTTTATTTTATTTTTGAAAAGCCATTCTGGCTTTTTCTGTTTCTTTTGCCCGCATTGAGATCAGTTTTTCCTACAAGCAACCAGTCGTAGTCACCCATCATTGACTCATTCCAGAATCCTTGGTAGCGCATGTTCATCGCTCACAACACCAAGATTTGGTGGGAAGAAATCCAAATGCGAATGGAGGAAATGGACCTTCAAAGACATGTTAACGCCTATATTGCGAGAATAAAGAAGTAAAAAGCATATTACAGCAGAAGATCGAACGTCAGGCCGTCTTCTGAAAAAATGACCAAAATATTCATCGAGCGATATCTCAAAAATGTATCCATAGGATTTCGTCTTATGTCGATTTTTGAGTTTAGGAGACCACCTTACATAAGAATTTCATAGCGGAGTCTACGTTACGAAATGACTGGTAAACTAGTGTTATCTAGTACTGTTCTAGAAATAATCCGATTTATACTGTGTTTGAACTCATTTGAATCTGGAAAATCTCAGCAGTATGTTACTGAAAACGTTACGTTTTACATTTTATTAATAAATGATCCATCGCAAGCAACATTGTATGCCTTTCGAGCCGAGACTCGAACCGAGATCAGAAGCCGCCACCGAACAGCCCAAGTCCTCAGCATGAAGAGAGATCGCGCCGGTTCGGGTAAACACGCTGCCGACAGTTATTTGAAATTTTGAAGCCTTCGAATAAAAGCCGAATAAACTACGAATAAAGATGAAAACCTTATTTGATGGTTCGAATCAACTTTCTTCGAATAAAAAATTTATCTTTCGTCGTCGAATGAATTCACTTCAAATAAATTTATTTATCCGTGGTGTTTTGAATAAAGATAACTCGTACTATTCGAAGCTTCGAATAACGGATAAACATAAAGTATCTTTTATTTGAGTCTATCCAGATATTATCTTTGCCCATCTCTGTTCTCCAGCCGCTTCGCCGTGATGGAGAATCCTTGAAGCTTCATTCATTCAAGCCTCCCTGACGACAAAATAATAATAGGAGAAATGCGGCAACAACGCGATCCGACTCTCGATACGTATCGGCAACTATGTCTTTCCTACATTTATCGGCTAGCTTGGACTTCCACCGGTTCTGATGGTACATGGCGCGAATATACCATTAGCGCCGGTGACGGAGAATCCTTGAACTTTCATTCTGTCATTTCTCGAGTCTGTCTCAGCATACGATTCATAAATTCATTATTATTTCAACGTACGGTGCTTATTAGCGTTCAAACGCACCAGACCCGTCTGCACGGATGTCTACTGGAGGTAACTATACCTGCAAAACTTCCTTCTTGCCGATTCCAAGACGAAAGTTGTAATTTACGGTTTGTTTACTACACGCGTATACGTACACGCTTAACTTAGCTTGTGTGAGCGTACGAACACATTCAAGGCCCGGTAAGATGGCCTCCTTAATAATTCGATTCCGGAGGGTGGACAAACGAAAACTTTGGGTGAACAAACGTGAACTAATCGTGGATAATAATAAACCACTTAAAAAGAAGTGGAAAATGTTCATAGTTCGTGGGTGTGCTGATGACGAATTTTCTTAATTTGGTCAGAACTTTTTTTGAAGGGTAGAGAAACGAAATTTTTGGGTGGACAAACGTCGACAGATCGTGGGGAATCATTTCCCACTGACAAATCATAAAAAAGTTTTCATGGGGGGTGCTGGTGAATTATTTTTTATTTCTTTATAACTTTTTTGGATGCGTGGACGAACCAAAACTTTTGTTGGACAAACGTGGACAAACGAATGCCATCGATTTTTTTCAAAAATTCGCATTTGACGGTGCTCACTGCACAAACCTGATGCCGCCTGGTACCTCGTGACGAAGGTAAAACCCCGCGGAACTTCACCGACTGTTTATACAGGGTGTCCGCGGGAAGACTGAACAGCTGGATATCTCCTAAAGTATTGGAGATAAAAAAATAAAAAAAATATGGAATTGCATGGTTCGAGGGGGGCAATTTATTAGCGCAGACTTTTCTTCGATTATTATTTTAAAAGATACGATGGTCAAATTCGGTTTTTTAAATGGAACTATTTTTTTTGAAGAGATCACATGATAGTGCGTTCCAAGACAAATTCAACAAGCTATAATGTATACACTTTATTTCCACTGGTTTTTAAGATATTGCGCTTGCAAATTTACTAATTTTCCTTGGAAGAAAACCCGCTGGAATAGCAAGGACCGGGGACGGTCTTGCTGGCGCCACGGGTGGCCTTGCCTATTGAAACAGATACCTACCTGCCAAAGGTCTACGCCGGGAATGGCAGGCCCAAAGGCTGGACAATTCTTTTCCGTCAGAAATGCTACTTAGGTAGGTACATCTGCGGTATCGAGAAGCGCACCGTTACTTTTATTTCGCATTTGCTTCTACGCTCGGATGGCCGGTTCTTTTGGGAGGGATGCAAGTTCGATTGGTTAGAGTTAAGAGGTGTGAAACTTGCTAGACCAAAATTCAGCCATAGGGAGCAGATTGTATTAGGACCAATCGGATTTGCATCCCTCGCAAACGGCTGCTCTCTTGAGGAGAGCCTCTTCACAGCAATACCTCCCCCCCCCCCCAATGCCCCCCTGCTGTCGCACCGAAAACGTCAACGCATGCTTCTGTTTTGATATTGGAGCTCGTGTTTATACTCGAGAGATAAGGGATCTGTGCGAATTTTTAGGGAGGATCTCGCGTCGACAGCGGGCTACCCGTTTTCTTCTTGTGTCTCTCCACGAGGCGTATTGACGGTGGATTGTAGGAGCGTAGATATCTGGATACCAGTTATTGAATTCAGGAGACGATAGAAACACTTCATTACAAAACACACATGCATTATAATATTAAATTAAATCGTATTCCTCTCAGGCAGGAGTACTGATAATCATCGAACTTGCGCCCTACTTCGCGCAGACTGATTACACGGAGGGTACTCGAGTTACACACTGCACATATGATATAGGGTGATTCTGGAGCTACGCCCGTCGAAGGATGCGGCCTGGTACCCCGTGACGAGGACAACCCCCCAGCAGTGCCCCACCGAATTTTATGGCCTTTTCCGGAAAAAGGTATGAATCCTGGGCCGAACGTAGCGAATTGAGGTCGAGCCCCCGCAGTCGAGGGTGAAATATCCATTACAGCGTATTAAGAAATTCTTTTCTTCATTGCATCGAAAGGGAAGTGACGCCGGATTCCCTATGTTTTTCTGATGAAAATCATACCAAATGTCATGCAAATCGGACTACATTGACACAAGCTATTTGTACTCCTTATGTAAAAGTTGTCCGATTTACTCGACATTTGGCATGATTTTCATCGGAAAAACCTAAGGAATGCATCGGCCACACGTCCATATCCATACGATAAAGAGTAAAGGATTATTTTATTGCTGAAACAGACACAGGGTAAATCTGGAGCAACGCCCGTCAAGGAGATGCGGCCTGGTACCCCGTGACCAGGACAGCCCTTCGCAGTGCCTCACCCGATTTTATGGCTTTCGATCCAGAAAGGGGTTCGAGTGCCTATTAAGAAGAGAGCAATCTTCGACTTGCGCATTTCTTATCAGAATTCGCACCAACGACACCCATCGATTCCTCACGTTTCGCCGATGAAACTAACACCACGAACGACGTAATTCGGACCATGATGAAGGAAATTTCATGGAAAATCGATTTGTATCATTTCAAGCTGACTTGACTTGGTTAAAAATAGTCCGATTTACACGAAATTTGGTATGATCGTCATTGGAAAAACATAACGAATCCTTTGGCGTCACATCCTTTTCGATGCGATAAAGAATGAAGAATTTTTACTACGCTGAAAGGAATATTTCACATTTTCACCCTCGACTGCGGGGAGTCGACCACGACTTTCTGGGATCGGCCGGGGATTCGTACCTGTTCCAGAAACAAAATAATACTTTATTTCTTATCGTATCGATATTGAAGTGACACCGAAGGATTCCTCATATTTTTCCAATGAAAATCATGCCAAATATCGTGTAAATAGGACAAGTTCTACATAAGGAGTACAAATAGCTTCTGTCAAAGTAGTCCGATTTGCATGATATTTGGTATGATTTTCATCAGAAAAACATAAGGAATCCATAGGCGTCACGTCCCTTTCGATACGATGAAGAAAAGAATTTCTTAATACGCTGTAATGGATATTTCACCCTCGACTGCGGGGCTCGACCTCAATTCGCTACGTTCGGCTCAGGATTCATACCTTTTTCAGGAAAAAGCCATAAAATTCGGTGGGGCACTGCTGGGGGGGTTGTCCTCGTCACGGGGTACCAGGCCGCATCCTTCGACGGGCGTAGCTCCAGAATCACCCTGTATCATATGAGCAGTGTGTGACTCGAGTACCCTCCATGTAATCGGTCTGCGCGAAGTAGGGCGCAAGTTCGATCATTATCAGTACTCCTGCCTGAGAGGAATACGATTTACTTTAATATTATAATGCATGTGTGTTTTGTAATAAAGTGTTTCTATCGTCTCCTGAATTCAATAACTGGCATCCAGACATCTACGCTCCTACAATTCACCGTCAATACGCCTCGTGGAGAGACACAAGAAGAAAACGGGTAGCCCGCTGTCGACGCGAGATCCTCCCTAAAAATTCGCACAGATCCCTTATCTCTCGAGTATAAACACGAGCTCCAATATCAAAACAGAAGCATGTGTTAACGTATTCCGTGCGACAGCAGGTGGTCATTGGGGGGGGGGAGGTATTGCTGTGAAGAGGCTCTCCTCAAGAGAGCAGCCGTTTGCGAGGGATGCAAATCCGATTGGTCCTAATACAATCTGCTCCCTATGGCTGAATTTTGGTCTAGCAAGTTTCACACCTCTTAACTCTAACCAATCGAACTTGCATCCCTCCCAAAAGAACCGGCCATCCGAGCGTAGAAGCAAATGCGAAATAAAAGTAACGGTGCGCTTCTCGATACCGCAGATGTACCTACCTAAGTAGCATTTCTGACGGAAAAGAATTGTCCAGCCTTTGGGCCTGCCATTCCCGGCGGAGACCTTTGGCAGGTAGGTATCTGTTTCAGTAGGCAAGGCCACCCGTGGCGCCGGCAAGACCGTCCCCGGTCCTTGCTATTCCAGCGGGTTTTCTTCCAAGGAAAATTAGTAAATTTGCAAGCGCAATATCCAAAAAACCAGTGGAAATAAAGTGTATACATTATAGCTTATTGAATTTGTCTTGGAACGCACTATCATGTGACCTCTTCAGAAAAAATAGTTCCATTTAAAAAACCGAACTTGACCATCGTATCTTTTAAAATAATAATCGAAGAAAAAAATCGTCTGCGCTAATAAATTGCCCCCCTCGAACCATGCGATTCCTTATTTTTTTCATTTTTTTATTTCCAATACTTTAGGAGATATCCAGCTGTTCAGTCTTCCCGCGGACACCCTGTAGATTTCGACCCCCGAAGCGGTTGGACATCATTATAATACCCAGTAAGAAGTAAGAAATGCTCAAGTTCCACATTTCTCATCAGATCTTTGCAAAAATGACGGTAATCTATTCCTTGTATTTCACCGATAAAGAAAACACCAAGAACAACGCAATTCAGACCATAATGAATGAAAAAAGAAGAAAAAATGATTTACAGGATTTCAAACCAACTTCGTTAAAAATAATCGGATTTACATGATATTTGGTATGACTTTCATTGGAAAAACGTATGGCAGCCATCGGTGTCACTTCCATATCGATAGAATAAAAAATAAACAATCTGGTTTTTCTGAAACAGGTATGCCGACCGTTGTAATAGACCATTTCAAGTGCTCAAACCGAACTGGGCCCCTTAATGCGGTACCTGAGGTCTGCTAGCCGTGGCAGCGGGCCGCGATTGACCGCCGCGATCCGCCGCGGCAGCGGATCACGTTTAGGAAATCCTACCTTAAAGAAGCTATGACTGCCAGCAGAGAATAGAGAGCTGCCTAACATGAGTTCTTTGAAGCTGAGGAAGATTTCCTGTACGGTCCTGATATAGCAGATTAGGGGTAAGTTACAGAAATTAGTCGTTAGGGGAAGGTGGGGTAAACGGGGGGGGGGGGCAAGACGGGGTACCCCCCGTATCTCGTGATACAAACGCAGTAATCAAAATTGAGCATACGCGGTAGACGCGTGGCTGTCGGCGCCGTCAGTGAGCACCGAATCAGTGAAACATGTAGACGCGTGGCAAAGTTAGATCAGAATTTATAATTTATTGGGACGTCCTTACTTTTTCCTTATTTTTAGCACCCGTGACAGTGATATAATAATATAGAAGATCTCCAGTACATGTATGTGTTTCTGAGGCAGAATTTAGCTGACTATAAGGTGCGTATGTTAATTTATACTTTTGTAAATATTGTTTCGTGCACTGCTCATATGATTGTAGTGGGACAAGAAGGGGTAATGAAAATGGGGTAATGAAAATGAGAGTTATCCCATCATGCCCCTCACAAACCTAGAAATAAAAATCAAAGTTTCTCACTGTTCCAGGATGGTTAGAAACTACAGACGGAAAACGGGCCCGAGGAAAATGATACTTCTTTTCTATTAATTTGTCTAAAAGAACTGATTCCCTTGTGGGAAGGTGGATATGCTGCTAAATATGTGGCAAATGGGCTCATTTCTCCTGTGTTGATGTAGGAGATGAGGACGACGAAGACATACATGTGTGCCTCCTCTGTCAACCCAATAAATAATTACTTTATATATATATGTAAAAGAAATACGATAGAGGTTGTGTAGGATTAACGTATTCCTTTTAAAACTCATTTTGAATTGGATACGTATTGCGCATGTCTGTAGAACAAGACGACGGACTGACACAGCTGATAAGAGAGAAAAGCCACGTGCATTATAGGATCTGGTTGATTAGGATTATCTGAATGTGTTGTCGCTCTCTTACATAAGTCTTTGTGGAATAATAGCTTTTAATGTCGTTTCTTGTGTACAGGTAAGCGTGTACAGTAGGTTAAGTTAAACTTTGTAAATAATTGTAAATAATAAATAACTTGTGTTTACAGTGAAACTCAGTTTGGTTATTATTTCCTCAAGATAAATTAAAGGAAAAAAGGATAAACTCATTATATATATATATATATATATATATACTTCATTTATATTGTTTTTTAATTGGTACACCATCTTACCTCACCCGTGGGGCAAGATAGGGAGAAACGAGTTTTTCTGAATTTTTTATTTATTCTATTGAAACCTGTAAAACTTAGGTTGATTTACAGTTAAATTGAAAGACTTATTACCAATGAATGGTTCAGACATAAAATTGATTAGGTGATTGTGAAAATCTGTGTTTTATTCATCATCAAACCTTAACTACCCCGTCTTACCCCACCTTCCCCTATCTATCGTAACATCAGTCGTATAGGTCGTAATTATATGAAAAAGTTTAAATGCATTTTTCTGAAAACAAATTTTTTAGATCGGACGAATAATATTCTCCAAAAGTACTGGACCGATTGAGCTAAAATTGGATACACATTCAAAGTGAATGTGTCCGTATAGCCCGTAGCAAAATTATATCAATAGTTTCAATACAACCCCCCCCCCACTCATTGCTTTAGTTCAAGAAAAATTGAAAAAATCAAACATCAATTTTTAAACAACTGCGATTCCGGTAACAATGTTCGGACTTGCTTCGGACTGCTAGAGGCTATAACTACACTGATATGGATTAAAAAAATCTTTGGTTCTTTCGTTACAGATGACTAGGACGGCCGCAATTCGTGCGCCCAATGGGGTCGGTGTTTGATGACATAACATGTGCTTCGGCGTATAACTTATACAATTTTCAATATAATGCATTGCAAAAATTTGCGTTGATAGTTCGAACACTACTAAATATGTGTGCGAAACCCCTGCCCTGTAGGTGCGATAAGTTTTTCAGAATTAATTACCAAATATCACCTTCAAAAACGAGTGTCTAGGGTGTAACACTCCTTTAAGGGGTCATTCCGGTTAGACGGGTTGAAAAAATCGATTTTTTTAAAACATTTTTAATGTACATATCCTCAAGAATGTACTGTTAAATTTTCATGGAAAAATTCCCATTATTTTATCTTCTATCATAAGCATTTTATAGGGAGCGCAGAGGCTGGGCCGCGCCGCAATGTACGAGCTTGACGCTTCCAGTCCTCGCTGTATAGGGTAAACGATACAGTAGTTGACCACCTAAGAGCTTAAGTTTAGGTAAACGCTATGGAACAAGTAACTTGAATTTTATAATTTTGTTATACCAGGCGGAAAGAGAAGTATCGAAGATGATTATAGCACCAAAGAAACTTTGAGAAATCAGTAGTTTCGATGTTATGCTATTATAAAGAAACATAACTTAAAATTCTAGTTAATGACCGGTCGCGGCATAGTTGTTGCCCGGTTCAGGTACGGTTGTTGACCACTTGCTGAATATTAAAGAAAATGGCATATTTTTTAATTTAAAGTCACTTTCATTAAAACCATCGGTCAACATATCAAAATCAAAGACATATTGTCTTGGTACAGGGTGAGTTTCATGTGCACCCTTAACGACGCACAGAGGTGAGAAATCCCGAAAACCTGGCCAAAATGCCCTTTTATGAACTTATAATTTTATGAACTTATCCAATGTTAGAATAGCATAATTTCATTAATAAGAGTCATGGCTATCACGTACTATCACTTTTGATTCTTATTTTTTGTTATTTCTATCATTATATTGCTTATAATATTATTTTGCTCGCTGCGCTCGGACAGCATACTTCACCCTCGTCAAAATCGCTTTCTTCTCTCTCTTGTCACGCAATGTACTATTGTGGCCTAATGAATTTGAGTATTGGTTTCCGCAATGTTGCCCACGATGGACTCGTCGACAATATGAAGATAGCAGTAAAACTGTTTTTGATTTAGTCACAACTGCAAATGAAGTGAACTGCGAATGCGGAGGCGGGAAATCCAAGGACGGAGCTGACAATGTCCGGCGACGGATCGTCGGCAAAACGAGGATTTTCCTCTCTTCTTGGAATCGTGTCGATCATAGGAAAATTCAGCCACAAAATTTTAGACGTCGTTGTTAAGTCGAGTATTTGCAAAGCTTGCAAAAAATGGAGAGGACAAGGAAATACAGTGGAATATGAAGATCGCGAAGAAAAGTATGACGCGAATCACGATGGTAGTGCCGGCAAGATGAAGGTCGGCGATGTGGTTGAAATGTTTAAAAGGTCCGAAAGAAAAGGCATAGCGTTAAATATGCTTACTATATAGGTGACGGATACACCAAAACATTCAAGTCTCTCTTAGATGTAAAACCGTAGGGCGATGATATTGTTATGAAAAAAGAGTGTATTTTACACGTGAAAACGCATGTTTCGACGGACAAAAGAAGCGAGAAACAGCTCACGCAATTGACAAAAGCAAGACTCGCAACTGAGGCGAAGAAAAAAAGGAAAAAGGGACTAAAAAGAGACGCGCTGCTTCGACTACTCCGAAAAAAGTGCAGTTAACTAATAAGATAATGAAAGTGTTCGCGATAGCGTGCTGGCAAGCGCGAGAGAGGGATTTTAGATTAGGAATTTTCTTATACTTTTCCTTTTAATTGCACTGCTTTTATTTGTCGATTCCTTGTACATATTTCCTATAACATTTTCTATACTGCATGTTAGTTTGTAAGATATATAATGTAACTTTTATTTGGAGTACGCGCTCTCACGCGAACCACAAATGATTGGCTCCGGCGATCTCGCCGTTCCCGTGGTTCGGGTGGACCGAGTAGCTCGGGCCGCGGGGCGGCGGGGTGCGGGGGCCGATCCTCTACGGCGATCTGCAAGGCAGCGATTGCCGGCTCTCTTCTTGTTCGCGCTTCGCGAATGTAAACACGCGTGTTGTGGATCCATAAGAAACGTGTCGGCCTCGGGCTTCGAGCCGATTTCCGTGTGTATCATAGATTCGACTATTCATAATTTACTGTGTCTCCCCAGACGAACACCGTCTACGGCGATTTAACCCGATCCTACGGACCGGAAGAAAAATATACATTCTTTCTAACACACGCGTCTAAATCCTTCGGTTACTCAGAGCATCCAATTCTTCAATTTATTCCGAGCGTGATCAAGATTTCGCGAGTCGAAGTTCAACGTGCTCAGGAAGATTTATCTGAGTATTATGATTTGGCTATTCGTCAAAACCTAGATTCCGTCGGAGACATGAAGAAGCAGTATGGGCTACGTATAACCATACAATTTCCAGTAAGGAAGAGCCTCACCATTCGTACTGTCCATCAGGCGCGGAATCTCGGTGCGAGTATGAGGCCGCAGGTACATTAGACTCATGCGATCATCCACCTGCTCTCGACGACGAAGTTCAAGTGATTTAATGTCCATTTACGAGGAATTGACTTCGGACGAATTATTAGAGAAATGTCTTGGCTCTAATACACAAAATAATAACAAGAGCTTCAATTCTTGCATCTGACAGTTTGCTCCTAATCACATCTTTTGTGGCAAAAAAGTTTTAGTGATAACAGTTTGGACCACAGCAAGCACTTTCAATGGGGGATTTGCAAGTATTTTAAACCTGATGTAGGTAAGAACATTCAAATCCGCCCTGGGGCTGCAAAATTTACCCGTGTGCAAGATGATGCGCGGGTGCACACAGCCACTCATCGTAGCTCCCAGGCATCAAAAAAGGCCAGAACGGATCGCAGGTCTGCCAGATCGGAAGAGAATGATGCTTTCGAAGAGGCTGAAGGGATTCTGTATGGAGCTGGGAACGCCGATTAGTCGTAAGTATAAGTTTCTTAGAAAAAATGTCGATGAAAACTTTGAACGCGCTTTTCTCAAAACGTCATTTTTTCACGTCGTGAAGATAAAATGACAAAATCTATCGAATCGATTGCTTTATAAATTCTACTGTTTATTCTGCACACTGATGACTCTCGCAGGCACTCCAACCAAGTATCTTTATTGAGTCAAACCTACTTTTAAAATCGAAAATAGCAAAGAAAAAGCCGAAAAGCATTGTTTCTTGCATTTGGCCCGCCATTTTGCTAATTTGGAAGATAAATCACTAATTATTGTCTGAGCGATAGTGACTGTCATAATGATAAAAAATCTGTTAATATTTTTGGTTTTCGATAAGTCCAACAGCTGAAATCGCCTTCAAGAGCGAGGCATGCATTTGTAAACATGTCATCAAGACCGCTTTCAAAAGCATTTTAAAAGCAATAATTTTATTACTTTTATATTTTGTATTTACTTCAGAAATGTAGTTTAATAAATACAAGAAACTTTTATTCCATTACTATAATTCTTTTCAACGCAATAAATTCCTGAAAATCGCTGAATTTATCGGCGCGCTAACTGGAATGACCCCTTAAAGAAAGTAGGCGTCAACTGCGCAAAACCTATGAAAACTGGTCGGCCGGCCGTTCACTTCTCTTATGGAACCGAGTTCAGAGTTTACGCTATTCTCTTGGCAAGAAATGAGCGTGTAAAGACACTCCCCACCCCAAAGTGGTTCAAATGAATATCACGGCATCCTTTGATGTAACGGTGAAAGCCGACAAATGGCCGATCGGTCCGTCGGCGTATCTGCGTATCACATTTTGACACGCATCAATACAGCGCGTTTCAAAATTTGATACAAAGATACGAAACAGGATCAGTATGATCGGGAAAAAATCACACATCATTGCACAGTATCGTATCACTGAGTGACACGCAACGGCGATACAATACGAGGATACGTAACAAGTGGATACCCACCTTTATACGCATCGCTTTTAGTTGATAGGTGCCTAGACGGGGATACTTTTCCCGACGTGCATCTGTGGTAGTTAGTAAGATACTTTTGGGCCGGGTATACACCCGGCTTATTCGATTGTGGCCGCGTGCCTTCGATTAGTAGTCGACTTCACATTGTTGGCGTTTTTTCCGCGAACATTACTGCGATATTTTGTGAACATGGCCTACGGCGTTGTCATGTAATAAATTCTCCATAAGTACGCTATAGAGACAAGCGGAAGGATGATGATTCTACATGAAATAATTAGTCAAAAAAATGGAATAAAATTTTTTGATATCGCACGTCGTTTTCAAGAAAATTGACTTTGAATTTCAGCCGAGTATGTGTGCACCGAAGTAAAGTTTTTGGCATCTGAAGTGCACGCTGAGATAAGGGGAACTTCTTGCCACTGTAAGCGAGAACCTACAGTAACGAAGAAGCGTACCCGTTACCTCAACATGCCTCTTGGGCGCCTAAAACTGTACTTTGGTACATGCAGTCAACGCACCTTGAAATAAAAAGGCGTGTTTCAACAGCTTGAAAGAGCAACAACCCACCAAAAGGGGTATCCTAGTCATTCGGGATTCCTTATTTAAGGGGTCATGCTCAGTCAGGAGCCCGAAAAAAGGGTGGACTTTGGAAATTTTTTACTCAAAAGCTATAACACATTTCTCAAAAAATCTTTTTTCCTTTTAAGGATTGCATCTAGTACCGTGCATCGTAATTTTTTTATTTAAAAATATTTAGCAGGATTTTTTTATCCGATGCTTAGTTTTCTTTTAATTGACGAAAATCAGGCACGATTTATGATAAAAATTGAAACTTTTTCTTTAAACAGCAGCCATTTATTCCCAAAACAATATTTCGAAAAATCCTTCGTTCAAATACTAGATAATATAATATAATAAGTAAATTCTTTGAATTTTTTATTTTAGATGATCGACTTTCGAGCAGCAGTAGTCACCGCAGAAGCCTTTTTTGAGAGAACCTTCGAGTGATGGGCAATAACTTAGTTATTGATAAATATTTTTAAATAAAAAAGTTACGATGCACGGTACTAAATGCAATCCTTAAAAGCAAAAAAGATTTTTTGAGAAATGTGTTATAGCTTTTGAGTAAAAAATTTCCAAAGACCACCCTTTTTCGGCCTCCTGACTGAGCATGACCCCTTAAGAGGTCATTCTACTTTGATCGGCCGAAAAATGAAGCTATATTTAAAGATTTTTTTTCTCAATAACTACAACGTATAATGAAATAAATATTTTTGGGATTTATTAAGCTGCTTTTATATTGTACACAAAAAAATTAAAAAGATTTTTTTAATTTTTTTTATATGTATTTTTATAGCGCCAATGTGACACCTTCAAAAAAGAGGTATGTTTGTGGCGTAGGTGATTTCCCGGCCCAGCATTATCTGAAATAAAAAAATCAAAAAGATTCTTAATCTGTATAAGTGTGGCTATCGTCCGTAGCTTAATTAACATTTTTCTTGAGGAATAGCAAAATGGCGCCGGTTTGAAAGAAAAAGTTCCCTAAAACAGTGTTTCCCCGAATGTTATCCGAGAAAAATCTCGGTTATTTTTCGACAAAAGTTGTTAATTGAGCTACGGGCGATAGCGACACTCATACAGATTAAGAATCTTTGCAAATTTTTTGTTTTAGACTTTTTGTAGGTGGCACATTGACGCTATAAAAAACACAATGTAACAAATTAAAAAAATCTTTTTAAATTTTTCTGTATAATATAAGAATAGCTTAATATATTCCAAAAACATTTATTTTATTATATGTTGTATTTATTGAGAACAAATCTTTAAAAATAGCTTCATTTTTCGGCCGATCAAAGTAGAATGACCCCTTAAACTCGCTACGTTACAACGCAACACTCTGTATAATGAGGCTAACAGGAATCGAGACCCAAGTCCTTATCTCCCCGATACCAACATATATAAATAACGGATAGCTGATTGCGGATTGCCACGCTTAAGTTTTTTTACACCTGATTTTTTCAATGTTTATATATAACTGTAAAATGAAGCCTCGATCGCAATTTCATTGTTCTTGATTGTAAACTTTTTTTGTCGTGTAGAATCACTCCGTAAAATTACTCCTACGTGATGTCGAAAACCCTATAGCGTACCTCATTGTTATTAATTACTAGCTTTACTACTCGTCTGCGCCTGGAATTTAGATATTGATTTTATAAAAAAAATTCTCTGAAAATAGACACATTTATCTGGATTAGCCAGGCATAATGAGCTGAGGCACATTTCATGATCCAAGAATTTACCGTTTGAGAGTTTTTAGGCGACCGACAAACACACAAACATATAAACTTTCTGCATTATATATTAAGATGAGAGTTATACAATGGGCATATATATATATATGCATCATTACATAATAAATATAAAAAGTAAAAACTTACTTGTCAATGATAATCTGTATACTTTTCAAAAAGTCTTGTTCCTCTTCATCAGTCTCCAAACAACTGATGATTGTTCTGATCACGCTCATCTCTAGAAATATGGCAAAGACTTCAATTGGAATTTTATGCGCGATTCTCTGAATATAAGCAGACATCTGTGCAAGCATAGAATTTTTTAAACTTCTTCTGGAACTGCCCGACAGTTTGTCTTTTTCAGACAAAATGAAATTAATATTAATATTAACAGGAATATTATTGCCTAAGTAGTTATCGTTGCCTGTTATTTTACTCTCAGATCTGTTCAGAATAGGTACAGAATTATCAAATTTCTGAAGAAACTCCCCAACTTCTTTAGTAGCCAATTTTTTTTCTTGAAATCGATCACGTTCCCAAATTTGTATTCTTGCAGTTCCCTTTTCTCCAGGTTTTAAAATAATAACTTGATTGATTGATTGTTCTCGACAATGTTCGAGAGTTTCCTCAAGAATAGGCAAATGTAAAATTGTAACTTTCAGTCCAAGATTCCAAAATTCTCTCAAAAGATCGATCATCTCTTTTTCTCGATTAGGATTACCCAAACAAGAAATGGCAATATCAACTCCACATTTAATTTCCAAGGAGTTTGGTGTTTCTAAAACCGCGGAAACAAGTTTCTCTAATGAGATACTGATTCCAACACCGTATTGTTTGGTTTCTTTACTGGTCAATTCTGTACGTTCAAGAGTTTTCTTGAAAGACGATAGCATCTTGTCATAACGACCTCCTGCTGCTATTACCTCCTCTCCACATTTTTTTCTATGTCGTTTAACTTGACATGTTATCTGATAAATTATACCACTATGCTGGTTTATATTATGTACCAAAAGAGGTACCACTACCACTGGCCACTAAAAGATATTTGTTCATATTGAATATTTAAGTAATATTGTAGAGCATAAAGAGAACTTTTTTATTACCTTCTTACTTTTTTAAACGTGAATAAAAAGATATACATTATTACGATTTTGTCGATAATTAGCAGTGCAGTACAATTAAAGAAAATAATCCAATAATTATAGGCTATAATAATGAAAATTGCTCGGCAAAAATTCTCTTTTACTGATAAAATTTCTATTATATGACTATACCTTTACACCAAACGCTTCAACATTTTCCATGACAGTTTCAATGTCCTTTAGTCCTTCTTTAGCTAATGTAGCAGCATCTCCCTTTCTTTTTGTAATAGTTTTGAGGACACTATGAATTTTGGGAATGGAGCTCTCAATCTCGAACAAATTGAATAATGTTTCCATAGCTTGATCAGTTAAGCATAAACTTATTAAATGTGTTTGTATCTGAAATCTCGAAAATTTTCCGTCACGTGCATCTCGAAGAATTGAATATATGTCTTGATATTTTTCTTGATCAATTCCACAATATATCAACACAGCTTTTAGTAAAGAAGTATGGTTCAACCGAATAGTGAAATTTCGTTCTTGTAATGGTGGTAATTCATTGATAAGCTCCCAGAAAATATATATTAATTCTGCTTCCATTAGTAAGTTATTAGCCGTAGGACTTATTATGTCGAATGCGCATTCGTAAAGTTGTCTCGGATGGAACCCTGGAACCTACGAATTTTTAACTATCAGTTATGAATAAAACAATGTGTACATATGACATAACGTATGTTTATTTTTCCGACTAATTTTAAAAACGAAGTAAAAATTTTGATTGTATTTAATATACAGGGTGATTCAAAATTATAGATCAATCGGGTAGAGAGTTATAGAGAATGATAAAAGAAACATTTTCTGTCTAGTAAACACATGTCCGATTTCGTTTCATTTTTTAGTTATGAGTTTGTAAAAATGCAGGTTTCGGGCACCTGTCGATGAGCAATCTTTATACACACCGGCTGCTCTGGGAGGCAAACAGAGCTCAAAACCCAAGATTGTGTGAGGTATTAGTGAAGCTTTAAGTTTTAAGTAGTAAATTATATGTTGCTTGACATGAATCTAATCCCACTTCTTTCCCATACATACATTGTAACAGTAATTAATAGTTTTAGTCACAAAACTCATAAATATGGCAGGAAATCATGTCGCATTATTTATAATGTCTTTAAAATAATTTACTAATATTTAGTATAGGGTGCAACTACAGTATGCTTTTTCTGTATTGTAATACAGTTATAACAGTTCAAAGATCGACCATTTTTTCGGCAAAAATGTTGTAACCCTTTAATTTTAATGCTGAATGGAGAAACAAAAAATTCGATTGTTTAGCAAATCTATCAACTCTGAAACATTATTGCATGGGGCTTTTTTGTTCGCTTAATCGTAACTTTGTGGCGAGGTTGTTTGTAAAACAGATTGGTGGAGTTTTCTTTCACTAATTGTAAGACTACACATTTATTTTCTCACTAATCGAATTTTTTTTAGAAAACTTTGCTCCAACAAACAACATCTGGATTCGTCCGAAAATATAACTTCAACCCATATGTGATCTTATAGTCCAATGAAATTAGAATTTGTCTGGGGAATAATTCCAAGCAAGCTACATTTTGGTATGGGTCTTTATTTCATCGTTTTAAACAATATGTCAAAAGTCCTCATCAATCCGACATTTGCAAAAAAATTTACAGAGGATTGAAGTTAAAAAAAAAAGTTCTTCGCGAATATCTCGTTATTTATCACTTTTACTGCCAAAATAGTTATCATGAAATTGGTAGCTTAGGAAATTGTCTACAAAAAAGGTTGTATGTATTTTTTGGTGGGAGTAACCATTTTCATGTATGACGGTTCATATAGCTTCAATTCTCATTCTTTTGACAAGGGAAGATCCCGAACCCGAAAATTCAAAATATTATGAAACTTTCTGGATATGTAGGGAACATTCTCCCGAATACGACGTAAGTTTGTTTGTTGACAGAGTTCACTCCAAGAAGGTGAAATTGACCCCTGAAATTGGCGCCAAGATAAATGATGACTCCAAACCAATCGACGCCAAGAGTAGGAATTCCACTGCGAGTAGGAATTCCATATCAGCCCCCTGGTTGTGGAGCCATATACGCCACAAGGGAAACGTCTTCTTCTACCAAGGTATAAGTTAAGGTTTCAAGAACCTGGATCCCCAGTTTTATCCTTAGCGCAAGACTTTGCCAGGAGTGCCGTGTTCTTATCTTTTTGTTAGCAACAATGGGCCACCGCGATTGGATGTAGGTCAATCGTCACGTGCGAGTCTTTCGGAACCGGCAGATCCGATCCGAACGTTAGAATGGAATCATGGCGCGTCGAAGTTACGGGCCAATAGTTCTAATCATATATATTGTATCTATCCGCAAGTTGTGTGTATACAGTATGTAATCGTTTATTGCGGTGGTTAGCGGTAGGATGGTGGAGTAACCGTGTAGCCAACTCAAATCGGTGGCCAGAGTCGCCGGTCGAATGAACGCACGCTGAGGTGAGCTGAAGTACTAAGATTTATTCGCATTCAAGTACAATGTATCCCGGCCAAGTCTATGCTGCCACACAGCGTCACAGCGGCTTAATCTAAACCTTAGTCAACTTCGGCCGCTATCGCGGGTGCGTCGCGGCGCATATTGCGGTCGTCGGTTGCGGTTCGGCAGAGTGGTTGGAGAAAGACAATTTGACCGTTCGGTGTCCTGGCGGGACAACTCTGCCAATGACCCTAGTTGTAGAGCTGGGGGTACGTTCACCGAGTGGGCACAACCCGCGGGTGAGACGGAGGCTATAGGATCCGTCAGCATCCCGAGCTTCCTGAGCCGACTCGCAGTAGCCTCTCGCTTCTCCCCTTCTTCACCGGCAACATCCTGGATTCCCTCGCCGAAGTATCTCCTTCACGCATCGGAATCTGCTCCGTTCGCCGCTCCCGCTGTTCTCACATCTATCCTACAATGGGCAATTGCAGACTGAAGAACATGACCTTGCAGCGCTGAAACTTCTTCTGTCCTTTAAGAAGATCTTGTGTTTCGTCTGGATCCGTGGCTACGCGAGTACCAGAAGGGCATGAACAGACTATACCCGGTGCTCGCAACATTATTTTATTGTTTTTGTGTCCCCTGGCCACCGCTGTATTCGACCCCACATGTTATGAAACACCTTGCATGGAAGGGATAGGACTTATCGACCACCCGGTCAGAGCGTCGAGTACAACGTGTATAGGTAGCCTGGAAGGTCGTCTGCTCGAGTCAGCGGAATTGACAAGTTGTGATCAGATAAGGGGTCTGATTAGAGCACAATTAGCAAATCCCGAATGTACAAATAATATTGAAATGTTGCTCATACAAAGGAATTTCGGTGTCAGCTATAATATACTCATCTGTTGTAGAACACTATTAGGAAGATAAAAATCATTACAGATATTCTTAACTACCACACATGATAATAAAAATGGTGCAACAAAGATATCTTCAGACGGCTGTATGTTTCTAAGACGTGATGATGTAAATCCGCCCTTTAGCCTATGGCTTCGCGGGCCAGGGCACCCGCTACTGCCCAGGGCTAACGTTGTGGGCAAAGCTCCGGGCAGTGACGCCAACTATCATTACAGTGGAGTGGGGAGGAACGGTTGTACAGGCTCGTAGATGCGTACGCACGCATGCGTTAGTAGGTTCATTCAAATACTGTTGAGTCGACGCGACAATCTTTGTTCATCCTGTCATCTGTACCGTATTGTCCGGGGAGGCGTGACTTACTCGCCGCCGACTTGTGTCTGCCCCGGGCAGCCTAATCTGTTGCCCGCACGGCCAACTCCTAAACGCCGCTGATATAAATTGAAGATTAACACTGACAATGAGTGGTGTAGAGTTTTGAAAAATGCCTCCTCAAGTCGGTTAGGTTTTTCTCGTCCTTGCCGAGAAAGGACAATATTAAGCCGCAGAGAGGATTAGTGACCCACGAGCCTACAGCGTATGCTATACACCGTTGGAAAGATCTCACCAAGACGAATCGATTGATACCATTTTTAACTTCGAAATCAGATTGGATCACCTCGAAAAATGGCCTTAAAGTTGGAGATTTTGCGGTTTTGAACAAAAGAAACAGGTAGTAAAATCCCAACCGGCCCGACAGACCTCGGGTATGCACCTCAGGAAAAACCGAGGGATGTATGCGATACTCTAGTAGGCTGGAGCGGCAAATGTGCCTTCATTTCAGGGCCGTGTTGAGCCTGCGTTTGCCCTATGAGCCCCTTTCCTAATGCCCAGTACGAAATCGCCAATGGATTGTGAGCTTGTTGGAAAGTCTTGACGGCATCCGCTTCGAGAACGTGTACGTGTATTCCAAGTCGTTGCAACAGCCGAAATATCAGTATTTGGAGAATTTATTGACTCCGATAATTGAAATTGGCTACTTTACGTTTTCGAATAACAGTGACGTCATCCCACTGACATGGGAACACTGCGAACCCGGACTCACCGATTAGAACGCAACTTTGTCGGTTTTTAGAGTGACTCACAACAAGAACAACAAAGTCAAATTGGCACTTGCACTTCTTCGCGAGTAACTCTCAAAGTACAGCACACAGAAAAAAATGTTTCAAACGAAAGTTTAATGATGCATTCAGCACTGCAAACTTGCGTTAACAAAATTTTGAAAACAGTTTTTTCGTTCAGGTATTTTTTTTAAACTCTTTTTAAAATTTTGTTAACGCAAGTTTGCAGTGCTGATTACACCATTAAACTTTTGTTTAAAATATTTTTTTCTGTCTGTTTTAGTTTGAGAGTTATACGCTAAAAAGTGGAAGTGCCAATTTGACTTTGAGGTTAGTTTTCACCCCCTTAAAGGGCGCTAGGGCCCAAATGAAACACACCGTTGTTCTTGTTTTGAGTCACTCTAAAAACTCAGAAAATTGCGTTCCAATCAGTGAGTCCGGGTTCGCGGTGTTCCCTTGTGAGCGAATCGCTTCCGAATTCCATTTTTATCATTGATGACGTGGCATGCGACAAGCAAGATAGGATAAGGGAATACTTTGCAATGGGGCGCCACTCGAACGTTGATTGCTTCTATCTCTGTCAGACATATGCAAAGATTACCAAACATCTTATACGCGACATTGCGAATCTGTTGATTCTGTTTAAGCAGGATGGTACCAACTTGAAACATGTGTACAACGATCACGTAAACACTGACCTGTGTTACGGGGATTTCGGCGCTTTGTGTCGTAATTGTTGGCATCTGCAGTATGGTTTCGTGGTGATAGACAAGGATAGCGCGATGTCCAATGGACGTTACAGAAAGGGATTTAACGAGTTTGCCGTACCGTGAGATGGTCAATCATTGTCAACACGTCGGTGGGAAAGCAACGTCTGCGGTGCAACAATGACCGATATCGATAGTCTGGAGATTAAGTATCGCGAGAGAATAGCGAAGGAAATTGCAAGAACCAGCGAAGCCATTCGCAAGAAACATCAGGCTTTGAAGACCGGCAAGATGGAGGAAGATATCGCGTTGGAGAGATACTTTAAACCTATTGTCGCACCCTGAAAACATATTGTGGAAAATACCGCAACGGCAGAAGCTGACATATCACAGCTGATGAGCACAAGCGTTGAAGGGAATGAAACATTAACGCCTGAAACAAAAATCCGCCCGAAATGGAACACATCGCGTAAGACAAAGAGGAAACCACACAAATCATCAGATTATTCACTCGTAACCACAACACCAGTTCAATCGAAGCGAAAAGGGCAGAATGTTGCATCAAACGAGTCCCCGCTTCCTCCACCACCAAAAAATACATTTTCCAGTGTACAATTGCTCACAACCAATGATGATGACGATGACGATGTTTTTGAAACTACTTCCGATGAGTCGTTTGCAGCATCTATTAGACAGCAACTTCAAACACCCGCGGGACCAGAAACGTTTCGCAGCCATTTGAGTCCCCTGGGACAAAAATATAAGGATGCAATCATAAGTAGGGATAAGGAAACTGTCACAAACACTGTGTATGGCGTATATTTTGGCGATAGTAGAATGATGCTTGGGGATAAGGCATTCGATATAGACAAGGCTGATAATATAATCATCGAAGGTGTAAAATACAGAGGAACGCTCGGCCTTTACGAACTGATACTCAAGAGAATTCTCGACGATGCTGTATACACCGATGCCGATAAACAAAAATACAAAAGTATACTGCTGGCCAAGAATGCCTACAGACGCGATCATTCTGCTCAAAATCCCATATTAGGCAACAAGGGATACAAGTACAAACATGTAATTGCACCGCTACTCCCTCGTGTATCAACCAATAAAGCAGGGAAAGGTCTAACGGCGCAGCGAGTCATGGTGGAAAATGATAACAAGATCGATTACGTGCGCTGGGACGATTCCAACGAGCTTGGGGATAGATACCGTTTGCTGGAAGCGTAGCGTCAGGCGGGCAACAACTCGCACGACAATGAAATTTTGTCGATTGTGGAGGAACTCCACAAGGGAGGCTTCAGTATAAATAAAACCGCGCACCGATGATGCGCACTGTATGCATTGAGATGCCGATCAACAAATTTGGAGTATCGCTCGAGAAGAGTGGCGCAGCTAGAATGGATTATTACAAATGGAACGGTTGGCTTCGAAATTACATGCGAGACAACGCTCTTTGCGTGACCGGTGCCGACTTTGATGCAAAATCACGCAAGATACGACGTGTTGCTCAACCGGTGGCTGATAGAGATGCCGTCAATAAACTATACGTGGAAAAGAGCATTAAACTTTTGAGAGAGCGGCAGGAAGAATTAGAGAGGAAGCTGATCGTGTTTCAGAGAGAGATGCTGGCGCTGCAAAACAGCGTTCAAAAGATATCGCAGGCGTCGAATTCTATCCCGCAGCAGCGCTGGGAAGGAGAATCATGCGAGACGGTTGAACTTGTCACCGGACCGATGGGGCGAACATAATGCACGTACACGATAATTATAGCATCATTCGTGTCAAAGACACCTCTGCGATCAAACATGCAGCCATCATCGAAATCCAAGAGTAAAGAAAACCATGGTCACAAGAAGCGGCAACTCGTCGAGGAATTGCATGCTCTAGCTCGAAGACATTTCCCGCGGAGGTGAGTCATAGTGCACGGATACGATGATCTGTGGCAAGCTGACGTTGTAGAAATGCGTCCATACTCACGATTCAACGAAGGTCGCCACTACATACTCACCGTCATCGATGTGCTTAGCAAGTATGCATGGGCGGTGCCGCTCAAGACAAAAAGTGGCGCTGAGGTGACTAAAGCGTTTGCAAAGATATTTAGAGGTCGATATCCGAAAAATTTGCAAACCGATCAAGGAAAACAATTTTACAAAGCCGATGTGCAGAAACTCTTGACAAAGCATGACATTAATCATTATTCGACGTATTCGGTGATGAAGGCCTCCGTCGTAGAACGTTTCAATCGAACTTTGAACAACAATATGTGGAAACTGTTTACGCTCAATGGAACCTACAGATGGACCGATGCGCTACCGCGTCTACTTGCAGAGTGTAACGCACGAAAACATAGAACCATCAGAATGTGTCCTTGCGATGTTACCCCGGCGATCGCCGATAAGCTGCTGGCCACCGTATACAGCAACATAAAGATCGCTGCTCCAGCGAGATTCAAGTTGGGCGAGTTTGTTCGCGTGAGCAAATTTAAAACCATCTTTGATAAACGCTATACGCCGAATTGGACAACGGAGGTGTGCAAGATAGCCAAAGTACAGGCAACTAATTCTGCAACATATCTGTTCCTCGAGTCCTGTGGAAAACCTGTTGCCGGAGGATTCTATGAACACGAGCTGCAGCGCGTCACCGATCCTGATGTGTATCTAGTGGAAAAAGTGTTGCGTAGGCAGGGGGATAATGTATACGTCAAGTGGATGGGGTTTGAAAAATCACACAATTCGTGGATAAATAAAAATAATGTATTGTAAAAATAAATACATGATTCAATAAAATACAATGATACATATACATATACATGTGTGAACAATTTTATTTTGCATAATTCCAATATTTATAATAATGTATTAATAAATACAATTTCTATTCTACAACAGAATTTTATAACGGAACTTTGTAATGTCCCCAGGGCGGAGTGTCGGTCGAATCGGGTACGATATACCGCTTGACGTTGTGTTGGCTTAGAGCGATTTTCGATTCCGAAATGGTGTACACTTTGTGCAATTTCGACCGTATGCATGATTGCCTGCGAACCACTTCAATCTCCTTTTGCAACACTGCGCGTAGTCGTCGAAAGTTATCGTCCTGGCTATGACGTTGGTCTCTCGCCTTCTTCGTATCTTTTTTACCGTCTACGCGGAGTGCATACATTTTCGCTCTAAGACCTACGAATTCGGTCATTATCGCACCGTCATTTTCTTCCTTCGTCAGCCCCGGAACATTTTTATTTATGCGCAGCATATTATATGTATTGTCGATGGGATAATCGCTTGTGTCAAATCTATCAATATTGTGTTTCATCGTCTCATAGATATCTTCGCATTGAATGTGATAAATGGGGCTGTCTATGTCTTTTTTTTTTGAAGAGGGGAAAATGCTTTACGCATACCCCGAAATTTGTTGTCGGGGTTATGTGGGACTCCCCGCCGTAAACGCAGGCGGGATACCCACTAAAAACCCCCTCTGGTGGCCTCCACCTGGGGGCCTCATGGAGACGCCCGGAACGTCTATTGTAGTCCGTCAGGCGCCGCTATCATGACGATGAGGCCCCTCCATACACCCCACCACAACTGTGGGGGGGAAGCCACCCTGTGGGCCGTCTGCCCATGCGGTCAGGGCATGGGCGACCAGCCGCCACCATCTACGTCCATTATATATATATATATATATATATATATATATACACATAAATAAATAAATAAATACATAAAAATAAAATAGATACACACACTAAGCCTATCAGAGGGCCCAATAAGGGGCCCACTGCCTCGCGCGGACGGACGGGAGAGTGACCCGCTCCACGCGCCATTATCTGGGGCCGACCCTCTTTCTTTTTCGGGCGAGCCTATGACGGGCGAGGGCCCTATCGGCAGCCGCCGCACGGGCCTGCCTCGCTCGCTCCTCCCGCAAGAGACGGTCGGCCTCCATTTCCGCGCTCTGCCTCGCCTCCATGACTGACCGCGCAAACGCGGCCCAGCAGCCCCACTTTTCAGTGGAGGAGGTGGCAAGGCCCACGAGAGTGGACACCTCTACTGGGGCACCCAGACCCATGGCCAGTACCCCGCGTTGGGGGGGGGGGGCGAACTCCGGGCGCGCTGTAAGAACATGTTCAGCGTCATCCCGGGCCGCCCCACAGTCCACGCACACCCCGGAAGGTGCCTTCCCGATTCGGTGTTTGAACCGCTGGAAGGAACCGTGCCCACTCAGCAATTGCATGGACCAATAGTCCGCAATTACCGAGTGGCCCGAGGTGCCGACGAAGGCACTGACCGATGGGACCAGGTCGCCTGACCCACCCCGAGGATGGGGTCCGGTCCCACTCCCGTTGCCACTCCTCCATGGCTGTGGCCAGCGCGGCAGCTTTGTGGAGGCGGGTTCTCTCCGTTAAAACTTCCGGATCGCCTACAAGGGTGGGGTCATCCCTATCCTACGCTTTCGCGCAAAAGATTGCGCGTCCCATTTTGACCTTGGTGTACAGCGGCATTCGTCCTGCTAAAACGCAGAGCGAGGCGAAGGACACGGTCCTATATGCCGCCGTACACAGGTTCAGAGCCGTTAGCTGAGCGCGGCGGAGAATAGCTCTGCTACGCTCGGTGGTCAGCGATACGGCCCAGACTGGCGATCCGTATAAAATCACGGACTCCCACACCGAGTAGTAAAGTCTCCGGGCATGGACAGATGGGCCCCTGTTGTTGGGGAGGAACACTGACAGCGCTCCTGAGACCCGAACCGCCCTGGCAAAAACCTCCTCCAAATGGGCCCGATAATTGCGGAGGCAGTCAAAGACTACCCCCAGATATCGGACCCTAACCGCCGTGGTGATGTCGGCATCGAGGATCCTCAGACTAACCGTCTTCTGGATCCTCCGGCCGGTAAGGAAGATTGTGTCCGTTTTTCCACCGCCAAGGAGAGGCCGGTTCTGCGGAACCACGCCCCAATCTTGGGCATAACGGAGTCCAACTGCCTCCCGACCTGGGACATTGCCCTCCTACACAACTCCCTACACCGCTGCACCGTGGTGCATGTGGCCGCCAGATGCCCCAGCTGATGACAGGCAAAATCATCTTCGCCAGGGGTCTGGCTCGCACCACGGTCAGGCCCGTTATAAAACGAACGAACTCGGGGCCCTTAGGGAGGAGGGTGGTGGGCACTTCCACCACCGCCGTCTGCGTCCCGCTCGGATATGGCCTGAGCGAGCGGACCCGTACATTCACCTCCTCCACCTTCAGGGCCGCAGTGAGGTCCTTGATCAGGGTCGGTGTGGCTGTCACCAACGCCGCGGAAACCACCACAGCGCTAGACCTAGGCTCTAGCTCCAGCAGGACGTGACCGAGGCGGGTGCGTTTAATGGCATTGGGCGCTGTCAGCGCCTCCCGCCCCAAGGTCACGGTGGTCCTGTACGTTTCTATGAACGTACCCCCCTCCTGCACCCTAATCAAGACCACCTCCGGGCGAGTCCTTGGGGGCCTCCTCCTCCTTATACTCGCCCTCTCCTTCCCCTCCTCGGGGTGAGGATGGGCTTTAGGGGCCTGCAGGGCCTGAGGTGCCTGTGCTGTCCGCGGTGTTCCTTTTTTCGAAGGAAGGTGGGGGCCCAACAGCCCCTTCAACGGGAGTCCCCTTCTTCGCTGCGGGGCGGGAAGTCCCCCCAGGGGGGTGACCACTCGCGATAGAGGGAGGGGGGTCTGCTTACTTTGACCCCTCGGGTTTCTTTTGGAGCCCCGCTTAACGCGGGATCTCGCCTTCCCCCTAACCTCCTCGAAGGGTTCCTCCCGAGCCGGGTCACCCGCTGAGGGCGTCTCCTCTACGGGAGCAAGGGGAGCCCCACCTCCCCCCGCCCCCTGAAGCGGACCTGTCTGAGGGGTATTACCCCCCCACACACACACACAGGAGCAGGCCTGGATGCCACTCTTCGTCGTGTAGGCCGTGACCTCGGCGAAGAGCAGCCTCTTAGAGGAAATCTCCTTCTCCTCATCCGCCGGGGAAGAGCGGGACGTCTTCGCCTTATGAGCGACCTTTAGGGATTTCTTCTTCGCCGCGGCCTTCCCCGAGTCAGAAGCCTTCTGCACACCGACCGACGAAGCCCCCTCCGAGGTCTGGCAACCCACCTCCGCGGTCATAGGAGGGGGCTTCGGGACCGAGAACTGCAGGGGCCTCATTCCCTTAATGGGGTCCTTCGATGACTGCGCCCTCCAGCGGGCAATGTCCTGGCAGGCGAGTGCCTCCGCAACGTTTACGGAGACCACCTCGCACGCGTCGGCAATACCCCTTGCCAGGGAAAGGACCCTACCCTCGGAGAGGGCAGTACCTCCGGCGACCGCGGCGGTCAGGGCCACACAGGTCTCGTTTAGCCCTTTAAGGGCCGTCGCGACCTCCGCCAACAGCCTACAGGCCTTCGCGCCAATCGGCTCTCTATCGACCCTAGTATCTTTCCCCTTAGGTAAAGGGGGGGGGGGGCAGCATCAGAGACCCCGGTAGAGGCCCCTTCATCCTCCTCTCCACTCTCGAGCAGAGCTCCCTTTCGCTCTGAGGAGACCACTCCCAGGGAGCTTTGTCAGAGTGACCTGCGAGGTGAGGACCGAGGGAGCCCCCACCGCCAGCGTCTTCCGCTGACTCGGCCCAGCCTCGCCGTCCCCAGGTATAACTTCCGCCTTGCGCGGGGGGGGGGGGGCATCTGGCGGGGTACGCGCCAGCGTCCGGCCTCTCTGGATCCCCTCCTTCCCCTGGGGTGGGGGAGTCTCCGGGATGATAATGTCCCCACTCAGGCCGCGTGAGCACAGCTCCAGCTGCCGGCCAAAGAAATCCCCCAAAGTACCCGATTTAGGCCCCGGCTTGGACGTAGGGAGAGTATCCAGCATCCCCCCACCCTTGCCCTTGTGCGCGTTCCTCAGCCCGGGCCTCAGCCCAGCAGGCTTCTTAACGCGGTCATCCTCCTCGCCGCCGCGGTCCACCAGAACTCCTGGGTTCTTGGTTCCTCCAGTAATTGGTTCAATATTCGTGGACTTGCCGGTTTTAGAGGCATCTGTTGCTTTTTACAGGGAGTGCAATGGCGCCGAGGCGCCTTCCTTGCTGACACCGGCCCGTTGTCTCAGCACGGTGTCATCGGGCTTACCTGGTCGTACTCCCTCCTCGCTGCCGACGGGGCGAGAGAGAAAGGCTGGTCTTATACCAGCAATCGCCTGATTTACATCCGAGGCCGGGCGATTGGCTGAAATAATTCCATTAGTGTCTTGAGGGCGACGACCCTACCGCCCAGCGTATTTACTCCCAACACACACCCCGGTGACATTAGTACGACCCTTAACGGCACGTAGCCGAGGGGCCCGTTCGGTCGACGGTCCAAAAAGGGGTGCCCAGGGCCCCCAACACCGCACCGTATATCCCGATGCACTCAGTCGGGGAACACTTTCCACGGAGGGCCCCACCCGTCCCCACGCCTAAACGCGGGGGGGGGGGGAGGAAACCACCGGAGGAAGGGAAGGCCGACGCTCCCCGGCACCCTCCCCCCCCCAGAACTAGTCCCAAGATGTTACAGTATTTACAGGGCTATCCCAGGCCCGAGCCGTGGACCACACAAGTGGCCCCACGGGGAAACCACGGGACGTCATCTAGGGCGAGCCGGGGGGAACAGGGGAGGCAACCCCACCGACTCCCACTGTTGCTTTCCTCGCGCCCCAATGCCCTATTACCCAATAGGGTCATAGGCGGCCACCTCCTTTATAATCAGGGAGGAACCCTGGGCAGAAGTTGGTCGACCCTTAGCCAGGAGGGCAGCATCCCCCGTCCGGTAGCACGGAGAAGCATAAGACACCGCGGGTGTGCCCGAAGGGGAACATATCCGTCCTTCCAGAGCCCCCTCGCCACGACCAAGGCGGTCGACCCTGAAGGGGGAGGCTGTCTGTGTCTATATATAGAATTTTACAATTTTGAGCGTGCAGTGGAGACATGTGCTCGTGGTGAAATTCATACAAACAAATTTTTGATATGTCCAGAATGCACATACACACGTATATCGGTTTGTTGAATTTCACCTCGAGTTTTCGCAATTCAACGGCGATTAAATTTTCCGAAAAAACACTTCTGCTGTGGAAATTCGGTTTCGCGATCATTGCCTCCGCGCCATATCGCCCTTCCCAATGTATTAAAAGTTTTACATCCACATGATTTCGTACATTTTCTATAGTTTTACCGAATACCGCGTTGTTCATAAATTTGTACAATATTTTTTCAAAATCGTTTGTTGCGCGTGTTCTAAACCGTGTATGGAGTTCGATGTTGTGGATACTAGGGTGTGAATGTGAAATGAGTCACCATATATACGTAACGATAACAACATATATTCCACGATTAACAAAGTCAATACAAGTATAAAAAATGAAACGTTTAAGGAGGCCGAAGCGTTCGGTACGAAGTCCTGCGAGGTTCTGCGCTTTCTCCTCGGCGTTTAACGAACGCCCGAAAATTCCCAAACGGGGAAAACAAATTTCCCACGCGCCCCAAGGTTGCGGAAGAGGACACTCTGTCCTTAACACTTCACCAGGGCTCTGGCAACCATCATTTTATTGCCCTAGCCCTCAAGCTCGACCACCCGCAGTAGGCACTCGAGCAACCGACCGTTTTAGGCCTAGGAAATAAATAAAACTTTTTCCCGGCCTACAGTCCGCTACAATGTAATCGCGGAGCCAGAGGGATTGAGCGAATTGAAGCACGCGGTGTATCTTTGTCATACGAAGACCGTGACGCGTGCACAGCTGCAGGTTGCGATAATGGATAACGTAACGGTGCTTATCGTATACCGTCGCGAGTAACTTGTCCTGTCTGCTGCCAGGTGGTTTGGCACGCGTCGGACAGAACGGCAGATCAGCATGGGCGTCGTCCAGACGTTGCGGATATTCCAGATCTACCTCGAGAATGTATCTCGTGGGCGAATCGACAGCGATTGAAGACACAACAAACTTTGTAACATCTTCAACCCATTGAAATTTGGCATATGGCAGGGGCTGGCACATTGCCCATCCGTACAAATTGTTCACGTGAAAGTACACCAAGTATAATGACTGTTCGGATGCGTCGTAAGATGGCATGTACTTGTTATTAGCATGTGCATAGCTTCCGGAACATTGACTTAAACCCCGACGTATACCGCGTTCGATAAACATGACCATATCAACGTCGGTGAGTAATTCAAATGAAATTTTGGTATGTTTTAGTATGGCATCCCACGTGAAACCAGGTAATGTATAATAATGTGCTGAATCTAATCCATAACTCTTGATACAACTACCGCGAAAATTTTCAAAATTATCTGCCAATAACAAGACATCTGTTTTCAAATACAAGTCGCTGTATTCGCCCAAGGTTCTAATGTCGAAACGCTGCCAGACAGTCTCGGCGTGCGCGCAATCGCTCTCGGATACTGTATCACCCGTTAACGAACTGTAGAATGACTCACGCGGCGGTAAGCATGGGTCCTGTAGATTGTTCGCGCAATCAAGGTATTCATACGGAAAGACACCCTTTCGCGTGAATAAATTGAAATCTTCGGCGGATAATGTTTCAAATTGGGATCGTAAAATTTTTAATTTATCTGCGCTAAGAAAAGATGCTAATTTGTCGAGACAGGTGTTTAGAAATTTGTATGAATCGATGAATCGCAATTTAATATAATTTCGCGAGTCTGATTCAGCCGTATCTTCGACATTTTTTGTGAATGAAATATACTTTTCTTTAGTTATGGGTAGTACATCAACGTGACCTTCGAAAGCGGTAGCTATTTCCTCGATAATGAAATGTGAATCGTAGCCTGATAAATTATGAAAAATGATGGGGATGTAAAATGCATTTTTATAATTTACATTGCACTCCGAATGTGCTGGACCTCTAAACCGTCCGGATAGATGGCAATGATCGGGAACTCGTATATCGCTAGCCTCGAATGGTTAGTCGCAAATATGACAATGTGTTGCATTGCGAAATGCCGTTAACTGTTCGGTAGTTAATTCTCAGATTTGAGTGTAATTGGTCAGAACGATTTTAAGTGTATCTGCCAAATCTTTCAGTTCGTCGACGAACCATGAAACACAATCCGCGTCGCGGCGACATCGATACATCGATACATCGATAGCGATGTATCCTACGTGCAATGCATATAATATGCAATGCTGTGCACTCCATGGTGCTGGTACGCGCGCAATTTTCGATCCGCCTCACCCCTCCGATTGTCCTCCGTTTTCTCGATGTTGCACTCAAGACATACGTACACCATGAAAGGAAGTCGCTCCTTCCTGCCATGGCCGTCGAAGTTGAGCAAATTGTTGCCTTCGCTGGGCAGCAGGATGGCGCAGTCGTTCATCTTCCCGCAGTCCAGCGAATGAAGCTCCAACTTCTCGGCGGATCCGAAGTAGTGTAGACATCTGTAAAAAAAACAAAAAATTTTTATTTAATTTTTCACGAGACATTTCAACATATGTTTCTATACATATCGATCACAGATGAATTTCTTTGCTTTGTTCTTGCTCAGCTGGGCGCTCACCAGCCGGGACTAGTCCTTGATCAGGACGAAGTGCCCCACACCGCCGTGCTCTTGATTCGGCGTGTAAAGCAGCTAGTCGTGTCAATCCCTCTTTTGGCTGGTGAGCCGCAGTGGGACGACTGTCGGTCCTTTCTTCTTCTCCCCCTCGAATCTGTACACGTTGACAGAGATGCCATTCTGCCGATCAAATTTTCCAATTTGCGCCAGGGACATTGGAAACTCAATGGCCTGGAGATTTAATATGGAAGCATAGTCGGTGTATGAACTTGGGCGGTCAACGTGTCTGTCGGCAGGATGTAGAGCGGTGACCACTGTCCACGCGAAACAGGCGTTGTGCGGGGAATATATGCTAATCGTCGCTTTCTTTAGCGATATTTCCCGCGTTAACTTGAAGTGATACTCCGCGCGCAGCGGATTGTACTTATTGACATTGACGGTCAGATTCAGAATTCTCGTCAATGACCATCCGCTGTCGCGTTCCTGAAACTCTTCCAGCGATGCCAGGGTGGGTTCGATGACGTATTGCTGATACCACTCCCGCAGATCGGATGTACCGAAGAGTTCACAGATTCGAGTATTGATGCTTTTACAAGCATGTTTGTCACCGACCACAAATTCGCCATTGAACGCCGTGTTCACTTTGAGGTTCCGATGTTTCCTCAAAGCGCCCCGCACATGCTCCAACACAATGGTCGCCGTATCCTGGAAGAAGTTGCGCGGTTCGATGTAATTCGAATTTAGCACTGCACTAGTTATAGTCCGGGAGCCAGTGAACATTTTTAGTGTCTCATCGCGACGAGGTTTTTTTTATCATTTTTCTAATTAACCTTATGCTGAAAGTCAACGGACGGGTGGTCTGGCAGGCGAGTCCGGGGATAGGGCTCGAGGGTACGCCCTCGAACATGTCAAGTTTGAGAGCATCCTCGACTCATCGCGACAAGGCTGAATTTCCACCCATTAATAAACAACTTAATACAAAATAAGAAAATCGCAGTCTGGCAGCGCTCCGCGGAGACCTTGAGGTGGAGTTTCCTAGCCGCGATCCGTCGGCGGCCGGCCAAATCTAAGTACCGCTCTTATGGAGAAGCATGCAACCGTTTTCCTAGCCGCGTTTTCGAGCGGCCGCGGCCGCGCGTCTGCTACAGCAGCACCCTAGGCTACTCGAGACGCAACACAATGCGATGAGTGTCTGTTTTCCGCCATGATGACGGAATCTACTAGCCGCGCGGCTAACCACGGCGGCAAATCGCTTGACTGCTCCAAAGCAGTCTGCGGCCGCGCTGCGATCCCGCGCGACAGTGGGACAGAATCACAAAAAATAAGGAAACAAGGCAGAATTCAAAAGTTATGGGATTATGTTTTTTTTAATATATTTCTTGTAAACTAATAATATGAGCTCCTAATAATATAGGATAATTTTATATATATCTTGTAAACTAATAATATGAGCTCCTAAAAAAAGGGGAAAATATCGTGGCGGCTACTTTTGATCTGTGTGTAAACACGTGTCAAAGTTTGTATGTTTTTTCTGGTGGAAAATTTTGAATCGAGTCTTTTAAATCGTGATGATATAAATTTTTTGAGAACCGAAATGAGTAGTATCGGTTTTGGTAAGTAATAGCAAATAATTAGTTACATACAGTTCTTTTTCATAAGAAACCCATTGAAGAAATATCAGCAATTATCGGCTTTTTAGTTACACTCCGGGAACTTCCGAACAAATTTCTTTTTTGTTATATAATCAACATCTATTTGGCTTTGCAACTACAAAAACAAGATTTGGCAATATTTACCAATAATGGAATAATTACCTGTATTCTATGTCGCATAGCGAGGCTGAATCTCGAGAAATAGGGGGAAATTCAACATCATATTTTTCGCACTGAAACTGCGGAATATAATTAAGGAAGTTCATAAAAGAAAGTATTAATATACAACTCATACGGAGGATTAACGTTATTTAAAAAAATGATGTCAATAATTCCAATAAAACTAGAACAATTTGATAAATATACCTATATTACTATGGAAAGTGCAGAAATATTGTACGCGCAAAATATTCTCATTGCAAAACAAACGAAGATGTTTTAAACATTTTATCTTTTTATTCTGATACAGTACTAGTGTTTTATAAAATATGTTCATAAGATTCGACATTTTGATTAGAAAAACTGGCATGTTGAATTTGTTCTCTATTCTTGGGATTGACATCCACTGTGCGTTGGGATAAAAGCGGGATCGGACGCAAGCGAGAATTCATTCGTTGTTTTCGACTGATAATTTCATATTTCCCAAGAACGTTTCAACAACATCTGTTTGTCAGCATTTCTAAAGGGCAGTCCAGAACGTAGTGCCGTCTTTAATAATTTTAGGTATTCTTCAGTCAAACAATGAGTTAATTCGTATATTGCTCTGTCGGTGGGTAGTACGATGGGTTTCGGACCCGGATGTAGGTACTGCTATTAACCGCCGCGCCGACTCATGGGACAATATGGTCATAAACCGTGACTCCGGCGAGAAGCTTTGGTCGGTCTGCCTGATTAACTTTTTGGAATCAGATGTGGCAATTTCCTCCACGAACAAAATAAGATGTTCTTATGTTAGATCGAAAAATGTTTCCCGACAATGGTGTTGGAAACGAAATCACTCTGAAGAAGTTTCAGTACGTCTCGCGGTGAGACACAGGAAGAGACGGGGTAGTCGGCCGACTGCGCGTGTTCCCGTCTGCATCGTCCTCCCTACGAAATTTGAGAGAAAGCACTTATCGAGTATAAACACGCGTTGGAATATAAAAACAGAAGCACGCGCTGACGTATTCGGTACGAGAGAAATAGCCATAGGGAGGAGATATTACTGGGCAGATGTGAAAAGCTGCTGTTTCAAAGGAATGCTGGACGGATTGTTTATAATATAATCTCCTCCCTATGGCTTACTTCCTCTCGCAACTAATACGTCAGCGCGTGCTTTGGTTTTGATATTCCATCGCGCATTTATACCCGAGAGATAAGAAATCCGTCTTTAATTTAAAAAGAGGACGACGCAGGCGTAACCACTCGCAGTCCGCGGACGGCAACCACTTTTCTTCCTGCGTCTTTCCGCGAGGCGTATTGATGGTAGATTTGGTGAATATTACTAATAATAATACTAATTTCATTGGTAAATAAAAACTGAACAGACTGCCCTATGTCCCTAGCACGACGGAATAGGGTTCGACTAAACGACCACCCTTGTTTGTCGTTTACTTAACTCGTTGGAGGCCGTGACGAGGACAACCTCTCCCAGTGCCTCACCGAATTTTATGGCTTTCGACCCTCGAAAGGGTTCGAATACTATTAAAAAGTTAGAAATGTCCAGGATTTCCGCATTTCCCATCGGATCTTTGTGAAAATGACGTCAATGAATTCCTTGTGTTTCGCCCATGAAACTGACACCACGAACGACACAATTCGGACCATATGAAAGAAATTTCATGAAAATTTAGTTTATATCATTTCATGTTGTCTTCGTTAATAATAGTCCGATGTACATGAAATTTCATATAATTTTCATCGCAAAAACATAAGGAATCCATTGGTGTCACTTCCATATCGAAACGAAAAGAATAAAAAATTATTTTATTTCTGAAGCAGGTATGAATCCTTGGCCGTAGACCCTTTCAAGTGCGCCCGGGAAGTGGGAGCCCGAACGCCGCGCGGCCGGAGTCTGGCTGCCGCCATGGGCCGCCGGCCGCGGTCGCTGGCCGCCGCCGCCGGATCGCGGCTAGGAAACTCCACCCTGAGTCGTCTGGCAGACCTCCAAACATTTTAAAAGAAAAAATAAAAAATTCGACTCACAGCGACGAGGCTGAAATTTTTTGGAATAATTGTTTATGTTGTAAAACCCATAGAAAAAATAGTCTGGCAGTCAATAAGTGGTGATACGACCTTGCCAGACATGTACAAATGAATCGAGCGTGTAGAAAGCACAAGGCGCTTTTGGCTGTCTTCTCAGATAACTTTAAATTTGACATAACCGACGGGGAAGAAAACGACAGCCGTTTTACCGTTGTATCGACGAAGTATAGGATAGTAGTGACTCTAGATTTATTTGTAAACGTCTGGCAAAGTCTTATCACCGCTTATAGACTGCCAGACTATTTTTTCTATTGGTTTTACAACATAAACTATGCCACCAAATTTCAGCCTTGTCGTGATGAGTCGGGGACGCTCCCAACCTTGACATGTTCGAGGGCGTGCCCTTGCGCCCTGTCCCTGATCTCGACTGCCAGACCGCCCGTCCATTGACTTTCAGCATAAGGATAATTAGAAAAATGATAGAAAAACCTCGTCGCGATGAGACACTAAAAATGTTCGCTAGCTCCCGGACTATTAATACGCGACTATCGAACGCAGTGTCTATTTCGCGCCACAAAAGTCCTGTGCTCGAATGCCCGGCACCTTCACTCACGAAACGTCCACGCAACGAATATTTCAATTCTTCGAGCTACGCGATTCGAGCAACCAACGATTGTCGAACTTCGTCCGATAATCGAGGACGTTTCACTCGGTTGTGTTCTTCCGAAGATTCGATACACTCGTTGCACCGTTCTTCCCACGCGAGGTATTCTTCGCGCGAAATCAATCGTGCAGATTGATCCCGCAGTTGGAGTTCTACTTGTGCGAATTCTTCCATGATTGTAAATGGAATGTAAATGTAGTGTCTTTTTTCCACGCAACGTGTTATAACAATTTGAGGCTCTGTGCCGTTTAGAGCACGCTTTTATGGCTGGTACCACGATTTGGTATCTCTGTCTAACTCTTTCGGTGTACCCCCCGCCCTCGAATGCATCGCATGCAAAAACGACGATCTATCCCAACATTGTTCTATGCAGTTTCTGTTAACACAGCACAATTTTTTCTATGATTCATGTGTATGACGAAATAGCTTGCAAGATCATCCGACACAGTTTCTGCTGACACCGCATAATTCTATGATTTGACGTTTCCAAAAGTATTATATTACATTCAACACGTGTCAAGACTTTTATCCTTGAGGGCGTGTTCAAATTACATGCGATCGTGCGATTTGCACGATGTAAAGATTAAAAAATTATGAAAAATTCGTAGCTTTAGAATAAAATATGTTGGTGGGGGAAGCAATTACACCTCTATTTAAACCGGGTCCTCGGAAGTTATTCCATTAATCGCTCAGTAGCCTCAGTGACTTTCGATAGACAAGCTGTTCTCGAAAAAAAAGGGGAGTAACAGTGCCGAAGTACTCGCTTGATGCGCGGATTATTTCGTTCCGATCGTGCGAGATAATGGCATAGCTCCATGTGGGGAGAATATATTGTTACGTCTCGCGGTTGACATAATTTAATTTTAATGTATAACAAGCGTAACAGAACATTTAACGGAGTAATACAGTAAAGGGGTAACAGAATAAAAGATCAATAATCTGAGGCGGCAACAAGATACGTCTGTACGATATGGCGGTTGACTCTCGACTGACAGCTTGATAGGTGATCGATACGATCACCTTCTTCTCGCTGTCTCTTGTCTTCGTTGCGAGCACCAGCGACCATGGAACCCATCCGTCGGGAGCCCGCAACAATATATTATGACTAGTAAGGCTTAATCTTCGCATCTTCTCGAAATTTTTTATGTTTATTCCTGATACGAGCGGATAATTTCATAGTTTTGATTGTTGATTCTTCTTGGCGAAAATCATGGGAATCATCTCATATTACCGTGGCATACATGGGGTGTACTATTCGACAGCCGTACAACCATTGAAGAAGGTGCACAATTGTCTGGATCAGAATCGATGCGGATAGATGAATTAACGGTGGAATTTTGTCAAATCTATAATGCTCCGATTGTAAAGATGACAATAGATATTATGTCGCTGTATTTCAAACCGAATACAGTAACATTTTTAATTAATCGTGAGCCGTGTGTGGACTATGTGTATCCGCGGCTGTATCAAACTGCAGAAGGTGTGCAGACCAAATTTAAAACTTTTGTTAACGTGTTGCAAACAGAGCGATGTTGCCTCTGAAACATTAGATACGTGTCGTGCTGCTAAAATCATACGTGATAGCGATATTACTGCGAGGATAATCTTGTAGATTGCGAACTGTTAGCATGCGCCATCAGTGATATTGTAGCTGATGCTCGTAGAAAAAAATGTTAAATTATATTATTATTATTTTTCATTATATTCTTTGTAACAATATATATTTCTTAAACGAATATTATTTTTCCATTTTATTTACCCACCATCCTCCTTCTCCCCTCACCACCTAATTCTAAGATTCGACGTTTAAAAAGTATTATATTTCGTTCGTGCGTTCTTTGCGCCGTGAAAATGGTATCATTGCACGCAGCTGTCTCGGGGGACTTAAATTACGCGTAATCGCGCGATATGCTGCGACGCTTTAAAAAATTGTTAGCTTTAGAATGTATGTTTTCTACATAATAATACGGTAGATCGTTTATTCAAGAAATTATTATTTCTTTGTGTTATTATTTCTTTCACGACGTTGGAGAAGCACAGTTTGAATACCGGTGACTAGAGACGCGCGAATAATGGGTATTTAAAGTCTTTATTAGCAATAGATTAGATTTATGGCAATTAAAGAGTAATTACTAGCAGATTTAAGCGCTATAGAAACAATGTATTAAACTAAGATTAATTTTAAGCGTTTTAGAAATAAGTCACAGTTATAATTTAAATATATACACAAGGTCAAACACAATACAAGCAGTCAATTTCAATTCAATACACAATTATTAAACGTTAAGAATAGTTAATAAGTTCAGTAATAATTAAGCGCAGTATTAATTGTAGCGTATAAAGCCTACCTTGCGAAGCAGAGTCGCGAAGCTCAAATATTTGAAGCAGAGTCGAAAGCTAGCAAGCAAAGTGCGTAGTGCGTAAGCAAGAGTATATTACCAAGCGGGCGATGTCCAGGAGCAGAAAGCGAGTTCCAGGAAATCAGCGTGATTTATAGGAAACAGAGCTTCCCCCTTCCATCGATCGCGGGTCGATGGAAGGAGTAGCGATCCGCGCTCCACATGAGTGAGCAGGCAGCCGTTACATGTGTGATTGGCGTCGATCTAGTAAGATGGCGCGAGTACAGCGATTTCGTGAACACTTTGCGTTGGTTCGGAAAAAATGTCTGTTGGTATGCAATAAAATTTCTGCTGACGCCACATAATTCGATGCTCCGCGCCTTCTTCGCACTGCCAAATGACGTCATCTCGCACGGCTGCTTCAGAGGAATCAAATTACACACGATTGCGCAATACGCTGCGATATTAAGATTGAAAAACATTTCGAGATACTGTTAGCTTTAGAATGTCTGTTTGCTACATACTGGATCGGCATATCAAGTCAAAATTATTATTTCTCTGCGCCTGGGAAAAAATGTCTGTTTGCTGCCTAGCGGGACGCTAGATCGGTTTGGGCCGGTTCTGAAAAATTTTCGGTGGGTGGGTCTGGTGTGAAAAAGTTTTCGGGGGTGGGCCAAGGTCATTCCCTTCCTCTGAAAAATTTTCGGCGGCGGGCCGGGTCTGGACAGGTCTCCGCGGCAGCTCGGCCTGGAATGATCCCCTCCACGGTTACGGCTTCCTCCACTCCGCGGCTCGTGCGCGCACAGCCAGATTCCCACTCCCCGCTGCCCCCGCGCCCAGAGTTCCCCCCATCGCACTCCCCCCGCCCCGCCCTCCCATCAGAGGACCTGGTTTAGAACCCGCTTAGCCATAATACTTTAGAGTTTGTACGCAAGCAGAAGTAGGGAAATGTGAGTCAATTTCCGCCTGCGTCATCTTACCTACAAATTGGAGACGGATCCCTTATATCTCGAATATAAACGCACGCGTTGACGTTTTCCGTGAGAGAGAAGGTGGGCTTGAAGACGATTGGTCCTAACCTAATCAATCGGACCTGCATATCTCTCGAGTATAAAGACGCGCTCCAATTTCAAAACAAAAGCACGCGTTGACGTATTCCGTGCGAGGGAAGGTGGGCCTTGGGGAGGAGATATTGTTGTGAAGGGGGTCCTCGTCAACAGAGCGGCCGTTTGGGAGGGATGCAAATCCGATTGGTCCTAATATAATCTGCTCCCTATGGTTAACATTTGGTTTGGCTACTTTCACATCTCCTAACCTAACCAATCGAACTTACATCCCTTCCAAAAAACCGACCATCCGAGCGTAGAAGGAAATGCGAAATAAAAGACTATTGAAGGTGAAAATTGACTCACATTTTTCTACTTCTCCTTGCGTACAAATTCTAAGTAAATTTTATGACGTTTTGAAACATTAACGGTACGCTTCAAGATACCACAGATGTACCTAGCATCTGTGGCGGAAGAGTATTGTTCAGCTTTTGTGCCTGCCACTCCTGGCGTAGACCTTTGGCAGGTACGTATCTGCTGCAACAGGCAATGCCCAATACGAGCCACCCGTGGCGCGAACAAGACCACCCCCGGTGCTTGCTATTCCAACGGGTTTTTTTTCCAGTGAAAATCAGTAAATTTGCAAGCGCAATATTTCGAAAACCAGTGGAAATAAAGTGCATACATTACAGGTTATGGAATTTGTCTCGGAACGCAATATCATATGATATCTAAAAACAAATAGTTCCATTTAAAAAACCGAACTTGGCCATCGTATCTTTTAAAATAATAATCGAAGAAAAAATTTGTCTGCACTAATAAATTTGCCCCTCGAACCATGCAATTCCATATGAATATTTTTTTTGGATCTCCAATACGTTAGGAGATATCCAGCTGTTCAATGTTCCCGCGGACACACTGTATATGGGCTGTAAACAGTATACATCTATCTGCAAAATTATGGAATCCTGCGACTATTAGTTTAGCGTATAACATGTTAACTTTAAGGCATTGTTACTGTAAAATGATAGCAGATAGGAAACCATGTCATACGATATTTTGTGTTCCATTATAACTCGCCTACCACCCTTTCAAATATTAACACATGTACTTTTTGCACCCTGTATAATCGGCGGGGGGTATGGAATACACGGGGGGGGGGGTAGTAGTAGTATACCTGCGCGGAAAAGTATGATTTTGGCGTTGTTTATGACAGCAAAAAAGAAGACAAAAAACTAGTCCTTCTCGTAGCTGATATTGGTTTTTTCTAGTTTTGAGTTATAAAGTCGATTTCTATGTTCAAATGCACGCCCTTTTGCGTAAAATTGAAAAAAAAAACAAATTCGGCTACGAGAAGGACTAGTTTTTATGTCTACTTTAAGAATAATTTTTCCTTTTCTGTTTCAGATGAAAAACAGCGAAGATATGGTGGTTACGGCAGACGGTTTTTCTGAAAAAAAAAACGTTGTACGGAAACAGCTACCACGCAGTTTCTTTTTCCGTATTTTTTAATGAAAAATTCACATTTTATAGACAAAAGTACGACCTTTTTAATGTATATAATGTTTCTTTGATAAAAACATTTCTTCACCAAAAAAATTCTTCAAATCCAATCTACTTCTTCGCCTCCCAGGTGTATGTTACCCCTTACGCGTCTTATTATATAGAATTATGTATTATACAACATTAAAAAACCTTATTTTCAATTGTAAAGAAATTACTATAATATAAATACATATATGTACAAATAAATTGCCATAATTTTTATGATCTATAATCTATACTAGATATAAATAAGTTTATAAATACCTTCTTTTCCCTAAAGACTCTTTCAACAGCATATCTTCTGATATGTGGCACGTTATTCCATACAACGTATCTTGCAAAAGAGACACGCAAATCATGAGGGATATAAACAACGTTTCCAGTACGAGTCATTAATTTTACGCTAGAATCTGAAAAACTACAGAATTGACGCGATTTTGGCATCAAAAGTGGTGTCTCCAAATAAACACCGCCATGTCTTTGGAAAATCTCGATTACTTTGCATTTCACTCCCTCTTGATGCTCCTTCCATGACAAAAGGTTTACATGACCCCTATTGGGTAAATTCATGTCGTAAGTAATATCGTCTGCTGGTGTGACTTCTTGCATAAAACAGCAAGAAATAATATATTTATATGCTTTGCTTTGATTGTTTGAAAGTGTGCGTCGAATCATTTCTTGCAATTCTGTTTCTTCAAGTCGTGGCGGGGGGAGATATTCCGAAGAGAGAAGTTCTTGAGCTGTAGGTCGTTGACTAGGGTCATGGTTTAATAACCACCTGCAATTAAAAGGTATTATAATTAAATTCTATTCTGATTAATTTACCAATTCTGACATTATTAATCAGTTAAGGGGCCTCCAGACGCTGATACATGTTGCAGTGTAACATTGATACATGCTTCATGATACAGGTTTCAGGAAACTTGCATCTTGCTCACGTACCTAAGGTCGTGTTCAGATATATTAGCCGGTGAGTTTCGTGAGGGGTATTCTCCCACTATACCACTTGCCTGCCTCAGTGCTCCTTTTCTCAACGTTATCTGACTCGCTCTCGTTCCATATCACTCTCTACTCGCAGAACAAGAATCAGCTAGAGGTGGTGGGGAAAGCGCCAAGCTCCTGACATGTAGGCTAAACCGAGTTCTTAGCGTAGAAATACATACATCAGAAGAGGTTTGCGGTAGGTCCGGAAAAATTCTGGAGATTTATTGATCAAAACTTTAATTCTTTCTTGATAGATTTATCTCGTATTGGCCTACGCATAGCTTCGTAACACACACAACTATTACGCTAAGAATAAACAACAGCCACACAGCTATGTTACAGGCGGAGCCCAGCAGCGTTCCCGTTACCCCACCACACCCCACGGGAGCCGAGCAACTCCAACTGACAACAAATCCACGATCGTCGTCGCAGGTGGTGGTGGCTGACTTCTCCTCGATCGTTGTTCGCGGAAACAACCTCATCGGCCAATATATCTGAACACGACCTTAGCTGGTGAGCAAGATGCCAATTCCGCTTCTGATGTTGAAACACGGAAACCGATCTACAGACGTAGCAACATGTATCATGAAACCTGTACAATGAAGTATGTATCAATGTTTCACTACATAATGCATCAGCGTCTGAAGGCCCCTTTACATTAATATACCCATAAAAAAAACTTCAAGAAAGTAAAAAAATTACACCAAGTACATGAAAATGTCGAGGACGGAAAAGAGTAAATCACAACAAAGAATAGAAGAAAATATACAATATAAAAAAAGATGTGAAATCAAAATGAGCTGCAAATACATAAAGGTGCTTTCCAACTGCGCTTAAGATGACACAACTACATATACACAGTTAAAATATTGTGTTCATACATTCCATTACCCATATCGCGGACATTTTAATAATGTGAAGATAAAATGTAACATCTAGACATTTGCCAAGACGTTCGCGGCCTGGAAGTTGCTGACAATAAATAAGTCTCTTTAAAAAGGCCAAAGAAACATTTACAAACAAGAAACTTGATGAAATGTCGCCGGCAACAATTAATAGCCTGTGTTAAATTTAAAAAATAATATCACGTGTATGAATAAATTCTTCCCGACTGGTTTTACATAATCAGTACAAAGCTACCGAATGTCTATCGCGGTGGTATTCGTAAGGTGCCAAAAAAATGGCCAAAGATAATTAACAATAATGGAAATTATTTCGATGATTGAGAGTTTTCATATTTTTTAAATCAAACTGTTATTGTACCCAAAAATCGGAAAGAATTTATTTCTACACCTAATAATCACCAATAAATTAAATAAAACTCACCCTTACGGACATTTCTTTCCTTCCTTTCCTTCCTTTTCGGAAACCTGTGTCACTAGGTCACTGTACCGATCCTGATACCGATCATCGATGGACGAAAAGATTTATGGCAGGGTAGCGCCCAGTGAACAGCTAATCGCAGATACATACGACACCACTCAAAGTAAAGGGTCGCAACGTCAAGTGCGTGCGGGTTAATGTACCGAATATTCACTTCCCTGCACAGCTACTAGCACTGATCACTTAATTTATTTTTCATGGAACGTGTTGTTCCTACGTTCTAAAAATTTGTGGAAATGAATTTTCACTTGGCGTTCGGAACCGTTGGTGTAGCCGCGCAACTGCTCCTACAGCAGTAGTTGCGGCTCCATTGTTCTGGGCATAAACCCAAAACATCGCGTAATACTCTTGTGTAGAAAACATTTCTCTGATGCGATTGCTAACTGCTTCACAGTTTTTTTCCAAGGAGTTTCCTCTATCCCCAAGTATTTTCTCTCGTTCCATTATGAGTTAACTCCGACCAGGATAACAGGCTTTACGTAAAAAGCGAAACGGTTTTAGGTAAAAGCCAAAAATTCATTAAGCTGATCGGCCTGAGCATTTCGCCAGGGTCGCGGTTTATGACCGCATTGTTCCGCGAGTCAGCGTTAGAGAACGGTTTCCTACAGTTTTGGGTAATTTATGGCGCTTAGCTGATTCCGCCTTGTAGCGGAAGGGAAACAGGAATGGTATGCATTTTCTTCTTTATAGCAACTCGAAGACTTTCTGTTTCTTTTCTCTTCAGACCCTTTCGAACCGAAACATGTGGCGTCTGCTGTCTATCTCGAAGCAATGGGTACATTGGTAGTAAAAGGACGGATCGCGGGCTTTTGTAAAAGTGCACGATGATCCGTTCGTTGTGCATCTGCAAAGCACGTGTGTTTCCAAAAAGGGGCTACCTTCTTTTTACCTAAGGCCTGTTATCCTGGTGGGAGTTAACTTATAATGGAACGAGAGAAACTACTTGGGGATAGAGGAAGCTCTTTGGAAAAAATCCTGTCAGTCAGTTAGCAATCGCGTCAGAGAAACGTTTTCTACACAAGAGTATTACGCAATGTTTTGAGTTTCTGCCCAGAACAACGGAGACGCAACTACTGCTGTACGATTATTTGGGTGGCTGTACCCACGGCTTCGAACACTAAGTGAAAATTCATTTCCACCAATTTTTATATCGTAGGAACAACGCGTTTCATGAAAAATAAATTAAGTGATCAGTGTTAGTGGACGTGCAGTGTAGTGAATATTCGGTACATTAACCCGGATGCAATTGACGTTGCGACCATTAGCTTTGGGTGGTGTCGTATATCTGGGACCAGCTGTGCACTGGGCGCGTCCGTCGATGACCAGAATCGGTTCAGTGACCTAGTGACATGAGTTTGCCGATTTCAAGCTGCAGGTGAATTTCCGAAAGGGTGAGTTTTAGTTACTTTATTGGTGATTATTATTTTTTAAATTTAACGCATGCTATGTCTTATTTCCGGCTATAATTTTCCAAGTTTCCGTACGTAAATTTTTCTTCCGGATTTTTGAACAGATTCATTATCAGCAACAGTGTTGGAGTAGTATAGCTATGCCGATTCTAACTCGGGTCCTCTGAGGGGGGCGCGGGGGCGGGTGGAAGTGAGGGCGCGCGGGGGAGTGCGGTGGGGGGAACTATAGGCGCGGGGACAGCGGGGAGTGGAAGACTGGTTGCGCGCGCACGAGCCGCGGAGTGGGGGAAGCCGTAATCGTGGAGGGGATCAGTCCAGGCCGAGCGGCCGCGGAGACCTCTTCAGACCTGCCCCGCCGTCAGAAATTTTTTCAGAGGGGAATGACCTGCAGCCGAAATTTTTTGCGTACCTAACCGAGGGAGGGAACGATCTTGGCCCACCCCGAAAATTTTTTCACCCTTGGCCCACACCGATCTAGCGAACCGCCAAGCGCAGAGAAATAATAATTTATCAGAAATTGTTTCGAGCGACGTTTTACAAATCACATATTCGGGGAGGGAAAGAGACGGCACTACATAGTTGTAAAGCTAAATCCTGAGAGAGGGAAAGAGACAGCACAATCGCATGCATTCTAAAGTTAAAATTTTTCAAAATGTTTTCAATCTCAACGTCGCAGCGTATCGCGCGATCTCGCGTAATTTGACTCCCCTGGAGCAGCCGTGCGGGATGACATCATTTTCGCGGCCGAGTCACAGAATTATGCGGTGTCAGGAGAAATAATACTTTTGGGAACGTCGAATCTTAGAATTGAGGAGAGAAGGCGGGTAAATAAAATGGAGAAATAATATAAGTTTAAGATATATATATTGTTATAAAAGAATAAAATAAAATATAAATATAAAAAGAATAAAATAAAATATAAAAAGAGTATAAATATAAATATAAATATAATAATATAAATATAATAATATATAAATATAAATACAAATATAAAAAAGAATATAATAATAAAAAAGAATAAAAGAATAAAATAAAAGAATAAAATAGAATATAAATATAAAAAGAGTATAAATATAAATATAAAAAGAATAAAATAAAATATAAAAAGAGTATAAATATAAATATAATAATATATAAATATAAATACAAATATAAAAAAGAATATAATAATAAAAAAGAATAAAAGAATAAAATAAAAGAATAAAAGAATATAATAATAAAAAAGAATAAAGAATAAAGAATATAATAATAAAAAAGAATAAAGAATAAAGAATATAATAATAAAAATAAAAATAGAAAAAATAAAAGATAATAAAAGAAAAAAAACTTAAAACTATTGGGGTGGCGATGGCGAAGGGGGGGATGGGGGGGATGGGGGCGATGGTAAAATGAAGAGCCGCCGTCGCCGAGCTCCTCTATGATACGGCCGCAGCCGCGCGGCCCCGTACAGCGGCTCGCGCCGCATCCGCAGGTCCAGCTGTGGTATGTCCTAGAACAAGGACACAAATATCAATATAATACGGATACATTAAACCCAATAAACATTAAACGTACAAAGCAATGCAAAGTATTGCATACCTGCGAAGGCGACGGCGGCGACGGCGGCGACAGCTGCGGCGGCGACGGCGGCGGCGATGGCGACGGCTCCGGCTGCGGCGACGGTTGGGGCGACCATATGGGGCCGCCCCAATCTGGCGACCACTGCGGCGATTCAGGTGGCGAGTTCTACAGCACAGAAACCTCGATATAATATTTGCGATCGCGAGATCGAACACGATTTCAACGGTTAAACATGATAAATGTCAAAAAATATTGTTAAGTACATACCTCAGGGCCGCACTCCGGGGCGATTCTTAGTAATCCCATTTTGCACAAAAGAATTTTACTCTTCAACAAAAAACTGACTGTTGTCTGCCAAGATTTGAAGTCAACTGGTCTCGCTGCATCTCCAAGCTCCCGCACGTAGATCCATGCCCAAAGTTGCATAGCTTTGCAAAAGTAAGATACCATTGTTCTCCACCTGCATTTTCGCTGACCATCCTCTCCTTCAATGCATCTTCCTCGAATTATTCACTGACCACCCTTTCCTTTTTCTTCTTCGCACTCATCTTCTCCCCTTCTTCTTTGGACACATCATTCGACCATACCACTCTGAACGTGTATCGAACGTCAATCGAACGTGTATCGTACCACTCTGGACGTGTATCGAACGTGTATCGAACGTCTATCGAACCACTCTGATCGCGCATGGTACCACTCTGATCGCGCATGGTACCACTTCTACATAATAATTAAAAACCATCATCTTAATCTAGCGTACATCACATGCAGGAGGTTGAGGATGGGTGGAGAAAAAAACATTTATGCATTAAAAATTGATTATATTTATTTATACATTTCTCTCTGGTGTTTAGACCACCAGTTGAATATTTTAAATACATTTTGCAATGCACAGTTCTTTGCGTGTCTGCCACATCGCAGAGTATTAACTACATTTAGCTTATTTAGAGATATGATATCATCGTAGTCAATGTCCAGTGTCTCGATGATCACGTCCGCTCTCGTATTTTCATCGAGGAAGTCCGCAAGCCAATCGCGTTTCTGCAACCCTTTAACGTATACGATATGGGATGTGTCATCTTCTTCATCGATCGCATCAGCAACAGCTTTCGTAATTAGCTGTTTAGCCATACTGTATGGAACGTCTCCATCTTCCCACCGCAGCCCATGATGTTTTGCCACCAACCACCGAATGCTTGATTTGTCAGACTTCGTAAGAAGATATTGGGGCATCGAACTCCCAAAAATATAGTGCGAGAGAATTGTTCCCTTTCGCAGGACAGCCACTTCCTTGACAACAAATCTTCCATCAACGATGAACCCTTGCAGGTCAACAAATGTCGGTATGGCCATTATCGGTACAATTTAGAGGTCCGTTCGCTTCCAAAATAGGCGGGAGAATGCGATCTTTCTCATAAAGCATCGCGATTTTCACGATGAAATTTTGGCACAGGAGAGGGCGAGCAAGTAGCGCGGCAATTTAAACGATTTTTCGCACCATGTTTGTCAGCGGATTGTATTCAACCGACCGATCGTACAGAAGCAGACAGTAGGCTGTAGTATTTGCAGGCACATTCTCTCTACATTCGAATTCTATGCGCACGTCCACGGAACCATTCTTGATCGACTCATTTTGTCGCGAGCAATCAATTACGACGAGGGGGCCAAATTGTAAAAATTCGGCCACGGTGAATAATGCCTCGCTGCAACTATATCCATAATACGATTTATGGAATTGCGTATACATATGAAACAAGATGGCGTGCCTATTTTTGTCAAAGTCCAAGTTCAAATCATCGTACGGGTAAAATTCCGAGTTGAGAAAAAGTTTTAGATTGATCAGTTTGCAGTTGTCGAGCTCAGTAACATCTTCGCTCATCACATTCTTTCGATTAGTCTGTAGACCAAAGATAACGCATCGCGGCTTCTCCAGCTGCGCAGATGCCTTCACGGCCCACGAATGCTTGGTCGTGCTCTGCAAGAGAGGATACTCGTACAAATCCCACGATTGAAAACAAATGCTTAGGTTTTGTCCACTTTCCAAAGTATGTAGCAACGATAGCTTATTAACGTCGTTCAGCGTTACATGAGGCATCCGCCATTGCACTTTATGTAATTCAATTTCTGGTTCCAACATCGGCGATCCTATTAGAGAATTGTTGTCGTTGCGCGATCGTATTAAAATTAATTCGTGACGCGCATTAATAATCATGCGTTTGTAGCCCTCGCAAAATCCCAGCCAATATTTGAGCGGGATGCAAAAATTGAAATAATTTTTAAATATTGGCCCATTACGCCGTCTCAAGCCCCATCCTGCATTCTCCAAATTTTTGTCTTCGCCAGATGTCAGCGATACATAGTTTTTAAGCGTGCTAGTTATTCCAACGTTTCTGTTGCGGTCAATCTCCACGCCATTCAGCTCGTATCGAATCTCATCAAATAAGAACGCCATGCAATTATTCCCCAACGTCACCGTTAATGCATCATTTGGCTTATTTATCGTCAATTTCCCCTCCACGTAGAGAAAACTTTCACACGGCAATGTGTATAAATCCTGATGCTGTATAGGTATTCTTATCTCATCGCTGTATCCAAACGTCGTGTTGACGTACGGGTTGTATGTGTGAGTCTGGAGCTTGACGATGCGATCATCAAACGTCGGCTTCCTCCAATGCTTAGAATGTCAGCCATTTTTTCAACTTAAACGCGCACAATGAATCCCAGTGATTTCAAAAATGCAATGTTCGCAGCACTGAGCCTCTTCGTTTTAGCGTGATCACAGCTGTTGCGGTTGTTGTTGTTGTTGTTGTTGTTGTTGTTGTTGTTGTTGTTGTTGTTGCAAACAATTTCACTCGGATGAACCGGGTTTCTGATGTCGTTCAACACAAGCATCTCTTTCGTTCGCACCACGCGTATTATCGTCGTCGCCGCCGTACGTGTAGTCTGATGGTAATCTCTTCACCTCGAAAATCGAGCAATCGTCCGTCTTGATCCACAACGCGAATCGTTAGATCCGTAATGACCCGTGCGGTGATCGGAAGGTAAATGATCTGTGCGGGCGTTTCCGATATCTTATATCCTGGTGGAACCCTCGGGGAAAATTCATGTATCGTATGTACGTGCTTCCCATTGTTGTACGCACCAGCGGTCACGCTACATTCTACGCGAATAATGTTTACGTTCATGATATTAATTGGATCGTCCGATTCGTGCCACCGTCCAGGTTCTAATACTCGATTCGTCGAGAATCCCAGTAGCGATCCAATGTTATTGGACTTTGTAAAGTCTACGGCGAACGAGCAGTATAGCTCGCTTTTCATGGTGTTATTGTTGGACCGCAACACTATTGGATACTTGTCGTCATCATTGCCACCGAGATTTTGAGGATACCGCTCGAGTAATCGCTGTTTCAAATACTTGGCAATAGCATCTAGTTCGTAGGACCCGTGGGGAATCGCAATGTATTCACGAGTGATGTTGTTGTTGTTGGTGTCATAGTTTACGGCGAAGTAGAATTTATCGTTACTCGAGTCAATGTTCGGTATCGTATGATAAGTTTCAAAGGTTGTTAGACCAAGCTCGTAATCATCGTTGCTCAAATCTATGGGTGGAAAGTAGCTTACCGCGAGGGTGCTACTCTTGCCGGTTAGAGTGAATGTTAACGACATATTCCGAGCTGTACTGCTCGACTAGTACTGAATCAGAGTGGCGGGAAGTCAATCCTTAAATTTGGTACCGATCGTCTGTAGAAAGCGTAGACACAGTTGTCCACAGTTGCTCTGATTGTACTGCTGATAAGACGTTCTATTGTATTCAATCTTCACAGCATCTTTATCCAGATATTGCACCAATTCCTTGGGTGGTCGAAGATTTCCAAAGCTGTCGAAATATACAGCTCGACACCCTCTCTTCGCATACGCCACCCAATGAGTCCCCGACCCCTCGACATTATCCAAATTTACGATGCCGCTCTCGTTTCGTCGTACTCCTCCGGCAGGTAGCGCATTACGCATAAAAACACCCCTAAAAATGGAATACGCATACGTTTTGCCAACTCCGCCAATTGCACATCTGTAGTTACGCCCACAGGCATTTTTATTTTCTTTTCGGCGTTTTTTTTTTTCGTTTCGATATTCCCTGTCCGCGCTTGTATGGCGCGAGATAAAGTCCACGACCTTCCATGGAGCGATTATGACGCTGCATTTCCTGCAGCTGATGTTGCGCCGCCTTATTATCGTTTACGGCCTTGGCGATCCCCGCCGCTCCACCAGCTAGTGATCCGAGAACACCTAGCAGCGGGAGAAGTGGTAATATACCACCCCGTTTTGCCACTGGAAGAATCCGCTTTTGCGGTGCTCTCTTTGCAGTCCTTTTGCGAGTTTTCATCCCCATTCCGATTTTTGTCTTGGCCTTCATAGCTGCCCAAACAGCTGTAGCAGCACCTCTTTCGCCCAGAGTCGAGTCTCGCGCAACGATGCGTTTTCGCGCTTTGTCAGCAAGTACGTTATCTGCCGCGTGCCTTTCGCTGAGAACGTTGCTGCGCGAATACGCTATATCGTGTTCGCGACACGCTGCGTCCAACGGATTGATACCTTGATCGCCTCTAGCCAATCGTTTTGCCAGACGAGTTCCTGGACCACAAAACTGGTATCCCGGGATATGTAATTCGACAGGTAGCGCGTTTATCGCCCGATTTAACAAACCGCAACCTTTCCTTACTCTCGTCGGCGACATTCGCCACAGTTTTTAATCAGTGGTGCTGGACCGTCGATATGCGTTCGCTGCCAAGGGCGATTATAATGTTCCAGACACCGACGATGCTGCCGAACCTCAGAATCGGCTTTTATATGCTCGGGGAGTCTGTCCCACAACTGATCAATGTGCTTGCCAAACTCGCGCAGTAGAATAATCTTTGGTATATATTTCAACTGCTCAGAGGTTAGGTCTCGAATATCGCAATTATCCGACAGAACGAGAAGCATTTCGAATACTGAGCTGTTTTGCCTCGGCGCGGGCCTATAAATAGGGCGCGTCACCGCTTCGATGTATCAAAAATCATTTTCGCGGTTCGCAGCGAGGATGCGATTCGTGCGGCAACCTGCGACGATACGCGTGACAAATTTTGACGATAAATCGCAAATGATGTCCTCGAAAACAAGGCGCAGACATGGTAGCATGCTGCCAAACACCATACGCTGCCTTATTTGCGGTCCATCAAATTGTGGAAAGACCAACGTGCTGGTGAGCTTGTTGGAAAGTCCTCACGGCGTCCGCTTCGAGAACGTGTACGTGTATTCCAAATCGTTGCAACAGCCGAAATATCAGTATTTGGAGAATTTATTGACTCCGATAAATGAAATTGGCTACTTCACATTTTCGAATAACAGTGACGTCATCACACCGAGCGAATCGCTTCCGAATTCCATTTTTATCTTTGATGACGTGGCATGCGACAAGCAAGATACGATAAGGGAATACTTCGCAATGGGGCGCCACTCGAACGTTGACTGCTTCTATCTCTGTCAGACATATGCAAAGATTCCCAAACATCTTATACGCGACAATGCGAATCTGTTGATTCTGTTTAAGCAGGATGGCACCAACTTGAAACACGTGTACAACGATCATGTAAACACTGATATGTCTTACGAGGATTTCTGCGCTTTGTGTCGTAATTGTTGGCAGCTGAAGTATGGTTTCGTGGTGATAGACAAGGATAGCGCGATGTCCAATGGACGTTACAGAAAGGGATTTAACGAGTTTGCCGTACCGTGAGATGGTCAATCATTGTCAACACGTCGGTGGGAAAACAACGTCTGCGGTGCAACAATGATCGATATCGATAGTCTGGAGATTAAGGATCGCGAGAGAATAGCGAAGGAAATTGCAAGAACCAGCGAAGCCATTCGCAAGAAACATCAGGCTTTGAAGACCGGCAAGATGGAGGAAGATATCGCGTTGGAGAGATACTTTAAACCTATTGTCGAACCCTTAAAACATATTGTGGAAAATACCGCAGCGGCAGAAGCTGAAATATCGCCGCTGATGAGCACAAACGTTGAAGGGAATGAAACATTAACGTCGGAAAGAAAAATCCTGCCGAAATGGAGCACATCGCGTAAGAGAAAGAGGAAACCACGCACGTCATCGGAGTATTCACTCGTAACCTCTACACCAGTTCAATCGAAGCGAAAACGGCAGAATGTTGCATCAAACGAATCCCTGGTTCCTCCCCCGCCAATAAATACATTTCCCAGTGTACAATTGCTCACAACCAATGATGATGATGATGATGATGACGATGTTTTTGAAACTACTCCCGATGAGTCGTTTGCAGCATCTATTAGACAGCAACTTCAAACACCCGCGGGACAAGAAACGTTTCGCAGCCATTTGGGTCCCCTGGGACAAAAATATATGGACGCAATCATAAGTAGGGATAAAGAAACTGTCACAGACACTGTGTACGGCGTATACTTTGGCGATAGTAGAATGATGCTTGGGGATAAGGCGTTCGATATGGACAAGGCTGATAATATAATCATCGACGGTGTAAAATACAGAGGAACGCCCGGCCTTTACGAACTGATTTTCAAGAGAATTCCCGACGATGCTGTATACACCGATGCCGATAAACAAAAATACAAAAGTATACTGCTGGCGACGAATGCCTACAGACGTGGTCATTCTGCTCAAAATCCCATATTAGGAAACAAGGGATACAAGTACAAACATGTAATTGCACCGCTACTCCCTCGTGTATCAACCAATAAAGCAGGGAAAGGTCTAACGGCGCCGCGAGTCATGGTGGTAAATGATAACAAGATCGATTACATGCGCTGGGACGATCCCAACGAGCTTGTGGATCGATACCGTTTGCTGGAAGCGTCGCGTCAGGCGGGCAACAACTCGCACGACAATGAAATTCTGTCGATTGTGGAGGAACTCTACGAGGGAGGCTTCATTATAAATAAAACCGCGCACCGATGATGCGCACTGTATGCATCGAGATGCCGATCAACAAATTTGGAGTATCGCTCGAGAAGAGTGGCGCAGCTAGAATGGATTATTACAAATGGAACGGTTTGCTTCGAAATTATATGCGACACAACGCTCTTTGCGTGGCCGGTGCCGACTTTGATGCAAAATCACGCAAGATACGACGCGTAGCTCAACCGGTGGCTGATAGCGATGCCGTCAATAAACTATACGTGGAAAAGAGCATTAAACTTTTGAGAGAGCAGCAGGAAGAATTAGAGAAGAAGCTGATCATGTTTAAGAGAGAGATGCTGGCGCTGCAAAACAGCGTTCAAAAGATATCGCAGGCGTCGAATTCTATCCCGCAGCAGCGCTGCGAAGGAGAATCATGCGAGACGGTTGAACTTGTCAACGGACCGATGGGGCGCACATAATGCGCGTACACGATAATTATCGCATCATTCGTGTCAAAGACACCTCTGCGATCAAACATGCAGCCATCGTCGAAATCCAAGAGTAAAGAAAACCATGGTCACAAGAAGCGACAACTCGTCGAGGAATTGCATGCTCCAGCTCGAAGACATTTCCCGCGGAGGCGAGTCATAGTGCATGGATACGATGATCTGTGGCAAGCTGACGTTGTAGAAATGCGTCCATACTCGCGATTCAACCAAGGTCACCACTACATACTCACCGTCATCGATGTGCTGAGCAAGTATGCATGGGCGGTACCGCTCAAGACTAAAAGTGGTGCTGAGGTGGCTAAAGCGTTTGCAAAGATATTTAGAGATCGATATCCGAAAAATTTGCAAACCGATCAAGGAAAAGAATTTTACAACGCCGATGTGCAGAAACTCTTGACAAAGCATGACATTAATCATTATTCGACGTATTCGGTGATGAAGGCCTCCGTCGTAGAACGTTTCAATCGAACTTTGAAGAACAATATGTGGAAACTGTTTACGCTCAATGGAACCTACAGATGGACCGATGCGCTATCGCGTCTACTTGCAGAGTATAACGCGCGAAAACATAGAACCATCGGAATGCGTCCTTGCGATGTTACCCCAGCGATCGCCGATAAGCTGCTGGCCACCGTATACAGCAACGTAAAGATCGCTGCTCCGGCAAGATTCAAGTTGGGCGAGTTTGTGCGCGTGAGCAAATTTAAAACCATCTTCGATAAAGGCTACACGCCGAATTGGACAACGGAGGTGTTCGAGATAGCCAAAGTACAGGCAACTAATCCCGCAACGTATCTGCTCCTCGATTCCTGTGGAAAACCTGTTGCCGGAGGATTCTATGAACACGAGCTGCAACGCGTCACCGATCCTGATGTGTATCTAGTGGAAAAAGTATTGCGTAGGAAGGGGGATAAGGTATACGTCAAGTGGCTAGGGTTTGATAAATCGCACAATTCTTGGATAAATAAAAATAATGTATTGTAACATAATAATACATGCTTTAATAAATATAATAATTTCTATACATGGTTCAATTTTATTTTTATGCATAATTCCACCATTTATAATGCTTTAATAAATATAATAATTTCTATACATGCGCGAAGAATTTTACAATGGTATATTATAATGTCCCCAGGGCAGAGTGTCGGTCGAATCGGGTACGATATATCGCTTGTCGTCGTGTGGGCTTAGAGCGATTTTCGATTCCGAAATGGTGTACACTTTGTGCAATTTCGACCGTATGCATGATTGTCTGCGAACCATTTCGATCTCCCTGTGCAAACACTGCGCGTAGTCGTCGAAAGTTATCGTCCTGGTTATGACGTTGGTCTTGACGCCTTTCGCCTTTTTCGTATCTTTTTTACCGTCTACGCGGAGCGCATACATTTTCGCTCTAAGACCTACGAATTCGGTCATTATCGCACCGTTATTTTCGTCCTTCATCAGCCCCGGAACCTTCTTATTTAAGCGTGGCATATTATATGGATTGTCGATGGGATAATCGGATGTGTCAAATCTATCGATATTGTGTTTCATGGTCTCGTAGATATCTTCGCATTTAATGTGATAAATGAGACTGTCTGTGTCGGTGTATAGAATTTTACAATTTTGTCCGTGCAGGGGAGACATGTGCTCGTGATGAAATTCATACAAACAAATTTTTGATATGTCCAGAATGCACATACCCACGTATATCGGTTTGTTGAATTTCACCTCGAGTTTTCGCAATTCAACGGCTATTAAATTTTCCGAAAAAACACTTCTGCTGTGGAAATTCGGTTTCGCGATCATCGCCTCCGCGCCATATCGCCCTTCCCAATGTGTTAAAAGTTTTACATCCACATGATTTCGCACATTTTCCATAGTTTTACCGAATACCGCATTGTTCATCAATTTGTATAAATTTTTTCAAAATCATTTGTCGCGCTTGTTCTAAACCGCGTATTGAGTTCGATGTAATCGCGGAGCCAGGGGGACTGATCGAATTGAAGCACGCGGTGTATCTTTGTAATACGAAGACCGTGATGCGTGCACTGCTGCAGGTTGCGATAATGGATAACGTAACGCTGCTTATCGTATACCGTCGCGAGTAACTTGTCCTGTCTGCTGCCAGGTGGTTTGGCACGCGTCGGGCAGAACGGCAGATCTGCATGAGCGTCGTGCAGACGTTGTGGATATTCCAGATCTACCTCGAGAATGTATCCCGTGGGCGAATCGACAGCGATGGAAGACACATTAAAATTTGCAACATCTTCGACCCATTGAAATTTGGCGTATGGCAGGGGTTGACACATTGCCCATCCATACAAATTATTTACGTCAAAGTACATCAAGTACGATGACTGTTCCGATGCGTCGTAAGATGGCATGTACTTGTTATTGGCATGTGCGTATCTTCCGGAACATTGACTTAAACCACCGCGTATACCGCGTTCGACAAACATGACCATATCGACGTCTGTGAGCAATTCGAATGTAATTTTGGTATGTTTTAGCATGGCATCCCACGTGAAACCAGGTAAAGTATAATAATGTGCCGAATCTAATCCGTAACTCTTGATGCAACTTTCGCGAAAATTTTCAAAAATATCTGCCAATAACAAGACATCTGTTTTCAAATACAAATCGCTGTATTCACCCAAGGTTCTAATGTCGAAACGCTGCCAGACAGTCTCGGCGTGCGCGTAATCGCGCTCGGACACTGTCTCGCCCGTTAACGAACTGTGGAATGACTCGCGCGGCGGTAAGCAAGGGTCCTGCAGCTTGTTCGCGCAATCAAGGTATTCATACGGAAAGACACCCTTTCGCGTCAATAAATTGAAATCCTCGGTGGATAATGTTTCAAATTTGGATCGTAAAATTTTTAATTTATCTGTGCTAAGAAAAGATGCTAATTTGTCGAGACTGGTATTGAGAAATTTGTACGAATCGATGAATCGCAATTTAATACAATTTCGCGACTCTGATTCAGTCGTATCTTCGACATTTTTTGTGAAGGAAATATATTTTTCTTTAGTTATGGGTAATACGTCAACGTGACCTTCGAAAGCGGTAGCTATTTCCTCGATAATAAAATGTGAATCGTAGCCGGATAAATTATGAAAAACGATGGGGATGTAAAACGCATTTTTATAATTTAAATTGCACTCCGAATGTGCCGGGCCTCTAAACCGTCCGGATAGATGGCAATGATCGCGAACTCGTATATCGCTAACCTCGAATGGCTCTTCGCAAATATGACAATCTGTTGCATTGCGAAATGTCGTCCACTGTTCGCAGGTTAAATCCAGCATGGGAACATTACTAGTCAGGACGGGTTTGGCAAAGTCTGCAAAATTTTTCAGTTCTTCGACGAACCATGAAACACAATCCGCGTCGCGGCGACATCGATACATCGATAGCGATGTATCGTACGAACAATGCATATAATAGCCGATACTATGCACCTTATGTTTCTGGTACGTGTGCAATTTGCGATCCTCCTCACCCCTCCGACTGTCCTCCGTTTTCTCGATGATGCACTCGAGATCTGCGTACACCACGAAAGGAAGTCGCTCCTTTCTGCAGTGGTTGTCGAAGCTGAGCAGATTGTTGCCTTCGCTGGGCAGCAGAATGGCGCAGTCGTTCATCTTGCTGCAGTCCAGCGAATGAACCTCCAACTTCTCGGCAGATCTGAAATAGTGCATGCATCTGTAAACCCAAAAATATTTTATTTAATATTTGTTTCGCGAGACATTTCAACATTTCATAAGTTTATATACGTACCGATCACAGATGAATTTCTTTTTTCCATGCCTGCTCAGCTGCATGCCCACCAGCCTGGACAAGTCCTTGATTAGCACATAGTGCCCTACATCGCCGTGCTCTTGGTTCGGCGTGTAGAGCAGGTTGACGTGCCGATCCCTCTTTTGGCTGGTGAGGCGCAGTGGGAAGACTGTTGGCCCTTTCTTCTCCTCGAAGCTGTACACGTTGACGGAGATGTTGTTCAGCCGTTCAAACTTCCCAATCTGCTCCAGAGACATTGGAAATTCAATGCCCTGGAGATTTAGTGCTGAAGCATAGTCGGGGTATGAACTTGGGCGATCGGCATTTCTTTTCGCGGGATGAAGAGCGGCGACCACTGCCCAAGCGAAACAGGCGTTGTCCGGGGATTGCACGATAATCGTCGCTTTCTTCAGCGATATTTCCCGCGGCAACTTGTAGTGACACCCCGCGCGCAGCGGATTGTACTTGTTGACATTGACGGTCAAATTCAGGATTCTCGTCAATGCCCATCCGCTGTCGCGTTCCTGGAACTCTTCCAGCGATGCCAGGGTTGGTTCGATGACGCATCGTTGGTACCACTCCTGCAGATCGGATGTACCGAAGAGTTCGCAGTTTCGGATATTGATGCTTTTACAAGCATGCTTGTCACCTGCCACAAATTCGCCGTTGAACACCGTGTTCACTTTGAGGCTTCGATGTTTCCTCAAAGGACCCTGCACATGCTCCAACACAATAGCTGTCGCATCCTGGAGGAAGTTGCGCGGTTCGATGTAATTCGAATTTAGCACGGCACCAGTTAATACGCGGCTATCGAACGCAGTGTCTATTTCGCGCCACAAAAGTCCCGTGCTCGAATGTCCGGCACCTTCGCGCACGAAACGTCCGCGCAACGAATATTTCAGCCCTTCGAGCTGCGCGATTCGAGCAACCAGCGATTGTCGAACACCGATCGATAATCGAGGACGTTTGACTCGGCTGTGTTCTTCCAAAGATTCGATACACTCGTTGCACCGTTCTTCCCACGCGAGGTATTCTTCGCGTGAAATCAATCGTGCAGATTGATCCCGCAGTTTGGTGTTCCACTTGTGCGAATTTTTCCATGATCGTAAATGGAATGTAAATGTAATGTATTATCCGCGCAATGTGTTACAATGTGTTTGACGCTTTGTGCAGTTTAGAGCATGCTTTTATGGTTGGTACCACGACTTGGCGTCTCTGTCTATTTCTTTCGGTGTACCCCCTCCCTCTAATGCATCGCATGCAAAAACGACGATCCGTTCCAACACTGTTCTATACAGTTTCTGCTGATATCGCATAATTCTTTCCACGATTCACACGTATGACGAATTAGCGCGCAAGATCATTCGATGCAATTTCTGCCAACACCGCATAATTCTAGGATTCGACGCTTCCAAAAGTATTATATTACATTCAACACGTGTCGAGACTTTTATCCTTGAGAATGGGGATTACATTACATGCAATCGCGCGATATGCTGCGACATTAAGATTGAAAAACGTTCTGGAAAATTGGCAGCTTTAGAATAAAATGTTGTGGTGGGGGAAACAACTAGCCTCTATTTAAGCCGGCTCCCGGACGTTATTCCATCAATCGCTCAGCAGTCGCAACAACTTTTGACGGAACAGACAGTGTTCCAAACTGTATAATACCAGTGCCGAAAGAAACGCTGGACGCGTAAATTATACCGTCCCAATGATGGGTGAAAATAGTATGGCTACGTGCAAGGAGAATACATTCAACAGGTATGGCTCAATTTTCATAAATCCTCGAAATTTTTTATGTTTATTCTTGATACGAGCGGACAATTTCATAGCTTTGATTGTTCTCTTAGTCCGCGCCGAGCATCGCGTATCATGGTCAGAAGATACGCATTAACATCCGTGGGTAGCAAGTATTTGGAAATTGCAATCAACGTAGGACCTATGGCCGATGTAGAAGTTCTTATCGGTGACAATCATGGGAAGCATCTCATATTACCATGGCATACATGGAATCTGCTATTCGACAGCCAATCATCCATCGAAGAACGTGCACAATTGCCTGAACCTGACTCGATGCAGATTGATGAGTTAGTATTGGAATTTGTTCGGATCTTTGATTCACCGATTGTAAAGATGACGCTACTTGAAAAGTCGCTGTATTTCAAACCCAATACAGTATCATTTTTATGTAATCTTAAGCCATGTGTAAGCTATGTGTATCCGCGGTTGCATCAAACTGCGGAAGATGTGAGAGTAAAATTTGAATGTTTTGTTAACGTGTTGCAACAGAGCGGTGTTGCCTGCGAAACATTAGATACGCGCAGTGCTGCTAAAATCATACGCGATAGCGAATATTACGACGAGGAGTATCTCGTAGATTGCGAACTGGTAGCATGTGCCATCAGTGATATTCTGGCTGATGCTCGTAGGAAGAAAAATTGTTAAATTATTATTCTATTTTACATGCTTTAATATTAAAATAAATTTCTTAAACTTATATTATTTCTCCATTTTATTTACCCGCCTTCTCTCCTCAATTCTAAGATTCGACGTTCCCAAAAGTATTATTTCTCCTGACACCGCATAATTCTGTGACTCGGCCGCGAAAATGATGTCATCCCGCACGGCTGCTCCAGGGGAGTCAAATTACGCGAGATCGCGCGATACGCTGCGACGTTGAGATTGAAAACATTTTGAAATATTGTTAGCTTTAGAATGCATGCGATTGTGCTGTCTCTTTCCCTCTCTCAGGATTTAGCTTTACAACTATGTAGTGCCGTCTCTTTCCCTCCCCGAATATGTGATTTGTAAAACGTCGCTCGAAACAATTTCTGATAAATTATTATTTCTCTGCGCTTGGCGGTTCGCTAGATCGGTGTGGGCCAAGGGTGAAAAAATTTTCGGGGTGGGCCAAGATCGTTCCCTCCCTCGGTTAGGTACGCAAAAAATTTCGGCTGCAGGTCATTCCCCTCTGAAAAAATTTCTGACGGCGGGGCAGGTCTGAAGAGGTCTCCGCGGCCGCTCGGCCTGGACTGATCCCCTCCACGATTACGGCTTCCCCCACTCCGCGGCTCGTGCGCGCGCAACCAGTCTTCCACTCCCCGCTGTCCCCGCGCCTATAGTTCCCCCCACCGCACTCCCCCGCGCGCCCTCACTTCCACCCGCCCCCGCGCCCCCCTCAGAGGACCCGAGTTAGAATCGGCATAGCTATACTACTTGTTGGCCGTTATTGAATTAGGGATTTTTATCACAATAACGAACTACGATCGCTTTTCGTTCATTTCGTGTTACATTACATTTTCGTGTGTACGTTATTAACGAAAGGAAATTTGCGTATTCCTTATCATCTTACTTCAAATAATTCTTATTTTCGATTCTGTTTAAAAAAATAACTGTGTATTCGTCTTTTTACGTTTGACATGATTTTCCTCGATTTATTCTTTATGCATTATTCACTTTAAATGCCAACCGAAAGGTGAAGAAAACGTCGATTTTGTATGTTACAACTTTTTCATTTGTTAATTTGCGGGGTTTCCTTCTGTTGGTAATCATGATACATTTGTGTTTTCCTCTAGATTCGTGTGGTATGAGTGAGTGAGTGGGGGCAGAGCGTTTTTTGTCTAGCGTGGAAACTGTTAGTTCAGAGAGTGAAATGAAACAGAAAGATGTGTGAGTTAAATTAGTTTGTAGTTTCACATATTAATCACATATGTATTATTCTGTAGTTTATAATAAATATCATTTATTCAAGTTAAATATATTTTATAATATGGTAGCAGAGCGTGGTTGGTGAAGAGTGTAGCATTCGGCTAGAAATATAAAGAACGCAATAGGATTGCCACGTGGGTAACAAAGGGAAAAGGCAAAATGGCCCGCATAAAGGTAGACGATGTAATGATACCCATTTTCAATGGAGTGGACTATGGAAATTGGAAAAAGTGGATCATAAAATTTTTTGAACTTAAAAACTGTAAAGAACCAGCAGTGTTTGCAAATAGTTTGTAGAAATAAGTTAGAAAATGTTAAACTAAGGGATTTCACGCATGTGGCGTCATTTTTTGACGAATTTGAAAAAGCTACTAACGAACAGAAAGCTGCAGGAGGATTGATAACTGAAAAAGAAAAGCTACGCTATATGCTGAAGACATTACCATCTTCACATAGTTACATCGGAGACTAAATTGACATATTGCCAAGAGAAGACAGAACGGTGGAATATTTAAAATCAAAATTAATGTTGAAGTCTTTGGAAGAGAATAATAATAAGGACCTGATAGAACAAAGTTCAAACGTTTTTTCTATAGATATGAGAGGCAGGTGTTATACCTGTGGCAAGACCGGACATAAGCAATTGGAGTGCCAACAAGGAATAGGACAACAAGGAAGAAGTTCCAGCCGAGGAAGCAGCCTATCTAGAGGAAATTGTAAAAGAGGTTATGGTAGAGGCTTCAACCGAGAAGACAACATTCATGGAAGCTACAATCGTGCAAGTCACAATCGTAGAAGCTATAATCGTGGATCCCAAGGTCGTGCAAGAAGCTTTTACAGAAGCGCATCAAACTCTTTGCCGAATCAAGAAGTGAACAGTGCATTTTCAAATACATGCCTTGCAGAAGTGAATAACTCACAGGTAGAGGACAGTATAAGTAAGTTAGAAAGTAAGAATAGGATAGAATTTAAGAACAAAATAGATTGGATTTTGGACAGCGGATGCACTGATCATATAGTAAATAACGACTCTGTTTTCGACGAATACACACGGTTACAAAAACAAATAGACATAAACTTGGGAGACGGTCGTGTATTGAAGGCGACTGGAATAGGCAAAATAAATGCAATCTTTCAAGTTTATAATTGGAGTAGTGGAATAACTTTGCATAACGTATTCTATGTTGAGGAGATGAAACAAAATCTGATAAGTTATTCTAAGGTCACAAAAATGAATAAAATAGTTTCGTATGGAAATGACACAAAGAATTAGAATCAAAATAAAGAGTTAATTGCAATTGCGAAAAAGAAAGGAAATTTGTATCATATGACCAGCTTCCCAGATAACCATCTGTTTGCAGTCTGACATCAGATTGGTAGCAGGGTCTGGCATGAGAGTGCAGAGTCTGACGTCAGAACCGTAGTCGTCTGTGTCCGCATTTGGCTACGTTCTGAGGTGCAGAACCTGATGTCAGTGCCTGATGTCAGATCGGCAGCAGATCCGCAGCAGATTCTGCCGTCTGCTTGGCACAGCCAACAGCAAATAATTTCCTACGCGTGACGTCACAAGGCCGTCCCTACACACCAACACAAATGTACCGTTATTGCTGTAGGTGTATCCCCACCCCTATATAACCTGCCAGCAGATTGTGCAGTTCATTAAATAGTTAATTCTACTTATTTCCAAAAGTATTTATTCTTTCTCAACAATTCGTACAGAATAATATACTCCTCACATTAACTAAAGGATTAGCTCTAGGAGCACGAAAAATAGGGGCAAGTTCACATGGTTATAACTCCGGTAAAAATAGTCGTATCGATATTTTGAAAATATAGTTTGAAAGCGTGGAATCTCTACTTTTACATTTGTGTTTTCCTCTAGATTCGTCTGGTGTGAATGAGTGAGTGGGGGCAGAGCGTTTCTTGCCTAGCATGGAGATTGTTAGTTCAGAGAGTGAAATGAAACAGAAAGATGTCTGAGTTAAATTAGTTTGTAGTTTAACATATTGTTACGTCTCGCGGTTGACATAATTTAATTTTAATGTATAACAAGCGTAACAGAACATTTAACGGAGTAATACAGTAAAGGGGTAACAGAATATAAGATCAATAATCTGAGGCGGCAACAAGATACGTCTGTACGATATGGCGGTTGACTCTCGATTGACAGCTTGATAGGTGATCGATACGATCACCTCCTTCTCGCTGTCTCTTGTCTTCGTTGCGAGCACCAGCGGCCATGGAACCCATCCATCGGGTGCCCGCAACAATATTAATCAAATATGCATTATTCTTTAGTTTATAATAAATATCATTCATTCAAGTTAAATATATTTTATAATACCTTCGATGCATGCCGATTTGCTTGTTCGTAGTACAAGTGCAACCGCCTACCGCGTAGCCAACGCTGCCGCGGGAACTCGAGCGAAAGGCTCGCGCTCTGATTGGTCGGGTTTTTTTCTTAAGATCTCGTTAACGATGCTTTGGGCAATATTTTCGCTAAGAAAAATGTTGTTTGCTATCACCCGACGCATCACCCCTTTCAAGTAACCGCAGCATTTTTGGGACACCCTGTATGTTTATATACCTATGGTTATATACCTGTTGTGTCAAGGCGACTGGGGTCGAGATTCTGGCAGCGAATCTCGGGGTGCTCCGGGTCGTCCTTCACGGTCGTCGTCCAACGGGCTCCGAAGGTTCGGGTGAGAATGCCGGGACGGAAGGATTCGGTTCGGAAACCGAAGGTAGGGGATCGTTGCTGATTAAAGAGTTGGAACTCACCGTAAGGTTTAAACAAATTTATTCTGTCCCGATCTGGGTGACACTGGTACTATGCCTTTATCAGGCGTGGATCTTGTACAGCGTCTGTATCAAGTCTCCATGTTGTCTCAATCAAGTCTGAATATAATCTGCAGCTCGCGGTGCTCGTACATCATTCTTATACTGTAATCGGGGCGAAGCGGGGACCATCGGGGTCTCCGTCTTTGGCCCGCCTTTGGGTGTTTCGCCATGTGCTGATGGTCTCGGAATGTTTCCGGAACACAACATCCCCCCCCCCCCCTGAGGGAAGGGTGCTTAGGGGAATTTTTCGCAAGATGATTTACAAAATTTCCCGGTACCCTAATTTGTAAGAACCTCAGCGTATTCGCTGTCCGTGGTGGTTGTTGTAGTAATCCCTGCGCGAAGGTTGGATGCTGGTTTCTTCGGCTCCTGCGCTTTCGCTGGTGTAGGGATTTGTAATTTCCGGCGTATTTGGTAATCGCGTTTTAACAAATACATGACGAGTATGGTAAGTATTACTAGTACGATAGTCGTCGATGTTGGATGTACAATTTGCCAGGTCGCTAGTCCTGGTTGGTAGTTATTATTAGTTAGATCGCCTTCCACCTGATTGAGCTGATTATACAATGCTGAGAATTCAGATGGGTTTTTTAGTAGCTTATCTAATTGAAAACGCGTGAGGGGGTGCGCTGGTTCGCCCCGTCGTGTCGCGTTCATTGCTGCCGTTATGTCGTATCGTGGTGCCGTCGGCAGTTCGAAATCCTGACTATACGTTGTTTGTCGTTTCTTTAGTACTACGTCCTTACTTCGGATGTTACAATTTCCCGCAACCCTAAGGATTCCTGTCTTATCTATATCGACGTGTTCGGGCTGTCGCTCGTTACATTGTATAGTCAGTGTTTCGGGTTGATGTGTCGCGAAAATCCACGTGTCGGCACGCGGGGTGCCTATCCACATCGCGTGGTTTACCGCGATGTTTTTTATTTCGCAATTTTTTGGGAACTCGTCCGAGGGTTGCAGCCACAGGCTTGCTTCGCACTCGAGGTCGCCATTTACGTTGTGCGCCAGCATCGGTTGTTCGCAATAATACTGTGCTGCTACTTGTTTGCATCCCTTTAGCTCGTCATGCTCTGTGAGCACGTACTGGTTGGTGCTTGCGTCTATGACGAGTATCGGGGTTCTTATGACTAACAACGCGTATGTGTTGTCGTGGACGTGAATCGGTGCTGGAGTAGCGTCGATCACTGTGAACGTTTGAGAAGAAATTAGGGGAACGGTTATTACTGCTATTAACGTAGTCCTATCGAAATACGCGATGACTGATGACAATTTCTCAATCACGTTAGTATTTTCTACGTTTGGTGCTATCGGAAATGTAAGTCCGTTTGGGAGATGTTGTACGGCGGTTTGTAATAGCTTAGTAATTTGTGCGCTTGCTATTACATTCGTGCTGATTATGCCGCTTTTCAGGCTGGTGTAATATTGCAACACGTCGTCTACGTCCTGAGTCAAGTCGGTCAGTAGGGCATTTAATGTAATGAAATGATCTACTACGTCAGCTCTTCGTGTTTGTTGTAGTAATGCCGTTTCGATCCGTGCACGTAATAGTCTCGTCTGTTTTGCTAATATTTCTTCGTTGTGTTGTATCGTTCTTTCCGCGTCATGTAAGTGGTGTAATGTATTGTTTGTTATTTGAATTTGTTCTTTCATGGCGGTCATCAAGGTATTTTGTGATCCGTCCAGTCGCGATAAGTGGTTGTTAATCTGTTCGGCGTCGTCGGCGTCCGTCTCCTATTCCTCCTCGTCGCGTCTTAGTTATTCAATATAGTGTTTTAGTCTATTCGCGTGCGTGCGTAGGGTTTTATTCCCTTTTTTTATCGTTACGTTTACTTTCGAGTTTTTTTCCTATTATTACGTAGGGACCTACCCACTTGTTTTCTAGTTTTTTCGATCTTCCTCGACGTACGGACTCGTCGTGAAGCCAAACATTGTCGCCAACTTTAAATTCGATTTCGCGCGTTTTCCTATCGTAATCCTTTTTCGATTTTTCTTTGGATTGTTGGAGTCGCTCTCTTGCTACTTCATTTGTTGTTCTTATGCGTTCTCTCGTTTGTTGCGCGTAGTCCTCGTAGTTGTATGTTTGTCTAGGCGGGCTTTTTAACGCGGTCGGTATTAGTGCCGTTTTCCCATAGACTAGTTCGTATGGTGTGAAACCCGTCGCGGTGTGTGGGGTTGTATTATACGTGAACATTGCGTAGGGTAGCCACCGATCCCAGTCCGTCTGGTCGTTGTCAATGTAATGTCGGAGGTATTCTATTAGGGTTCTGTGTGACCGTTCTAATGCTGCGTTTGATTCTGGGTGATACGCGGTTGTTTGAATTTTAGTAATCCGAAGTAATTTACAAATATTCTTGAGCATTTCGCTTAGAAAATTTGTCCCTTGGTCGGTTAGTATTTTCTCGGGTATGCCGTATTCGCAGATGATTTTTTCTACGACTGCCTCGGCTACCGTGGCTGCTTCTTGGTTCGGCAAGGGTATTGCTTTGCTGAATTTTGTGAGGAGATCCTGGAACGTTAATATGTATACGTTTCCTTGTTCGCTTTCTGGCAGGGGCCCTACTATGCCTAAAGCTACTTTTTCAAAGGGTTCTGTTTGTGTATCTGTGATTTCCATTGGAACCTTAGTTTTTCGACCTAGTTTATTTTTTTGACAGAGGCTACATTTCCGTATGTACTCCTCGATGTCTTTATTCATACCTGGCCATTTGTATTTTTGCTTTATTCGTTTCGTAGTCCGCTGAATACCTTGGTGACCTCCCGTAGGTGTGCAGTGGTATTCGTAGAGGATTTGCTGTTTCGTTTCTTCGTCTTGAACCTCGGTTAACTTTATTTCCTCTATAGCTTCCTCGTTCTGCAACGTGTGCACATTCCTGCTCAGTGCGTCCGCGTTGGTATTATTTTTTCCTGACTTGTGGATGATTTCGTAGTCGTACTCGGCTAATAGGATTCTCCATCTTATTAATCTGGATCCTGGGTCCTGCACCTTAAATAGCCATACTAGTGCCTTATGGTCGGTAACTACCTTGAATTGCGTACCATAGACGTATGGTCTGAAGTGCTTGACTGCCCACACAATGGCTAATAGTTCCTTTTCCGTTGTACTATAATTCCGTTCGGCTTTATTTAATACTCTGCTCGCGTATGCTATGGGTTTATCTTCGCCTACTTTCCCTTGCGACAATATTGCGCCTACTGCTACGTCAGATGCGTCTGTTGTTACTACGAATTCTTTTGTAAAGTCCGGATAAATTAAGAGGGGTGCCGTAGTCAGTGCCTCTTTTAATGTCTCGAAGGCGTTCTGCTGCTCGGCTGTCCAGACGAATTTGACTTTGTTGCTCGTGATGCTAGATAGTGGTTTAGCTATTTTTGAATATTCCGGAATGAATCTACGGTAGTATCCTGCTAACCCTAAAAATGCTTGTAATTCCTTTAGTTTAGTTGGAACAGGGAATTCTTTCACGGCTTTGGTTTTTTCGGGATTTGGTTTAATCCCGTCGGGTGTAATTATATGTCCCAGAAACCCTACTTCTTTTCATAGAAACGCGCATTTTTCCGGTTGTAGTTTTAAATTGTATTTGCGAAGGGTGTCTAGAATTTTCCTCAGTCGCGTGTTATGTTCTTTTAGACTTGCTCCGTAGACGATGATGTCGTCTAAGTAGACGAAACAGTCAATTCCCTGTAATCCGATGAGTGCGGCGTTCATGGCTCGCTGGAATGTCGCGGGTGCGTTTTTTAATCCGAAAGGCATGCGATTGAACTCGTAGTGGCCTTGTGGCGTTGAAAACGCTGTCTTGCACTTTTCCCGTTCTTCCATCGGAATCTGATGGTATCCGGACGCCAAATCGAGGGTGGTAAAATATTGCGCTTTTCCCAACTGGTCTAATATATCGACGATATTAGGCAGTGGGAATGTGTCGCCTATGGTGACTTCGTTGAGTTTTCTGTAATCGACTACTACGCGATATCTAATGTTTCCCTCGGGGTCCGGTTTTTTGGGTACCACCAGCAAGGGTGCGTTCCACGGGCTGGAGCTGTGTCGGATGATGCCATCCTGTAGCATCTGTTCCACCTGTTTCTTTACCTCTTGCTTGTGGAGGTCGGGTAGCCTATATGGCTTGACGTTACAGGGTGCCGTGTCGCTTTTTATGGGGATCCGGTGGCCAGTTACGGTGGCCGTCGTCAGTCGGTCTCCCGGTAGATGAAACGTGTCATGATACTCTTTGCAAATTTCGTTCATTGATTTTTTTTCTTCTTCGTTCATGTGCTCGCGGTCAACCTGCTCGATGACTCGAGCAATGCGCGTGGTCAGCGATTCTTTCGTGGTTAATGCCCGAACAGCTGCGGCGCTATCGCTGCAGTGAATTATTTCGTTATCCGGTATTTCGCTTAATTGAATTCGCGGCACGATTATTGTCTTCGTTTCTGCGGTTGTATTCATAATACAGGCTACGCATTTTCTTTTTTCGGGTCTCGTTAACCCTTCTCCTAGGTATACGCCTTCAGCTAGCTGCTGCTTTTCTATTATCCCGTCTAGAATGCTATCCGTTGGGACTGTTACTATTTTTTGTGCGCGGGCGGGAACGGTTATCTCCATGCTTCTGTTTAACGTTTTCCATGGTTTTTTGTTTACTAATAAGCTCTGCTTGGGATAACTTATGGTTATTCCGTTATCTTTCAGAAAATCTATTCCTAGTATCCCGTCTGCATTTGTTAAGGTGTTTCCTTCTACTACGTACAAGGGATGTATTATTTCTTTCCCATTTATGTTGAACGTGGCATCTATTTGTCCTAACGTTTCTGTCTTTTCTCCCGAGAATGACATGAGAAGGACGTCGCTTTTTCTCATGCTGACGCCGTCCGGGAGGGCTCTCTTAGCAATTAGAGAGACTTCTGCCCCGTTATCTATTAGCATTATGGTTTGTCCGTTTTTGCTATCTTCTATTTCTACCTCTATCCTATCCGATGTATGTCCGCCTTTGGAGAGGGATCCTACTTTGATTGTACGGAAGGGTTTCTCGGTTTCTATCGTCGGTGAGTCGCGTTTCGGCGACCCTGAGCTATCGCGGCTGCCTATCGCGGAATGTGCGCGATCAGTGTTTTTGCTTCGCGATTGTCGTTTTTCCTCCGAGGCTGGTCGGCGACCCTCTGCCTTATTGTTTGCCGATTTAGTTGCTATGGCTTGTACTCGCCGGTTGTTTTCCGAAGAAAAATTTTTTTTCGGGGGCTTATCCCTTTCTTTGTTCTTCCAACACTCCTTGGTGTCGTGCCCCGATCGCTTACAATTGTCGCAGTACCGTGGTGCTGTCTTATTTTTATTTTGATAGTTATTCGGAGAGGCGTTTGTCGCGCGCGTTCCTCCCGACGTCGTCAGCCGTCTCGTGATCGACCGTTCTTCGTCTATTGCTATCGTAATTGCTTCTTGCAAGTCGGCGGGTTTCTGTGATTTGACTAAAATCTTCAAGTCGTCGCGGAGGCCGTCTTCGAATATAGTCAGGGTCTGTCTTTTAAATACTCTCACGGTCGCGTTTTTGTCTACCAGACTGGCTTTATCTTCGATTCCGGTCGCTATTAGTTCCCTTAGCAGTTTGGAGACGCGATTCCCGTATTGATGCGCGCTTTCATTGTGGCCCTGTCTACTATATAGCAGTTCCCTTTGTACGGTTGAGGCTGTGCGGGGGGGGGAGGCTTGTAAACTGAGGTCAGTACGTCCCCTAAATCTTGTATTGACAATATGTGGCGCGTCTGTACTTCCTCTAGAGCGTCGCCCCCAATTCGCATTGAAATTATCCCTCGTAGGATCTGGGCCTTTTCCTCCACCGTTCGGTAGGAGCTGTATACGTACTTGCAGGCGGTCAGGAACCCGTGCAATTGCTTGGGGTCCTTTCCGTCGAACATGGGTAGGGCTCTTATTGCGTGAAATACTTCTCGAGTGTCCGCTCTCGTTGGTTCGTTAGAAGGTTCGTTTTGCTCGAAGTTGGTGGGAACGAAAGGACTGGCGCGCCTAGGTTCTTCTCCTGGCTCGCGATAGTCGGTAAAGCGTACCGTCGTTCTGTCCAAAGGTCCGGGAATTGCGGGTGAAGTATTGATAGTGTCCCTTAATCTATCTATCTCTCGATCTACCGAGTCCTGTAGTGGACCTTCCCTTGCCTCTATTGCTCCCAACCTATCGTTTATTGCTAACATTCCGTCGGTCACACTAGCTAGAGAGGTGGTTATGCCCGCGAGTAGTTTCTCTAGGTTCGCTAGCCGGTCTCCGCTTCCTGCGGGATCCTGGACTGCGTGCTCGCTCGCGGTTGCCGTAGGAGTGATCGGCATATTGTTGTCGGTCTCTAAATCTTCGCTCGGAATTAAACTATAATCTAATTCGTCAAACGGATAGAGTCTCCTAGCGGTTAAGTGTCCGGCGTGACTCGACGCAGTCGGAAGTACGGTCGCAACGCTACGGTCTTCGCTGGTATCTACGTCTAAAGCAATCCGCGCACGTTCTTCGATTTCACGAAGGGCTTCGAATGTCGCGTCGAATAGAGATTCGCCGGAGGGTTGTGGTGTACGGACTTTACAGAATCTACGCGGAGCACTTCGGCGAAGGGCTCTGGGCGAAAGAATTTCTTTTCGCTCGGTTAGTTCTAAATCGCGCTCGATATTTTTCTCTAAGGATTTTGTGCGGCGCATGAGAACAGCGGCGTGCGGCCTGATTTTGCTGAGAGTGGTATTTCGCACTTACAGCACGTAGAACAGGTGATGCATCGCTCGTCTGTGTGGATTGTAGACTTGGCTGGCGGTGTCCTCTGTAGACGTCCGTCAATACTGCGAAGTGGATTGCCCTACTGTTGAGTGGGTCGTTGTCTCCGCTAAGTCCTGGTGTCCCCGTCGGTCAGGCTTGTTTCTTACGTTGGCAGGGATCCCACCGCTGCCACCAATTGTTGTGTCAAGGAGACTGGGGTCGAGATTCTGGCAGCGAATCTCGGGGTGCTCCGGGTCGTCCTTCACGGTCGTCGTCCAACGGGCTCCGAAGGTTCGGGTGAGATTGTCGGGACGGAAGGATTCGGTTCGGAAACCGAAGGTAGGGGATCGTTGCTGATTAAAGAGTTGGAACTCACCGTAAGGTTTAAACAAGTTTATTCTGTCCCGATCTGGGTGACACTGGTACTATGCCTTTATCAGGCGTGGATCTTGTACAGCGTCTGTATCAAGTCTCCATGTTGTCTCAATCAAGTCTGAATATAATCTGCCGCTCGCGGTGCTCGTACATCATTCTTATACTGTAATCGGGGCGAAGCGGGGACCATCGGGGTCTCCGTCTTTGGCCCGCCTTTGGGTGTTTCGCCATGTGCTGATGGTCTCGGAATGTTTCCGGAATGCTTACGCGGTTGTGCCCGATTTCGGTCGTTCGATTGTGGCAATCGGAATGCCGCGGGGTCGTTGCGCTTGGGGTGTCGGTTGGGACACAACATACCTCAGGCATGAGAATTGGAAAATTTTTAAATATGTGTATTTTTCTCGAAACATTGTTTTCCAAGACAGTGGGCATGACAATTGCCTCACCGTTCATCTGATTAACTTCATTATTTACACACATATTCTACATAAGATTCGTCACCCGGGTACGGTGAACTTTTTCAATTAAATTGAACCATTTTTTAATAACAAGCAGAAACGTACGACTTTTATCTCTCCTCCCCTCTCGCCCCTATTGTCGCTCTCTCTCTCTCTCTCTCTCTCTCTCTCTCTCTCTCTCTCTCTCTCTCTCTCTCTCTCTCTCTCTCTCTCTCCCCCTCCCTCGCACGTCACCCTCTCACCATCCTCCCCTCTAATTTCTCTCCTCTCCTCGAATCCCCTCCTTCCACTTCCCGTTCCCATTTCCATCCCTCCCTTCGGCTTCCAGTTCCTCATTCACACCATTCACGTCATTCGTCCTTCTCTTTCATTCCCTATTCCCCCGTCTCCTCTGTATCCTTTTCCTCTCCTCTCGCTCTCTCTTTTTCTTTCATCCACTCTTTTCCCTCCCCCTCCTCTCCCAATATCACTCCCACATTCTCCTGCCAACTACCTAATTCTTCTCCCCGTCTTCTACATCTTTCCCATATATGCTCCCATGTCTCTACTTCTCCCGCACACACTCTGTAATCTCTTTCCTCTGTACTCTGCCAATACCTCGCCCCCCTTACCTCATTTCCCATCCTAAATCTCGCTATCCTTTTCCACCTAGCCTCCATCCAACCTCTCCTCAGATATACTGGCGTCTCCGGTCCCTTCAACCACTTGTACCATCTGTTATACTTGGCCCCTCTTAACCTCTTCCACCTTTCCATTTCTTGCCTTCTCCTATCTTCGCTCTCTATCTCTTTGTATCCCAATTCCCCCGCTTCTCTTTTCCTTCCTATTTCCCACATTCCTATTCCCCTCTCTCCGAAAAATCTCTTTCTTTCCTTCTCCCATTTCATCAGCTCCTCCTCCCGCCACTCCCTTACCGTTATTTCCTCCCAGCATTTCCTCGCTAATTCCACTTCCTTTCCTTCCCACATTTTCCTTTCGAAACTCCAGGCTCTCTTTCCCGCTCTAGTCCTCAGCTTTTGCCTTTGTACTTCTTCCCTTATCATGTAACCCGTGGATCACCAGTCCACCCCCACCGTCCAATTCAGGACTCTTTCCTGCATCGCCTCCACCTCCCTCCACTCTCTCCACCCCCATATTTCCGCCCCGTATTCCAGCAGTGTCCACACTAACCTATCCCAAATCCACAGTCTTCTCTCCCAGTCTTTTCCAAACCTCCGCTTTCCTATTCCCCATACTTGCCTCATTACCGCCCCCGCTCTTCTCACCCTCTCTCTCACGTGTACCTTCCATCCTCCATTGTGCATCAGCGTGAACCCCAGGTACTTGAATTCCTTCACTTCCTCCACCTCTCTTCCTTTCCAGATCCATCTTACTTTCCTCCACCTTTCTCCTCCCTTTCTAAACCTCATTACTTTCGACTTTTCCGTGTTGAGCACCAATCTCTTCCCGTCCAGATATCTCTCCAATCTCCTTACCATGTCCTGCTCATCTTCCGCTAGCAATACAATATCGTTCGCGTATGCCATAGTGCGTATCCTCCCCCTTCCCTCCACCTGTACTCCTCCCTTTTCCCCTTTCCCTATTTCGGCCTCCATGTCTGTCGTCAACAGGTTGTATATGTAAGGGCTCATCCGGCACCCCTGTCTGCCTCCCTCGCCGTCCCGAAGGCCTGCGTTATATTGCTACCTACTCTCAGCTTACTCTTTGTTTCCCTTATCACCTCCCCTATTCTTTTCCATAGTCCCTCCCTCACTCCACTTTCCACCATCGTTCTCTCTAATACCTCCCTGTCCACCGAATCAAACGCAACCTTCAGGTCTATGAACAGGGCGATCATCCTCCCCTTTACTTTGCTTATCTGCCTATGGATAAGATAGTGCAGTACATAGATGTTATCAGTCGTCCCCATCCCTTCCCTGAAGCCCGTTTGATTCGGTGGCACCATCTCCTTATCCTCCATCTCCTCTTGCAGCCTCCCCGCTAACACCGACACGTAGACTTTATACAGCGTCGGCATCAGCGTCACCCCCCCCCCCCCTATAGTGCTCCCTCAGCTTCCATCACCTTTCTTTACAATCGGCACTATTATCCCTTCCTTCCATTTTTCTGGCCAACCTTCTCCCTTCCAAACCCTACTTTCCATGTCCATTATTCTACTACTGCCCCTCCGTATTTCCATACCTCGTTCGGTATTCCGTCTTCACCTACTGCTTTTCCATCCTTCAACTTACCTATTACCTTCCTGATCTCCTCCCTGCTTATCTCACCTTCGTCATCTCCCTCCATTTCCCTCTTTCTCTCTCTAACTACTTTCCCCTCCACCCCCGCCCCCCAGTAACTCCATGAAGTATTCCTTCCACTCTTCCATCCCTATCTCCTCGTTCACCCCCTTCCTTCCTTTTCTTTCCCTGTTAACCACCTCCCATACCCATCCACCTCCCATACCACTTGCCCTCACATAGACAGTTATATTCCCTCTTCGCCTCTCTATATTCCTCTTTTCCTCTCCTCCCTTTCTCTATTCCCTCAGTACCCTTCTTACTTCCTTTTTTTTCGATTCGCACTCCTTATCCCAGCACCCTCTTCTTCTGGGTCCCCTCCCTTCTCCCTTTCCCTCTTCCAAGCCTTTTCTAAACTCCTTCATCATCTCCTCTAATTCTTCCTCTATCCCTCCTCCTTTCGGTCCTACCTACTACCTTATACCTGTTCTAAATTTCTCTCTTCCTTCTTGCATCCAATCTCCCCGCGTTACCATTTCTCCTTGGTTTTTCCCCCTCTTTATTCTCTCTCCTCACCGCCTTCATCCATACTATTATTGGGTGGGCATCCGAGTCAATCTGGTCCCCAATCTCCAGTCTTTTCACCCTCTCTCTTACCTCACTGTCCCTTATCACGTAGTCTATGACTGTTTCTCCTCTTGCCCTGGATATGTGAATTCTCCTGCCTCATCCCGTGCCATATTTCCATTCAATATCGCCCATCCAGTTTCCTGTAGTCTCTCCACTAACATCATACCGTCTGCGTTTTGCTTTTTGTCCTTCGACTTCCTTCCCCCTTCCTCCTCCTCCTCCCCCGTTATAGCCACCCTTTCTCCCCGGTCCTTGCATTAAAATCCTCCCCTATAACCGTCTTTCTCCCCTCCTCTACCCCCTCCATCCACTCTTTCATGTCCTCTAACTTCCTCTCCATGTCCCCACCACCCTCCACCTTTCTGTCCTTACCATAAACTCCGCTACCATTATCCCCTCTTTCTCGTCCTTCCCCCATATCCTTCCTTCCCCCTCCATCATCTTCTTCCTCACTCCTATTAGCATTTCCCTTCCTTCCTTATTCCTTCTTTTCGCTGCCTGCGCCTCCCACCTATACTCCTTCCTTTCTTCCTTCTTAGCACCTCTTCTTCCTCATCCCATTTCCACCATTCTTCATCTATCCTTATGCTTCCGTAGCTCACCCATACTCTTCTACCTTTCCTTTCTTCTCTTGCGGCTATCTCTTTCAGCTTCCATTGCATCTTCCTCTCTTTCCATGTCCAGTCGTCTGTTATCCTCACTGCCCTTCCTTTTAAGGCCCTTTTCCTTTCCATCACATCTCTTTTGTTTTCCATGCTCCATAGTTTCACCACTACTATTTCCCACCCTCTCTCGCCCCTCCGTGTCCTCCTTGCACTTACTATTTCCACCTTTGCTCCTATTTCCTCCATAACGTTTTCCACCTCCTCCTTTACCGTTCCTCGCTCCACCTTAACTTCCTTCACCACAATATTCTTTTTCCTCTCTTCCCCCTGCTTTGCCACCAGCATTTTCTCTATACTTTGCATCTTCCCTATCATTTCTTTTCCTACTTCCTCACCTCCATTCTTTCCTATCTCCATCCTACTATCCTTTCTTCTAGTTCCTTCCACTGTTTCCCTCCATTCCCTCCTCTCTCCACTAACTCCAGTCACTCTCCCAACCTCTCGAACCTTCCTCACATCTCCTTCCTCCCCTTGCTCAATTTTCCTCTCCCTTCCTAATTTACTCCTTAATCTTCTTCATTTCCTGTCTTATCTCCCTTCCCTGTCCCTTCACCTCCTCTAATCCCTCCTTCACCTCCTTCCCCATTGCTACCAACAGTTTCTCTAGCTCCCCTCCCTGCCTTTTATCTGGGGACATTCTAGACTTCTTGCTGCTCTCAGAAACACCCTGCCCCACCTCTTCCTCCTCACCTTCTTCCCTCGAGTCTTCCTCCCTTCTTTTCCACCATTCCGCTATAATGCCTGTGCTGTATGTACTGCCTGTACTATTTTCTCTTTCCCTCCCCAGTCTCTCGACATTTGTCGGTCTTCCCTTTTACTTGCTCTCTTGCCTCTCCTTACCTGCCTTACTGCCGCCCGGTGGTATTTTCCACTGCCCAATTATCTTCTTCCACTTCGATATTTTCTTTTCCCTCCCATTCTACCTTCACTTCTACCTATCCCGATACGTTGCCCCCAATCTCTTTTGAACCTACCCGCCTACTTGTTCGATTCCCACCCGTTCCCCCTGATGTCGCTACATTTCGTGCTCCGTCCCTCTCTCTCTCCAGCCTACACCAACCGTCTCCCTAACCTCAAAGCTGCACGCCTCCTTCTCCTGCTCACTCTCTTCGCCCTTTGCTCACCTACTTCTCCTGCCCTTCACCCGAAGTACTCCTCCCTTCTCCCTTTCGCTCTCCTCACTCCTACTTCCACTCTCTCACCTTTTCACTTCCTAACACTCCTCCAAATACACTCGCTAACGCACCTGCCTGTCACCACATGCACATCCGGAACCAGAAGCCTCAATTAATAAGTTAATTAATTAATTAATAAATATGAAATAGAATGCATTTTATATTGTAATTAATTAATTACAATATAATACAAATGAATTAATATAATATAACAATATAACAATATAATAATAATTATATGACGTCCCACTATTTTTCGCGCGGTATTAATTAATGTCTCCCCCATAAATCATTCCACAACTCCGCTGAAATCCCTGAAACCCAATTCTTACACCTTTTCACGAACCACTGACCATCTAGACGATGTACCTTAGCGATCCTCATCTCGAGATGGCCACGTACGAAATCCCCTCCCCCTCTTTGCCCTACGAGGCACGATCTCCTCCCTCACAATTAAATCTAGACAAGTCCCTCGTCCCAAAAAACCCTCTAAACACGAGACCACGTCTCACCCCCTCTCTACAATCCACCAAATCAAAGCACCCAAAATCCATCCAATGGGTTGAGTACCCCTTTTCGAAAGTCCCAAATGAGAATTCCAAATATTCTATTGAGACGCATATTTCGCGCATGAGTCATATAAATACAATACTGACATTCCGGCGAATCATATAAATACAAGGGCCCCAGAGCCCGGAGCCCTCTTCTACGGAAACCACTTGTTGTACAAATATCCTAAACTGATCATCTCAGTGAATAAGTGTTAAATTCATATCAGTACTACTCCTTTCAGAACGATTGTTAATCTACGGCATCTACTGTAAACGATTATAATTAACTATCGTACCAGTGCATATCATCTTCATTTATATTATTTCGTATTGCTTACGCTTTTCATATTTCACATCATTGCTTATCGCTTTTATATTATTATCTTTGCTAACACTTATTGCTTTTCATACTATTGTCTGTTGCTTATACTCATGTATTTCATGCCCATATATATACATATTACTATTGATTACCATTTATATAAATGTTTATGTGCTAATGCTTCATGTCCAACGCATTGTTATATTAACCAACCGCTATCACATTAAACGTGCATGGCATATTGTCTTGTTTTAAACTGAATAAACGCTCTTATCTTAAATAATGCTTTGAGTTATTGTCTTGCTCCTTCGGTTACGGAAACTCTAAATCAGAACAAGCTACTGCAACAGCTGATCTCGATTTGCGAATGCAGGGATTTTTTATAATGTTTACAAAGCTTACTTTCGCATAGGCCTGTACATAGGTCGTACAGACCATATGGCTAGACATATTTCGCGGAAATATTACGTGTGGCTTCTTATATTAATGCAGCACTAAATCCAATTACCGAGCCTTTAAATACCACCACCTGTGCTCTAAGGGGTGTCACGCTGGTGCGCGATTATTGCATAAACCTTCCCTAGTCGCTCAGTGCTACGAAGCTGGCTGTTGTGCCCAGGCAACGCCCAAGCACGCGTATCATACATTATACATATTATATTACGTTCGTTACGAAACGTTCGAGATGTTTCCAAGCTAAGACAGCCGCTAAGCAACTGAATATACAAAATCAGAAAAATGCGAACGCTCCACATTTACCGGGCATGGTAACGCGTACCACGCCCAAGAGGGATATAAAACCAATTCGACTCCGCTAATGGACAGACTCGAGATCCGACCCTCGACCGGGCAACACGGCTAAAAACCTACTTGTACACCTCAGTCTAATTTTAGTTGTTGCTGAATAAAGACTTAGTCTTTGAGTTTAAACACATATGGTGTAGTTCACCCGGAGGATTCTCATCCTTTAATCACTCCCGAATCCACGATTACGGCAGATCCCGTACCAGCCTTGCGAGCCATCACGCAGGGCACAACACGCGCCTGAATTCTTAACACTCGGTGCTACGCAGCTGGCCTTCGCGCCTGAATCCTTAACACTCGGTGCTACGAAGCTGGCCTTCGCGCCTGAATTCCTACTTACCCTCAGTGCTATGAAGTTGGCCTTCGCACCTGATCTCCTAACCCTCAGTGCTACAAAGCTGGCCTTCGCGCCTGAATTCCTACTTACCCTCAGTGCTACGAAGTTGGCCTTCGCGCCTGAACTCCTAACCCTCAGTGCTACGAAGCTGGCCTTCACGCTGGAACTTCTAACCCTCAGTGCTACGAAGCTGGCCTTCACGCCTGAATTCCCATCTCCCTAAGTGCTGCGAAGCTTGCCTTCGCGCCTAACATTCCCATACAACCCCACAATGTCATTGTCCTAAACACGGTCACCCGGGACGTGACAATTAATCAATTATAATATTATATTGTAATTAATTAATTATAATATTCTTCTACTGTTTTTTCTTCTTCTTGTTCTTCTTCTTCATCTTCATCAACATGATAATTGGAAACACGATATTCCGATCCTATGCCATAAATGTACACCTCCATAAACGGTGCGGGCGGCAAAAAAATGACAATAAGTATTCTCCTATATCATAACTGAAAAAAGTGAAATAAATCAATAAGACCAGAATATATATTAACTTAGAGCATGTCAGATAGCTACCAGCACAGAAAAAAAAGATTATTGTTAGACGTTAAATGGGAAAGTTACTTTCAGTTCTGGTCTAAAAGTTCCACATCATACCACTAGCAAGATTGAGATCGCATATCTCTAAGAGGATTGTACAATAATAACTGGTATTAGTGAAAAATCTTACTTTGATAAGTCATAAATGAAATGCAATGCATAGATCTGTAAAAATCAGGAAAAAAATTTCTTCACTTCTGGCCAGGTTTTCGTATAGGACGTGCCACTGTGCGGCGCCAGTAAACGTGTTCTACGCCACTGCACGCAGATGCCACATTTTTAAATATTTTGCTATTTTCAGACCTGTTTTATAATCTATAAACATGTATCCATACAGCACAAAAACAATTAAACGAATCGGACTAATAGTTTATCCCTGAATCACTCCCATACATGGACAACGTTTTAGTCCCGAGAAACGAATATGACCCCTCAACCCCTCAGCGCCGACCACCATACGTTGAACAGTGGGAGAAAATGACACGGTCGGCGTCAAAAATCGATTCCCACGCCAAATCGAAATTAAAATCAACGAAACTTGATATCCTGGTATATTAGGTATCGTTGATTACAAATACGTTGCACGATTTGTGGAAATGAAGATGGCAGATCCAATATGGCCGCCCAAACTCGGGCAAAACTAGTAAAATAGGGATCATACGAACGAAAAACGTTGTTTCTTGAAGTCCTAAAGCTATAACTTCTATATTTTATAAATCTAGAAATTTGCATTATACTGTATAGAATGCTATACTAAAGAAGAGTTGGTAAGAAATGGTAGATAACAACAGAAAAACGAACATTATTTACTTATTTTATCATTTCCGCGGCAAATACTGCAAATACATGATTAATCTAACCATTGAATATTTATAGGAGACGAAAATAATGATTATTGACATAAAAAAATGTTAGTAGAATTGTTTATTAATAATTTGTTTAAACAATTTTTTAACAAAGTGACAGTGAAATTCATTTCATACAATCAAATTGAACATATTTTGTTGTAACATTACTATAAACAATTGTGTTGTGAAGCAACCAGCAATTATCATCGTGGCAGCGAAGTGTGCAGCTAGGCGAAAGAATCCACAAACGATGCACGGTCATCGAACGGTGCACACTCCACGGGTCATCGGACAGACATCACTAGGCCCCCACCGCAACCCAAAACGACCATATATAAACCAACACCCAAAACGGAGAAGAGGCTCTCTCACTTTTTCGAATCGATTAGCGATCACTACCGTGATCGCCGCGCCAGTGTCACTTCAGGTCTCAATAAATCCTTGTTCACTCTACGGTGAGTTCCAACTCTTAAACCGGCCAAGGATGCACTACCTTTGGTTCAGATCGAATCCCCGTTCCCGGCATCTTCCTCCGAATTACCGGAGCCCGGAGGACGACACTTCCGAGGATAACCACGGCAACCGACGAGATTCTCAGGGAGAATCTCAGCCCCGACAACCTCACAACAATTGATTGTTATTAAACCATTGGTTAACATAATAGATTTCGGCAATATTCAATAACGATAAGTGCAATTTGGAAGGTACACTGTTTTTACGACGTAGGTACCCACTAAGTAGTAGTAAATAGGTATATTTTTTGCCTTTCGGCCTCAAAATGGGACTACGTGTGTTATGTGTGTAAGTGTTTCTGGGACTGTTCACTCAAGATTGTACTTTCGTTTTGACTTCTTCCTTCATCCTGTTCTTCTTTTCTTTTCCTTTTTTCCAGAACCATACGCAGCCACTCCGCTCCTTCATCTTCTCCGTTTAGTATCCCTCTGACCGTTGAATTTTCTCTTTTCAGCTCCTTACAGTCTTGTAGCATGTGACCCAGCGTCTCTCAAGCCCCGCTACATAGTCTGCATACTGTCTCTTTTTCTTCCTTCCAGTACTTGCTTCCCCGCTCTTCGTTCCCACATCTGAACCTTGCAATCATGCTATAGTCTCTGTCTCTGTAGTTTCCGTTTAGGTAATTTGCTCTCTGGTTATCCCTGATTTCTACGTAATGTGCGTTGTATCTGCCTCCTTGTATTCGATCGTATTGCCATTGAACCTGCTCTGCCCTGTCTCTTTGCGCTAGTTCCTCAGCAAACTCTTCCTCTCCTTCTTTCTATTTTCATTTCTTGGATATCCATCAATTTTTGCCTGTAGTATTGCCTGTACATTTCTCCATTTGCTTTTATAATGGGTGTGTTTCAATTCACGCATTATGCGCATAGACTGCAGAAAAAACCGTTCCGTTTCAGTCTATGCGTGCATTGGTGGCGTTGGTCGCACATAGGATTCCCTAGAATTCTCCCACTTCTAGCGAATGAAGCGTGCAATTCATGCGCGCATGCGTATTTGTCTCTTTACGCACGCTTTGAAAAATATACACCAAATTATGTGGTCCCCTCCTCGAAGTGACAGAAAATATAACCTACATATATGCTACATGACAATAAACATTTATTGGATATTTCATTCTTTTACGCTGCATGTGTCAACTTTTTATAACTTAACATCCTTCCAAAATATTATTGTTATGCCGCAACTGTATCTTTATGAAATCGGGTATAAGATCAATGTCCCTATTTCTAATCATGTAAGAGTTCTGCTATCATAAAAATAGATTTTTATTATTTATTTATGCAATAATCGACAAAAAACTTATTAGATGTGATATTTAACCTTCCCTTTTTTACACATAAAATAAACAAGAAGTATTTTTAAAAACATTTTAACCTAATAATAGTCGATTTAATATGAAGTATAAAATGTCTAATTCTGCTCAGCGAAAATGAAAATGCAGTTTCTGCTTACATATTCACGTGCGATTTATCTTCCAATTGAAATGTCTGTGTATAATTATTTTTTGGATAACACGAATAAACAAATTTATTTAAAGTTTTAAAATGTTTTTTATTTACAAAAATATAAAATATTTATCCTCTGGATAAATAGGGAATATTCAGCTTGAATGCAGAAGCACACGTAAAGCGACAAATACGCATGCGCGTAATATGCGCATTGGCTGCTCATGGATTGATTTTCTGTAGTTGCTGCACGCATCATGAGCTAGAAGTTGGAGGATTCTAGGGAATTCTACGAATCAGGTTATGCCGTCTTTGCACTCGCTGCATGAAACGCAACCAACGCAACGGACCCAATTTCGAAGCGAACAGTACATCCCTAGAAGGTTTTAGGCAGGATCGAAAGGGAAGATGAGAAAGGAAGCAAATACGTGGCGCGCATTGTTATTTCTTAAAGGCTTTTACTGCTAAGTTTTTCGAACGTGTTCTTATAATGCTAACTTTACAGCTATAAGTACTCTAATCCAGGAGACGTACGAGAGCCTGCGATTGTATTCAATAGCCTTCAAAACCTTCAATTTACCCCAGGCACGGATAATAAATAACTTCATTTTTCCTTTACACATCTGCTTACCAAATTACGCTGGGTAAGCAGCAGTTAGTCCTGTAAAACTCATATAATAAAATATGGTTTTCGCTTTCAACAATTGCCGCTGTTTAAGAAGAATTGAAAAACACGGGTTGAGAAAATCCAGGAACCAATAAAGCCATCTAATTTCGTTAAGAGTCGTAACCTTAGGACGAAGTAACCGATGTAGTTAGGAAGCGTGCTCCGACCACCGTTCAACAGTCTCGAATTAAATTTAACGTAATCCATCCAACTGCATAGCTAATTGTAAGTTTGAACATTCCCGCGCAACCTCACGAACATCGAATGCAGCGAAAACCGTTCCGTTTCGTTACTGCGGTTCATGAGCTGTTGGAAACGGAACGCTATGAGAGCGCGCAGCGGCTGCCCTACGGTGTATGCGCATAATGCGTGAATTTAAACACAGCCAGTATTTCTTGTTTCTTTGTAAATTTCTCCGATTCTCATCCTCAAGCGTTTACTTATTTCCTTTCTCTTCATGATGTTCTGAAGTTTTACTCTATCCACTTTGTCAAATGCAGCGCTTACTCCGCGAAAAAGGTATACAGCTTTCCCCCTTTTTCTGTATTTCTCTGTTAGCTACATAGTTCAGAATAAAAATGTTATCTGTTGTCAACCTACCGCTCATGAATCCTGCTTGTGTTTCTGATATTATGTGGTTTTTTTCAATTGCTCTTTTAATCTTTTTTCCAGGACCATAGCATATATTTTGTACGCTGTGTTTAGGATCGTTATCCCCTGGTAGTTGCTCACATTTTCTCTATCCCCTTTTTTTGAATATTGGTGAAATCACCCATTCTTTCCACCTCTCCGGGAATCCTTCTCCCTACCACACTCTATTGAAAATTTCTATGATCCTTCTTACTGTTTTCACGTTATCCAGGCTTCATTTTCTATTTTGTCTTCCCCTGCTGCTTTCTTCTTTTTTAATTTCCTGATTTGTTCTTTTATATCTGTTTCTATTATTTCCTCTTCCTCTTCTCCTTCCGTGTTGTCTATTTCTTCCGACTCTCCTACTGTTTTTTTTTACAGTCGACGCCTTCTTTTTTTTGGAGAGGGGGAAAATGCATTTATGCATACCCCGGCATTTGTTGCCGGGGTTATGTGGGACTTGACGCCGAAGCGACATACCCACTAAAAACCCTTTCTGGTGTTCTCCACCTGGGGGCCTCATGGCGACGACCGGCACTTCTAGCGTAGTCCATCGGTCGCCACTATCCAGAGGACGAGGCCCCGCCATACCCCCCCCCCATGACACTGGGGGAGGGGACCACCTCATAGGCGGACCGCACAATCTCGCTAGGTTGAGCGGCCACCCCGCCTGTGTGCAATCGGTGCGGCCTCAATAGGCCCACACCCCGTTCTCCTTGCTAAAATGAAAACTTATCAGCTAAAATAAAAGAACTTAAAAGCACCCGCTAAAAATTAAAATTAATAATAATTATTTAATTACCGACCGCTGCTACGCCCACCAAACACCGACCGTAGACACATGGGCAAATCACCGACCGCTGCTACAGCGGTTATTCATCGGCCGTCGGTGCGTAGATAAATTACCGATCGTCGTTGCGTCAAAAAATTAAAGCTCAATAAAACATAAAATTAACATAAACAGGGGGTAAAACCACGATACGCTAAAAAATAAAAGCTAGCCAGAGGGCCCAATAGGGTCCGTGGGTGGGGAGCCCACTCCACTCTCCGCGTCAGCGGGGGCCAATCCTCTTTCTTTTGCGGGCGAGTCTTTTTCGCGTGAGGGCCCTGTTGGACGCAACCAGTTGGGCCTGCCTCACGCGCTCCTCCCGCAAAATACGGTTGGCCTCCAGCTCCTCTATTTGCCGCGCCACCATAGCAGCTCGAACGCGGTAAAAAGAGCCCAGTTCTCATTCGAGGAGGTGGCAAGCCCCGCGACGGTGGACACCTCCACGGGGGCCCCTAGGCCGGCGGCCAGCACCTCGCGCTGGGGGGCGAACACCGGACATGCTGTCAGCACGTGCTCAGCATCGTCCCGGGGCGCTCCCGCAGTCCAGACACACCTCGGAGGGTGCCTTCCCGATTCGGTGTTTGAACCTTTGGAAGGCCCCATGCCCACTCAGCAATTGCATGGACCAGTAGTCCGCAATCACTGAGGAGCCCGAGGCGCCGACAAAGGTGCCGACCGCCGGAACTAGGCGCCTGACCCACCCCGTGGGTGGGGAGTTGTCCCACTCCGCCTGCCACTCCTCCATGGCCGCTGATAAAGCAGCGACTTTGTGGAGACGGGCCCTCTGTTTAAAAATGTCCGGATCGCCACCAAGGGTGGGGTCATCCCTATCCCGCGCTTTCGCGCAAAAAACTGCGCGCCCCATTCTGGCCTTGATGTACATCGGCATCCGCCCTGCTAAAACGCAGAGCGAGGCAAAGGACACGGTCCTGTATACCGCTGTACATCGGATCAGGGCCGCTCGCTGAGCCCGGCGGAGGATAGTCCTACTACCCTCAGTGGTCAGCTTAACGGCCCAGACTGGCGATCCGTACAAAATGACGGACTCCCACACCGAGTATGTAAAGATTTCTGGCGTGGACGGACGGGCCCCTGGTGTTCGGAAAGAGCGCTGAGAGCGCTCCTGAGATCCTATCCGCCCTAGCAGCAACCTCCTCCAGATGAGCCCGATAATTGCGGAGGCAGTCAAAAATGACCCCCAAGTATCGGACCCTGGCCGCCGTGGTGATCTCGGCATCCAGGATCCTAAGACTAACCGTCTTTTGGATCCTGTGGCCAGTCAGGAGGATAGCCTCCCGGTTCTACTGAACCAGGCACCAATCCTGGGCAGGACAGAGGCCATCTGCATCCTGATCCTGGGGAGGTCCGCTGCCGAAAACATGAGGGCGAGATCGTCGGCGTACGCAATCGCACGCCCCACCCCGCCCCCATCAATCTCGGCGAGGAGTCCGTCATACACGGCATTCCACAAAAAGGGTCCTAAAACGGACCCCTGTGGAACACCCGCGTAAATATTACGGACCACGGTGCCCTCGTACGAGTGCACCGTGATCCCGCGATCCTTAAAATAATCCCCGAGGACAGCCCGAACATACCGGTCTACGCCCCTCCTACTCAGTTCGTGCAGAACAACATACCACCTAAGGGTGTTAAAAGCGTTCCGCACATCGAACGAGAGGAGGACGCAGATCTTATTCCGGACCCTGGAGGCTTCAGCAAACCGAGCCACCTCGGTTGCAGCCTCCATGGTGCCGACACCGCGCCGAAAACCAAATTGGTTTGGGTGGAACGGGTCCCTGCCGAGCTGGAATTCCAGGATCTCTTTGATGGCATACTCCCAGACCTTTGATAAGGCTGGGAGTATCGAGATCGGCCTATAGACCCTCGGGCTTAAGGGATCCTTTCCCGGCTTCGGGATCAAGATGACTCTCGCCATCTTCCAGGAAGCCGGGATTCCACCCCTCGCCAACGTGTCGATCACCATCTCGCGTATCATGTCCGTATTAGCCCTGACCACACAGGCCACGACCCCCGATGGAACTCTATCGAGTCCAGGGGCCTTGTTGGGCTTGATACGCGAGAGGGCCCTGCCGATAAGCTCGGGGCTGACCTCCGGGAACTCCCTCCAGAACGCCGAGAGGGGTCGCGTGGAGGGGTCAGCGCGGATGCGCTGCAACCCAACCGCTGGGGCAGCGACCGCAGGGGGAGGGGGGGGGGGAGCGAAGAGGTGGAGAACAGGGCGTCAACCACCCCGCCCACCTGCTCACGCGTCAGAACCATATTAGGCTTACGCCCCCCCAACCTCGCCATCACGATCTTATATGGCTTCCCCCACGGATCGCCGTCCACCATGCCGTAGAGGTCCCTCCAGAGCTTCTCCTTGGAGCGCCAGATCAGGACTTGAACCGTCCGCCTGGCCAAGGAGGATCCAACTTCCTCCGCTTCCTCTGAAGGGACCTCCGGGCAGCGTGCATCGCTTTCCTGGCGTCCGCGATCTCCGCGTTCCACCAACGGTTGGGTTTCTGGGTCTCTCGAGGAAGACACCTCTTCCTGAGGAACCGGGCGCTCACTCCCTCCAGGAGGCGCAGCCCCTCCGCCCGAAGCAGAACGTTCGTGTCACCGGACGCCTCGAGGGGGGAAGGGGGGCCACACGGGTACGACGGCGCGGGCGAGGGTGCGGGCGGAGTCGGGAGGGCGTCCCGCAACACACGGAAGCCCTCCAATATCGACTCCGGGGGCACGTCCTTCATCGAGTATGGGGACCAGCCGCCGCCTGGAGGCCGGCGGGCCACACCCGGCTTATCCAGGATGTGGCGGACATAGAGGTGGTCGGAGGCTGTGTAGTGCCTTAGCACCTCACTCCTCCGAACCCTCCCGGCCAGCCCTCTGTCAACGGACAGCACGTCAATGAAGGACGAACCCCTACCCCTACGGAACGTTGCCCGGTCCCGGAGTCTAATGGGGACAAGCCCCACCCCCGCCATCAACGCCATACAGGCATGGCCCCTCCTATCAGCTACCTTCCCTCCCCAGGCGGGGGACTTGGAATTCAAATCACCCGCCAGGACGACCCCATCCCCGGGGAAGAAAGGGCCAGGACTATGTCCTCCAGCTCCTCGAGGTACCGCAAAAACGCGGGACCCTTCCTGCTCGGTGCACAGTAACAACTTACCACGACCGTGTTATCCACGATCGCGGTGGCTATCCCTTCGGCCGCGGCAGGGGGGGGGGCAAGGGAGGCGAACCTTCCCTTGAACCCGGTCACCCAGATAGCTGCATCCCCCGTGGCATCCCCTATCCAGTCAGGAAGAATCCTGTACGGTTCGGAGATGACCACGAGGTCTCACGCCCAGGAGGCAAGCGTTGTGGATCATAAGATCCTGCGCAAGCCTGCACCTGTTCAGGTTGATCTGCAGGATCTGGAACATTAACCGGACCTACCAGACCTTGGCCCCCTCGCAGCCGAATTGCCCCTTATCACCGGAACAGTCGACGCGTTCTAGCAATTTTTAAAATGATTCTTCCATTCTTTCCAATCTATTTTATTGGAGATTCCTATTCTTTTCTTTCTTTGTTTATTTATATATTCCCATATTTGATTTTCTCCCTTTAATTGCATTATCTCATGTTCTGTATTTTCTTGTAATTCCCTTCTCCTTTCTTCGCACACTTTTCTGTATTCCCTTCTTTTTTTCTGGTAGTCTTTTTTGTCTCCTTTACCCCTTCTCCAGTTCCTCAATGCTCTCCTGGCTTCTCTTTTCTTTTTTGTACAATTCGAATTCTACCACTTAAAGCTGCCCAATTTCAATTTTTTTATTTTTACTTCTTCTTTCCGTACTGCATTATTTATTTTTCCTACCATTTCTTCCACCATTTCATTCACCTCCGTCCTATTAAAGTTTATTTTGTTTAATTCTATTCGAAACTCTCTCTTCCTCTCCACCTCTCCTCCTGATTTCCCTCTCGTTCTGTCCTTTTATTTCCCCTATATAGTTCTGTAATCAGAAGCATGTGGTCTGTTTTGAGAGAGTGTAACAATTGAGACCATAAACTGATTGTTTCTGAGGTAAGACACGCGTTGATTTATTGATTGACAACAGGAGACTGACGTCGATAGCGCATGAAGATAACGTCGTAATGAGTTCGGTTTTTCGAGAGTGTGGCAGGGGGGGGGGGGATCGACACGATCTTGCTCTTCGCAGGAAGGGGCAGCTGAACCTCGCATGGATCAGCTCGCGCGGTGACGTCGAGTTCGGCGAGGATCGACTCGTGCCGGTACATGGTCTGACTCAACTCTTTCTTCCACTGTGAATTTCATGATATCTTCTTTCGCCTCGACAGTTGTTATTATATAATCAATTACCGTGCTTCCTCTCGGCCCCGTATATGTATACTAGGGTGGTCGCAAGACATAGGGGCAAATTTTGTTTTCGTCGTATCTTCGACAAAAACCCCCAAAAAGTTGCCAATTAGTGTAAAAATGGGATTGTCAAAGTTTCAGCTCGATCCGATAACGTTAAGACCTGTCTCATAAGCCCCAAAGTAATGAAAAACAGATATTTTCCTTAAAAGAATCAGGGGTTTTCCGCTATAAAATTAGAACGGTTTATCCTAGGAACGTTTTTTTTTTAGTTTTGTAGAGAATGCCTGGCTTCAATTTTCATTGTCATGTTCGGTATGTGGAATTTTCCCATACGCCGCTCTAAACTGTTTTTCGAGCTCGCATCTGCGAAGGGAAAACGCCCTAAAATCATTTCGCTTATCACACACCACTAATGGAAGTCAAGATCCCGACCAGCTGGACCACGACCGTGAGAACGGGAGTGACACGACCACGACCCCGAAGGATTTCCTTATATGGAGATTCCTAACGAATCCCCACTCATTTTTGGGACTATATAAACCCTTCGGTTTCAACCCTCTTTGGTTCAAAGCAGTACAGTCACGCGTAGAGTAACGTCGTGTCACGCTCGTGCAGAGTTTGTTAAAATCCAGAAAGATCGGGCTCGAGTCCCCTTCCAAATCAATAGTTAACCTCATAGAATCCGCGAGTCCGGTTGATATTCTATTTGGCACTTTGAAATAGCCACTCTTACGCCCTGCATCGCCAGTGCGTTAACATTGTGCAACTATTGGTAACTTACACATTTTATTTAATTATTTAATCGCGACACTTACATTTGTACAATAATTAGTTATTGAATATAAAAATGGTGTTCACGTTGGAAATCGAGTAGATTCGTTAAATCCATCTTTTACCCAGCGATCCTTATAATATTACTAGCACTCACCCACTGATACAACTTTACCGCTCGAGTTGTATCAAACTTTAATTAAGAGTTACGAGGCATCACTAACATTTCACATCAGGTTCGTTCGCAAACCTTTCACCAAAACAAGGAATCTTCTCCAACCCAGTGGCTCCCCGATTTCGCATCGGGTTCGTCCACGAAACCTCACCCCTCCTACAGCTCCCTGATTTCGCATCAGGTTCGTCTGTAAGTCTACCAACCTCCGAACAGCTCCCTGGTTTCGCACCAGGTTCGTCTGTGAATAATCCAACCTCCTACAGCTCCCTGGTTTAGCACCAGGTTCGTCTGTGAACTTCATCCTAGTGACTCCCCGATTTCTCATCGGGTTCGTTCACGACGTTTCACCCTCCTGCGGCTCCCTGATTTCGGATCAGGTTCGTCCGCGTGTGACTCCATCCTAGAGGCTCCCTGATTTCGCATCAGGTTCGCCCTCGCTTCCGATAATCCTAGCGGCTCCCTGATTTTGCATCAGGTTCGTCCGCACTCTACCTAACAAACTCATAAACCGTATTCCTTGGGAAATACCCTTCTCGCCGGCCTCTCGAGTTGCCGCAGCCCCGGCTCGTAACAGAGCTGGTGACAGCGGTGGAATGCTACTGCATTAGAATCGCCGTAAAATTTGGGTTTTTAAATACGTTAAAAGCACTCGTAATTTAGTAGCTACAATATACTAGTTTCCTCTAGTCTAGTCACTTAGCAATTTTCAAAATGACAAGCACACAGGCGAATGTCTCTTCTAACGACATTATGAACCTGACTGTTTCAATTACAAACTCAATGTCACTCTTGACACAACGTACATGTATACAGAACATTAAGTAGTATGTCAATACGGTTTCTAACTCAGGTCCTCTGAGGGGAGCGCGGGGGCGTGTGGAAGTGAGGGCGCGCGGGTGAGTGCGGTGGGGGGAACTTTAAGACGCGGGGACAGCGGGGAGTGGAGGACTGGTTGCGCGCGCACGAGCCGCGGAGTGGGGGACGCCATAATCGTGGAGGGGATCAGTCCAGGCCGAGCGGCCGCGGAGACCTCTCCAGACCTGGCCCGCCGTCAGAAATTTTTCAGAGGGGGCACTGACCCACAGCAGAAATTTTTGCATACCTAACCGAGGGAGGGACGACCTTGGCCCACCCCCGAAAATTTTTTCACCCCTGGCCCACACCGATCTTGCGAACCGCCAAGCGCAGAGGAATAATAATAATTGTTATCAGAAATTGTTTCGAGCGATGTCGGGAAAGATCGACGTTTTACGTGCAATCTATTGGAGGAAGGAGGTACATCAAAAGAGTTAGACAGAGATAGCACTACTTAGTGCTACAATCATATGCTTTCTAAAGCTAAATTCTGAGAGAGGGAAAGAGATTGCACTACATAGTGGTACAAGCTAAATTCGGGGAGGGAAAGAGACAGCAGTGGTACAATCGCATGCATTGTAAAGCTAAAATTTTTCAAACTGTTTTTTTCAATCTCATCGTCGCAGCGTATCGCGCGATCTCGCGTAATTTGACTCCCCTGGAGCAGCCGTGCGAGATGATGTCATTTTCGCGGCGCGAAGAAGGCTCGAGTCATAGAATTATGCGATGTCAGCAGAAATAATACTTTTGGGAACGTCGAATCTTAGAATTGAGGAGAGAAGGAGGGTAAATGAAATGGATACATAATATTAGTTTAAGAAATTTTTATTAAAATAAAAGAATAATAAAGCATATATATATATGTATAAGAAGAAATATAATATAATAAAAAATAATAAAATACAAGATAAAAAAGATAAAAATATAAATATAAATACAAATATAAAAAAGAATATAATAATAAAATAAAATAAAGTACAGGTAAAGGTAAAGGTAAAGGTAAAGGTAAAGGTAAAGGTAAGGGTAAGGGTAAGGGTAAGGGTAAGGGTAAGGGTAAGGGTAAGGGTAAGGGTAAGGGTAAGGGTAAGGGTAAGGGTAAGGGTAAGGGTAAGGGTAAGGGTAAGGGTAAGGGTAAGGGTAAGGGTAAGGGTAAGGGTAAGGGTAAGGGTAAGGGTAAGGGTAAGGGTAAGGGTAAGGGTAAGGGTAAGGGTAAGGGTAAGGGTAAGGGTAAGGGTAAGGGTAAGGGTAAGGGTAAGGGTAAAGGGTGTAAGGGTAAGGGTAAGGGTATGGGTAAGGGTAAGGGTATGGGTAAGGGTAAGGGTAAGGGTAAGGGTAAGGGTAAGGGTAAGGGTAAGGGTATGGTAAGGGTAAGGGTAAGGGTAAGGTGGGGTAAGGGTATGGGTAAGGGTAAGGGTAAGGGTAAGGGTAAGGGTAAGGGTAAGGTAAGGGTATGGGTAAGGGTAAGGGTAAGGGTAAGGGTAAGGGTAAGGGTAAGGGTATGGGTAAGGCATGGGGTAAGGGTAAGGGTAAGGGTAAGGGTAAGGGTAAGGGTGTGGTAAGGGTATGGAGGGTAAGGGTAAGGGTAAGGGTAAGGGTAAGGGTAAGGGTAAGGGTAAGGGTAAGGGCATGGGTAAGGGTAAGGGTAAGGGTAAGGGTATGGGTAAGGGTATGGGTAAGGGTAAGGGTAAGGGTAAGGGTAAGGGTAAGGGTATGGCAAGGGTAAGGGTAAGGGTAAGGGTAAGGGTAAGGGTAAGGGTAAGGGTAAGGGTAAGGGTATGGGTAAGGGTAAGGGTAAGGGTAAGGGTAAGGGTAAGGGTAAGTGGTAAGGGTAAGGGTATGGGTAAGGGTAAGGGTATGGGTAAGGGTAAGGGTAAGGGTATGGCAGGGTAAGGGTAAGGGTAAGGGTAAGGGTAAGGGTAAGGGTAAGGGTAAGGGTAAGGGTAAGGGTAAGGGTAAGGGTAAGGGCATGGGTAAGGGTAAGGGTAAGGGTAAGGGTATGGCATGGGTAAGGGTAAGGGTATGGGTAAGGGCATGGCATGGGTAAGGGTAAGGGTAAGGGTAAGGGTAAGGGTAGGGCATGGGTATGGGTAAGGGTAAGGGTAATGGGCATGGTAAGGGTAAGGGTATGGTAAGCATGGTATGGGGTAAGGGTAAGGGTAAGGGTAAGGGTAAGGGTAAGGGTAAGGGTATGGGTAAGGGTAAGGGTAAGGGTAAGGGTGGGGTATGGGTAAGGGTAAGGGTAAGGGTGGGTAAGGGTAAGGGTAAGGGTAAGGGTATGGGTAAGGGTAAGGGCATGGTAAGGGTAGGGTAAGGGTAAGGGTAAGGGTAAGGGTATGGGTAAGGGTAAGGGTAAGGGTAAGGGTAAGGGTAAGGGTATGGGTAAGGGTAAGGGTATGGGTAAGGGTAAGGGTAAGGGTATGGGTAAGGGTATGGGTAAGGGTAAGGGTAAGGGTAAGGGTAAGGGCATGGTAAGGGTATGGGTAAGGGTAAGGGTAAGGGTAAGGGTAAGGGCATGGGTAAGGGTAAGGGTAAGGGTAAGGGTAAGGGTATGGTAAGGGTAAGGGTAGGGTAAGGGTAAGGGTAAGGGTAAGGGTAAGGGTAAGGGTAAGGGTAAGGGTAAGGGTAAGGGTAAGGGTAAGGGTAAGGGTAAGGGTAAGGGTAAGGGTAAGGGTAAGGGTAAGGGTAAGGGTAAGGGTAAGGGTAAGGGTAAGGGTAAGGGTAAGGGTAAGGGTAAGGGTAAGGGTAAGGATAAGGGTAAGGGTAAGGGTAAGGGTAAGGGTAAGGGTAAGGGTAAGGGTAAGGGTAAGGGTAAGGGTAAGGGTAAGGGTAAGGGTAAGGGTAAGGGTAAGGGTAAGGGTAAGGGTAAGGGTAAGGGTAAGGGTAAGGGTAAGGGTAAGGGTAAGGGTAAGGGTAAGGGTAAGGGTAAGGGTAAGGGTAAGGGTAAGGGTAAGGGTAAGGGTAAGGGTAAGGGTAAGGGTAAGGGTAAGGGTAAGGGTAAGGGTAAGGGTAAGGGTAAGGGTAAGGGTAAGGGTAAGGGTAAGGGTAAGGGTAAGGGTAAGGGTAAGGGTAAGGGTAAGGGTAAGGGTAAGGGTAAGGGTAAGGGTAAGGGTAAGGGTAAGGGTAAGGGTAAGGGTTATTTTAAAAATAAAATAAAATAAAATAAAATAAAAATAATAAAAAATAAAAACTATTGGAGTGGAGGAGGCGGCGATGGCGATGGGGGTGATTGAGGGGGTGGCGGCGACGACGTTGGGGGAGATGGGGGCGATGGAGGTCGCGGCCGTCGCCGAGTCCCTCCAGGATACGGCCGCAGCCGCGCGGCCCCAATAACCGGTCCCGACCGCCGCATTCCCACCTGGGGCACGTCAGCCTCCAGCCCCGCCAACCATACCCGTAGCATATTTAGGGGTATGCCCTAGAACAAAGACACAAATATCGATATAACACCAACACGTGAATGAATGCAATAAACATCAAATGTGAAACAACACCAAAGTATTACATACATGTGGAGATGGCGACGGCGACGGCGATGAGGGAGGCGACGGTGGTGGCGAGTTCTAGAGCACACAAACATTGATATAATATTGACACGATCGCGGGATAGAACTCGATTTCGATGGTTAAACATGATAAATATCAAAAAATATTGTAAAATACATACCTCATGGTTGTCTCGACATGGCGCTATCCGCGTTAATCCCATGACTTCAAAAACTGTCGCACAAATGACGCAAAAAATCCTGTAGGTCTGTTGTCTGCCAAGATTTGAAGACAACTGGTCTCGCTGCATCTCCAAGCTCTCACACGTAGATCCATGCCCAAAGTTGCATAGCTTTGCAAAGTAAGATGCTGTTGTTCTCCACCTGCATTTTCGCTGACCATCCTCTCCTTCAATGTTTCTTCTTCGAATTATTCACTGACTACCCTTTACTTTTTCTTCGTCGCACTCGCCTTCTTCCTCTTCTTCTTTGGACACATCATTCGTCTAGACCACTCTGAACGTGTATCGAACGTGTATCGAACGTCTATCGTACCACTCTGGACGTGTATGGTACCACTTTGATAGTGAAGGGTACCACTCTGAATGCGTATGGTACCACGTTGATCGCGCATCGAACTACTTCTACATAATAATCACAACGATCATCTTAATCTAGAGTACATCGCATGCAGGAGGTTGGGTTGGAGATGGGTGAAGAAAAAACATTTATGCATTAAAAATTGATTATATTTATTTATGCATTTCTCTCTGGTGTTTAGACCACCAGATAAATATTTTAAATACATTTTGCAAGGCACAGTGCTTTGCGTGTCTGCCACATCGCAGAGTATTAACTACATGTAGCTTATTTAGAGATATGATATCCTCGTAGTCAATGTCCAGTGTCTCGATGATCACGTCCGCTCTCGTATTTTCATCGAGGAAATCCGCAAGCCAGTCGCGTTTCTGCAGCCCTTTAACGTATACGATATGGGATGCGTCATCTTCTTCATCGATTGCATCAGCAACAGCTTTCGTAATTAGCTGTTTAGCCATACTGTAGGGAACGTCTCCATGTTCCGACCGTAGTCCATGATGTTTTGCCACCAACCACCGAATGCTTGATGTGTTAAATTTCGTAAGAAGATATTGCGGCATCGAACTCCCAAAAATATAGTGCGAGAGAATTGTTCCCCTTCGTAGGACAGCCACTTCCTTGACGACAAATCTTCCATCAACGATGAACCCTTGCAGGTCAACAAATGTCGGTATAGCCATTATAGGTACAATTTAGAGGTCCGCTCGCTTCCAAGACAGACGGGAGAATGCGATCTTTCTCATAAAGCATCTCGATTTTCACGATGTAATTTTGACACAGAAGAAGGCGAGCAAGTAGCGCGGCAATTTAAATGATTTTTCGCACCATGTTTGTCAGTGGATTGTATGGGGGGCAAATTGTAAAGAACCAGCCACGGTGAATAATGCCTCGTTGCAACTATATCCATAATACGATTTACGGAATTGCGTATACATATGAAACAAGATGGCATGCCTATTCTTGTCAAAGTCCAAGTTCGTCATCGTACGGGCAAAATTCCTAGTTGAGAAAAAGTTTTAGATTGATCAGTTTGCAGTTGTCGAGCTCAGTAACTCTTCGCTCATCACATTCTTTCGATTAGTCTGTAGACCAAAGATAATGCATCGCGGCTTCTCCAGCTGCGCAGATGCCTTCACGGCCCACGAATGCTTGGTCGTGCTCTGCAGGAGAGGATACTCGTACAGATCCCACGATTGAAAACAAATGCTTAGGTTTTGTCCACTTTCCAATGTATGTAGCAGCGATAGCTTATTAACGTCGTTCAGCGTCACATGAGGCATCCGCCATTGCACTTTATGTAATTCAATTTCTGGTTCCAACTTCGGCGATCCTATTAGAGGATTGTTGTCGTTGCGCGATCGTATTAAAATCAATTCGTGACGCGCATTAATAATCACGCGTTTGTAGCCCTCGCAAAATCCCAGCCAATATTTGAGCGGGATGAAAAAATTGAAATGATTTTTCAATATTGGCCCATTACGTCGTCTCAAGCCCCATCCTGCATTCTCCAAATTTTTGTCTTCGCCAGATGTCAGCGGTACATAGTTTTTAAGCGTGCTAGTTATTGCAACGTTTCTGGTGCGGTCAATCTCCACGCCATTCAGCTCATATCGAATCTGATCAAATAGGAACGCCAGGCAATTATTCCCCAACGTCACCGTTAATGCATTGTTTTGCTTATTTATCTCAATTTCCCTTCCATGTAGAGGAAACTTTCACGCGGTAATGCGCATAAATCCTGCTGTTGTATGGGTATTCTTATCTCATCGCTGTATCCAAACGTCGTGTTGACGTACGGGTTGTATGTGTGAGTCTCGAGCTTGACAATGCGATCACCAAACGTCGGCTTCCCTCCAATGCTTAGAATGTCAGCCATTTTTCAACTTAAATGTGCACAATGAATCCCAATGATTTGAAAAGTGCAATGTTCGCTGCACTGAGCCTATTCTTTTTAGCGTAATCAGAGCTCTTGTTGTTGTTGTTGTTGCAAACAATTTCGTTTGGATGAACCGTGTTTTTGGACTTTTTAAACACAAGCACCTCTATTGTTCGCACCACACGTATTAACGTCGTCGTCGCCGTACGTGCAATCTGATGGTAATCTCTTCATCTCGAAAATCGAGCAACCGTCCGTTTTGATCCACAAAGCGTATCGTTAGATCCGTAATGATCTGTGCGGTGATTGGAAGGTAAATGATCTGCGCGGGCGTTTCCGATATCTTATATCCCGGTGGGACTCTTGGAAAATATTCATGTATCGTATCTACATGCTTCCCATTGTTGAACGCGCCAGCGGTTAGGCTACATTATACGCGAATAATGTTTACGTTCATGATATTAATTGGATCGTCCGATTCGTGCCACCGTCCAGGTTCTAATACTCGATTCGTCGAGAATCCCAGTAGCGATCCAATGTTATTGGACTTTGTAAAGTCTACGGCGAACGAGCATTATAGCTCGCTTTTCATGGTGTTGTTGTTGGGACGCAACACTATTGGATACGCATCGTTGTCACTACCACCATTGTCGTTGTTGACTTTAAGTGAGGTTCGGGAGCGGATCTGAGGATATCGTAATAAGTATGCATACACTGAACTTGGCGTAAGGAGGTTTTAATAGTATGTATGCCTTGATCGCACTTGTTCGAAGGACTAACAACAGAAGAAACTAAAAGAGAAGGAAGACGCCGCGGTGCTTGTGGCGCGCATGCGCGAACACCTGTGACTGATTGCGATCAATCGGTAAGATCGGAAAATCAAATACCGACACTGTGTCCTGTGCAAATGGATCAGTGCTCGCTTCCAGTAACAATAAGAGGCGAGACTGAGAAAACGAAAAGAAAAAAACTTTACGAACCATAATCTCAACAGTCGTCATCATTGCCACCGAGATTTTGAGGATACCGCTCGAGTAATCGCTGTTTCAAATACTTGGCAATAGCTTCTAGTTCGTAGGACCCGTGGGGAATCGCAATGTATTCGCGAGTGATGTTGTTGTTGGTGTCATAGTGTACGGCGAAGTAGAATTTATCGTTACTCGAGTCAATGTTCGGTATTGTATGAAAAGTTTCAAAGGTTGTTAGACCAAGCTCGTAATCATCGTTGCTCAAATCTATGGGTGGAAAGTAGCTTACCGCGAGGGTGCTACTCTTGCCTGTTAGAGTGAATGTTAACGACATATTCCGAGCTGTACTGCTCGACTAGTACTGAATCAGAGCGGCGGGAAGTCAATCCTTAAATTTGGTGCCGATCGTCTGTAGAAAGCGTAGACACAGTTGTCCACAGTTGCTCTGATTGTACTGCTGATAAGACGTTCTATTGTATTCAATCTTCACAGCATCTTTATCCAGATATTGCACCAATTCCTTGGGCGGTCGAAGATTTCCAAAGCTGTCGAAATATACAGCTCGACACCCTCTTTCGCAAACGCTACCCAATGAGTCCCCGACCCCTCGACGTTGTCCAAATTTACGATGCCGCTCTCGTTTCGTCGTACTCCTCCGGCAGGTAGCGCATGACGCATAAAAACACCCCTAAAAAATGGAATACGCATACGTTTTACAACTTCGCCAATTGCACATCGGTAGTTACGCCCACAGGCATTTTTATTTTCGTTTCGGCGTTTTTTTTTTCGTTTTGATATTCCCTGTCCGCGATTGTATGGCGCGAGATAAAGTCCGCGAACTTCCGTGGAACGATTATGACGTTGCATTTCCTGCAGCTGATGTTGCGCCGCCTTATTATCGTTTACGGCCTTGGCGATCCCCGCCGATCCACCAGCTAGTGATCCGAGAACACCCAGCAGCGGAAGAAGTGGTAATATACCACCCCGTTTTGCCACCGGAAGAATCCGCTTTTGCGGTGCTCTCTTTGCAGTCCTTTTGCGAGTTTTTGTTTTCATCCCCATTCCGATTTTCGTCTTGGCCTTCATAGCTGCCCAAACAGCTGTAGCAGCACCTCTTTCGCCCAGAGTCGAGTCTCGCGCAACGATGCGTTTTCGCGCTTTGTCAGCGAGTACGTTATCTGCCGCGTGCCTTTCGTTGAGATCGTTGCTGCGCGAATACGCTATATCGTGTTCGCGACACGCTGCGTCCAACGTATTGATACCTTGATCGCCTCTAGCCAATCGTTTTGCCAGACGAGTTCCTGGACCGCAAAACTGGTATCCTGGGATATGTAATTCGACAGGTAGCGCGTTTATCGCCCGATTTAACAAATCACAACCTTTCCTTACTCTTGTCGGCGACATTCGCCACAGTTTTTAATCAGTGGTGCTGGACCGTCGATATGCGTTCGCTGCCAAGGGCGATTATAATGTTCCAGACACCGACAATGCTGCCGAACCTCAGAATCGGCTTTTATATGCTCGGGGAGTCTGTCCCACAACTGATCAATGTGTCTGCCAAACTCGTACAGTAGAATAATCTTTGGTATATATTTCAACTGCTCAGAGGTTATGTCTCGAATATCGCAATTATCCGACAGAACGAGAAGCATTTCGAATACTGAGATGTTTTGCTTCGGCGCGGACCTATAAATAGGGCGCGTCGCCGCTTCGATGTATCAAAAATCATTTTCGCGGTTCGCAGCGAGAATGCGATTCGTGCGGCAACGCGCGACGATACGCGTGACAAATTTTGACGATAAATCGCAAATGATGTCCCCGAAAACAAGACGCAGACATGGTAGCATGCTGCCAAACACCATACGTTGCCTCATTTGCGGCCCATCAAATTGTGGAAAGACCAACGTGCTGGTGAGCTTGTTGGAATGTCCTCACGGCGTCCGCTTCGAGAACGTGTACGTGTATTCCAAATCGTTGCAACAGCCGAAATATCAGTATTTGGAGAATTTATTGAGTCCTATAGATGAAATTGGCTACTTCACATTTTCCAATAACAGTGACGTCATCACACCGAGCGAATCGCTTCCGAATTCCATTTTTATTTTTGATGACGTGGCATGTGACAAGCAAGATACGATAAGGGAATACTTTGCAATGGGGCGCGACTCGAACGTTGACTGCTTCTATCTCTGTCAGACATATGCAAAGATTCCCAAACATCTTACACCCGACATTGCGAATCTGTTGATTCTGTTTAAGCAGGATGGACCCAACTTGAAACACGTGTACAACGATCATGTAAACACTGATATGTCTTACGAGGATTTCTGCGCTTTGTGTCGTAATTGTTGGCAGCTGAAGTATGGTTTCGTGGTCATATTCAAGGATAGCGCGATGTCCAATGGACGTTACAGAAAGGGATTTAACGAGTTTGCCGTACCGTGAGATGGTCAATCATTGCCAACACGTCGGTGGGAAAGCAACGTCTGCGGTGCAACAATGATCGATATCGATAGTCTGGAGATTAAGGATCGCGAGAGAATAGCGAAGGAAATTGCAAGAACCAGCGAAGCCATTCGCAAGAAACATCAGGCTTTGATGACCGGCAAGATGGAGGAAGATATCGCGTTGGAGAGATACTTTAAACCTATTGTCGAACCCTTAAAACATATTGTGGCGGTATTTACCGCAGCGGGAGAAGCTGAAATATCACCGCTGATGAGCACAAGCGTTGAAGGGAATGAAACATTAACACCGGAAAGAAAAATCCTGCCGAAATGGAGCATATCGCGTAAGAGAAAGAGGAAACCACGCACGTCATCGGATTATTCACTCGTAACTTCTACACCAGTTCAATCGAAGCGAAAACGGCAGAATGTTGCATCAAACGAGTCCCCGGTTCCTCCCCCGCCAATAAATACATTTCCCAGTGTACAATTGCTCACAACCAATGATGATGATGATAACGATGTTTTTGAAACTACTCCCGATGAGTCGTTTGCAGCATCTATTAGACAGCAACTTCAAACATCCGCGGGACAAGAAACGTTTCGCAGCCATTTGGGTCCCCTGGGACAAAAATATATGGACGCAATCATAAGTAGGGATAAGGAAACTGTCACAGACACTGTGTATGACGTATACTTTGGCGATAGTAGAATGATGCTTGGGGATAAGGCATTCGATATGGACAAGGCTGATAATATAATCATCGATTGTGTAAAATACAGAGGAACGCCCGGCTTTTATGAACTGATTTTCAAGAGAATTCCCGACGATACTGTATACACCGATGCCGATAAACAAAAATACAAAAGTATATTGCTGGCGACGAATGCCTACAGACGCGGTCATTCTGCTCAAAATCCCATATTAGGCAACAAGGGATACAAGTAGAAACTTGTAATTGCACCGCTACTCCCACGTGTATCAACCAATAAAGCAGGGAAAGGTCTAACGGCACCACGAGTCATGGTGGTAAATGATAACAAGATCGATTACATGCGCTGGGACGATCCCAACGAGCTTGTGGATCGATACCGTTTGCTGGAAGCATCGCGTCTGGCGGGCAACAACTCGCACGACAATGAAATTCTGTCGATTGTGGAGGAACTCCACGAGGGAGGCTTCATTATAACTAAAACCGCGCACCGATGATGCGCACTGTATGCATTGAGATGCCGATCAACAAATTTGTAGTATCGCTCGAGAAGAGTGGCGCAGCTAGAATGGATTAATACAAATGGAACGGTTTGCTTCGAAATTATATGCCAGACAACGCTCTTTGCGTGACCGGTGCCGACTTTGATGCAAAATCACGCATGATACGACGCATAGCTCAACCTGGCTGATAGCGATGCCGTCAATAAACTATACGTGGAAAAGAGCATTAAACTTTTGAGAGTGCAGCAGGAAGAATTAGAGAAGAAGCTGATCGTGTTTAAGAGAGAGATGCTGGCGCTGCAAAACAGCGTTCAAAAGATATCGCACTTGTAGAAGTGCGTCCATACTCACGATTCAACCAAGGTCATCACTACATACTCACCGTCATCGACGTGCTGAGCAAGTATGCATGGGCGGTACCGCTCAAGACTAAAAGTGGTGCTGAGGTGGCTAAAGCGTTTGCAAAGATATTTAGAGATCGATATCCGATAAATTTGCAAACCGATCAAGGAAAAGAATTTTACAACGCCGATGTGCAGAAACTCTTGACAAAGCATGACATTAATCATTATTCGACGTATTCGGTGATGAAGGCCTCCGTCGTAGAACGTTTCAATCGAACTTTGAAGAACAATATGTGGAAACTGTTTACGCTCAATGGAACCTACAGATGGACAGATGCGCTACCGCGTCTACTTGCAGAGTATAATGCGCGAAAACATAGAACCATTCTGATGCGTCCTTGCGATGTTACCCCAGCGATCGCTGATAAGCTGCTGGCCACAGTATACAGCAACATAAAGATCGCTGCTCCAGCGAGATTCAAGTTTGGCGAGTTTGTGCGCGTGAGCAAATTTAAAACCATCTTCGATAAAGGCTACACGCCGAATTGGACAACGGAGGTGTTCGAGATAGCCAAAGTACAGGCAACTAATCCCGCAACGTACCTGCTCCTCGATTCCTGTGGAAAACCTGTTGCCGGAGGATTCTATGAACACGAACTGCAACGCGTCACCGATCCTGATGTGTATCTAGTGGAAAAAGTATTGCGTAGGAAGGGGGATAAGGTATACGTCAAGTGGCTAGGGTTTGATAAATCGCACAATTCTTGGATAAATAAAAATAATGTATTGTAACATAATAATAATACATGGTTCCATAAATACAAAGATACATATACATGGTTCAATTTTATTTTTATGCATAATTCCAGGATTTATAATGCTTTAATAAATATAATAATTTCTATACATGTGCGAAGAATTTTATATGTCACAATAATTTCTATTTTACAATGGTATATTATAATGTCCCCAGGGCAGAGTGTCGGTCGAATCGGGTACGATATATCGCTTGTCGTCTTGCGGGCTTAGAGCGATTTTCGATTCCGAAATGGTGTACACTTTGTGCACTTTCGACCGTATGCATGTTTGCCTGCGAACCATTTCGATCTCCCTGTGCAAACACTGCGCGTAGTAATCGAATGTTATCGTCCTGGCTATGACGTTGGTTTTGACGCCTTTCGCCTTTTTCGTATCTTTTTTACCGTCTACGCGGAGTGCATACATTTTCGCTATAAGACCTACGAATTCGGTCATTATCGCACCGTTATTTTCGTCCTTCATCAGCCCCGGAACCTTCTTATTTAAGCGCCGCATATTATATGGACTGTCGATGGGATAATCGGATGTGTCAAATCTATCGATATTGTGTTTCATGGTCTCGTAGATATCTTCGCATTTAATGTGATAAATGAGACTGTCTGTGTCGGTGTATAGAATTTTACAATTTTGTACGTGCAGGGGAGACATGTGCTCGTGGTGAAATTCATACAAACAAATTTTTGATATTTCCAGAATGCACATACCCACGTATATCGGTTTGTTGAATTTCACCTCGAATTTTCGCAATTCAACAGCTATTAAATTTTCCGAAAAAACACTTCTGCTGTGGAAATTCGGTTTCGCGATCATCGCCGCAGCGCTATATTGCCCTTCCCAATGTGTTAAAAGTTTTACATCCACATGATTTCGCACATTTTCCATAGTTTTACCGAATACCGCGTTGTTCATCAATTTGTATAAATTTTTTTTCAAAATCATTTGTCGCGCTTGTTCTAAACCGCGTATTGAGTTCGATGTAATTGCGGAGCCAGTGGGATTGAGCGAATTGAAGCACGCGGTGTATCTTTGTAATACGAAGACCGTGCCGCGTGCACTGTTGCAGGTTGCGATAATGGATAACGTAACGCTGCTTATCGTATACCGTCGCGAGTAACTTGTCCTGTCTGCTGCCAGGTGGTTTGGCACGCGTCGGACAGAACGGTAGATCGGCATGAGCGTCGTGCAGACGTTGCGGATATTCCAGATCTACCTCGAGAATGTATCCCGTGGGTGAATCAACAGCGATCGAAGACACTTCAAAATTTGCAACATCTTCGACCCATTGAAATTTGGCGTATGGCAGGGGATGGCCCATTGCCCATCCATACAAATTATTTACGTCAAAGTACATCAAGTACGATGACTGTTCTGATGCGTCGTAAGATGACATGCACTTGGTATTGGCATGTGCGTATCTTCCGGAACATTGACTTAAACCACCGCGTACACCGCGTTCGACAAACATGACCATATCGATTTCTGTGAGCAATTCGAATGTAATTTTGGTATGTTTTAGCATGGCATCCCACGTGAAACCAGGTAAAGTATAATAATGTGCCGAATCTAATCCATAACTCTTGGTGCAACTTTCGCGAAAATTTTCAAAATTATCTGCCAACAACAAGACATCTGTTTTCAAATACAAATCGCTGTATTCGCCCAAGGTTCTAATGTCGAAACGCTGCCAGACAGTCTCGGCGTGCGCGTAATCGCTCTCGGACACTGTCTCGCCCGTTAACGAACTGTGGAATGACTCGCGCGGCGGTAAGCATGGGTCCTGTAGCTTGTTCGGCAATCAAGGTATTCATACGGAAAGACACCCTTTCGCGTCAATAACTTGAAATCCTCGATGGATAATGTTTCAAATTTGTATCGTAAAATTTTTAATTTATCTGCGCTAAGAAAAGATGCTAATTTGTCGAGACTGGTGTTTAGAAATTTGTACGAATCGATGAATCGCAATTTAATATAATTTCGCGAGTCTGATTCAGCCGTATCTTTGACATTTTTTGTGAAAGAAATATATTTTTCTTTAGTAATGGGTAATACGCCAACGAGACCTTCGAAAGCGGTAGCTATTTCCTCGATAATAAAATGTGAATCGTAGCCGGATAAATTATGAAAAACGATGGGGATGTAAATCGCATTTTTATAAATTAAATTGCACTCCGAATGTGCCGGGCCTCTAAACCGTCCGGATAGATGGCAATGATTGCGAACTCGTATATCACTAGCCTCGAATGGCTCTTCGCAAAAATGGCAATCTGTTGCATTGCGAAATGTCGTCCACTGTTCGCTAGTTAAATCCAACATGGGAACGGTACTGGTCAGGACGGGTTTGGCAAAGTCTGCAAAATTTTTCAGTTCTTCGACGAACCATGAAACACAATCCGCGTCACGGCGACATGGATACATCGATAGCGACGTATCGTACGAACAATGCATATAATATGCTATGCTGTGCCCTTTATGGTGCTGGTACGCGTGTAATTTATTATTACCCCTCCAGCCGTCCTCCGTTTTCTTGATGATGCACTCGAGATCGGCGTACACCCTGAAAGGAAGTCGCTCCTTCCTGCAGTGGTTGTCGAAGCTGAGCAGATTGTTACCTTCGCTGGGCAGCAGAATAGCACAGTCGTTCATCTTCCCACAGTCCAGCGAATGAACCTCCAACTTCTCGGCAGATCCGAAATAGTGCATGCATCTGTAACCCCAAAAAAATTTTATTTAATTGTTTTCATGAGACATTTCAACATTTCATAAGTTTATATACGTACCGATCAAAGATAAATTTTTTGGATTTGCTGCTGCCCAACTGCGTGCTCACCAGCCGGGACAAGTCCTTGATTAGCACAAAGTGCCCTACATCGTCGTGCTCTTGATTCGGTGTGTACAGCAGGTTGACGTGCCGATCCCTCTTTTGGTTGGTGAGGCGCAGTGGGAAGACTGTTGGCCCTTTCTTCTCCTCGAAACTGTACACGTTGATGGAGACGTTGTTCAGCCGTTCAAACTTCCCAATCTGCTCCAGAGACATTGGAAATTCAATGCCCTGGAGATTTAATATGGAAGCATATTCGGGGTATGAACTTGGACGATCGGCATTTCTTTCCGCGGGATGAAGAGCGGCGACAACTGATCGTGCGAAACAGGCGTTGTCCGGGGATTGCACGCTAATCGTCGCTTTCTTCAGCGATATTTCCCGTTGACATTAACGGTCAGATTCAGGATTCTCGTCAATGCCCATCCGCTGCCGTGTTCCTGGAACTCTTCCAGCGATGCCAGGGTTGGTTCGATGACGCTTCGTTGGCACCACTCCTGCAGATCGGATGTACCGAAGAGTTCGCAGTTTCGGGTATTGATGCTTTTACAAGCATGCTTGTCATCTGCCAAAAATTCGCCGTTGAACACCGTGTTCACTTTGAGGATTCGATGCTTCCTCAAAGGACCCCGCACATGCTCCAACACAATGGCCGCCGCATCCTGGAAGAAGTTGCACGGTTCGATGTAATTCGAATTTAGCACGGCACCAGTTAATACGCGGCTATAGAACGCAGTGTCTATTTCGCGCCACAAAACGCCCCGTGCTCGAATGTCCGGCACCTTCGCGCACGAAACGTCCGCGCAACGAATATTTCAGTCCTTCGAGCTGCGCGATTCGAGCAACCAGCGATTGTCGAACACCGATCGATAATCAAGGACGTTTCACTCGGCTGTGTTCTTCCAAAGATTCGATACACTCGTTGCACCGTTCTTCCCACGCGAGGTATTCTTCGCGTGAAATCAATCGTGCAGATTGATCTCGCAGTTGGCGTTCCACTTGCATGAATTTTTCCATGATCGTAAATGGAATGTAAATGTAATGTATTATCCGCGCAATGTGCTACAACGTGTTACAACGTGTTTGACGCTTTGTGCAGTTTAGAGCATGCTTTTATACCCATGCCACGATTTGGTGTCTCTGTCTAACTCTTTCGGTGTACCTCCTGCCTCGGATGCATTGCATGCAAAAACGATGATCCGTCCCAACAATTTTCGATGCAGTCTCTGCTGATATCGCATAATTCTTTCCGTAATTCACGCGTATGACGAATTAGCGCGCAAGATCACCCGGCACAGTTTCTGCCAACACAGCATAATTCTAGGATTCAACGCTTCCAAAAGTATTATATTACATTCAACACGTGTTGAGACTTTTATCCTTGAGAATGGGGATTAAATTACATGCAATCGCGCGATATGCTGCGACATTAAGATTGAAAAAGATTCTGGAAAATTGGCAGCTTTAGAATAAAATGTTGTGGTGGGGGGAAGCAAGTAGCCTCTATTTAAGCCGGCTGCCGGACGTTATTCCATCAATCGCTCAACAGTCGCAACAACTTTTGACGGAACAGACAGTGTTCAAAAACTGTATAATACCAGTGCCGAAATAAACGCTGGACGCGTAAATTATAGCGTCCCAATGATGGGTGAAAATAGTATGGCTACATGCAAGGAGAATACATTCAACAGGTAAGGCTTATTTTCACATATTCCCACAATTTTTATGTTTATTCCTGATACGAGCGGACAATTTCATAGCTTTGATTGTTCTCTTAGCCCGCGTCGAGCATCGCGTGTCATGGTCACAAGATACGCATTAACATCCGTGGGTAGCAAGTATTTGGGAATTGCAATCAACGTAAGACCTATGGCCGATGTAGAAGTTCTTCTCTGCGATAATCGCGGGAATAATCTCATATTACCGTGGTATACATGGGGTGCAGTAGTCGGTAGCCGTACAACCATCGAAGAACGTGCACAATTGCCTGAATCAGACTCGATGCGGATTAATGAACTAACGGTGGATTTTTGTCGGATCTATGATTCTACGATTGTAAAGATGACACTACTTGACAAGTCACTGTATTTCAAACCGAATACAGTAACATTTTTATGTAATCTTGAGCCATGTGTAAGCTATGTGTATCCGCAGCTGTATCAAACTGCGGAAGATGTGAGAGTAAAATTTGAATGTTTTGTTAACGTGGGACGGACCTCTTTTTTACTTGGATGACATAGTGATCTATGCATCATCGTTACAGGAACATAATATCAAAGTCAAAAAGTTGTTAAACCGCCTTCGAGAACATGGATTGACCCTCCAGACCAACAAGTGCCAATTTCTGCGAAAGGAAGTTGCATACCTTGGACACATTATTTCAAAGGAAGGGGTAAGACCTGACCCTAGGAAATTAAAAGCTGTTCAAGATTTTCCCACACCTACAACGCAAAAGAGCATTCAACAATTTTTGGGACTTGTTGGATATTACCGAAGATTCGTACCTAATTTCACAACAAAAGCAAAACCATTAATTAACTTATTAGGAAAAGGCATCAAATTTAAATGAACAGAAGAACAAGACCAGAGTTTTAAGCAATTAAGTAACGAACTTTGTCAACAGCCCATATTGCAATACCCAGATTTCAGTAAACCTTTCATTGTAACTACAGATGCATCTGATTATGCTATTGGAGCTGTACTTAGCCAAGGAGAGATAGGAAACGACCTGCCGATTGCCTACGCATTCCGCAGCCTAAATATACCGGAGAAGAACTATTCGGCAACTGAAAAGGAGTGTTTGGCCATGGTTTACGCCGTAAGATACTTCAGGCCTTACATCTACGGAACTCCATTCACACTCGTTACAGATCACAGACCACTGGTCTGGTTACATTCTGTTAAGGACCCAACTTCAAGACTTATGAAATGGAGGCTCCGCCTTTTAGAGTACGAGTATCAGGTTGTCCATAAATCCGGAAAGACGAATAAGAATGCAGACGCATTATCACGCAACCCCACGTCTGCCTGCCTACCACTTATTCCACGAGAGCTCCAGGATCCTGACTTCAAAGTCCAGATACCGAAAACAGACGCTAACATCGATACAATTGGACACCGCATACGACAGTTACGACAAGATAGGGAAAACCGACCCAAGTACCGGGAGACAAGCAGCAGCTCAAATGAAACAGAAGAAACCGCACGTGGGAACGTTCAACATTCTCCAATAATATACAAGAACCCATCTTTTCCCAGCCTATCTTAAGAGGTCACTATGCCACATGAACGCCAGGAAACCATAAACAGTTTTCCGCCTGCAGCAAATTCCACACAAATCGTCCCTTTAAATAAGGACCAGACCATATTTGACAATCTGATATCCTTTGAGGAGCCGCTCCAAAATACTGTAATAGAAAATGCAAGAAACTTTCAACAAGATTTACTCAGTACACCGCAAGTATCATCAGAAGTCATGGATGAACCTTTACAACCCTCAATAAACCAGCTACCTGCAGGAGCTACGACCGAAGCCAGTGTAGGACAACCACCTGACAGCAGGTCAACTGAACCTAGGGTCTTTGACCACACGCTTGACCCTTACCAATTCTTCACTACCGACATCGAAAATTCAAACGACCTCGATGATCTGGAAGAGAACCCACTAGACCAACCACATAAAATTATTATTTCTTCAGTAGTGTGTCTAGGGGGATTCTAACTCAAATTTGAGTGGAAGTGACGGCGCGCGGGGGAGTGCGGTGGGGGGAACTTTAGGCGCGGGGACAGCGGGAAGTGGAAGACTGGTTGCATGCGCACGAGCCGCGGAGTGGGGGAAGCCATAATCGTGGAGGGGATCAGTCCAAGCCGAACGGCCGCGGAGACCTCTCCAGACCTGGCCCACCATCAGAAATTTTTCGAAGGGGGGAATGACCCACAGCAGAAATATTTTCATACCTAATCGAGGGAGGGAACGACCTTGGCCCACACACGAAAATTTTTTCACCTCTGACCCACCCCCGAAAATTTTTCAGACCTGGCCCACACCGATCTAGTGAACCGCCAGACAGCAAAAATAATAATTTTTATCTGAAATTGTTTCGAGCGATGCCGGGAAAGATCGACGTTTTACAAACCGCATATTCGGGGACGGGAAAGAGTTAGACAGAGATAGCACTACATAGTGGTACAATCGTATGCATTCTAAAGCTAAATTCTGAGAGAGGGAAAGAGACAGCAGTGGTACAATCGCATGCATTCTAAAGCTAAAATTTTTCAAAATGTTTTTGATCTTAACGTCGCAGCGTATCGCGCGATCGTGTGTAATTTGGCTCCTCTGGAGCAGCCGTGTGGGATGATGTCATTATCACGGCGCGAAGAAGGCGCGAATCATAGAATTATGTGACGTCAGCAGAAATTTTATTTCATAACAACAGGCACTTTTTGGTAAACTTGTCGAAGAGCTACCTGTCACCTATCTCAATGAGGTTTGAGTATGTTGTAGAAGTTAACATTCTGAACAACTTTTTCCTTTGCCGAAAATGGCGGTCAGCTCTCGTTTCCGAGATATTCGCAAAAAAATATAGTAGTGTAGGTAAATATTTTTTTATTTTTTTTTTATTTACTAATACAAAATTTTACGTATTAACCGCCGTCTTCGTTATTTTGTAAATCGGATATTTGAAACTCGGCGACTTCATTAAAGAAAACCTCAATTCTACTAGGTCGGGAATAACTTCTTTTAAAAAGATATTCGCTGGGGTATGATGTCAAGTCTTCTTCTTTGTTTCCATATTTGGAAATATTTTCGCGAATATCCTTCCACGTTCTTTCAATTGATTGTGTATTGGTTTCTAAACGAGAGTAATTATGGAATACATCAGTATTTTGTAAACAAAATTTCAAAAAAATGTAATGAAAATCAATTACGTGTATCGGGATCGACAAAATTGTAAGAATGATTTACTGTTAAGTGTTTATAGCCTTGGTTGCGAAGGCAATTGTACGCCTTCCAGCAATCAGACATAATAGTTTTCCCTGGATGTATCCATTTTTTTATAACATCTAGCAATGTTTCTGCTTTTCTATCTTCCACGGCTACAATGAATATCTTTTTCGAATCTCGCTCATAACCACCGAAAACCCAAAATATGTTTTCAAGGTCAACATTCTGAATAACTGTTCCCTGTACATTGTAGCATTTGTGTAACTTTTATGATTGTTTTCGACGTAGACAGTAAAGAAACAAATCTTGCATGCCGTCGCGGAATGCTTGTAACCGCACTCTCATTTTAGCATCACTAAATTCACATCGGCTCGCTACCATGTTTACGCGTCCGAAAACATATTTCACGGTTATTGGAATCCATGAGAGGGATGCTAATCGACATTTTTATCAATAATCGCATTAAAATCTTCGCAAAATACTACAGAAAGTTTCAATCTTTAAGTAAAAAGCTGTGATGCAGCTATTGCCTATATAATACATATAAAATAATACATAAAATCTGACCTCTCTACAAAAACTACTCCAGTCAATGAAGGTGTGCGATGAAATACGTAAGTCATCCGAAGTAAATCCGAATCGTGGTGGTGAAAGCCACAACCATTCCACGATAAATGTTATGGCTGTCAATAACGGGAGACGAACATTCACAAACCATGTCCCTGTTTTATAAGATTGTACAAAATTACATTGCACGTTCTTCTTCCTCTTATTATTTCTACCATTAGAAGAATTTCGACAACGAAAGAATTTACTTTTGCGATTAAGCGTCAGTTGCTATTCGCATAACGGACACTTCATAGTATTTTTAAAAATATTTTTCTCGATAAGGAAATCTATACATTTTTCTTCTGAGTTTATTTCCCGCACCAACTCTGTAAAGGATGTCATTTTGAGATCGCGTGTACAAACGTTGCGAACGAACTGATCTTTTCCAGCAGAAACAATGGATGGAAACAAATGAGCGTACTGGCTACACTTGTAGATGCGTCGCAGATATTACACGGTATTAGTATTGGTTTGGGTTAACTTAAGGCGGGGGGCGCGCGCCCGCTAGCGGGCGCGTAAAGCAAGGAGTCAATTCAATTTCACGTCACCCACAGTTAACACTAAAATTACAGAGTTTAACACATACTCACATCGGTTCGCCACCAGGTCTTACGCGCCCGCGAGCGGGCGCGCGCCCCCGCCCTAATCTAACCCAAACCAATACTAATACCGTCGATTATGAAACTGATTTCAATATGTTATGCCGAAAGTTTTTTATTAATATCTCTGAAACCAAGGCGAACCGCCAAAAAGTCTCATGTAAATATTTACCTACACTAGAATATTTTTTTTGCGAATATCTCGGAAACTAGAGCTGACCGCCATTTTCGGCAAAGGAAAAAGTTGTTCAGAATGTTAACTTCTACAACATATTCAAAACTCATTGAGATCGGTGACAGGTAGCTCTTCGACAACTTTACCCACTTTTTTTCCAACGCAGAGAAATAATAATTTTGAAACGTCGAATCTTAAAATTAGGTGGTGAGGAGAGAAGGAGGGTAAATAAAATAGAGACATAATATATGTTTAAGAAATTTATTTTAAAATTAAAAGCATGTAAAATAGAATAATAATTTAACATTTTTTCTTCCTACGAGTATCAGCCAGAATATCACTGATGGCACATGCTACCAGTTCGCAATCTACGAGATAATCCTCGTCGTAATATTCGCTATCGCGTATGATTTTAGCAGCACGACGCGTATGTAATGTTTCGCAGGCAACACCGCTCTGTTGCAACACGTTAACAAAACATTCAAATTTTACTTTCACATCTTCTGCAGTTTGATGCAAACGCGGACACACATAGCTTACACATGGCTCAAGATTACATAAAAATGATACTGTATTCGGTTTGAAATACAGTGTATTATCACATAGTGTCATCTTTACAATCGTTGAATCAAAGATCCGAACAAATTCCAATATTAACTCATCAATCTGCATCGAGTCAGGTTCAGACAATTGTGCACGTTCTTCGATGGATGAATGGCTGTCGAATAGCAGATTCCATGTATGCCATGATAATATGAGATGATTCCCATGATTGTCATCGAGAAGAACTTCTACATCGACCATAGGTCCTACGTTGATTCCAATTTCCAAATACTTGCTACCCACGGATGTTAATGCGTATCTTCTGACCATGATACGGGATCCACGGCGCGGACTAAGAGAACAATTAAAGCTATGAAATTGTCCGCTCATATCAGGAATAAACATAAAAATTGTGGAATATGCGAAAATAAGCCTTACCTGTCATAATAAATATTCTCCCCACATGGAGCTATGCCATCATCTCGCATCATTGGAACGAAATAATCTGGGCACCCAGCGAATATTTCATTAATGGTATTGGTCAATTTTTGTAGCGCTGTCTGGTCCATCAATGTCACTGAGGCTACTGAGCGATTGATGGAATAACGTCCAGGAGCCGGCTTAAATAGAGGCGTAACTGCTTCCCCCACCACAACATTTTAATCTAAAGCTGCCAATTTTCCAAAATGTTTTTTCAATCTTACTGTCGCAGCATATCACACGATTGCATGTAATTTAATCCCCATTCTCAAGGATAAAAGTCTCGACACGTGTTGAATGTAATATAATACTTTGGAAGCGTCGAATCCTAGAATTATGCGGTGTCGGCAGAAACTGTGTCGAGTGATCTTGCGCGCTAATTCGTCATACACGTGAATCATAGAAAGAATTATGCGATATCAGCAGAAACTGTATAGAACAATGTTGGGACGGATCGTCGTTTTTGCATGCAATGCATTTGAGGGAGCGGGTACACCGAAAGAGTTAGACAAAGACGCCAAATCGTGGTACCAATCATAAAAGCATGCCCTAAACTGCACAAAGCGTCAAATCGTTGCAACACGTTGCGCGGATAATACATTACGATCATGGAAAAATTCGCGCAAGTGGAACGCCAGCTGCGAGATCAATCTGCACGATTGATTTCACGCGAAGAATACCTCGCGTGGGAAGAACGGTGCAACGAGTGTATCGAATCTTCGGAAGAACACAGCCGGGTGAAACGTCCTCGATTATCGATCGGTGTTCGACAATCGCTGGTTGCTCGAATCGGGCGTCTCGAAGGATTGAAATATTCGTTGCGCGGACGTTTCGTGCGCGAAGGTGCCGGACATTCGAGCACGGGACTTTTGTGGCGCAAAATAGACACTGCGTTCGATAGCCGCGTATTAACTGCTGCCGTGCTAAATTCGAATTACATCGAACCACGCAACTTCCTCCACGATGCGACAACCATTGTGTTGGAGCATGTGCGGGGTCCTTTGAGGAAACATCGAAACCTCAAAGTTGAACACGGTGTTCAACGGCGAATTTGTGGCAGGTGACAAGCATGCTTGTAAAAGCATCAATACCCGAAACTGTGAACTCTTCAGTACATCCAATCTGCAGGAGTGGTACCAACGATGCGTCAACGAACCAACCCTGGCATCGCTGGAAGAGTTCCAGGAACGCGACAGCGGATGGGCATTGACGAGGATTCTCAATCTGACCGTCAATGTCAACAAGTACAATCCGCTGCGCGCGGGGTGTCACTGCAAGTTGCCACGGGAAATATCGCTGAAGAACGCAACGATTAGCGTGCGATCCGAGGACAACGCGTGTTTCGCTTGGGCAATGGTCGCCGCTCTTCATCCCGCCGAAAGACACGTTGACCGCCCAAGTTCATACCCGCATTATACATTGGTGCTAAATCTCCAGGGCATTGAATGTCCAATGTCTCTGGAGCAGATTAAGAAGTTTGAGGGGCACAATGGCATCTGCGTCAACGTGTACAGCTTCGAGCAGGAGAGGAAGAAAGGGCCGACAGCCTTCCTACTGCGCCTTACCAGGGATCGGCACGTCAACCTGCTCTACACGCCGAATCAAGGGCACGGCGATGTAGGGCACTTTGTGCTGATCAAAGACTTGTCCCGGCTGGTGGGCATGCAGCTGAGCAATCACAAGACAAAGAAATTCATCTGTGATCGGTACGTATATAAACTTATGAAATGTTGAAATGTCACGCGAAACAAATTAAATAAAATTTTTTTGGGTTTACAGATGTATGCATTATTTCGGATCCGTCGAGAAGTTGGAGCTTCATTCCCTGGACTGTGGGAAGATAAACGACTGCGCCATTCTGCTGTCCAGCGAAGGCAACAACTTGCTCAGCTTCGACAATCACTGCAAGAAGGAGCGACTTCCTTTCGTGGTGTATGCAGATCTCGAGTGCATCATCGAGAAAACGGAGGACAATCGAATAAGTGATAATAATAATAAATTACAGGCGTACCAGCACCATAAAGTGCACAGTATCGGCTATTATATACATTGTTCGTATGATACATCGCTGTCGATGTATCGATGTCGCGGCGACGCGGATTGTGTTTCATGGTTCGTCGAAGAACTGAAAAATTATGCAAACTTTGCCAAACACGTCCTGATCAGTAATGTTCCCATGCTGGATTTAACTCTCGAACAGCGGACGACATTTAGCAATGCGAAACACTGCCATATTTGCGAAGAGCCATTCGAGGTTATTGATATACGGGTTCGCGATCATTGCCACCTATCCGGACGATTTAGAGGTCCACCACATTCGGAGTGAAATATAAATTATAAAAATGCGTTTTACATCCCCATAGTTTTTCATAATTTATCCGGCTACAATTCACATTTGATTATCGAGGAAATAGCTACTGCTTTCTAAGGTCACGTTGACGTATTACCCATAACTAAAGAAAAATATATTTCATTCACAAAAAATGTTGCAGATACGGCTGAATCAGACTCAACAAATTATATTAAATTGCGATTAATCGATTCGTATGTTACGTATGTGGAATTTTCCCATACGCCGCTCTCAACCATTTTTCGAGCTCGCGTCTGCGAAGGGAAAACGCCCTAAAATCCTTTCGCTTATCACACACCACTAATGGAAGTCAAGATCCCGACCAGCTGGATTTCGACCGTGAGAACGGGAGTGACACGACGACGACCCCGAAGGATTTCCTTATATGGAGATTCCTAACGAATCCCCACTCATTTTTAGGACTATATAAACCCTTTGGTTTCAACCCTCGTCGGTTCAAAGCAGTACAGTCACGCGTAGAGTAACGTCGTGTCACGCTCGTACAGAGTTGGTTAAAATCCAGTAAGATCGGGCTCGAGTCTCCTTACGAATCAACAGTTAACCTCATAGAATCCGCGAGTTCGGTTTATATTCTATTTCGCACTTTGAAATAGCCACTCTTACGCCCCGCATCGCCAGTGCGTTAACGCCGTGCAACTATTGGTAAACTACAAATTTTATCATATTATTTAATCGCGACACTTACATTTGTATCATATTGATTATTGAATATACGAATGGTGTTCACGTTGTAAATCGAGTAGATTCGTTAAACCCATCTCTTACCCAGCGATCCTTATAATATTAGTAGCACTCACCCACTGATACAACTTTACCGCTCGAGTTGTATCAAACTTTAATTAAGAGTTACGAGGCATCACTAACATTTCCCGCGACTCCCTGATTTCACATCAGGTTCGTTCGCAAACCTTTCACCAAAACAAGGAATCTTCTTCAACCCAGTGGCTCCCCGATTTCGCATCGGGTTCGTCCACGAAACCTCACTCCTCCTACGGCTCCCTGATTTCGCATCAGGTTCGTCCGTATCCTACAGCTCCCTGATTTCGCATCAGGTTCGTCTGTAAGTCTACCAACCTCCGAACAGCTCCCTGGTTTCGCACCAGGTTCGTCTGTGAATAATCCAACCTCCCAACAGCTCCCTGGTTTCGCACCAGGTTCGTCTGTGAACTTCATCCTAGTGACTCCCTGATTTCGCATCGGGTTCGTTCACGTCGTTTCACCCTCCTGCGGCTCCCTGATTTCGCATCAGGTTCGTCCGCGTGTGAATCCATCCTAGAGGCTCCCTGATTTCGCATCAGGTTCGTTCTCGTTTCCGATAATCCTAGCGGCTCCCTGATTTCGCATCAGGTTCGTCCGCACTCTAACTAACAAACTCATAGACCGTATTCCTTGGGAAATACCCTTCTCGCCGGCCTCTCGCTTTGCCACAGCCCCGGCTCGTAACAGAACTGGTGACAGCGGTGGGATGCTACTGCATTAGAATCGCCGTAAAATTTGGGTTTTTAAATACGTTAAAATCACTCGTAATTTAGTAGCGACAATATACTAGTTTTCTCTAGTCAAGTCACTTAGTAACTTTCAAAATGACAAGCACACAGGCGAACGTCTCTTCTAACGACATTATGAACCTGACAGTTTCAATCGCAAACTCAATGTCACTCTTGACGCAACGGACATGTATACAGAACATTACCATGTCAATTCCAACCTTCGACGGTGAAAGTCCACCCCTGACGCGCTTTGCACAAAATGTGGAAGATGGGTTAACTTTGATTCCTGAGGGTACGGAAGCCGAGTATCTTGCGATAATACTAACGAAACTGATCGGTCCGGCACGCAGGTGCACGTTAGAACATAAATTCAACTCTGTTAAGACATTAGTCCAACATTTGAAAAAGTGATTCGCGCCCGGTAGAAGTTTGTCATATTTTCAAGTCGAAATCGCGAAACTAAGCATTCGCGAAGGAGAAAGTCTGCGACAGTACGTCGACAGGACTAGCCATCTCGTTTATTGTGCGCGCGGAGCTATTCGGGAAAGGTATCTGGATCACGCTGAAGCCTTCGTCAAAGAAATGGAAAAAGACGTTAAAGAAAACTTCATTGATGGTTTACCGGATCGAATTTCCTGGAAAGTGTCGGCTCAGATTCAAGACATCAAAACACTTGAACAAGCTTACGACGCCGTGCTACAGATAGACAGAAAATTAAGGAATCGGCGTCAGTCGCCCCGTAATGAATCACCCTCCAGGTGGTCTCGTCGAGACCATTACGCTGAAGATTCCCGCCACCACGACCGCGAAGTGTCGTACCCACACTCTCCGAGTAGATACGACCAAAGCAGGGGTCGGTTTACAAGAACATCTGGTTTTGAAGAGGAACGAGAAGGACGGACACGCACGACGGCCTGGACTTTGCGTCACCGGAGCCCCTCGAAATCCCCTTCTTATCGCTCCGACTCATCGTATCCAGATGATGGAGAAAAACAATATTCCATTTTAAAAAATCACGATAAAGATCGCAAGCCAAGTTTGTATTGTTGGCATTGCGGTATAACCGGACACGACGGAAAATCCTGTAGGAAACATCCGCGTAATCCGAGATATCAACGAGACTCGCGAGATTCTTCTGTCAAATCAAACAAGTCTTTAAACTTAGATCGCGCTCAACGTATAGGCGACACGATGAGCGGAAACAAAGAAGTTCGCCAAAGAACAGTCCGCTTCGAAGAGGCACCCTCATCAAGGAAGCACCTGCCCCACGCATCCAAATCAAGGTTCCAGAACTGGAGTCAGGAACGGGAGAATTCTTAATCGATGGTGGAGCATCCGTTAATTTAATAGTCATTAGCGCCCTGGGAGAAAAAGCCGCGATAAACTCTCGGGAGGAAATCGAATTAACCGGAATTACTACTAATCCAATTCATACTCTAGGAACAACAATTCTTCATATCCACAAAGCTCCCGCACTTTTCTATGTGGTAAAAGAGCTTGCAATAGAAGCAGACGGACTTATAGGAAGCCCATTTTTAAAACAGGAGGAAGCCGAAATTTCCTATTATCATGGGACTTTGGTGATAAAGAACAAGCCAACCCGACCTTTACGTTTTTCAAATTATCAAGACCTACCTCAAACGAAAGAACTACCGACGTCGACCAAACATCGTATCGAACCTAGGACGTCGCAACAGATTGCTATAACAATAACAAACTCGAGGATTAAGGAAGGATATTTACCGCGTATCAAGACCCTCGAAAATCTTTACATAGGGGAAGCAGTCGTGAGGAACAATAAAGGAAAATGCTACGTTATGGCAACAAATACCAGCGATGTACCCCTAGACGTAGAGATAGAACCACAAACATTAGAACCATTTGATATCTTCGGGTCATCAGACGAAGATTTTCACCCAGCTGAAGAACAGCCGTCAAGATTCAAAACCAACGAAAATAGAATACAAAAAATCTTAGAAGCCCTAAACACTAAACATTTGAACAAGGAGGAACTAGATTTCGTCACCAATTTAGTTAAAGATTTCCCCGACCGATTTTATCTTCCTGGAGATAAACTTGGGAAAGCTCGCGACTTTAAACACTCAATCCATACATCCAACGATATTCCAATCAACACAAGACAATATCGCTATCCTCTCATTCATCAAAAGGAAATTCAAAAACAAATCAGCGCGCTATTATCAAATGGTATAATTACGCCTTCAAAATCTCCATACAATTCACCTTTGTGGATCGTCCCGAAGAAAGAAGACGAAAACGGAGTGAAACGTTGGCGTCTGGTAATAGATTTTCGCGGCCTCAACGAAATAACAATTTCTGATAAGTATCCATTACCTCAAATCACGGAGATCTTAGATCGATTAGGAGGAGCTAAATATTTTTCAGTCTTTGATCTCGCCAGCGGATTTCATCAAATAGAGATGGATCCGAAGGATAAAGCAAAAACAGCATTCACTACTCCAAATGGACATTACGAATTCTCTCGAATGCCTTTCGGATTAAAGAATGCACCACCCACCTTTCAACGCCTGATGGATCAAGCACTCACTGGACTTCAAGGGACGGACCTCTTTGTCTACTTGGACGACATAGTGATCTACGCATCATCGTTACAGGAACATAATATCAAAGTCAAAAAGTTGTTAAACCGCCTTCGAGAACATGGATTGACCCTCCAGACCAACAAGTGCCAATTTCTGCGAAAGGAAGTTGCATACCTTGGACACATTATTTCAAAGGAAGGGGTAAGACCTGACCCTAGGAAATTAAAAGCTGTTCAAGATTTTCCCACACCTACAACGCAAAAGAGCATTCAACAATTTTTGGGACTTGTTGGATATTACCGAAGATTCGTACCTAATTTCACAACAAAAGCAAAACCATTAATTAACTTATTAGGAAAAGGCATCAAATTCAAATGGACAGAAGAGCAAGACCAAAGTTTTAAGCAATTACGTAACGAACTTTGTCAACAGCCCATATTGCAATACCCTGATTTCAGTAAACCTTTCATCGTAACAACAGATGCATCTGATTACGCTATTGGAGCTGTACTTAGCCAAGGGGAGATAGGAAACGACCGGCCAATTGCCTACGCATCCCGCAGCCTAAATAAACCTGAGAAGAATTATTCAGCTACAGAAAAGGAATGTTTGGCCATGGTTTACGCCGTAAGATACTTCAGGCCCTACATCTACGGAACCCCATTCACCCTCGTTACAGATCACAGACCACTTGTCTGGTTACATTCCGTCAAGGACCCAACTTCTAGACTTATGAAGTGGAAGCTCCGACTTTTAGAGTACGAGTACCAGGTTGTCCATAAATCCGGAAAGACGAATAAGAATGCAGACGCATTATCACGCAACCCCACGTCTGCCTGCCTACCACTTATTCCACGAGAGCTCCGGGATCCCGACTTCAAAGCTCAGATACCGAAAACAGACGCTAACAGCGATACAATTGGACACCGCATACGACAGTTACGACGAGATAGGGAAAACCGACCCAAGTACCGGGAGACAAGCAGCAGCTCAGATGAAACAGAAGAAACCGCACGTGGGAACGTTCAACATTCTCCAATAATATACAAGAACCGATCTTTTCCCAGCTTATCTCAAGAGGTAACCATGCCAGATGAACGCCAGGAAACCATAAACAGTTTTTCACCCGCAGCAAATTCCACTCAAATCGTCCCTCTAGATAAGGACCAGACAGCCTTTGACAAAATTTCCTTGGACACAGTAGGACCTTTACCAATTACACCCAGTGGGAACAGACACATTCTCACCATGCAAGATAACTTAACAAAATATTGCGTAGCTGTAGCAATACCTAACATTCGAGCTGCTACAATTGCAGATGCTTTCGCTAGACATTTCATCGCGATTTATGGAACACCTCGCGCAATACTAACAGACAAAGGAACTAGCTTCATCGGAACGCTTATGACCAACCTATCTGAAATATTTAAAATCAAACAAATCACAACCTCAGGATATAGACCACAAACCAATGGATCTCTGGAACGAAGTCACATCGTCCTTACCGAATACCTCAAGCATTACATGGATAATTATGAAGACTGGGATTTATTAATACCGTTAGCAATGTTCTCTTACAATACATCCGTTCACGAAGCAACAAATTTCACCCCATACGAGTTAATCTTTGGAAAGCCAGCTCGAGAACCAAGCTCTTTTCCAACTGGCGAAAAATTAAAGTCATTTGGAGACTACTTAGTAGAATTAATAACACACATGTCTCGAATTCGTAATATAGCGTCGGATAATCTAACCAAAGCATCAGGACAAATTAAAACACGCTTATTTTCCGTCCACGGCAAAACGGTAAGCCGACCGTCTGCCCAAATATGGTCCTGATCACCCCTGCTCCGGAGACATACACCCTGGCAAGGAGCGAGGGTCTACCTGAGGGGTACTCACCCCTTCCCATACGCCGCCCCTGCACACAACAACCAGCACGGAAATGCTGATGGGGAACAGAAGGATGGCCTCACAGCCACGCTGATGCTCGACCGACTACCCGGACAACCTCCACTAGACGTCGTGGACCACTGGCTGGAGATGGGCTACGTGGTGCCCAGCGACGACTAAACACCATCACCACACAACAGTAGCGATAAGTACACTACACTACACTACACCCGACAATTTTCATTCACACCTTTATTTACGAAAGGATTTGTGGGGCGTTTTTCCTTCTCTTGAAAAGCATCACGAAAATCGCGATGTTTTGTCTAGGGGGGGGGAGATGTTACGTATGTGGAATTTTCCCATACGCCGCTCTCAACCATTTTTCGAGCTCGCGTCTGCGAAGGGAAAACGCCCTAAAATCCTTTCGCTTATCACACACCACTAATGGAAGTCAAGATCCCGACCAGCTGGATTTCGACCGTGAGAACGGGAGTGACACGACGACGACCCCGAAGGATTTCCTTATATGGAGATTCCTAACGAATCCCCACTCATTTTTAGGACTATATAAACCCTTTGGTTTCAACCCTCGTCGGTTCAAAGCAGTACAGTCACGCGTAGAGTAACGTCGTGTCACGCTCGTACAGAGTTGGTTAAAATCCAGTAAGATCGGGCTCGAGTCTCCTTACGAATCAACAGTTAACCTCATAGAATCCGCGAGTTCGGTTTATATTCTATTTCGCACTTTGAAATAGCCACTCTTACGCCCCGCATCGCCAGTGCGTTAACGCCGTGCAACTATTGGTAAACTACAAATTTTATCATATTATTTAATCGCGACACTTACATTTGTATCATATTGATTATTGAATATACGAATGGTGTTCACGTTGTAAATCGAGTAGATTCGTTAAACCCATCTCTTACCCAGCGATCCTTATAATATTAGTAGCACTCACCCACTGATACAACTTTACCGCTCGAGTTGTATCAAACTTTAATTAAGAGTTACGAGGCATCACTAACATTTCCCGCGACTCCCTGATTTCACATCAGGTTCGTTCGCAAACCTTTCACCAAAACAAGGAATCTTCTTCAACCCAGTGGCTCCCCGATTTCGCATCGGGTTCGTCCACGAAACCTCACTCCTCCTACGGCTCCCTGATTTCGCATCAGGTTCGTCCGTATCCTACAGCTCCCTGATTTCGCATCAGGTTCGTCTGTAAGTCTACCAACCTCCGAACAGCTCCCTGGTTTCGCACCAGGTTCGTCTGTGAATAATCCAACCTCCCAACAGCTCCCTGGTTTCGCACCAGGTTCGTCTGTGAACTTCATCCTAGTGACTCCCTGATTTCGCATCGGGTTCGTTCACGTCGTTTCACCCTCCTGCGGCTCCCTGATTTCGCATCAGGTTCGTCCGCGTGTGAATCCATCCTAGAGGCTCCCTGATTTCGCATCAGGTTCGTTCTCGTTTCCGATAATCCTAGCGGCTCCCTGATTTCGCATCAGGTTCGTCCGCACTCTAACTAACAAACTCATAGACCGTATTCCTTGGGAAATACCCTTCTCGCCGGCCTCTCGCTTTGCCACAGCCCCGGCTCGTAACACGTACAAATTTCTAAACACCAGTCTCGACAAATTAGCATCTTTTCTTAGCGCAGATAAATTAAAAATTTTACGATCCAAATTTGAAACATTATCCACCGAGGATTTCAATTTATTGACACGAAAGGGTGTCTTTCCGTATGAATACCTTGATTGCGCGAACAAGCTGCAGGACCCATGCGTACCGCCGCGCGAGTCATTCTACAGTTCGTTAACGGGTGAGACAGTGTCCGAGAGCGATTACGCGCACGCCGAGACTGTCTGCCAGCGTTTCGACATTAGAACCTTGAGCGAATACAGCGACTTGTATTTGAAAACAGATGTCTTGTTATTGGCAGATATTTTTGAAAATTTTCGCGAAAGTTGCATCAAGAGTTACGGATTAGATTCAGCGCATTATTATACTTTACCTGGTTTCACGTGGGATGCCATACTAAAACATACCAAAATTACATTCGAATTGCTCACAGACGTCGATATGGTCATGTTTGTCGAACGCGGTATACGCGGTGGTTTAAGCCAATGTTCCGGAAGATACGCACATGTCAATAACAAGTACATGTCATCTTACGACGCCACGGAACAGTCATCGTACTTGATGTACTTTGACGTAAATAATTTGTATGGATGGGCAATGTGTCAGCCCCTGCCACATGCCAAATTTCAATGGGTCGAAAATGTTGCAAATTTTAACGTGTCATCGATCGCTGTCGATTCACCCACGGGATACTTTCTCGAGGTAGATCTGGAATATCCGCAACGTCTGCACCACGCTCATGCCGATCTACCGTTCTGCCCGACGCGTGCCAAACCACCTGGCAGCAGACAGGACAAGTTACTCGCGACGGTATACGATACGCAGCGTTACGTTATCCATTATCGCAACCTGCAGCAGTGCACGCGTCACGGTCTTCGTATTACAAAGATACACCGCGTGCTTCAATTCGCTCAATCCCCCTGGCTCCGCGATTACATCGAACTCAATACACGGTTTAGAAAAAGCGCGACAAACGATTTTGAAAAAAATTTATACAAATTGATGAACACCGCGGTATTCGGTAAAACTATGGAAAATGTGCGAAATTATGTGGATGTAAAACTTTTGACACATTGGGAAGGGCGATATGGCGCGGAGGCAATGATCGCGAAACCGCATTTCCACAGCAGAAGTGTTTTTTCGGAAAATTTAATAGCTGTTGAATTGCGAAAACTCGAGGTGAAATTCAACAAACCGATATACGTGGGTATGTGCATTCTGGACATATAAAAAATTTGTTTGTATGAATTTCATCACGAGAACATGTCTCCCCTGCACGGACAAAATTGTAAAATTCTATACACCGACACCGACAGTCTAATTTATTACATTAACTGCGAATATATCTACGCGACCAAGAAACACAATATCGATAGATTTGACACATCCGATTATCTCATCGACAATCCATATAATATGCCGCGCTTAAATAAGAAGGTTCCGGGGCTGATGAAGGACGAAAATAACGGCGCGATAATGACCGAATTCGTAGGTCGTATAGCGACAATGTATGCACTCCGCGTAGATGGTAAAAAAGATACGAAAAAGGCGAAAGGCGTCAAGACCAACGTCATAGCCAGGACGATAATTTTCGACGACTACGCGCAGTGTTTGCACAGGGAGATCGAAATGGTTCGCAGGCAATCATGCATATGGTCGAAATTGCACAAAGTGTACACCATTTCGGAATCGAAAATCGCTCTAAGCCCACACGACGACAAGTGGTATATCGTACCCGATTCGACCGACACTCTGCCCTGGGCCATTATAATATACCATTGTAAAATATAAAATTCTTCGCACATGTATAGAAATTATTATATTTATTAAAGCATTATAAATGGTGGAATTATACATAAAAATAAAATTGTTCACATGTATATGTATCATTGTATTTATTGAACCATGTATTATTATGTTACAATACATTCTTTTTATTTATCCAAGAATTGTGCGATTTATCAAACCCTAGCCACTTGACGTATACCTTATCCCCCTTCCTACGCAATACTTTTTTGACTAGATCCACATCAGGATCGGTGACGCGTTGCAGCTCGTGTTCATAGAATCCTCCGTCAACAGGTTTTCCACAGGAATCGAGGAGCAGGTACTTTGCGGGATTAGTTGCCTGTACTTTGGCTATCTCGAACACCTCCGTTGTCCAATTCGGCGTGTAGCCTTTATCGAAGATGGTTTTAAATTTGCTCACGCGCACAAACTCGCCCAACTTGAATCTCGCTGGAGCAGCGATCTTTATGTTGCTGTATACTGTGGCCAGCAGCTTATCAGCGATCGCTGGGGTAAAATCACAAGGACGCATCAGAATGGTTCTATGTTTTCGCGCATTATACTCTGCAAGTAGACGCGGTAGCGCATCTGTCCATCTGTAGGTTCCATTGAGCGTAAACAGTTTCCACAAATTGTTCTTCAAAGTTCGATTGAAACGTTCTACGACGGAAGCCTTCATCACCGAATACGTCGAATAATAATTAATGTCATGCTTTGTCAAGAGTTTCTGCACATCGGCTTTGTAAAATTCTTTTCCTTGATCGGTTTGCAAACTTTTCGGATATCGATCTCTAAATATCTTTGCAAACGCTTTAGTCACCTCAGCGCCACTTTTAGTCTTGAGCGGTACCGCCCATGCATACTTGCTCAGCACATCGATAACGGTGAGTATGTAGTGGTGACCTTGGTTGAATCGGGAGTATGGGCGCATTTCAACAACGTCAGCTTGCCATAGATCATGGTATCCGCGCACTATGACTCGCCTCCGCGGGAAATGTCTTCGAGCTGGAGCATGCAATTCTTCGACGAGTTGCCGCTTCTTGTGGCCATGGTTTTCTTTACTCTTGGATTTCGATGATGGCTGCATGTTTGATCGCATAGGTGTCTTTGACACGAATGATGCGATAATTATCGTGTACGTGCATTATGTGCGCCCCATCGGTCCGGTGACAACTTCAACCGTCTCGCGTGATTCTCCTTCGCAGCGATGCTGCGGGATAGAATTCGACGCCGGCGATATCTTTTGAACGCTGTTTTGCAGCATCTCTCTCTGAAACACGATCAGCTTCCTCTCTAATTCTTCCTGCTGCTCTCTCAAAAGTTTAATGCTCTTTTCCACGTATAGTTTATTGACGGCATCACTATCAGCCACCGGTTGAGCTACGCGTCGTATCGTGCGTGATTTTGCATCAAAGTCGGCACCGGTGACGCAAAGAGCGTTGTCTCGCATATAATTTCGAAGCCAACCGATCCATTTGTAATAATCCATTCTAGCTGCGCCACTCTTCTCGAGTGATACTACAAATTTGTTGATCGGCATCTCAATGCATACAGTGCGCATCATCTTTGCACGGTTTTATTTATAATGAAGCCTCCCTCGTGGAGTTCCTCGATAATCGACAGAATTTCATGCTCATTCGATTTGTTGCCCGCCTGACGCGACGCTTCCAGGAAACGGTATCGATCCACAAGCTCGTTGGGATTGTCCCAGCACACGTAATCGATCTTGTTATCATTTACCACCATGACTCGCGGCGCTGTTAGACCTTTCCCTGCTTTATTGGTTGATACACGAGGGAGTAGCGGTGCAATTACATGTTTGAACATGTATCCCTTGTTGCCCAATATGGGATTTTGAGCAGAATGACCGCGTGTGTAGGCATTCGTCGCCAGCAGTATACTTTTGTATTTTTGTTTATCGGCATCGGTGTATACAGCATCGTCAGGAATTCTCTTGAAAATCAGTTCGTAAAGGCCGGGCGTTCCTCTGTATTTTACACCGTCGATGATTATATTATCAGCCTTGTCCATATCGAATGCCTTATCCCCAAGCATCATTCTACTATCGCCAAAGTATACGCCATACACAGTGTCTGTGACAGTTTCCTTATCCCTACTTATGATTGCGTCCATATATTTTTGTCCCAGGGGACCCAAATGGCTGCGAAACGTTTCTTGTCCCGCGGATGTTTGAAGTTGCTGTCTAGTAGATGTTGCAAACGACTCATCGGGAGTCGTTTCAAAAACATCATCGTCATCATAATCATTGGTTGTGAGCAATTGTACACTGGGAAATGTATTTTTTGGTGGGGGAGGTACCAGGAACTCGTTTGATACAACATTCTGCCGTTTTTGCTTCGATTGAACTGGTGCAGAGGTTACGAGTGAATAATCCGATGACGTGCGTGGTTTCCTCTTTCTCTTACACGATGTGTTCCATTTCGGCCGGATTTTGTTTCAGGCGTTAATGTTTCATTCCCTTCAATGCTTGTGCTCATCAGCGGTGATATTTCAGCTTCTCCCGCTGCGGTAAATACCGCCACAATATGTTTTAAGGGTTCGACAATAGGTTTAAAGTATCTCTCCAACGCGATAACTTCCTCCATCTTGCCGGTCATCAAAGCCTGATGTTTCTTGCGAATGGCTTCGCTGGTTCTTGCAATTTCCTTCGCTATTCTCTCGCGATCCTTAATCTCCAGACTATCGATATCGATCATTGTTGCACCGCAGACGTTGCTTTCCCACCGACGTGTTGGCAATGATTGACCATCTCACGGTACGGCAAACTCGTTAAATCCCTTTCTGTAACGTCCATTGGCCATCGCGCTATCCTTGTCTATGACCACGAAACCATACTTCAGCTGCCAACAATTACGACACAAAGCGCAGAAATCCTCGTAAGGCATATCAGTGTTTACATGATCGTTGTACACGTGTTTCAAGTTGGTGCCATCCTGCTTAAACAGAATCAACAGATTCGCATTGTCGCGTATAAGATGTTTGGGAATCTTTGCATATGTCTGAGAGAGATAGAAGCAGTCAACGTTCGAGTGGCGCCCCATTGCAAAGTATTCCCTTATCGTATCTTGCTTGTCGCATGCCACGTCATCAAAGATAAAAATGGAATTCGGAAGCGATTTGCTCGGTGTGATGACGTCACTGTTATTCGAAAATGTGAAGTAGCCAATTTCATTTATCGGAGTCAATAAATTCTCCAAATACTGATATTTCGGCTGTTGCAACGATTTGGAATACACGTACACGTTCTCGAAGCGGACGCCGTGAGGACTTTCCAACAAGCTCACCAGCACGTTGGTCTTTCCACAATTTGATGGGCCGCAAATGAGGCAGCGTATGGTGTTTGGCAGCATGCTACGATGTCTGCGCCTTGTTTTCGAGGACATCATTTGCGATTTATCGTCAAAATTTGTCACGCGTATCGTCGCGCGTTGCCGCACGAATCGCATTCTCGCTGCGAACCGCGAAAATGATTTTTGATACATCGAAGCGGCGACGCGCCCTATTTATAGGTCCGCGCCGAAGCAAAACATCTCAGTATTCGAAATGCTTCTCGATCTGTCGGATAATTGCGATATTCGAGACATAACCTCTGAGCAGTTGAAATATATACCAAAGATTATTCTACTGCGCGAGTTTGCCAGACACATTGATCAGTTGTGGGACAGACTCCCCGAGCATATAAAACCCGATTCCGAGGTTCGGCAGTACCGTCGGTGTCTGGAAAATTGTAATCGCCCTTGGCAGCGAACGCATATCGACGGTCCAGCACCACTGATTAAAAACTGTGGCGAATGTCGCCGACGAGAGTAAGGAAAGGTTGCGGTTTGTTAAATCGGGCGATAAACGCGCTACCTGTCGAATTACATATCCCGGGATACCAGTTTTGCGGTCCAGGAACTCGTCTGGCAAAACGTTTGGCTAGAGGCGATAAGGGTATCAATCCGTTGGACGCAGCGTGTCGCGAACACGATATTGCGTATTCGCGTAGCAACGACCTCAGCGAAAGGCACGCGGCAGATAACGTACTCGCTGACAAAGCGCGAAAACGCATCGTTGCGCGAGACTCCACTCTGGACGAAAGAGGCGCTGCCACAGCTGTTTGGGCAGCTATGAAGGCCAAGACGATAATCGGAATGGGGATGAAAACAAAAACTCGCAAAAGGACTGCAAAGAGAGAACCGCAAAAGCGGATTCTTCCGGTGGCAAAACGGGGTGGTATATTACCACTTCTCCCACTGCTAGGTGTTCTCGGATCATTAGGCGGTGGACCGGCGGGGATCGCCAAGGCCGTAAACGATAATAAGGCGGCGCAACATCAGCTGCAGGAAATGCAACGTCATAATCGCTCCATGGAAGGTCGCGGATGTTATCTGGCGCCATACAACCGTGGACAGGGAATATCAAAACGAAAAAAAACGCCGAAAAGAAAATAAAAATGCCTGTGGGCGTAACTAGCGATGCGTAATTGGAGGAGATGGCGAAACGTAGGCGTATTCCATTCTTTAGAGGTGTGTTTGTGCGCAACGCGCTACCTGCTGGAGGAGTACGTCGAAACGAGGGCGGCATCGTAAATTTGGACAACGTCGAGGGTCCGGGGACTCATTGGGTGGCGTATGCGAAGAGAGGGTGTCGAGCTGTATATTTCGACAGCTTTGGCAATTTCCGACCGCTTAAGAAATTGGTGCAATATATGGATAAAGATGCTGTGAAAATTGAATGCAATAGAACGTCTTATCAGCAGTACAATCAGAGCAATTGCGGATGGTTCATGGGACGCTGAACGACGTTAATAAGCTATCGTTGCTACATAATTTGGAAAGTGGGCAGAACCTAAGCATTTGTTTTCAATCGTGGGATCTGTACGAGTATCCTCTCTTACAGAGCACGACCAAGCATTCTTGAGCCGTGAAGGCATCTGCGCAGCTGGAGAAGCCGCGATGCATTATCATTGGTCTACAGACTAATCGAAAGAATATGATGAGGGAAGTTGTTACTAAGCTCAACAACTGCAAACTGATCAATCTAAAACTTTTTCTCAACTCGGAATTTTACCCATACGATGACATGAACTTGGAATTTGATAGGAATAAGCATACCATCCTGTTTAACATGTATACGCATTTCCGTAAATCGTATTACGGGCATAGCTGCAACGAGGCATTATTCACCGTGGCACAATTTTTGAAATTGGGTCCCCTCGTGGTGATTGATTGCTCGCGACAAAATGAGTCGATCAAGAATGGTACCGTGGACGTGCGCATAGAATTCGAATGTAAAGAGAATGTGCTTGCAAATACTACAGCCTACTGTCTGATTCTGCACGATCGGGTGGTTGAATATAATCCGCTGACAAACATGGTGCGAAAAATCAATTAAATTGCCACGCTACTTGCCCGCCCTCTCCTGTGCCAAAATTTCATCTTGAAAATCGAGATGCTTTACGAGAAAGATCGCATTTTCCCGTTTGTCTTGGAAGCGAGTGGACCTCTAAATTGTACCGATAATGGCCATACCGACATTTGTTGACCTGCAAGGGTTCGTCGTTGATGGAAGATTTGTCGTCAAGGAAGTGGCTGTCCTACGAAGGGGAACAATTCTCTCGCACTATATTTTTGGGAGTTCGATGCCGCAATATCTTCTTACGAAATCTAACACATCAAGCATTCGGTGGTTGGTGGCAAAACATCATGGACTACGGTCGGAACATGGAGACGTTCCCTACAGTATGGCTAAACAGCTACTTACGAAAGCTATTGCTGATGAGATCGATGAAGAAGATGAGGCATCCCATATCTTATACGTTAAAGGGTTGCAGAAATGCGACTGGCTTGCGGATATCCTCGATGAAAATACGAGAGCGGACGTGATCATTGAGACACTGGACATTGACTACGTGGATATCAAATCTCTAAATAAGCTAAATAGTTAAGTAGTTAATACTCTGCGATGTGGGAGACACGCAAAGCACTGTGCCTTGCAAAATGTATTTAAAATATTCAAATGCTGGTCTAAACACCAGAGAGAAATGCATAAATAAATATAATCAATTTTTAATGCATAAATGTTTTTTCTTCACCCATCCCCAACCCAACCTCCTGCATGTGATGTACGCTAGATTAAGACGATGGTTGTAATTATTTTGTAGAAGTGGTTCGATCCGCGATCAAAGTGGTACCTTACACGTTCAATTGACGTTGAAAGTGGTACGATACACGTTCATTTGGTGTTCGATACAGTTCGATACACGTTCGATACACGTTCAATACATGATCAAAGTAGTTTGATTGACGTTCGATACACGTTCAAAGTGGTATGGTCTAGTCGAATGTGTCCGAAGAAAAAGGGGAAGCGGTTCACCCAAATGAAGAGTGCGAAGAAGAAGAAAATGAGTGGTCGGCGAAAATGAAGGTGGAGAACAACAGCATCTTACTCTTGCAAAGCTACGCACTTCTCGATTTCAAGATATGAGTTTATATGCGAGCGCTTGGAGATGCAGCGGGACCAGTCGTCTTCAAATCTTGACAGACAACAGTCTTGTTAACATTTTTTTGTGCAACAATTTTTTACCATAATGGGGCCCAAAAGGATAGCGCCAGAGTGGGATGATGGTGAGCCGTGCTGGGACATCTCTGAGGTATGTACTTTAAAATAGTTATCGTGATTAACCATAAAATCGAGTTCGATCAAATCAGGCAATCGTGCCAATATTATATCGATGTTTGTGTGTTCTAGACCTCGCCACCTTCATCACCCCCCTGGTCACCCGATTGGGCAGAGCCTGATTGGGCAGAGCCCCCTTCATCCCTTTTGTCGCCACATTCGCAGGTATGCAGTAGTTTGCATTGGATTTGATATGCTTGATATTTATTATGTTTATTCATGTGTTAGTGTTATATCGACGTTTGTGTTCTAGGATCGGGCGGAGGATGTGCCGCAGACCGCACCGCAGTCCGCACCCTTGGACCTGCGGATGCGGCGGTCGGGGCCGGTGATCGGCCCCGTAATGGCCGCGCGACGTCGGCATCCATGGGTGCCATACCTGCAATGGGGGCCTCTGCGACAGCCCTGGCCCCCATCACCGTCATTGCCTGCATAGATAGATGTGCGTGAGCCGCAGCCGCCGCCGCCACCGCCCCCGTCGCCCCCAACTGGGTGATGACGCCCCAGCAGCCGACGTCGTCGCCGTCGCCATCACCGTCACCGTCGTCATCGTCGTCGCTGCCATCGCTGCCCCCGAGCCCACTCGGAGGGTTGCCACCGTCACCCCCCGAGTGGTTCGTGGGGTTGTTCACGCCGCCGCCATCGCCACCCCTCGATCCACGCAGGGGGCTCTTGATGCCGCCGCCGCCGCAGCCTCCTGAGTGACTTTGGGAGTTGCAGACGCCGCCACCGTCGCCGTCCCCCGAGCCACTCGAGGGGCTCATGACACCGCCGCCGTCGCCAGAGTAATTTTTTTAATTTTTCCATTTTATTTCTATTATTTTTTATTTTTATTTTTATATTTTATTATTATTATTTTTCTTTTATTTGCCTTTCTTTTCTTTTCTTTTCTTTTTTCTTTTTATTTTATATTCTTTTATTTTATATTATTATTATTATTATTCTATTTTCATATTCTTTGACTGTAACAATATGTTATCATTTAAAACATATTATTTTTCCATTTTATTTTAACCATCTTCCTCCTTCTTTCCTCACCACCTAATTCTAAGATTCGACGTTTCAAATAATATTATATTTCGTTCGCGCCTTCTTCGCGCCCTGTCATCTCACACAGTAGTCCCAGGGGACTTAAATTACACACATAATCACGCGATATGCTGCAATGCTTTAAAAATTGTTAGTTGTAGAATGCATGTTTGCTACATATTAGCGCCATAGTAATATCATGAATTGGATAGGAATATGGAGGAAAGTAAACTGGTAGACAAATTTAAAAAGTAAATAAATTTTATTCGAGTTCCCAGGGGAGGGTCACCATTCGTATTCTACATTTAACACACCACTCGCCGTGAGGGTGTCACGATCATTGTGTGACATATTAAAATATCGCTCAATGCACTTTGAACACTGTTCTGCAAGGTTGGGGGTGTAAATTATCGCCGAACAGGTTGCGCAATACATGTGTCGTTGATAATTGATGCGGATTGTAGCGTTCGTGCTCCGGGAGCTCTGTGTAGCACCTATCACACAGCTGCTTTCCGTGCGTATAGCCAATATGGATCCACAGGGGGGTACTAATGCTCCGTATACATAGCATCGGGTGTTCGTTGGGGACAACTCCGTCCCACGGTACATCGTCTTCCGGAGGTGGCGGAAACTGTATACTGTGGTATACTGGCATCTTTTTTTTTTACGTTAAACTGAAAACATGATTTTATTAAAATTCTATTCAACACTTTCACCTCCATATCCATACGTAAGCCAAAAAAACTTGTATTCATACTTACAAGTTTATCACTTTTTTCACTCGTCAAACACAAATTCAATCGCAATGTGCTGTTGTCAGATGTCGAACGATTATAACCGCCTCACAGTATCTCCAGGCATTTGTATGTAACCCCTCCCCCATCTTCCTCCTTCTCTCCTCACCAGTTTCTATCGATATGGCATAATTCATTCTTTGATTCTCAACACAAAGGATTATATTTCATTCGAGCGTTTTTCGCGCCGTAAAAATGACATCATCCTGCACGGCTGTTCCAGAGGATTCAAATTACGCGTGATCGCGCGATACGCTGCGACGTTAAGATTGGAAAAACATTTTTGAAATACTGTTAGCTTTAGAATGCATGCGATTGTACCACTATGTAGTGCCGTCTCTTTCCCTCCACCGAATTTAGCTTTAAAATAACCGTGATTGTGCCACTAAGTAATGCTCTCTTTTTCCCGTCCCCGAATATGTTGTTTGTAAAACGTCGATATTTCCCGACATTGGTCGAAACAATTTCTGATAAAAATTATTATTTCTCTGCGCTTGGAAAAAATTTCTGTTTTGCTGCCAGGTCTGGAGAGGTCTCAACGGCCGCTCGGCCTGGACTGATCCCCTCCACGATTACAGCTTCCCCCACTTCGCGGCTCGTGCGCGCGCAGCCAGTCTTCCACACCCTGCTTCGCCCGCGCCAAGAATTCCCCGCACCGCACTCCCCCACGCGCCCACACTTCCCCCGCCACCGCGCTCCCCTCAGAGAACCTGAATTAGAATCGGCATAGACATACTACACAGGCAGAGGGGCTGACAGGAATACTGGAGGAGCTAGAAAGGAAGAAAGAGGCTAGAAAAAAAAGAGAGAGAAGAAATAATATTACCCTAAGGGGAGAGGATTTACCGCGTAAAGAGACGCCGAAGGATACGGTGGAGTATGTGTTAAGGCACGAATTGCAGGTAGAAGCAGAAATCAAGGAAGCCTACTGGGTAGGAATGGGAGAGAAGAGTGGGCTACTGATAACGAAGTTAAAAAACTGGCAACAGAAAATAGCAATAATTCTAAAGAAGAGTACACTGAAAAATAAGAGGCTGTTTATTGACAACGGCATGACAAAAAAGGAAAAGGAGATACAAAGAAATATTAAAGATATTGCCAAGGCGGAAAGGGAGCAAGGGGCAAAGGTGAAAGTTGGGTACAGGAAAGTAAAAATCAATGATAAAACATTTATTTGGAAAGAGAATGGTGGGCTGAAAGAAGTAAATTTTTGGAGTCGCCAAAGTTCTGTGAACTTCTAAATTATTGGAGGATTGCAGAGCTTACAAGGCCAACGAAAGCACGACAAAAGGCAGTACCAACATCTCTTCCCCGTGCGTCTGCGGATGCAGATATGCGGGGAGGGGGTGTAAACAGAATTGGGCAAGGAATAAGAAGTCAAAGAGAAATAGATACATTTAAAATAGAATACTGGAATGTAGCAGGATTATTCAGCAAAGACGAACAGTTTTGGGACTTCTTAAACGAACTCGATGTAATAGGATTAGCAGAAACGTAGATTGAAGAGAAACGATGGGAAGCATTGAAAGATAAATTGCCACAAGAATTCTCATGGAAATGTAAATATGCCACCAGAGAGAAAAAAAGGAAGAGCGATAGGCGGAATTATCACAGATATTCGAATTGTACAAAAAAAAAAAGGGAAGTCAGGAAAGCATTGAGGAACTGGAAAAGGGGTAAAGGAGACAAAGAAGACTACCAGAAGAAAAGAGGGGAGTACAAAAAAGTGTGCGAAAAAAGGAGAAGGGAATTACAAGAAAATACAGAAAATGAGATAATGCAATTAAAGAGAGAAAATCAAATATGGGAATATATAAATAAACAAAGAAAAAAAGAATAGAAATCTCCAATAAAATAGATTTAAAAGAATGGAAGAATCACTTTAAAACATTGCTAGAAGGCGTCGACTGTAAAAAAGAAGTAGGAGAGTTGGAAGAAATAGACAACACGGAAGGAGAAGAGGAAGAGGAAATAACAGAAGCAGAAGTAAAAGAACAAATCAGGAAATTAAAAAAGAAGAAAGCAGCAGGGGAAGACAAAATAGAAAATCAAGCCTGGATTTACGGTAACGTGAAAATAGTAAAAAGGAACACAGAGATTTTCAATAAAGTGTGGAAGGGAGAAGGATTCCCGGAGAGGTGGAAAGAAGGGGCGATCTCACCAAAATTCGAAAAAGGAGATACAGAAAAGGTGAGCAACTACCGGGGGATAACGATACTAAACACAGCGTACAAAATATACGCTATGGTACTGGAAAAAAGATTAAAAGAGGAATTGGAAAAGAACCACATAATACCAGAAACACAAGCAGGATTCAAGGGCGGTAGGTCGACAACTGATAACATTTTTATTCTGAACTATGTAGATAACAGAGAAATACAGAAAAAGGGGGAAAGCTGTATACCTTTTTCGCGGACCTAAGCGCTGCATTTGACAATGTAGATAGAGTAAAACCTCAGAACATCATGAAGAGAAAGGAAATAAGTAAACGCTTGAAGATGAGAATCGGAGAAATTTATAAAGAAACAAGAAATACTATAAAAGCAAACGGAGAAATGTCAACCAAATTCTGGACAACAAAAGGGGTAAGACAGGGATGCCCACTGAGTCCAACGTTATTTACAATATATGTAGCGGATTTGGAAGTAACCATGAGGAAAAATCAAGCAGGAGCATTTAGAGTAGGAAAAGAAAAAATCTGGACTCTAGCATATGCGGATGATATAGCGTTACTAGCAAATGAACAAAAGGATCTTAAGAACATGATACGAAAATTCGGAAAATACCTTGAAAGGAAAGGGTTGCAACTGAACGCAGAGAAATCAAAGGTGCTGATTTTCCATAAAAGAAGAGGAAAGAAGAAGAGAGAAGAATGGAATGGGGCTGGCAGGGGCACAGTCTGGAAGAAATAAAGAAGTTCAAATATTTAGGGTATAATTTCCAGAAAAATGGGGGCAGAGAGATGCATATAAGGGCAGCCATAAAGAAAGCAAGAATAGCAATGGCGCAGATATGCGGAATAGGACTGTGGTGGGCTTGAAGTCCGATTGACTCTAATCTATCCAATCTGTCCTGCAGCCCTCCCAAACGGCCACTGTCCTGAAGAGGCCCTCTTCACAGCAATATCTCCTCCCCAAGGTCCACCTTCACTCGCACGGAATACGTCGACGCATGCTTTTGTTTTGAAATTCGAGCACGTGTTTATACTCGAGAGATAAGGGGTCCGTCTTTAATTTGAAGGTAGGACGAAGCAGGCGGGACTACGCACAGTCAGCGGATTACCCCTTGTCTTCCTGTGTCTTTCCGCGAGGCGTATTGATGTTGGATAATACTCTGTAATTTCTAGTTCTCCAAAATTAATCAGGCTGATCAGCCAGAGCATTTCACCAGGGTCGCGGTTTATGACCGTATTGTCCCGCCAGTCGGCGGTAGAGAACGGTTTCCTACAGTTTCGGATAATTTATGACTTAATTGGTTCCGCCTCGTAGCAGACGTGAACTCAGGGTATCGGATAGGGGAAACAGGAATGGTATGCATTTTCTTCTTTATAGCAACTCGAAGACTTTCTGCTTCTCTTCCCTTCGGACCCTTTCGAACCGATACACGTGGTGTCTGTTTTCTATCTCGAAGCAATGGGTACATTGGCAGTAGAAGGACGGAGCGCGGGCTTTTGTGAAAGTGTTCGTTGCACTTCTGCAAAACACGTGTGTTCCGAAAATGTGCTGGCTTCTTTTTACCTAAAGCCTCGAAGCTGGCAACAGAAAAGAGCAGTAATGCGAAAGAAGAGTACTTTGAAGGATAAGAGGCTGTTTATTGACAATGACCTAACGAAAAAGGAAAGGGAGATACAAAGATATATTAAAGATATTGCTAAGGCGGAAAGGGAGCAAGAGGCAAAGGTGAAAGTTGGGTACAGGAAAGTAAAAATCAACGATAAGACATTTATTTGGAAAGAGGATGGTGGGCTGAAAGAAGTAAATTTTAGGAGTCGGCAAAGTTCTGTGAACCTCTAAATTATTGGAGGATCGCAGATCTTACAAGGACAACGAAAGCACGACAAAAGGCAGTACCAACACCTGTTCCCCTCGCGCCTGCGGAAGCAGATATGCGGACAGAAGGGGTACACAGAATTGGGAAAGGAATAAGAAGTCAAAGAGAAATAGATACATTTAAAATAGGATACTGGAATATAGCAGGATTATTCAGCAAAGACAAACAGTTTTGGGATTTCTTAAAAGAACTTGATGTAATAGGATTAGTAGAAACGTGGATTGAAGAGAAACAATGGGAAGGATTGAAAGATAAATTGCCACAAGAAATCTCATGGAAATGTAAATATGCCACCAGAGAGAGAAAAAAAGGGAGAGCGATAGGCGGAATTATCACAGGTATAAGAAAGGGCATAGAAGAGGAGGAATCGAACACGGAAACGGAACATATTCAAGAGAGAAGAATTAAGATACAAAATGAGAAATGGAGAATAATAACAGTGTACAGCAGAGATATGAAGGAGACGAAAGAAGAGCTAAACCAGATAATAGAGGAGAAGGAGGTGGAGAAACTGATAATCGTAGGAGATTTCAATACAAGAATTGGGCAGGAAGGGGACGATTTTAGAATAGAAGAAAAGCATGACGTAAGATCATCAAAAGACAAAGTTAAAAACATAAAGGGAAGGTTGTTATTAGAGATGGTGGAGGAAAGAGGGTGGAATATTCTGAACGGGAATATGGGGGGAGATGATAATGGAGAGTATACAAGAAATCGAACAGAGTCGCAAGAAATCGATGTCCGAATTTCTTTGACGGCAGCTCCTCAAAAGTTGCCAATTGGTGTAAAAATGAAATTGTCAAAGTTTCAGCTCGATGGGATAACGCGAAGACCTGCCTGATTAGCCCTAAAGTATTAAAAAATAGCTATTTTTCTAAAAAAAAATCGGGGTTTTTCCGTTATAAAATTAGAACGTTTTATCCTAGGAACGTATTTTTTTTTAGTTTGGTAGAGAATGTTCCTGGCTTCAATTGTCATTGCCACAACTTGTTTGACAAACGTACAGATCGGAAGATATGTGGCTTTTTCGTGAACCGGACCCGGAAAATGGACTTTTTCAAGAAAATGTAAAAATTGGCTATAAAGGTGATAAAATTACTTTTTAACCATGATTTTGTTGTTTGTTGAATTCTTTGCATTTAAACACATCAAAGTAATGTTTCAGTATAAGTGTTATAAATGTATATTTTTTTAAATATAAGGGAGAGTGGGGTAATTGCGAACACCTAAGCAAAAAAGTAAACAAAACGAAAACTATGTGAGAAATGAATTTGTTTATTATTTACAAACATACTTAAACTATTCATCTATAAAATACTGTGACGAATTTTGGAAAAATTATAATAAAAATCAACTTTACAGTCAAAAAGCAAAATCCTCGATGTTCGTGATTACTCGACTGCCGTGGGGTAATCACGAACAGAGTGCTAAATATCGCAGAAGTCGCACAGAAAGAGCGACTTCAATGGTCAACCCATAAAAAATGTTGTTACAACCAATACCTAATTTATTTTTCAAATTCCTCTTCTTGTGCGTTAGAAAAAATTGCATTTGGTCGGAATATTGAAAAAAATAGTAAAGGTCGTTTTTTAAACTTTTTTCTGAGCCTGTAATGAAAATTCAAAAATCCCTTTTGTAGATTTAAGTAAGTTTCATACATGCTGAAAATTTCATCAAAATCGGTTAACGTTGCTAATCTCGAAGGTTCGAGATTACCCCATCCGATTTGTTCGTCAATACCCCACGACATCAAAAAATAAGAAAGAATTTATTTCAGAGGTTAGAATCATGATTCAAGCAACGCTTTGGTCACAAAATGTTGGTAAAAAAGTGCTTTATTTCAACTTAACAAAAAACCAATTGTATAATTAATTCAACAATAATTACATGCAATTGAAGATGGACAAAATATTACTTGAAACATGATGAAAATAATAAATTGTGTTTATCTTAAATAGCATAAGCGTTCTGTATTTATTACTTTCTGCCCGGCGTGGGATACGACCTAAACTATTAGCTAGTGGAGAGCTAGTGGCATCGTTTTTATTCATTAAAACGCCGTAACATCGCATTCACGATTACCTCGCGTTCGGGTTTACCCCACTTTCCCTTATTTCTTGTTCTATCTTACGGGACAAGAGCGGGCTCGGAGCGAAACGAAAATTCATTTTAAGTTTTCGAAGCGAAATACATTTTTATTTGTTTACGATCGGGCAATGCTTATTTCCGAAGCGTTCACCGGAAAACATTTGCCTGCCAGATGTCCAATAGGGGGCAATCATCACCGTGCCGTTTTTTTTCTGGGATTTCGACCTTCTCGCTCCGACATAATCCAGTGATTGGTCTGTCAGCGGGTGGTACCTGATACCCGGTGACTTCGGACCGATACATACCGTCATCCACCACTGACTCGCGGGACAATCAGCCCAGAGAAGATTATAAAGAATTTTTACAGTTGTGTTTGATATTTTTAGGTCATGTTGCTCTAAAAAACATTTCTTTCAAAGCGCCAGGTTCCATGCATCATGCCAGGTGGATGATGAAAGCCATTTACTCCCTAAAAATTTTCGTTTTCAGGGGTCAATTTTCCTTAAGTGACTCCGAGATAGATGCCATCAGAAGTACTTGTTTATTCATAATCAATGCTTATGTCAAAGTTTGGTGTAATGCTCTTAAAGCTACATTGGCCCCCAACCAAGATTTACAGTTATTTAAAACCTTAGTCAATTATGAACAAATTGATGGAGACATTTCAAAAGTAGCATTGTCTAAACATATTAATCATTTGTGGTATTTGAACCCAGAACAAGTTTTCACTTTTTTCGATAAAACTTTAGATAAACGAATCAAAATAAACATGGCTGCAAAACAATTGTCTTTTGAACAAAACAACAAAGATGATGATGATGAGCTAAGCTTACAAGACAATTGGATAGTTAAAGCCAAAATCGCTTTGAAGGAAGCGCATTCTTTTCTGCACAACGAAATCGATTACTTTATTACACAATCAACATTCAACTTGTTCAAATGGTTCAACGTTTCTACTGATTTCTTACATTCCGATCCGGATGTTTGGAATGAAGACCTAGATTTTTTGAAAGGACAAGGAATTGTGAAACGTTTTAGGATTGTAAACGACACAGCCGAAAGAGGGCGTCAAATTAATGCAGGATTACAATGCGAGTATCACAAAAGATGAAGAGCAGAAGCAGTATGTTTGGCAAGTTGTTGCTGTCTGTCAAAAATTATACCCCGATACATTGAAATCTACCCTCTCAAAACCTCTACCACCTACTTGATTCTAATGATTCATTCTGTAAAATCTGCCAATTCGATCTACTTACCTATTATTATTAATTTACATATTATTACAATTTATAATTAATAAATCACTTAGACAAAACCTGTTCTAATGTTACTACTAACAATAAGTTCACAACTAAGTTCAATGTTTTAAATTCACTCTGGTTTGATTATAATACAAAATTGATTCGTATGTCAATATTTTCTTTCATCTCCCCCCTCTGTCCCACTCCTTCCTTTCACCTACCCAATTGAAAATCTATTTTTTAAAAGTATCTTACTTGAATTCTTTGATGCTAACTAACTAAAAAATAGCAGAAAAATATTTAAAAAAATAACAAATTCTCAACTTGAGCGAATTTGTACATTTTCTTGACAAAGTCGATTTTCCGGGTCCGGTCCACGAAAAAGCCAAATATCTTCCGATCTGTACGCTTGTAAAACAAGTTGTGGCTGTTACGATCCGGGGCTGCGGCAACGCGAGAAGCCGGCGAGAAGGGTATTTCCCAAGGAATACGGTTTATGAGTTGGTTAGTTAGAGTGCGGACGAACCTGGTGCGAAATCAGGGAACCGCTAGGATTATCGGAAGCGAGGACGAACCTGATGCGAAATCAGGGAGCCTCTAGGATGGAGTCACACGCGGACGAACCTGATGCGAAATCAGGGAGCCGCAGGAGGGTGAAACGTCGTGAACGAACCCGATGAGAAATCGGGGAGTTACTAGGATGAAGTTCGCAGACGATCCTGGTGCGAAACCAGGGAGCTGTTCGGAGGTTGGTAGACTTACAGACGAACCTGATGAGAAATCAGGGAGCTGTAGGATACGGACGAACCTGATGCGAAATCAGGGAGCCGTAGGAGGGGTGAGGTTTCGTGGACAAACCTGATGCGAAATCGGGGAGCCACTAGGTTGGAGAAGACTCCTTGTTTTTGTGAAAGGTTTGCGAACGAACCTGATGTGAAATCAGGGAGTGGCGGGAAATGTTAGTGATGCCTCGTAACTCTTAATTAAAGTTTGATACAACTCGAGCGGTAAAGTTGTATCAGTGGGTGAGTGCTACCAATATTATAAGGATCGCTGGGTAAGAGATGGGTTTAACGAATCTACTCGATTTACAACGTGAACACCATTCGTATATTCAATAACTAATTATTATACAAATGTAAGTGTCGCGATTAAATAATTGAATAAAATGTGTAAGTTACCAACAGTTGCACGGTGTTAACGCACTGGCGATGCGGGGCGTAAGAGTGGCTATTTCAAAGTGCCAAATAGAATATAAACCGGACTCGCGGATTCTATGAGGTTAACTATTGATTCGGAAGGGGACTCGAACCCGATCTTACTGGATTTTAACCAACTTTGTACGAGCGTGACACGACGTTACTCTACGCGTGACTGTACTGCTTTGAACCAAAGAGGGTTGAAACCGAAGGGTTTATATAGTCCCAAAAATGAGTGAGGATTCGTTAAGAATCTCCATGTAAGGAAATCCTTCGGGGTCGTCGTCGTGTCAACCCGTTCTCACGGTCGTGGTCCAGCTGGTCGGGATCTTGACTTCCATTAGTGGTGTGTGATAAGCGAAAGGATTTTAGGGCGTTTTCCCTTCGCAGACGCGAGCTCGAAAAACAGTTGAGAGCGGCGTATGAGAAAATTCCACATACGTAACATGGCTATGAAAATTGAAACCAGGCATTCTCTACAAAATTAAAAAAAAAAAACGTTCCTAGGATAAACCGTTCTAATTTTATAGCGGAAAACCCCTGATTCATTTATGAAATATAGCTGTTTTTCATTACTTTGGGGCTGGACTTCCGGTTCCGGACGCGAGCGAGAAAGGAGTGTGTGTTTGGTGCTGCGAGTTGGGTGGAGGAAGAGTGAGTGAAAAGGTGGAGGAAAGGATAGGGAGTAAGTGTTGGAGGTGCGGTAGAGGTGGGGAAGTGAGGTAAAGGGAGTGCAAAGGGAATAGGGGGTGTGGCGAAAAGGAGGCGAGTAAGGGGACCGATTTATAGGTTAGGTGGAAAGAACGGTGCTGAGTGGCGGGAAGTGAGAGAAAGAGGAACAGGTAGAGGGATCTGTCGGACAGGAGAGGAATTAGGAAGGAGCTGGCAGAAAGGCGGGAGATTTGAAAAGGAGTAGGAAGGAAATAGAAGAGGAGAGAATTTTCTTCAGAGAGGAGGAAAGTAGTGAGAGGTTAAATGGAGGGGAAGAAGGGAAGGAGGGAAGGGAAGGAGGGAAGGGAAGGAGGGAAGGGAAGGAGGGAAGGGAAGGAGGGAAGGGAAGGAGGGAAGGGAAGGAGGGAAGGGAAGGAGGGAAGGGAAGGAGGGAAGGGCAGGAGGGAAGGGAAGGAGGGAAGGGAAGGAGGGAAGGGAAGGAGGGAAGGGAAGGAGGGAAGGGAAGGAGGGAAGGGAAGGAGGGAAGGGAAGGAGGGAAGGGAAGGAGGGAAGGGAAGGAGGGAAGGGAAGGAGGGAAGGGAAGGAGGGAAGGGAAGGAGGGAAGGGAAGGAGGGAAGGGAAGGAGGGAAGGGAAGGAGGGAAGGGAAGGAGGGAAGGGAAGGAGGGAAGGGAAGGAGGGAAGGGAAGGAGGGAAGGGAAGGAGGGAAGGGAAGTGGAGATGGAATGGGGAAGGAAGCAGGAGGGCTGGCAAGGGAGGAAAGAAGAAGGAAGGAGAGTATAAGTAGTGTGAGCAGCGTGGGGAGTAGTGCAGAAAACCTGGATAGATACTGGGGGAAAAAGAGGAAGGAGAGGGAGGGGGAGGAAGGATCGGAGGGGGAAGGGAAGAAAATGGGATTTAAAAAAAGTGTGAAGACGGTGCGATCGCCGGAGGAAAGGATGAAGAGGGGGGGAAGCGAGGGAAAAGATGATATGGGAAAGATGATGGAGATGATGAGGGAACTGATGAAGGAGGTAAGGGTGGAGAAAGAGGAAATGTGGAAGGAGATGAGGGAGATGATAGGGGAAATGAGGAAGGAAGGGGAGGAAATCAGAAAAGGGATGAAGGAGTGGAGGGAGGAAAGGAGGAGATGGGAGGAGGAGAGAAGAGAGGAAAAAAGGAGGAGGGAAGAGATGGAAGAAAAGTTGGAGAGGATGGAAGAGAGGGAGGGGAGGGTGGAGGAGATGATAAGGAAGGTGGAAAGGTGGGAAGAGGAAAAGGAAGGGAGGGGAAGAAGGGAGAGGGAAGGTGAGGGGGGCGTTGAAGAGTGTAGGTTAAGATTGAGGAGGATGGAACTAAAACAGGACAAAAAGGAGAGGGAAGAGAGAAGGAATAATGTGTTGGTAAGGGGGGTGGGGGTAGGGGAAGGGGTGGAAAAAGAGGTGAAGAAGATATGGGCGAGGATGGGAATGGAGGATGAAGGAATAAGGGAAGTGAGAAGGGTAGGGAGAACGGGAAATGAAGGGAGTGGACTGGTTTTGGTGAAGCTGGCGGGGAGGGAGGAGAAGAGAAAGGTGATGGAGGCAAGAAAAAAACTGAAGGGCAGGAGGGAAAGGATGGACGACGATTTAACGGAGGAAGAAAGGAGGGCGTGGTGGAAGGTGGAAAGAGAAGCGGAGAAGGAAAGGGAGAGGGGGAAGAAGGTACAGGTAGGTTATATGAAAATGTGGGTAAATGGGAAGATGAGAAGGTGGGATGAATTATGGGAAAGGTGGTGTGATGAGCAGGGAAACGAATGCTAAGGGAAAGGGGGAGGGGGAGGGGAGGATGGGGGGAAGTAAAAGGGGACAAAGGGAGATATAAGGTCGCGTTTTGGAACGTGGCGGGGTTGAAAAATAAAGATGAGGAATTTTGGAAAGGTTTAGAGGAATGGGAGGTAGTTGTGATGAGCGAAACGTGGGTGGAGGAGAGGGAATGGGAGTATGTAAGGGGCAGATTGCCGAAGGGTTATGGGTGGGAAAAACAATGGGCCAGGAGGGAAAGCAAGAAGGGAAGAGCGATAGGGGGGATGATAATGGGGGTGAGAAGGGGAATCGAAATAGGGCGGGGGAAGAAGGGGGAGGGGAAGGGATAATGGTGAGGAAAGTGAAATTGGGGGGGGAATGGTGGAGAATTATAGGGATATATGTAAATAAGGACTTACAAAGGAAGCTGGAGGAGCTGGGGGAGTGGATAGAGGAGAGAGACGAGGGAATGAGAGTGATAATTGGGGGAGATTTTAATGGGAGGACGGGGAGGGAAGGGGGAACGATATGGGGGAGGGGGAAGAGGAGGGGGAGGAGAGGGGAGTAGAAGGTCAAAGGATAAAGTGGTAAATGGAGAGGGGAGGAGACTATGCAGATATCTGGGGGAGAGGGGGTGGGGAATTATGAATGGAAATGAAGAGGGTGACGAGGAGGGTGAATGGACGTATACGGGGGGGAGGGGGAATTCTGTGATAGATTATGTAGTGGGGAACGAGGAAACAAGGGAGAAGGTGGAGAGGATGGAGGTAGCGGAGAGAGTAGATTCAGACCACCACCCTGTGGTGGTCTGGCTCAGGGGGGAAGTGGGGGAGCAGGGAGAGGGGAGGAAGAAAGGTGGGGGCGGGGAGGGGGAGAGGAAACTGGACGGTGGAAGGAAGGGAAGAATTTGCAAGGAAATTTGGGAAAGGAGATAGGGGAGGGAGAGGAATAGAGGAGGAATGGGCGGAACTGAAGAAAAGAGTAAAAGGGGCAATGGGGAATGTGGTGATAGGGGGGCAGAGGGGAAAGAAGGGAGGGTGGTGGGACAGAGAGTGCAGGGAGGAGAAGGGGTGGTTGAGGAGAGAGCTAAGGAGATGGAGAAGGGAAGGGGGGGATGGGAAGGAGTATAGGGAAAGGAAAAAGGAGTATAGGAAGATATGCGAAGAAAAGAAGAAAAAGGAGGTGGATAGGTGGGAGAAGGAGATAGAGGGGATAAGAACAGAGGGGCAGGTACGGAAGGTATTAAATAGGGTGAGAAAGAGGAGAAGGAGGGTAAATGAGGAGATAAAAATAGAGGAATGGGACGAGTACTTCAGGGAGTTACTAGGGGGGGTGGAGTGGAGGGTAAGAACAAATCAGGAAATTAAAAAAGAAGAAAGCAGCAGGGGAAGACAAAATAGAAAATGAAGCCTGGATAACGTGAAAACAGTAAGAAGGATCATAGAAATTTTCAATAAAGTGTGGTAGGGAGAAGGATTCCCGGAGAGGTGGAAAGAATGGGTGATTTCACCAATATTCAAAAAAGGGGATAGAGAAAATGTGAGCAACTACCGGAGGATAACGATCCTAAACACAGCGTACAAAATATATGCTATGGTCCTGGAAAAAAGATTAAAAGAGCAATTGGAAAAAACCACATAATATCAAAACACAAGCAGGATTCAGGAGCGGTAGGTCGACAACAGGTAACATTTTTATTCTAAACTATGTAGCTAACAGAGAAATACAGAAAATGGGGAAAAGCTGTATACCTTTTTCGCGGAGTAAGCGCTGCATTTGACAAAGTGGATAGAGTAAAACTTCAGAATATCATGAAGAGAAAGGAAATAAGTAAACGCTTGAGGATGAGAATCGGAGAAATTTACAAAGAAACAAGAAATACTATAAAAGCAAACGGAGAAATGTTAACCGAATTCTGGACAACAAAAGGGATAAGGCAGGGATGCCCACTGATTCCAACGTTATTTACAATATATGAAGCCGATTTGGAGGAACCATGAGGAAAAATCAAGCAGGAGGAGTTAGAGTAGGTAAAGAAAAAATCTGGACTCTAGCATATGCGAACGATATAGCGTTACTAGCAAATGAACCAAAGGATTTTAAGGACATGATACGAAGATTCGGAAAATACCTTGAAAAGAAAGGGTTGCAACTGAACCCTGAGAAATCAAAGGTGTTGATTTTCCATAAAGGAAGAGGAAAGAAGAAGAGAGAAGAATGGGACTGGCAGGGGCACAGTCTAGAAGAAGTAAAGGAGTTCAAATACTTGGGGTATAATTTCCAGAAAAATGGGGGCAGAGAGATGTATATAAGGGAAGTCATAAAGAAAGTAAGAATAGCAATGGCGCAGATATGGGGAATAGGACAAAGAATGTGCAAGAACAATTTTGAGAGAAGAATGAGAATATTCAGAAACATAGTGAAAAGTATCTTGCTGTACGCGTCAGAAATTTGGGGATGGATGGAAGCAGAAAAGATAGAGAAAATACAGGAGAAATACATAAGGTGGACTTTAGGATTGGACTTCGATACACCAGCATATCTAATTTTGGAGGAAACAAAAACGGACAAAGTAAGGATAGAAACGGGGAAAAGAGCAATAAAATATGAGGAGAAAGCGAAACGACTGAACAAGAATAAAATAGTACAAGAATGCTGGAGGGAAATAGACGCGAAGCAATCAGAGAAAAATTCGAAATGGGAGGAAATGAGAGACTTATACTACAGGCAAAAATTGATGGATATCCAAGAAATGGAAATAGAAAGAAGGAGAGGAAGAGAGTTTGCTGAGGAACTCGCGCATAGAGACAGGGTAGAGCAGGTTCAATGGCAATACGATTGAATACAAGGAGGCAGATACAACGCAAATTACGCAGAAATCAGGGATAACCAGAGAGCAAATTACCTAAATGGAAACTACAGAGACAGAGACTAAAGCATGATTGCAAGGTTCAGATGTGGGAACGAAGAGCGGGGAAGCAAGTACTGGAAGAAAGAAAAAGAGACAGTATGCAGACTATGTAGTGGGGCTAGAGAGACGCTGGGTCACATGCTACAAGACTGTAAGGAGCTGAAAAGAGAAAATTAAACGATCGGAGGGATACTAAAGGGAGAAGAAGAAGCAGCGGAGTGGATGCGTATGGTTCTGGGGAAAAGGAGAAGAAAAGAAGAACTAGATGAAGGAAGAAGTCAAATCTTGAGTTAACAGTCCCAAAAACACACTTACACACATAACACATGTAACCCCATTTTGAGGCCGAAAGGCAAAAAATAAACCTATTTACTACTACAATAAAATCGAATAACATTTCATCCCTAATCATAAATTTATAATCATTATTCAACATAAAAAATAATTTATAATTAACTCTTTTAATTTCGAGATTAATACAATTCATATCAATTAATTAATAAACCCTGATACAAAAGGTGAAAAATTAATTTACTTAATTAAATAAAAAATTATTCTTTTACAATACCATATAATTATATGAAAATAAATTTATTCAAAATAAATACTAAAATAGCCACAACTTAAATTACTTTTATTAAAATAAATACCCTTCAGTAACAAACCCATAAATATTAAATTAAAATTTTAAAAATGAATTTAATCATTTCAGTGTAAAAGAAAAGTTTTATTTAAACTAAAATTTTCCACAAAATACACTTTCCAGTACATTTACTATGTTACGACTTTTCTCATTTATAATGAGAATGACGGGCAATTTGTACACTAAATAAAATTATCTTCACCAATTTAAAAATTATATTAAAATAATTTATCCAAAAATACAATTTATTGTAATTCATGCAATCTATAATAATCCGCATTTTGACTTGAATTATTATTTTAATTAAATATTCTAAGAATAATATATAAATAAACTCTTCAAACAGCAATACACAAAGTTAATAAATTATAGTTAATCGTATTGTGGTTCATCAATTAATACACAAATTCGTCTAAATATATTATAAAGCCGCCATATTTATTAATTTTAATGATTTACATTTAATAATCAATTCAATTTAAATCATTTTTATAATAGGGTATCTAATCCTAGTTTACTCCAAAATTTAAAAAATATTAGTTAAATAAAATTTAATCCATTAACAAAAAATATTTCACCATACTTCAATTAATTTAATTAAATATTTTTATAATACATCAATTCAAAAATTAAATAAATTAATTTACAAATTAAGTCTAACCGCTGTGGCTGGCACTAAAATTACCTTTATTAAATTTAATAGCTAAATCAAACTTTCTTTCATTTTTAAATTAAATCTTTACACAAATAATTACTATTTAAATAACCGTTAATTTAAAACTAAATTTATAGATCAATTAATTTAATTAATTAATTAACTGAAATTAAATTAATTTAAATGAATCAAACTTTGATCACTCCTATTTTAGTTGGCGGAGTTACCTGCAAACTTATACCTCCAAAAACAAATTTGTAAATAAATAAAACAAACTTTGACCACCCCCATTTTAGATTACATACCTACAAATTTATCCCTCCAAAAACAAATTTGCAGATTTTTCAATTTTATTAATAATTTGTTGGTTATATTTTATTTTGGGGTTGGTGACGCTCCATGTGACCTTGTCTTCTTTTGTTATTTTACACTATGTGGCTTCGCTTCCGCCTTTCTTACTGTGACGCGCTAACATGCTATTGTATTTCAATCTTACATTAAACAGTGTATAATATACTAATAAATACGTTTGAACCATCTTCAAAGTAACTGTGCTACTCTGACATAATTTTTGTAACATTTAATAAATTAGTGGGTTTATTTAATTATATGAATAGCTAAGAAAATATTAATAATATACATATATATTTATAAAATATTAATTATTAACAATATTATTCAGATAGGTTTTTTTAAAGTATTGTGACGTCCCACTATTTTTCGCGCGCGGTTAATTCAAATCTCCCCATAATTCACTCCACAACTCCGCCAACAAATTCCTCGAACTCAACTCTTACCCCTTTTCCCCAATCGCCGATCATCGGGACGATGTACCTTAGCGGTACCCATTTCCAGATGTTCGGTATGAAAACCCCTTCGCCTATTCGCCCTACGAGGCACCAATCCCTCCTTCATACTCGAATTCAAACAAGTCCTTCGCTCCAAAACCCTCTTAAATCGAGACCACGTCTCACTCCCCTCTCTACGACCCAACGAGTCCAAGCCATTCTAAACCTTTTTCCTACTAAAACACCAAAGATCCATTCCATCGGTTGAGCATCTCCTTCCACAGTCATAAAAACCCCGGAAGTCTAATTGCGACGAATTTTGGCATACGTGACTGAAAGCCGTCTAATAATAGACATAATCTTGTAAAAACCCCGGAAGACCTACTACGACTTATTTTTCTAAATGTGTCAAGGTCCTTACCGCGCGTACCCCCCGCAACGATCCTGAAAAGTATATAAATACAAGGACCTCAGAGGCCAGATGATTATTATTCCTCGAAGAGTCCGAGACAAAACATTTTCGTCAAAGATTATTAAACCTGTTCAGTAAACTTAAACATTCAAAGTGTTAAACTCAGTGCTCCTAAACCACACGGCAGCCACTGTAAGTGCCGACCACTACTTATAATACTAAACCATATCATTATCTTCATACTATTTCATATTACTACGGTTCCATACTTCTCTATAGCACTCTTTATTGCTAATACTTATCGCTTTATATTGTTATTTTGCCTATTTATCGCTTTATATTGTGTTCATTGCTAATACCTATCGCTTTATATTATTGTTACTACTACTACTACTTATTGCTCGTCTAACGTATCTCATGTTTATATATATATATATATATATATATATATATATATATATATATATATATTACCATTGCTTATCGTTATATACATGTTTATGTGCCAATGCTAAACGTCTAACGCATTCTTATATTAACCACAAAGTGCATTAAAATAAACAACGCTCTTACCTCCAAATATCACTTCGAGTTATTGTGACGATCCCCCGGCCGCGAAGCATCGGAAACGTAACACGCTAGTGCAACAGCTGATTCCGGTTCGCGAACGCCGGGATTTCTTATAGTGTTTACAAGACTTACTTTCGTATGGGTCTTGCTCAAGCCACACGGCTAGACGTATTTCGCGGAACTATTACTAATGGGTTTTATATCACTGCAGCAGTTAATCCAATTAGCCAAACCAAAACAGAGTGCTTAACGGGTGTCTCCAAAGCAATGTGATTACCAACCACACCTTCCATAGTCGTTCGGTGCTACGAATCTGGCATTCGCGCCTGAACTCCGATTTAACCGCGGTGCTACGAATCTGGCATTCGCGCCCGTTCTCCTCGACGTTCAGGGCCCCGAATCCTGCACCCGCACATAAACCCTACTCTCCACTGTGCCACGAATCTGGCATTCGCGCACGCATTCCCACAAAAGTTCAGTGCTACGAATCTGGCATTCGCGCCCGCGTTCCCTCCAATATTATCCTGTCGATGTCTTCGTCCTAAAGACCTCACCCGGGACGTGACAGTATTAATAATTAATATTTATGTCTTTCATATGTATGTATCTTTATTGTTCCCCTTGGGGTTACAAGAACTTCTGTTTCCGCTTTGCCCTTTCCTTAACTCTACTTAAACCTATTTTCTACATTTATACCTCTCTCTCCCCTATATTTACACTATTTACACTCTTTACAATCTCGCCTTTACGCCTCCTCTCCTTCGTCCGCATTTCGCTGCTCTCGCTCGCAACTCTTCCCCCTCGCTCGCTTCTCACCGCTCTCGCTCGCGTCTCGCCGCACTCGCTCGCTTCTCGCCGCCCTCGCTCGTTGCACGCTGCCCTCTCTCGCTCCCCCTACTCCTCCCCTCTCTCCCTCGCCTATTCTATCTTACACTCCACTCTCCGCATTCATCCTTCCGTCCTTCCGTTTCCGCAGTCTCTCTCTCTCTCTCTCTCTCTCTCTCTCTCTCTCTCCCCCTCCCTCTCACTCTTTCTCTCTCCCTCTCTCGTTCGCTCACTCACTCACTCACTCACTCACTCACTCACTCACTCACTCCTCACTCACTCACTCACTCACTCACTCACTCCTCACTCACTCCCTCACTCCCTCTACCTCTGTCTCCCTCACTCTTGCCCTCTCTCCTCTCTATCCTCCTCTTTCTTCCCTTTCTCCCCCTGAATCCTAATCCTCTCCTCTTCCAACGCTCTTAGCCACCCCTCCCCCTGTCCCTCTTCTCCCAACACTTCTCTTACCTTCTCTTGCCAGCTACTTTTGTCCCCCCTGTCCCTGCATCTTTTCCAGACATGCTCCCATGTTTCTTCCTCCCCCCCACAAACTCTACATACCCTTTTCTCCGCCCTCTCCCAGTACCTTCCTTCCCTTATCTCACTTCCCAACCTAAACCTTGCGATCCTTCTCCACCTACTTTCCCCCCACCCCTTTCTAAGGTATTCCGGGAATCCCTCTCCTCTCGTCCACTTATACCACCTGTTGTATCTGGATTCCAATATTTTTTCCGGTGTTTGCCCTTCATCCTTTTCTCTACATCTTCTCTCTATCTCTTCATACCCCTCCCTCCCCCTTTCCCTTAGCCTCCTCACCTCCTCTATTTCTAGTCCTACCTCTTTGTAAAATCCTCTCCTTTACTCCTCCCACGCGGACACTCTTCCCTCTTTTCTTTCTCTTTTCTTTATTTCCTCCCAGCACTTTCTCGCCAATCCACTCCCTCTTCCCTCTTCGAGCCTCATCACGAAGTTCCACGCTCTTCTTCCTGCTTCTATCCGCAGCTTCTCCCTATCCACCTCTTTCCTTGCCATGTACCCCGGCGTTACTCTCTCCACCTCTAACATCCACCTTATAAATCTCTCCTGCGTCGCCTCTATCCCTTTCCTTTCCCTCCACCCCCATACCTCTACCCCATAACTCTCCACCGTCCACACTAATGAGTCGAATAAGGATAGCCTTCTCCTCACGTCATTCGCGAAGTTTCCTCTCCCAATTCCCCATACCTGTTTCATAGCCACTGCCGCCTTCCTTGCCCTTGCCGCTACCTGTCCCTCCTGCCCTCCATTCCTTCCCATCTCGTATCCCAAGTATGTGAACTTTGTCACCTCCTCTATCTTCTTCCCCATCCAGCTCCAGCTTAGTTTCTTTCTTCTCCCCCCCCCCCCCCCCTCGCGAATCTCATTACTTTAGTCTTCTCTACATTGAGTACTAACTTCTTCCTGTCCAGGTACCTCTCTAGCCTTCCCATCCCCCCCCCCCCCAACTCCCCTTCGTCCTCTGCCACCAACACCACATCATCCGCGTACGCTAGAGATCTTACCTTTTCCCCTCCGATCCTTACTCCTCCCCATCCCCCCTTTCTCAACTCTTCCTCTAAGTCCGCCGTCAACACATTGAACAGGTGGGGGCTCAGGGGACACCCCTACCTTACCCCTCTCGCTGTCCAGAAGCTCTCCCCGTCTTCTCCTCCTACTCTTACCCTACTCCTCGTCACCGCATATATCTCCTCTATCCTTCTTCTTAAGTCCTCACTTACTCCCCTCTCCTCTATTGCTGTCCATAGCACCTCCCTATCTACAGAGTCGAACGCGGCTTTTAGGTCGATGAACAACGCTATCATTTTTCCCCCTGGCTTCTCAGTCCTTCTACTTATCATGTAATTCAGCACATATACGTTGTCCATCGTTCCCATACCTCTTCTAAACCCCGTCTGATTTTCTGGCACCATTCTACCCTCCTCCATCTCTACCACCAACCTTTCTGCCAACACCGACGCATATACCTTATACAGTGTTGGCATCACCGTCACCCCATGTCTTTCATATAATAATCATTATATATAAATAATTTATATATATATAAATATCTATATTAATATATATATATATCTATATATATATATATATATATAACTATCTACTATTCTTATTTAAATTATTATTGATAGATTTATGGAATATATTGAACTAAATTACTTATAAATTCGATGAACCCATAAATAATCTATATATTATCAAATTCGAAAGATTTATTTATAGATAATGGTATTCAGAAAATAAATTTTGATTTATTTATAAATCATTTACATATAGATAAGCTACTTATTAATTATTTATTTCCTGATATATAAATTATTTATATATATATATATATATATTTCCCTAGCCTAGAATGATAGCCCTACGCGTTGCAGAGAAGGGGTGGTTTTTAAGTACGGTAACTTGAGGTATTGTGGGGGTGCCCGCGTCACAGTTTCTTCGCATCCTTCTTCCACGATGATTTTATAATATGAAACTAATTATTTCAGCTTATGGTGTACTTTTATGACTCACACTTTTATGATTCGCACCATGAATTGCCTCTGACTCTTCTGTGACATGCGTGCTCCTTGAAATTGTCATGCACGCTATTTGAATTTGCCACGTATTCTCTAACCATTGTGCGGTACACATACACGCCTTGACCATCACCACCACTGATGTGATATACTTTCACACATTGACGTGTACGTGTGCGTGAAACAGTATAAAATGACGTGGGTCAGTCCTGCGGACTTCATTACACCACGTACGCTCGCGTCATTTTTCCGCCGATGAGAATCATACGTAGTGCATATCAAAATGTACAAACACAGCTTAAACGATTCATCCTGCGCATCCGATAACGATGGTGGCTTTCCAAATAAACGCCAACAACATCAACAGTCCAATATGAGGTATGTACGCGTTACTACACACTTTACACTTACTTTATTCACTTACTTCATTCACTTACTTCTTTCACTATGAATGCAAACGAACAAAGTATTAATTTCGTGTATATATGATCCTTACAGTTCGGGATCCGTAACGCCAAAAACGTTAAAAACACCATTGTTTACTTCATTCACTGAAACCGCATACGACCGAAGTACTAATTTCATGTACCTGTATCTTACAGTTCTGGATCCGCAAAACCAAAAACGTTGAAAACACCAAAACCATCAGTAGTACAGATCCTGCGGCGTGATTACCCACTGATCGCAACAGTTTATAAACGTCTAACTATTGGAATTCGCATTGGAATGGTTTCGTGCGACGTGGAAATCGCCACAGCCGACAATAAAGGCAGCGAGTTGAGCTTTTCAATGTCAACGTGGAAGCTCCTGCAAGAAAACGAGATGGACATACTCCAACGATTACGCAGCAACGCCACATTGCCCCAAACTCACATCGTTATTGACCATTTACGACTAGAATTCACGCGTATGCATGATGATCAACTTATTAAAATCACCGATAATCGCGTAGTCATATACAGGGTGTCCCAAAAATGCTGCGGGTCCTTAAAGGGTGTGATTCGGGGGGTGATTACAAACGACTTTTTCCTTTGCGAAAATGCTCTCCGAGGTTTCGTTAACGAGATATTAATAAAAAGCACCGACCAATCAGAGCGCGAGTCTGACGGCCGAGTTCCCGCACCAGCGTGGCTACGAGCCGCGCTACGACTGCGAACGAACAACTCGGCATGCATCGAAGAAAATTGCATAGAATGGCAAATGAAAAAGACGAAACAAATAAAATCGAACATGTCATGGTTTGTTCGTCATTTAAAGTGAATAATGAATAAAGGATAAATGGATGAAAATCACGTGTAACGTAAAAAGACAAATACGCAGTTTTTTTTTTAGAAGATTCGAAAATAATAATTATTTGAAGTGGGAGGATAAGGAATACGTAAATTTCCTTGTGTTAATAACGTAGCCACGAAAAAGTAATGTAACAGGAAATTAACGAAAAGTGATAGTAGTTCGTTATTGTGATAAAAATCCGTAATTCAATAACGGCCAGCACTGTTGGTGATAACGAATAAGTCTGTTTAAAAAGCCCGATTAAATATTTTGGTACGGGAATTTTGAGAATTATCGCCGGAAATAAGCCATCGCTTGCGTTAAATTTAAAAATGAATAATCACCAATAAAGTAACTAAAACTCACCCTTGTTGGAAATTCACCAGCAGCTTGAAAATCTGTGTCATAGGGTCACTGAACCGATCCTGGTCATCGATGGACGAACTCAGTGCACAGCTGGTCCCAGGTATACGACACTACCCAAAGTTAAGGGTCACAATGTCAGGTGCGTCCAGGTCAACGTACAGAATATTCACTTCACTGCACTGCTACTAACACTGATCACTTAATTTATTTTTCATGGAACGTGTTGTTCCTACGTTATAAAAATTGGTGGAATTGAATTTTTACTTGGCGTTCGGAGCCGTGGGTATTCTCGCGTAAATTCTCACACTGCAGCACTTGCGTCCCCCTTGTTCGTGGGGTACACCCAGAACATCGCGTAATACGCTTGAGCAGAGAACATTTCTGCGACGTGATTAATAGCTGACTGACAGGATTTTTCCCAAGCAACTTCCTCTACCCCCAAGTAGTTTCTCTCGTTCCATTATGAGTTAACTCCCACCAGGACAAGAGGCTTTAGGTAAAAAGAAGCCAGCACATTTTCGGAACACACGTGTTTTGCAGAAGTGCAACGAACACTTTCACAAAAGCCCGCGCTCCGTCCTTCTACTGCCAATGTACCCATTGCTTCGAGATAGAAAACAGACACCACGTGTATCGGTTCGAAAGGGTCCGAAGGGAAGAGAAGCAGAAAGTCTTCGAGTTGCTATAAAGAAGAAAATGCATACCATTCCTGTTTCCCCTATCCGATACCCTGAGTTCACGTCTGCTACGAGGCGGAACCAATTAAGTCATAAATTATCCGAAACTGTAGGAAACCGTTCTCTACCGCCGACTGGCGGGACAATACGGTCATAAACCGCGACGCTGGTGAACTGCTCTGGCTGATCAGCCTGATTATTTTTGGAGAATTAGAAATTACAGAGTATTATACAACATCAATGCGCCTCGCGGAAAGACACAGGAACAGAAGGGGTAGTCCGCTTACTGCGCGTAGTCCCGCCTGCTTCGTCCTACCTTCAAATTAAAGACGGACCCCTTATCTCTCGAGTATAAACACGTGCTCGAATTTCAAAACAAAAGCACGCGTCGACGTATTCCGTGTGAGAGATGGTGGGCTTGAAGTCCGATTGGCCCTAATCTATCCAATCTGTCCTGCAGCCATCCCAAACGGCCACTGTCCTGAAGAGGCCCTCTTCACAGCAATATCTCCTCCCCAAGGTCCACCTTCTCTCGCACGGAATACGTCGACGCATGCTTTTGTTTTGAAATTCGAGCGCGTGTTTAGACACAAGAGATAAGGGGTCCGTCTTTAATTTGAAGGTAGGACGAAGCAGGCGGGACTACGCGAAGTCAGCTTACTACCCCTTCTGTTCCTGTGTCTTTCCGCGAGGCGTATTGATGTTGGATAATACTCTGTAATTTCTATTTCTCCAAAATTAATCAGGCTGATCAGCCAGAGCATTTCACCAGGGTCGCGGTTTATGACCGTATTGTCCCGCCAGTCGGCGGTAGAGAACGGTTTCCTACAGTTTCGGATAATTTATGACTTAATTGGTTCCGCCTCGTAGCAGACGTGAACTCAGGGTATCGGATAGGGGAAACAGGAATGGTATGCATTTTCTTCTTTATAGCAACTCGAAGACTTTCTGCTTCTCTTCCCTTCGGACCCTTTCGAACCGATACACGTGGTGTCTGTTTTCTATCTCGAAGCAATGGGTACATTGGCAGTAGAAGGACGGAGCGCGGGCTTTTGTGAAAGTGTTCGTTGCACTTCTGCAAAACACGTGTGTTCCGAAAATGTGCTGGCTTCTTTTTACCTAAAGCCTCTTGTCCTGGTGGGAGTTAACTCATAATGGAACGAGAGAAACTACTTGGGGGTAGAGGAAGTTGCTTGGGAAAAATCCTGTCAGTCAGCTATTAATCACGTCGCAGAAATGTTCTCTGCTCAAGCGTATTACGCGATGTTCTGGGTGTACCCCACGAACAAGGGGGACGCAAGTGCTGCAGTGTGAGAATTTACGCGAGAATACCCACGGCTCCGAACGCCAAGTAAAAATTCATTTCCACCAATTTTTATAACGTAGGAACAACACGTTCCATGAAAAATAAATTAAGTGATCAGTGTTAGTAGCAGTGCAGTGAAGTGAATATTCGGTACGTTGACCTGGACGCACCTGACATTGTGACCCTTAACTTTGGGTAGTGTCGTATACCTGGGACCAGCTGTGCACTGAGTTCGTCCATCGATGACCAGGATCGGTTCAGTGACCCTATGACACAGATTTTCAAGCTGCTGGTGAATTTCCAACAAGGGTGAGTTTTAGTTACTTTATTGGTGATCATTCATTTTTAAATTTAACGCAAGCGATGGCTTATTTCCGGCGATAATTCTCAAAATTCCCGTACCAAAATATTTAATCGGGCTTTTTAAACAGACTTATTCGTTATCACCAACAGTGCTGGCCGTTATTGAATTACGGATTTTTATCACAATAACGAACTACTATCACTTTTCGTTAATTTCCTGTTACATTACCTTTTCGTGGCTACGTTATTAACACAAGGAAATTTACGTATTCCTTATCCTCCCACTTCAAATAATTATTATTTTCGAATCTTCTAAAAAAAACTGCGTATTTGTCTTTTTACGTTACACGTGATTTTCATCCATTTATCCTTTATTCATTATTCACTTTAAATGACGAACAAACCATGACAACATGTTCGATTTTATTTGTTTCGTCTTTTTCATTTGCCATTCTATGCAATTTTCTTCGATGCATGCCGAGTTGTTCGTTCGCAGTCGTAGCGCGGCTCGTAGCCACGCTGGCGCGGGAACTCGGCCGTCAGATTCGCGCTCTGATTGGTCGGTGCTTTTTATTAATATCTCGTTAACGAAACCTCGGAGAGCATTTTCCCAAACGAAAAAGTTGTTTGTAATCACCCCCCGAATCACACCCTTTAAGGACCCGCAGCATTTTTGGGACACCCTGTATATGACTGAAGCCACTATGCGTAAACTATTCGCGTACAAACATTGCATTGCACATATGTATACCTGGCTAACTGAAAATATGTACTCTGTAAGCAGTAAATATGCCACCTTCGTAGAAGTTCTACGTACCGCTTCCGTACCAACGAATTATGTGAAATTAATTTCCGAAAGCGAGCACTTCGAACAGCATTCATTGATTGATTATGAATTGCTAGCGTTAGGATTACAATCCATGCTGCGTGATGTAAACCACGTACCACTGAAGTACATGTGTGTGTGTGTGTGTGTGTGTGTGTGTGTGTGTGTGTGTGTGTGTGTGTGTACCGGGTGTCCGCGGGAAGACTGAACAGCTGGATATCTCCTAAAGTATTGGAGATAAAAAAATTAAAAAAATATGGAATTGCATGGTCCGAGGGGGCCAATTTACTAGCGCAGACGAATTTCTTCTTCGATTATTATTTTAAAAGATACGATGGTCAAGTTTGGTTTTTAAAATGGAACTATTTTTTTTGAAGAGGCCACATGATAGTGCGTTCCAAGACAAATTCAATGAGCTATAATGTATACACTTTATTTCCACTGCTTTTTAAGATATTGCGCCTGCAAATTTACTGATTTTCCTTGCAAGAAAACCCGCTGGAATAGCAAGGACCGGGGACGGTCTTGCTGGCGCCACGGGTGGCCTTGCCTATTGAAACAGATACCTCCCTGCCAAAGGTCTACGCCGGGAATGACAGGCCCAAAGGCTGGACAATTCTTTCCGTTAGAAATGCTACTTAAGTAGGTACATCTGCGGTATCGAGAAGCGCACCGTTACTTTTATTTTGCACATGCTCCTACGCTCGGATGGCCGGTTCTTTTGGGAGGGATGCAAGTTCGATTGGTTAGAGTTAGGAGGTGTGAAAGTTGCTAGACCAAATTTCAGCCATAGGGGGCAGATTGTATTATGACCAATCGGATTTGCATCCCTCGAAAACGGCTGCTCTCTTGAGGAGAGCCTCTTCACAGCAAAACCTCCCCCCCCCCCAAATGCCCACCTGCTCGCGCACGGAATACGTCAACGCATGCTTCTGTTTTGATATTGGAGCTGGTGTTTATACTCGAGAGATAAAGGATCTGTGTGAATTTTTAGGGAGGATCTCGCGTCGACAGCGGGCTACCCGTTTTCTTCTGGTGTCTCTCCACGAGGCATATTGACGGTGGATTGTAGGAGCGTAGATGTCTGGATGCCAGTTATTGAATTCAGGAGACGATAGAAACACGCCCTACTTCGCGCAGACCGATTACACGGAGGGTACTCGAGTCACACACTGCACATATGATACAGGGTGAATCTGGAGCTACGCCCGTCGAAGGATGCGGCCTGGTACCCCGTGACGAGGACAACCCCCCAGCAGTGCCTCACCGAATTTTATGGCTTTTTCCGGAAAAAGGTATGAATCCTGAGCCGAACGTAGCGAATTGAGGTCGAGCCCCCGCAGTCGAGGGTGAAATATCCATTACAGCGTATTAAGAAATTCTTTTCTTCATCGCATCGAAAGAGCTGTGACGCCAATGGATTCCTTATGTTTTTCTGATGAAAATCATACCAAATATCATGCAAATCGGACTACTTTGACACAAGCTATTTGTACTCCTTATGTAAAAGTTGTCTTATTTACACGATATTTGGCATGATTTTCATCGGAAAACCCCAAGGAATCCATCGGCCGCACGTCCATATCCATACGATAAAGAGTAAAGGATTATTTTATTGCTGAAACAGACACAGGGTAAATCTGGAGCAATGCCCGTCAAGGAGATGCGGCCTGGTACCCCGTGGCGAGAACAGGACTTCGCAGTGCCTCACCCGATTTTATGGCTTTCGACCCTCAAAGGGGTTCGAGTGCCTATTAAGAAGTGTGCAATCTTCGACTAGCGCATTTCTTATCAGATCTTTGCGAAAACGACACCCATCGATTCCTCACGTTTCGCCGATGAAACTAACACCAAGAACGACGTAATTCGGACCTTGATAAAGGAAATTGCATGGAAAATCGATTTGTATCATTTCAAGCTGATTTGACTTGGTTAAAAATAGTCCGATTTACATGAAATTTGGTATGATCGTCATCGGAAAAACATAACGAATCCTTCGGCGTCACAGCCTTTTCGATGCGATAAAGAATGAAGAATTTCTTACTACGCTGAAAGGAATATTTCACATTTTCACCTTCGACTGCGGGGGGTCGACCACAATTTTCCGGGGTCGGCCGAGAATTCATACCTGTTCCAAAAATAAAATAATTCCTTATTTCTTATCGTATCGATATGGAAGTGACATCGGAGGATGCCTCATATTTTTCCGATGAAAATCATGCCAAATATCGTGTAAATCGGACAACTTGAACATAAGGAGTACAAATAGCTTGTGTCAAAGTAGTCCGATTTGCATGATATTTGGTATGATTTTCATCAGAAAAACATAAGGAATCCATTGGCGTCACGTCCCTTTCGATGCGATGAAGAAAAGAATTTTTTAATACGCTGTAATGGATATTTCACCCTCGACTGCGGGGGCTCGACCTCAATTCGCTACGTTCGGCTCAGGATTCATACCTTTTTCCGGAAAAAGCCATAAAATTCGGTGAGGCACTGCTGGGGGGTTGTCCTCGTCACGGGGTACCAGGCCGCATCCTTCGACGGGCGTAGCTCCAGATTTACCCTGTATCATATGTGCCTTGTGTGACTCGAGTACCCTCCTTGTGATCGGTCTGCGCGAGGTAGGGCGCAAGTTCGATCATTATCAGTACTCCTGCCCGAGAGGAATACGATTTACTTTAATATTATAGTGTATGTGTGTTTTGTAATAAAGTGTTTCTATCGTCTCCTGAATTCAATAACTGGCATCCAGACATCTACGCTCCTACAATCCACCGTCAATACGCCTCGTGGAGAGACACAAGAAGAAAACGGGTAGCCCGCTGTCGACGCGAGGTCCTCCCTAAAAATTCACACAGATCCTTTATCTCTCGAGTATAAACACCAGCTCCAATATCAAAACAGAAGCATGCGTTGACGTATTCCGTGCGAGAGCAGGTGGGCATTTGGGGGGGGGGGGTTTGCTGTGAAGAGGCTCTCCTCAAGAGAGCAGCCGTTTTCGAGGGATGCAAATCCGATTGGTCATAATACAATCTGCCCCCTATGGCTGAAATTTGGTCTAGCAACTTTCACACCTCCTAACTCTAACCAATCGAACTTGCATCCCTCCCAAAAGAACCGGCCATCCGAGCGTAGGAGCAAGTGCAAAATAAAAGTAACGGTGCGCTTCTCGATACCGCAGATGTACCTACTTAAGTAGCATTTCTAACGGAAAAGAATTGTCCAGCCTTTGGGCCTGCCATTCCCGGCGTAGACCTTTGGCAGGGAGGTATCTGTTTCAATAGGCAAGGCCACCCGTGGCGCCAGCAAGACTGTCCCCGGTCCTTAGTATTCCAGCGGGTTTTCTTCCAAGGAAAATCAGTAAATTTGCAAGCGCAATATCTTAAAAAACAGTGGAAATAAAGTGTATACATTATAGCTCATTAAATTTGTCTTGGAACGCACTATCAGGCGACCTCTTCAAAAAAAATAGTTCCGTTTAAAAAACCGAACTTGACCATCGTATCTTTTAGAATAATAATCGAAGAAGAAATTCGTCTGCGCTAATAAATTGGCCCCCTCGAACCATGCGATTCCATATGTTTGTTATTTTTTTTATCCCCAATACTTTAGGAGATATCCAGCTGTTCAGTCTTCCCGCGGACACCCTGTATATATATATATATATATATATATATATATATATATGTTTTAATAATAAAGGTATGACTTTCACATCAATACCTGTAACGTATCATTTATACTATCCTTTCGTACATATTCATATCCATATATTAATTCTTAGAGGCATGGTCTTAGCGAATGTCAATTGCGTTTCCGTATAGGCAATATGGGTGGTCCTAACACTGGCGCGGGTCTATGTACGAATTCTTTTGCCCTTACACACTCCCACGACGCTCGACTTACAGCCCCTCGAGAAAGATGCTTGAGACGTCGCCCTGTTCTCGATCGTGAAAATACTCGAAACTCCACCCCGAATAATTATCGCTATATGTTTACGTCATTGCACGTGCGCTGTATCGGTCCCACGTTTCAAATATACACACACGGCACGAAGAGCGTGCTCGTAGGTGCCGTGACTCCTTATCTCTTCTCAGAAGTCATGGCCCACCAAAGTTCTGCAACGGGCGGGTTTGACCCGCTCGTCACCCGGCCGTGACTCGATTTACCCGCCCGCCCGTGCCCGAATCTGCACTCACCCGGTGATACCCGCTACCAATCCGCCCATACCCGCCCGAAGTTGACCCAACGTTTACCCGACTCGCCCGGACCCGCTGCCGGGTTAGCGGGTCAGCGTCGATTTCTATCCGCCCGAAGCTATCGCGACGCGTATTTGACTCACCCGTAGTCGCGCCGTTATCCGTTTGTACCCGTGCCATTAGCTGCACATCAATTCCGTCTTTACTGGCACTTTATTCGGCAGTTGTTATATCAAGACGCGGATTTATTTCATTCTACGAATAAACAGTATGGCGTGCATTGTATCAAATTCAATAAGTTATGGATACATGCAGAAATTTAATTTAAATTGAAATAATGAATCAACAAAAATACTTGTAATATGTTTTGTTTCAGAATATGTAATGTACAGAATGGAACAGTAGAATACTACCACAAAAAGTATCTTATATAAATACTTAATGAAAAGGTGTAATTATTTTCTTCTTTTTTTTTTATCAAAGAATATAGGATTGATCCTTCTGACCACCATTTTAATATATGTAGTTATTGAAAGTATTGTCAAAATAACTTTAAATATTATTAATACACAAAAATAGAAACATAAAATTAATGGGGGAATGATAGTTACTTCTATAAAGTAATAAATACATTTAGGAAGAACTGAAGTAATGTTGAATCGTTTCTCATTATCTTTTTTTAACCATACACTTTCCTTCCGTGTATTCCACACAACACAATTTCCAAACGCAATCTGGTACACATCTCTCGTAACATTGACATAATTTCTGGTTTCCTTAAAATTAAACAGTTGATGGGTTGACTCTACCCTCGACACTTGAGCCTAAAGGCTTCGTAAACTGAACCTATTTCAATAGGATTGCTTCGAAGCATTCTTTCGCTGGTCTATGTCTCGGGTCATTCATGAAATACTCTGTTTTCTCGGTTCTTGACTTTTGTCGAAACTTTGACATTTCGGTGTCACTATTTGCTCCGTTTGTGGAACTGCTCGGTAACGAGCGACCTTTTTAGACTACCCGCTGGCAGACACTTGAAAGGGATGAGTTACAAAAACATGCGTCTTCCGCTAATGAAACCATATATATTTCTTGCTTTGGTTGTATAAAACGAATTGTAATATATTGATAACATCTTTCCGATAAATATGAAACGAAACACAACATCATTCAGACAATTCCAAATTCCACTTACGATATACAATTGGTTTACAAATTATGTTTTTTTTTTTACAAAAACACTGATTTTTGGCAACAGATAGGAATTATTTATATTTATTGTTGCTGAGAAAAGTCAATGCATACAGTGAGCGTGGTGTGCGTGAGATGTGTGGATGGGACTTGAGTGAGCACCACTGTGTTATTCTGTTCCTTCTTTATGTCCTTCGTGGATATGCGTCTCACGAGTAAGTTTAACCACCACGTGTTGTGTGATACGCCGATACATATATAATAAATTACATTGTACCTTAGTTAATAGGATACAAGTGTCTAGCTTTTTTATTACAAACCTTTTCTCTCACACTAGTTTCTAACAATTGTAATATGCTATCCGTATCAGTTCATTTTAGGAATATTGTTTCTCATCGTTATCCGAAACCGTCATTTGCTAGGACAGTTTTAACTTGTTCAAGTATTCTATGACAATTCCAATTCACACTTGCAAAATTCTATTTGTAACAATTTTTCGCACCAAATCTTTATTGTTAGTGATACGACAAATATGCGATTGTTGTCTTTATATTGCTCAAATTTGAATGCTAGAAAACATTCGTCTCTTCTATTATTCGTTGTATTTTTCTGTTCCAAAGCTACGCATGAAATCGTAAATTCTGATATCATTAATTATTTCTAATATCATTTTTAAATGTCACTTCATTTATGTTTAATTACAATATTTTGTGTTTTTTATTTTGTAATAGTATGTATATAGTACAATATTATTTTTATGCTACACAATTGTATGCTATTAGTCATACATTAAATGCTTTTATGTTTCTCTGAAGTATTGGAATTGTTGTTACTTTCCCTTTGTTAATAATTATAATATAAATAAAATATTAACTCTGTTTGAACGCACGGGTAAGAACGCGTATAGCGTAGCGCGGGTATAGCGCAGATACGGGCGGGTTAGATAAAAGATGCGTCAGCTTCGGGCGGGTATGGGCGGGTTGAAATCGACGCTGACCCGCTAACCCGTCGGCGAGTCCGGGCGGGTCGGGTGAATCGAAAGACGGACGGGTAACGAGCGGGTAGACCCGCGATATATCCGCCCGTTGCAGATCTCTGTGGCCCACCCTGTTTCTCAAAAATCATCATCGAAGACGCGATTTGAATTTCCACCAATCGGTCGCGGTCGCGCCTGCGCACCGATCCCCGCACGCGTACGGAGATTGCGCGGCGTGACGCGTGCCCAAAGTACCTTAAACATCCAACAGGTGGCACCAATACCAAATGTATGAAAAACTTTGGGAATTTACCGATACTGTCCCAAATACCGACGCGGGCCTAAAGTACCTTAAACATCCAATAGGTGGCGCCAATACAAAATGCGCGCAACGCTATTTTGAAATTGTGAAAATCCACCCCCTCCCCTGTGACGTTATCCTCCTCACCGACGAACTTGGCTTGCGCGCCAATACGAAATGCATGCGACGCCATTTTGAAATTTTAAAAATCCACCGCCTCCCCTGTAACGTCATCCCCCTCATCGTCAAACTCGGCTTGCGCGCGTGACACCATTTTGAGAATTTTGAAATCCCCCTCACCCACAAACTCGGTTGACGCCATTTTGGAATCCCCTTCCCCTGTGACGTCAGCCCCCTCACCAACAAACTCGGTACCCCCTCCCCGCCACACCTCTCGCCAATCACGCCCAAGAGCGTGGTACCCCGCCCCGCCTCAACCCTCGCCGCAACTTGCTATAAAATCGGCATAGCGTAACTACTAATTTGATTGTATGAAATGGATTTCACGGTCACTTTGTTAAAAAATTATTGAAACAAATTATTAATAAACAATTCTACTAACATTTTTTTATGTCAATAATCTTTCTTTTCGTCTCCGATAGATATTCAATGGTTAGATTAATCATGTATTTGCAGTATTTGCCGCGGAAATGATAAAATTAGTAAATAATGTTGGTTTCTCCATTGTTATCTACCATTTTTTAACAACTATTCTTTACTATAGCATTCTGTACAGTATAATGCAACTTTCTAGACTCATAAAATATAAAGTTATAGCTTTAGGACTTCAAGAAACAACGTTTTTCTTTCGTATGATCCCTATTTTACTAGTTTTGTCCGAGTTTGGGCGGCCATATTGGATCCGCTATCTTCTTTTTCAAAAATCATGCTACGGATTCGTAATCAGCTATACCTAATACCCCAGTATACCAAGATTCGTTGATTTTCATTTCAATTTGACGTGGGAATCGATTTTTGACGCCGACTGTGTCATTTTCTCCCACTTTGCGTTGTATGGACCCTAATTCTTCATATACTTTCTTCCATATTTTCTGTACTTTTCTTTTTATAAATCGTTTTTTCTCTTTATAAATTTAATTTCAATTGTAATAACTAATCCCAGTATAGTTTTGGAACACAGGCAGTGACTACGTTGTACGCATAGTAATGACAACATAGTAGGCATAGTGTTCGTAAATTAAGCTGTCGGGAGCACACTGCGATGAGGTCGGAACTTGGTAGGCGAACGCGGAGGAGAATCGATCTTAAATTTAGTTTATTTACACTATGTACACTATATAATGGCGAATAAAGGCTTCTCATCAACTAGTGGACGAGCCTTGTTCTAGTTTATTAAGCCTGCACAATCCGTAAGCTTTAGAACCGTTTAGCGTGGGGCTGCAATCCGCGGTTTTAGATATAAGTACCGGCAAGATGCACCCGATTCAAAGTAGCAAGACAGAAGTTCATGTATAGCAAGACTCGTAAAGGATGGGAGTTCAAACCACACTATCCCAGGAACCGACAACGGCTTCCGGGAACACAGATTGATTTCTCCTTCCATCGATCGCTGCTCGATGGAAGGGAGCGGTGATCGACGCTCCGCGTGAGCAAGCAGGCCATGCCGTGAATCATAGCCGTAGAGCGAGTTACAGCTCGCGAGATGGGGCTGTGGTGTCGCTTTCCCATACACATAGTAATAGCTACATCACTGCCGCCGTCCGCTTGGAGAGAATAGAAGCACGCGACCGCCGCACAGTGACGTGTTTATTGGGAAAAATTGAGGGTTCGGATGCAATAAGGGGACTAGCGCTCGAAAATGCGAAAAAGTATTGTCCAAACGCGAAGAAATATTGGAAAATTAAATGTTGTTAAACTGTATTTTAAAAAATATAGTGTTGTAAAGCTCGCCCCGACACACATTTTTTCTATTTCTATTGCACAAAACCCTTATGTTAAAAAATTTAATAATATTTAATTAAAAAGAAATACTGGACATAACCCATGTTTTTCAACGTTCACCGTTAAAAAGTATCGAGGCAATTTTGATGTACATATAACTTGCAGCGACAAAGTTTTTCCTCAATATACAAGGAAGATTTTCACCAATTTTCACATTGATTAATAAATAATTGTAGAAGATATGACGATATATATATAATTCTCGCTCGGCGCCAACTGTCAACGCGAGTGCTAAAACTGCTAAGTAGCGCATTATAGGCGGCTGCTGACTGTTGGTGGCGCGCGACATTTATATATATCGTCATATCTTCTACAATTATTGATTAATCAGTGTGAAAATTGGTGAAAATCTTCCTTGTATATTACGGAAAAACTTTGTCGCTGCAAGTTATATGTACATCAAAATTGCCTTTTTAACGGCGAATGTTGAAAAACTTGGGTTATCTCCAGTATTTCTTTTTAATTAAATATTATTAAATTTTTTAACATAAGGCTTTTGTGCATACATTTTACGGCTTCGCTAGAGTTTTCTGAAGTTATGTTTTAAGTCTCATAACGATCCTCTAATATTTACTCAAGTTATCGCAATTTATGTTTAAAAAAATAATGATTTTGAACGATGAAAACTTTTTGTTTATAATTTTTAGCTCGAATAGTAATGATTCGATAAATAAACTGTAAATAGAAAAAATGTGTGTCGTGACGAGCTTTACAACACTGTATTTTTTAAAATACAGTTTCACAACATTTAATTTTCCAATATTTCTTGGCGTTTGGACAATACTTTTTCGCATTTTCGAGCGCTAGTCCCCTTATTGCATTCAAGCCCTCAATTGTGAATAAATTATTTTATCACCTACTCCTACGTATTCCGACCTGCTGATTTCAAATATATTGTTATTTTTAATGCAAACTAAAAAGTGGTAAAAATGAAGGTTTTATTTGATTACAAAAAAACATAACTCATAAACTATTTATATGTATGAAAAGAGATTATCCAATGGTATTTCTGCATGTGTTTACAAAATAAAAAAACTGAATTTTAGGGGTTGGTCGTGGGGGTAACTTGAAATGTATGGATGTTTTGAACATTAATTTTGCGCGGTTTTGTAGATATAAAAAAAATGTAGCTTCTGTTTAAACTTATTTTCGATATTTCTCACCATTCTCGAGATATTCCACGAAAATGAAAGGACAATGTTAAGTCGCAGAGGAGATTAGTAACCCACGAACCTACAGCGTATGCTATATACCGTTGGTAAGATCTCGCCAAGCCGAATCGATTGATACCATTTTTAACTTCGAAATCAGATGGGATCACCTCGGAAAATGGCCTCAAAGTTAGAGATTTTGCGGTTTTGAAGAAAAGAAACCGGTAGTAAAATCCCAACTGGCCCGACGGACCTCGGGTAGGCACCTGAGGTAAAACCGAGGGATGTAAGCGATACTTCAGCAGGCTGGAGCGGCAAATGTGCCTCATGACCTTCATTTCAGGGCCGTGTTGGCCTGCGTTTGCCCTATGGTCCTCTTTCCTATTGCCCAGTACAAAATCGCCAATGGATTAGTGGCCCATGGGGCAAACGCAGGCCCAACACGGCCCTGAAATGAAGGTTATAAGGCACTGTTTAAACGGTTGCCTTGGGAAGGCGATGTGGATCGCCTCAGGTCAGGCCAGGAAAGGAACGCGCTCCAACGAAAATGCACCGTTTGATGGGACGGCACGTTTATTTGGCCGAAGTGGGCGTCGTTACAATATCACGAGCACTCCACACAAAATCGAACATGAATAAACACGACTTAACAAAACACGACGGTAACCCTCAACGGAAACTATGTAAAAAACTATGTACAATGGGCGCTGGGCGCGAATGGCTTGAAGGGCCGTTTTCGTAAATGTTCAAACCCGTGGGTTGCTGGGCAACAAAAGGATCTGTGCGGTACGTGCGTGCGAGAGCGTGTCGATTCTTACACTGTGTTCGTGGAACTACCGGTCGAATTCCCGAAAGCCGAACGTTAAAGCCTGTGCAAAAACGTGTGACATTGTCCTTTGTTTTTTTCGAGGGGTAATTTCACCCCTTAAAACCATAGGATGGCACCAACAAAAAATATAGTTGCGTTACGGATGAATTACTCTACTTGCACACTCTGTTTCATAATATTCTGAATTTCCGGGTTCCCTAACTTCCCTTGTTAATCAGCTATTGACCATTCGGACGTTAATGGGACATTCTACAGTCTCGGCTGAAAAATCGCCCACTTTGCGGTGATGGCTTTTATAATGAAGTAAACACTTAACGTTTTCAAACTTTTGGGGGTATATTCTACTACTCTTGAAATACAAGAGAAAATCTTCGTTGTTTGTTTATTTCATATGTTTACATAAATATTTCGTAAGTTGGCGTCTTTCGAATTGCTGGCGGTTAAAATTTCGGGCGACTGAATCACTTGAAATAAAAAAAACCAAACATATTTTTAATTTGCAGGAGTATGGCTATCCGGTTTACCGCGAATATGTTAACTTTTTTAATATTTTTCCACTTTTTTGTATCGATTAAATAGAAACGAAATGCCATTTTCGGTACTTCCAACTCTGATTGATCGCCATTTTATTGACATTAGCATTTTTCTAGTTTTAAAATTGAGTAAGTTCCTATTGTTAGTTTAAAGAATATTATAACATTGTGTTGAATAAAACATGATATACACTTCATTTGCGTCATAACTTGCTATGTGCATGATATTCTTGTTGTCAGTTACTTTTGTACCTCTTCTTATAACTTTGAGGGGTGGTTTTACCCACTAAATATGCAAACGGCCCAAAATAAAAAGACACGTGTCACGTCCCGCGACGTGGAGTCTAATATTAATTAACCTTTTAATCAATATGTTTACTATTTCGTACTCTGAGGTATTGTAGCCACCTCATATGAATATTATACAAATATTGTGCAACAAATAGCCGACACGGCATTATCACTATAAACAACGATAAGAAGAAATCGAGCGAAGAATACACGGACGGCAGCAAACAGGACAACCAGATCGAGGAGGTGGCGGACAGTCAGCTGTACACTAGGTAGCTGACCGCACGAACACCAAGAAGGACCAGTCAACACCAGCCGATATCCAGCGTGGTACACAGGCCCATATCAACCAGTGGAGACGACACCACCTTCGCGGAGCTGTGCCCCTGGTCCTCGCCAGAAGTTTGCCCTCCCGTTATTTCCCGTAAAACCAATATCCAAAATAATATGTTTAACTTCAACCCTTAGTAAATAAGCTGTACGAAACCGATCGTACAGAAAATATTGTAAACGAATAACATATAAATCAAATGCGAATTAAAATAAGAATCTTGCTATCGTCGCTGCTGGGAATCAGTTAAAATGGAACGTGCCTAAGTAGTAAACAAAACTCCCAGAATAGAACGATGGGAAGATTCTTCCTGGAAGATTCCAGGTAGAGACTGTGGGATGGGGTCTCCCACTTAGGATTTGTCATGTGACAAATCCTAGAGAAGGAGTGACCGACTGCCCTATAAAAAGGGACTGACCACCCGCGGAGCTCAGTACTATGTTCATTAATATTCATTAAATTACAAACAGAATGTTTGGAACAATCAATTTATATACATCTTTTAAAGACTTATAAAGTGTTAGAATCACATCGACGTAAAAATAAAGGTGATTGTTTTTTGTTGAATCAGTGAGTGAAGTGTTTCCACCCCTAATTACCCATCCAAATAATCGAGCGTTCGTCCTTTAGAAAACTGAATTAATTTACGAAAATGTACATTGACAGTTCACGGGTGGCGCTGATTAATTGTATCACCTATGAGCAGAACGTTGCCCGCGGTTTTACCAGAGATCAAGCGTAAAGCGTGATCGACGCGATAGATTAAATATTAATGAAATTCTAAATAAATGTTACGAATGTGGGATGAATCACGCTTGCCTCCGTCGATGGTGCCGCTGAAGAGCAGAACGTTGCCCGTGGTAGCACCTGGTGCGGAAGGTGGTGAGTGATTTATTGATCGATTAATAATTGCTATTAAAATTCTAAAGGACGAATGCCGAGAAATCACCGAGTCGGGCGACGTGTTCAGCTCCGGAAATTGTACAAACAATTTCAAGAAACTCCGGCAAGTGATATTGAACTTTTGGGTATCACTAAGGCCCCGACGGTCAGTAGACACCAAGAGCATCCTGGTTTCGGTATTACGCTATTCCCAGGGGAGTGCGCGGCCCCAAAGTTAAAAGAAACCCCCGACATCTACGGGACCCCAGACGCGCCAATTGCGTGGAACCTAATCCAGCTATCGCCCTAAGAAAGGTAAGGTACTTCATCGCCTTATAATAATAAATTTCTAAAAATGTTGACTCAACTATCCCAGAGCGTGAAGTCCCTGGACTAGCTCGAAAGCGGAACAAAAGTATAAACTCCCTAAAATCGCGGCCCTAAATAGGAAGTAGGGACGTAACATACGTATTTCTTATTTTTCGGCCCTCGAAAACATATCCGAAATCTAAAGTAATCGGAGGGAACCTTTCCTTGTAAGTCATACAAAAGGAGACGGTTTGCTGCTTAGTTACTTTTACTTTACAATGGTTTCCGGTAACTAACACAAACAGCTGCACCTAGCGGCAGCTGATACCTTTTCCATTCGATAGTATACACTTCTGCCTTTCTTATAAAACAAATTTCAGCGTGGCATATTGTGGCACATTTTTTATATACATAAAATTGCTGCAAATAAAATGTGCTTATCTAAGAACGTTACAGAAAACGTTGATCTATGGGTCATTTTGTTCGCCTTGAAATATACTATACTGCCAACTATGTCACAGATCTGTTGCAATCTATGATGCGCCAAACACAGAAGAAACAGAACCCCCCGAGAAGTGCCTCAAAAAATTGTTCAACTTTAAACATTTATAAAGCAGTCGGTAATACTTTTAAAGAAAAAACAAACTTTGACCATTATACTACTTAGACATATTTAAGAAAATTTTCATGTGTTTACATTTTCATTATCTGTCAAATTGGAAATTGAATTTATTTACAATTTCCTAGAAAACACGCCACTGTGCGCCGTCCGGATAGAGAAATTGTCAAATTCGGTGCCGTCGCTGAAGGATTAAAGAATTATCAACAAGGTATGATATGTGACTGCGAAGAGCGTCTGATTCATAAACGGGAGCTTTGAAGTTCGCTGCTCACTTATCAGTGACAGTGTCAGTTCCCTGCGGTGTGCCATTGGTAAGAAGAAGAAAGCCTCTATCCCCTCTTTTTCTTACCACGTGGACGTTGGCACGGAACTGACACGTTCACTAATGAGCGACGACCTTTGAGTTCAAGTCGATTGCCGCAGCAACTACAGGGTGATTCTCCAGCTACGCCCGTCAAAGAGATGCCGCCTCCTACCCCGTGGCGAGGACAACCCCCCGCAGTGCCTCACCAAATTTTATGTCTTTCGACCCTTGAAGGGGTTGGAGTGCCTATTAAGAAATGAGAAATCTTTGACTTCAGCATTTCTCATCAGATCTTTGCGAAAACGACGCCAATCGATTCCTTTTATTTCGCCAATGAAACTGACACCAAGAACGACGTAATTCGGACCATAATGAAGGAAATTTCATGAAAAATTAATTTAAATCGTTTCAAGTTAACTTCGTTAATAATAGTCCGATTTACATGAAATTTCGTATGATTTTCATCGGAAAAACCTAAGGAATCCATATCGATACGATAAAGAATAAAGAATTATTTTATTTCTGAAACAGGTATGAATCTTTGGCCGACCGCAGCGGATTGACGTCAGCACCCCGCAGTCAAGGGTGAAAATGTGAAATATTCATTTCAACGTATTAAGAAATTCTATATTTTTTATCGTATCGGTATGGAAGTGACACCAATGGATTCCTTATGTTTTTTCTGATGAAAATCATACCAAATGTCATGCAAATCGAACTATTATTAACGAAGCCAACTTGAAATGATATAAATCGATTTTGCATGGAACTTCCGTCATTATAATCCGAAATATGTCGTTCTTGGTGTCAGTTTTATCGGTGAAACATAAGGAATCCATTGGCGATGTCTTGAAAAAAATTTGATGAGAAATTCGGAAATCCTGGACATTTCGCACTTCTTAATGGTATTCCAACCCCTTCGAGGGTCGAAAGTCATAAAATTCGATGAGGCACTGCAAGGTGTTGTCCTCACCACAGGGTACCAGGCGGCATCTCTTTGACAGGCGTAGCTGGAGAATCACCCTGTACAGAAGTACAGAAATGTCCGGATAAGTTGATAACTTCAAGTGCGGGGAATATCCTTTGTTCGGAGTGAGAGGCGAAATTCACACCACCAATTTCATGCTTCACTTAGTTTTATGGGTTTCGGCGCTGGAGAATAGGTAGCCGGAAAGACGAGAATAGCATTAGCCATTAAGAACGGAAAATGTTAAGTTCCGTATTTCTTATTAGATTTTCACGAAAACGGCACAAATCAATTCCTTGTGTTTTCCCGATGAAAATGATAGCAAACCCGACATAATTCGTGCTATAATTAACAAAATTACATATAAAATTAATTTGCAGAATTCAAAGCCAACTTCGTCAAAAATGGTACCAATCTATTCCTTAGAGTTTCCTGATGAAAATGATTCCACATACGATCTCAATCGGACTATTTTTAACGGAGTTGGCTTTAATTTCTGTAAATAAATATTATATGTAAGTTTGTTAATTGTAGCTCGAATTATGTCGGGTTTGGTATCACTTTCATTGGGAAAACAAAGGAATCGATTGGTGTCATTTTCGTGAAGATCCGATGAGAAATGCCGAAGTGGACATTTTTCCGATCTTAATGGCTAGTGTCATCCTTGTCTTTTATAGCCTCATTGTTCTCGGGCGACGAAACCATAATAGACAATGAAGTGTGAAATCGGAGATGTGAAATTCTCCTACCACCCTAAATAAAAGTAGTCTTAGGAACCCGAAATTATCAACTTATACGGGCAATACTGTATATTGCTAAGAAAGGTGTTTAAAAGTGTCGCAAAAGTTTCGATATATTAAGTCATTAGCTACATTCGGCCAATCGCTCATAGATGGTAGAGTATACTGACAATGAGTTTATATTTCAAGCCAATTTTTTTGTTTCCCAATTTGGTTATTCTACTATAGCAAAATATCTCGACAAGCTCAATCCTGTAACCAAAAACATTTGTTTATTTTCATTTAAAATAACACCAACGTAGCGCCAGAATAGTCGAAATTTATTTTACAACATGATCCAAGTAAAGATGGGAAGATTTTCCTCAGGAATTGAAGCATTCTTCCCTGGTGAAAAGTGCTTCATCTGTCCACAATATGTATTTGGTGAACGACGGATTTCTAGGCACTTCTCCCAACAGCCACCTGAAATATTGAAACCGCTCGATGTAATCCCCGGCGTGCAAATGTTGCACCCGTACATGTTTGTACGGATGCAACATGCGATCTCTGAGGATTCGGTGTGCCGTCGTGCTGCTGACACTAGAACAAAATGCAAAAACATCCACTATTAGATAACATTTTTTTTCTTAATTAATAATTGCTGCAGTTTTCACCAGGGAAGAATGCTTCAATTCCCAGAATCTGCATGTGTGGAGCGACGAAAATCCGCTAGCGCTTCGTCCACGCGCAGCACAAGTCCGTTGGTCGATCAACCTATGGGCCGGCATTTGTGGCGACTTTATCGTTGGGACGTACATTCTACCAGACAGGCTGGACGGTCCAGCGTATAAAGATTTTTTAGAACATGTTCTGCCGGATCTCATGGACGATATTCCATGTGAGATCCGACAGAACATATACTACCAGCAGGACGGAGCTGGGCCACATTACGCCTTGAATGTCCGTGCTTATTTAGGTGAAACCTTTCAGGACAGGTGGATCGGCCGCGGCGGTCCTGTAGCGTGGCCCCCACGGTCACCGGATATGAATCCGCTGGATTTTTTCTTCTTGGGCTACCTGAAGGTAATCTGATTATTGCTGTTACTCTTTACTTATTCTTGTTGTAGGCATTCTTTTCTTACTTACGCGAACATAACGCCACAAACATTACAGGGCGTCCAAAGGCAACTGATTCTCCGCGCTGAACCATGCATCGACAATGGCGATGGCCACGTGGAGCAGTTCTTGAATTGACAACAATCGGCCCCTTTCGGGGCCACCAATTTTTAAAACGTAGGAACAACACGTTCCATGAAAAATAAATTAAGTGATCTGTGTTAGTAGCCGTGCTGTAAAGTGAATATTCGGTACAATTAACCTGGACGCACTTGACATTGCGACCCTTAACTTTGGGTAGTGTCGTATACCTGAAACCAGCTGTGCACTGGGCTCGTCCGTCGATAGCCAGGATCGGTTCAGTGACCCAGTGATACACGTTTTCAAGCTGCAGGTGAATTTCCGACAAGGGTGAGTTTTAGTTACTTTATTGATGATCATTAATTTTTAAATTTAACGCAGGCTATGGCTTATTTCCGGCGATAATTCTCAAAATTTCCGTACGCAAATATTTCTTCGGGCTTTTTAAACTGATTTATTCGTTATCAGCAACAGTGTTGGCCGTTATTGAATTACGGATTTTTATCACATAACGAACTACGATCACTTTTCGTTCATTTCCTGTTACATTACCTTTTCGTGGCTACGTTATTAACACAACGAAATTTACTTTACCACTTTATTATTCTTCTAAAAAAAATTTCATCCATTTATCCTTTATTCACTATTCACTTTAAATGACAAACAAACCATGTCAAAATTTTCGATTTTATTTGTTACGTCTTTTTTATTTGCCATTCTATGCAATTTCCTTCGATACATGCCGAGTTGCTTGTTCGCAGTCGCAACGCGGCGCGCAGCCACGCCAGCGCGGGAACTCGACCGCCAGACTCGCGCTCTGAATGGTTGCTGCTTTTTGTTAATATCTCGTTAACGAAACCTCGGTGAGCATTTTCCCAAAGGAAAAAGTTGTTTGCAATCACTCCCCGTGTCACCCTCCTCAAAGAACCGCAGCATTTTTGGAACACCCTGTATAGTCCGGGGCATAGACCTATTTGGCAGATACCGCCTAGAGCGACAGTACGAATAGTACGCCTCTCCCATCGACCTCTTATGCGATTCCACATTCTTGTGCCGACACTAGTTCTTGCGAAAGATCAAGCCCTCGTGTAAGCGCCAGTTCTTGTGCGTCGACAGACTGAATCACTGCGTCTTTTTGGACACTTCCCCTCCTCGGTTCCCAGAAAGACAGCGTAAGCCATCCTCTGGACACAGGCCGTCATCCGTTATGGATCTCCCGGACAGATTCACCTCCGTTCTCGAGAGCGTCCTTACAGTCTCCGATTCATCCGCGGGTTGTGCCCACTGGATGATCGAATCACAGACTCTCCGACCAGGGTCCAGTGGCAGGGTTGCCCTGCCAGGACACCGAACGGTCAAATCGTCTATCTCCTCCCTCTTCGCCGAACCACTACCGACGATTGAGATACGCGCCGCGATACACACCGAGATACGCGCCGCGATACACACCGTGACTCGCGATAGGTTAAGCCGCTTTCACACTGTGTGCCAGCATACACCTGGCCGGGCTAATCTGTACATTGCTTTAGACACGAATAAATTATCGTACTTTACCTTACCTATGCGTACAATCATTCGATCGGCAGCCCTGGACCAGCGTCCTGAGCTGGCGATACGGTTCCTCCACCGCCCCACCGGTAACGCCGCGTTTCACGGTTACAATTCTTCGCAACAATCTTTCTTACCACGGGTCTAATTCTCTTTCCACTCGGCATCGAAATCTCCTTTCCGTACCGGCGCATTCGACATCTAAATTTGAATTCTCCTTCCCCTATATTTGTGTTCACTATAATAATTCCCTTCCTCCTGATATTCGAGGGCTAAATTCGTTTTCTGATTTTAAATGTAAAGGTCGACGATATATGTGTCTACACTATTCCTGAGTCACTTCTATATTCTTACTGTTCCTTCTCTCGTCTCTGTCTGTCCACCTACGTTTATGCTTCTCTATCTTCATGCGCCATAATAATTTTTTCTGCTAATTTTTCTGTTTTTTCTTTTCTTTCTTAGTTCTAGTTTTCGTTATTTAGTTACGGTTAGGCTTCTAACAGTATTGTACTGCAGCCTCGTCTTTTACTGCGCTATTCTTTCTGTACTACTGGTCTTTGTATGTTTCCAAGTAATAAAGACGAATAATACTAATACTAATAAAGAAGCTGTCCGGCTCGATGAATAGTAGATAGTCAGAAATTCCACGGAAAAACATTCCCAAATTATCGAAATTAAAACATCTACGAAACGTTTTATCCTCGGTTCCTTTTTTTCTCAGCAATAATCCTGCTTAATATTTTTGGTTGGCGTATGGGTGTGCGCACGCGTGTATGGTGTCTGTATGGTGTTTACACGATTGAGACTTTTTTAATGTTTCTTTATCCCATGTATGTTCCTTTTTATAAGAAATGAATTCTCTTGCTTTAAATTCTTACTATTTCTATCACTTAACGGTTTATATTCAGCTGAACATTGAATATTCTCGATGATGGCAAATATCTCCTTTTACGCCTTCACGTGGCCGACCCTGTTAACTCTTTATAACAGGCTCGTCCACACTCTGCTTTCTCATGGAAGAGCAGCCTTCGGTTCTTGCTAGCAAACGCGAGAGGAGTTGAAGAAGTAGACAATAGCGTAGTGTGAGTAATTAGAGCCAAAACGGATCGCCGGTTTCTATACTGACAAGATTGTCCCACCATGCGACTTTTTCTCTTGGGGCCGCGAGTTGCCTGTGCTTTATCCCTGATAGAGCGAGAAGCAACTCGCGGCTGGTCGTACGAGCAAATGCTTGGACATTTCTGCTTTATAAGGTGAACGAGAGGCATGTAAATCCTCACTTCCTCAAAAAGCAAAGAAACTGATTTTCTGCCGAGAAGTTTCTTTTTCCAGGACCACTCTGTTTTCCGATGAAACCGCCAGGAGGGAGTCCTGAAGAAACAGTTCCGCGTTGCTAACCTTTTCTACAGTTCCAATGTTTATGGATCAGCTGTGGAAAATGTAACCCTGCTGAAGATCTTGGTGGTAGTATCTATAGCAATGTGGCCAGTGGCTATTTTCGTACTTCACAGATCTGGGTTATAAGACTTTTCCACACTAGCGAACATCCTATTCTTTTTTGTTTAAATGTTTGCCATGTCTTACATATTTTTTGTCGTCTGTGTATCAACTTATAGTAAATAAACAAAAATCTAATATTTGATACATGTAAAGACTCGTTAGTTTCATTACACGGTATAGCCTCTCCACATTTATAAGCTCGCCTCCTTTACACACGCCACGTGGATAGTCGGAGATCAGTATCCGCGTTATAGATAACAATAGGAATTGAGTTTATGACACAAATGGGGCCTCCACGGATTTATTTGGTTTCAGCTGTGGTTTCAGCTGAAGCTTCGAGGACAAGGATTTTCTTCCTGATTATTAAAACATTTAGGACTGCAGAGGATTTTCCGACCTGTTGGATACTGGCTGCGCTTGTCAGAATCAAGTGGTTCGAGTTTGGCAAAGAGTTTCCTGTCGTTAATACAGTAAATTCTTCTTATAAGCGCGACGCTCGGGGCTGGAGGTGAACAAACAATAAGTAGCGGAAACTATTCCCAGCCCCAATGGCGCGAGTGAAAAAACTCAAGAGCGAGCGAGAGGGGACGAAAGAGTCGACACGAAGTTGCCATCGGCTACAAAAGAGAGAAAACATGATTTTTTGGTTGGAAAGCACTTTTTTAAGCCTCACCTTTCACGTACCTATGCTCCAACTCTTCGAACTCGATTTGCGTGCGCGCCTACAATGTATCAGCACTTTGCGTATTTATAATATCGGTTGGCATCGCACCTGCCTCTATAGTGTTGATCCATTGTAGGCGCGCACGCGAGTCGAGTTCGAAGAGGCAAAACGCAAGCACGTGAAATACGAAACCTAACAAAGTATCATGCTTTCTCCCTTTCGTAGCCGACAGCAACTTCGTGTCGACCCTTTTGTCCCCTCTCGCTCTTTCTCGGGCTCTCTCACTTTCGACCGAAGGATTCCAAGAAATGGTGGGGATAGCGACCGCGCGTACAACGCATGTGCGAAATACGCTTATAGAAAGAATTCACTGTACTTATGTGGTGGCACGGCAACCGAGCCAACACTCAAACGGCGAGAGACGCCCCCAAACGAGAAGTCAGAGGAACCACCAATAGATGGCGGAGCTTATCTGCAAGTGCGGCTAAATCGGCAGGACGATAGGTCCTCCGGCAGGTGGCAAAGGATTCTTGCGCGTGAAATACGTCCAGCCAATAGATGAGAAGGCAGCGATGGCAAGGAACAATTCATCCCTCGACGACAGAGATGGTCTGGAATTCCTAAATAAATCCTACTCGTAGTGGAGGGGGAACACCTACAGGAGTGGCGTTAATGTGTGCGTGAAAACGTCGTGACGTCAAGCCAGCCGACGCCAATGCCAAGCGAAGCCACGTGGCGCCAACGCGTAGCCAGCCACGGCCAACCAGCGTCGACATCCTATTTTCCGGCGACGCTGATTGGCCATAGTTGGTTCTGCGTTGGCGTCGGCTGGCCTGACGTCACTACGTTTTCACGCACACATTAACGCCACTGCTGTAGGTGTTCCCCCTCCACTCCGAGTAGGATTTATTTAGGAATTCCGGACCATTGTTGCTCGCCGATGGCGGAGAGAGAGAGAGTGGAGCTTACATCGAATTACGCTTCCGCCTCTATATCGCATCGGACCGCCCGCCGTGTTGCTGGCGGGTGGTGTACGCCGTAGCTCGCCAGTAGCGGGTCAACGGGCTAGGAGCCCCGACCGCAACCGCGCCACAACAGTGGTGGACCGCCCCACCGGTGACCATCAACCGCGGACGCCCGACAGCGCACACATGCCGACCGGGCTGCCACAGGGCAGTGATTACACCCCGCCAGGATTACCGTCGAGGGATGGCGAGTCCTACACTCCTCCTGGCGAACCGGGAGACTTCGTAACCGCGACAAAGCCCCCAATAAATTGGCGGCCAAAATGTAGCGATGAGAACAAAAATTGTACATGTTGAAACAGAGGTCGATCCGCGAGGGTACCGATAATATAGGCCTCTGTCAACCATACGATTTCCGCTATCGGCAGATGGCCATGTGCCATCCCGATCTCCCCACCGAGAGACCGCAGCATCTCCGGTTTTTTGTGTACATGCCGAATAATAAAACCGGGTCGTGCCATGATAGCGCTCTCTTGTACCGTGGTCGACGCGCAAATAAAGTCTTGTTTTCTCTTCATTACAAATAAAGTGCATATTTATTTAGTTTCATCTCCAATCATACATCTTGTAGGAAATGTGTGATGTGTGTGGAAGGTAAGATGGAATGAAGGAAAAGGAAGTTGCGTTTCGTCCCGGGCCTGCTAGTGGACTCATCGGTATGGCGTATCTAGCAGGCCCTGCCTTAGACGCTGGGATGTTCGGAGTAGGACGAAACGGGTATATACGTGTATACGAAGGAGTGGATGAGGGAGAACTTGCGAGAGAGCCGAGAGGTCGCGTGGCCCTCTGATGACGGTGATAGAGGCGTCGCTACAATCTTAAGTGTTCTATCATACAGTACGACAGTGAGGAAACTGAATAAAACCCTATGAAAATTACCTCTGCCTCGTCTTATTTGGAAAGCCTCCAAATTGACTTTCTCGGTGTTTAATTTTTTCATCAGTTACATGCTAATGATTTTTATGCAGAGCAGAAGACGATAAAGTAAAGTAGGGCTGTGAAGCCCAATATTAATAAGAATTTTTAATTGTAGGTACATATCACAGAAGAATAATATACCTGACAAGGGGCAACTACATATGATCTAATGAAAATATGAACAAATGTTTACTGTAGATGCAGTAATAGTAAAATGAGAGTATGATTAAATAGCAATATTGAATAAATAGCAATACACGAAATCGCGGTACAAGTAAGTATAGTAAATTAAATGTATATACCAATAAACTTAGAAATGTGTGGTTTATTATGCTTACCGTAAGATATGAATTTGCCGTGTCATGTCTGCTTGCTGAAACTCTGGTGGGAATATGATGTCTCTCGATCGCAGATTAAGTATAACTTTAATTCGCTCCATTCCCGTTGTTAGCGGCTTGTAAGACATTTCAAATAATATTATTCCCAGACTGTAAATGTCAACTTTCTGATTATAAATAGCTTTCCTTGCTTTGGTTGTAAGTTCTGGAGCTACGTAAAGTGCTGTGCCAACTTGTCCTGTTAGAGAACCCACGACCTCTGTGCCAAAACTGATTCCTAAACAATTCCACATAATAACATATGATAGGCGAAAATATTAATAAGTTCTAACTGAAGTATGTGTAAAAGGGTGGTCGCAAGAAATCGACGTCCGAATTTCTTTGACGGCAACCACCAAAAAGTTACCAATTGGTGTAAAAATGAAATTGTCAAAGTTTCAGCTCGATGGGATAACGCCAAGACCTGCCTGATTAGCCCTAAAGTATTAAAAAGTAGCTATTTTTCTAAAAAAAAATCGGGGTTTTTCCGTTATAAAATTAGAACGTTTTATCCTAGGAACGTATTTTTTTTTAGTTTGGTAGAGAATGTTCCTGGCTTCAATTGTCATTGCCACAACTTGTTTGACAAACGTACAGATCGGAAGATATGTGGCTTTTTCGTGAACCGGACCCGGAAAATGGACTTTTTCAAGAAAATGTAAAAATTGGCTATAAAGGTGATAAAATTACTTTTTAACCATGATTTTGTTGTTTGTTGAATTCTTTGCATTTAAACACATCAAAGTAATGTTTCAGTATAAGTGTTATAAATGTATATTTTTTTAAATATAAGGGAGAGTGGGGTAATTGCGAACACCTAAGCAAAAAAGTAAACAAAACGAAAACTATGTGAGAAATGAATTTGTTTATTATTTACAAACATACTTAAACTATTCATCTATAAAATACTGTGACGAATTTTGGAAAAATTATAATAAAAATCAACTTTACAGTCAAAAAGCAAAATCCTCGATGTTCGTGATTACTCGACTGCCGTGGGGTAATCACGAACAGAGTGCTAAATATCGCAGAAGTCGCACAGAAAGAGCGACTTCAATGGTCAACCCATAAAAAATGTTGTTACAACCAATACCTAATTTATTTTTCAAATTCCTCTTCTTGTGCGTTAGAAAAAAATTGCATTTGGTCGGAATATTGAAAAAAATAGTAAAGGTCGTTTTTTAAACTTTTTTTCTGAGCCTGTAATGAAAATTCAAAAATCCCTTTTGTAGATTTAAGTAAGTTTCATACATGCTGAAAATTTCATCAAAATCGGTTAACGTTGCTAATCTCGAAGGTTCGAGATTACCCCATCCGATTTGTTCGTCAATACCCCACGACATCAAAAAATAAGAAAGAATTTATTTCAGAGGTTAGAATCATGATTCAAGCAACGCTTTGGTCACAAAATGTTGGTAAAAAAGTGCTTTATTTCAACTTAACAAAAAACCAATTGTATAATTAATTCAACAATAATTACATGCAATTGAAGATGGACAAAATATTACTTGAAACATGATGAAAATAATAAATTGTGTTTATCTTAAATAGCATAAGCGTTCTGTATTTATTACTTTCTGCCCGGCGTGGGATACGACCTAAACTATTAGCTAGTGGAGAGCTAGTGGCATCGTTTTTATTCATTAAAACGCCGTAACATCGCATTCACGATTACCTCGCGTTCGGGTTTACCCCACTTTCCCTTATTTCTTGTTCTATCTTACGGGACAAGAGCGGGCTCGGAGCGAAACGAAAATTCATTTTAAGTTTTCGAAGCGAAATACATTTTTATTTGTTTACGATCGGGCAATGCTTATTTCCGAAGCGTTCACCGGAAAACATTTGCCTGCCAGATGTCCAATAGGGGGCAATCATCACCGTGCCGTTTTTTTTCTGGGATTTCGACCTTCTCGCTCCGACATAATCCAGTGATTGGTCTGTCAGCGGGTGGTACCTGATACCCGGTGACTTCGGACCGATACATACCGTCATCCACCACTGACTCGCGGGACAATCAGCCCAGAGAAGATTATAAAGAATTTTTACAGTTGTGTTTGATATTTTTAGGTCATGTTGCTCTAAAAAACATTTCTTTCAAAGCGCCAGGTTCCATGCATCATGCCAGGTGGATGATGAAAGCCATTTACTCCCTAAAAATTTTCGTTTTCAGGGGTCAATTTTCCTTAAGTGACTCCGAGATAGATGCCATCAGAAGTACTTGTTTATTCATAATCAATGCTTATGTCAAAGTTTGGTGTAATGCTCTTAAAGCTACATTGGCCCCCAACCAAGATTTACAGTTATTTAAAACCTTAGTCAATTATGAACAAATTGATGGAGACATTTCAAAAGTAGCATTGTCTAAACATATTAATCATTTGTGGTATTTGAACCCAGAACAAGTTTTCACTTTTTTCGATAAAACTTTAGATAAACGAATCAAAATAAACATGGCTGCAAAACAATTGTCTTTTGAACAAAACAACAAAGATGATGATGATGAGCTAAGCTTACAAGACAATTGGATAGTTAAAGCCAAAATCGCTTTGAAGGAAGCGCATTCTTTTCTGCACAACGAAATCGATTACTTTATTACACAATCAACATTCAACTTGTTCAAATGGTTCAACGTTTCTACTGATTTCTTACATTCCGATCCGGATGTTTGGAATGAAGACCTAGATTTTTTGAAAGGACAAGGAATTGTGAAACGTTTTAGGATTGTAAACGACACAGCCGAAAGAGGGCGTCAAATTAATGCAGGATTACAATGCGAGTATCACAAAAGATGAAGAGCAGAAGCAGTATGTTTGGCAAGTTGTTGCTGTCTGTCAAAAATTATACCCCGATACATTGAAATCTACCCTCTCAAAACCTCTACCACCTACTTGATTCTAATGATTCATTCTGTAAAATCTGCCAATTCGATCTACTTACCTATTATTATTAATTTACATATTATTACAATTTATAATTAATAAATCACTTAGACAAAACCTGTTCTAATGTTACTACTAACAATAAGTTCACAACTAAGTTCAATGTTTTAAATTCACTCTGGTTTGATTATAATACAAAATTGATTCGTATGTCAATATTTTCTTTCATCTCCCCCCTCTGTCCCACTCCTTCCTTTCACCTACCCAATTGAAAATCTATTTTTTAAAAGTATCTTACTTGAATTCTTTGATGCTAACTAACTAAAAAATAGCAGAAAAATATTTAAAAAAATAACAAATTCTCAACTTGAGCGAATTTGTACATTTTCTTGACAAAGTCGATTTTCCGGGTCCGGTCCACGAAAAAGCCAAATATCTCCGATCTGTACGTTTGTCAAACAAGTTGTGGGAATGAAAATTGAAGCCAGGAACATTCTCTACCAAACTAAAAAAAACACGTACGTAGAATAAACTGTTCTAATTTTATAGCGGAAAAACCCGGATTTTTTTAAGAAAAATAGCTGTTTTTCCATACTTTAGGGCTGATGAGGCAGGTCTTAACGTTATCCGATTGAGCTGCAACTTTGACAATCTCATTTTTACACAAATTGGCAACTTTTTGGTGGACGCCGTCAAAGTTACGACGAAAAAAAATTTCCCCCTATGTCTTGCGACCACCCTGATGTGTATTGTGTAATTAAGGAATACCTTTAGTTTTTTAATTTTGGATGATTCTGTCTAAAGTTATCGTAGCGCCAGTGCAGGCCAATTTTTTTACAACGATGCAACACGCAATGCATATCAGAGGCAGGGGTGGACAAAAATGAAATAAAAAAAATGTTTTATACTCTACATTTATAGCAGAATAAAGTGCAAAAACTTTTAGACCCATACATTGTATACTTTTTTCTAGAAAAACTGATAAATGTCACCTGTTTTCGATTTGACCGGCGAATGCCCTTAAAAAGTTTCCCAATAAACAACATATACACACGTCTATAAACGTTTACAGACGTCTTTAAGACGTGTTTAAGACTTTACCAGATGTCTGTAAGACGTCTTGAAAGTCTGAAATAGACGTCTGAAAGATGTCTTTAAGACGTCTGTGTGCTATTTGAGTATTCTACCACCGTACACAATCCCCAAAATAATCCGATTTATGTCGTATTTGGATACATTTCCATTGTATCTCTCCAATTAATTCGTACTATTCTCATAGATATAGAATAAAAATTATGGAAAGTAAAATTTTTGTCGTTATTGGGAAACATTGTAACGTGTGCAGCACTCGTCTGAAGTACTAGGCTAGACGCAATACTTAAGGAAGGGTCTCCTCGAAACAACGTGAGAAAAAAGTTGCGCCGAGTTGAGGCGAGGCGTAGTGAGAGCGTACTTTTATGTATGTGTAACGTCCGATTGCGCGGAGACAACTGAACGCTTAGCAGGATCTAGAGAGCACAGCGGCTTCCCCTCGAGTATAGAATAAGTGGGGGTTCTTTTGGTAGAATAAAGGATTGAAATCCAACTTAAACTTAACAATGACTTTATTCAAACAACACTTAATTCTAATAACGAATATAACAATAATAATATTACCTACAACTACGATTATATTTTATTGTTTTGGGTTTTGTGGATTTTTTTATCTTATGTGTTAATTTATAATAATTCGATATATATATATATATATATATATATATACATACACATATATATATATATATATATATATGTTGCAGGACTTCCGTTTCCGGTTGCGGTATGTGACAGGCGTGTGAAAAGTGAGTGGCGTTAGAGTTTGAGGGAAAGTGTGGTGAGCGGTGAAAGGGAGGATAGAGTGTGAGTCTGAAAGATGAGGGAGAGGTGTGGAAAGGATAGAGCTAAGGGAGGAAGGGCTAGGATTGAGGGTGACAGGGAAATAGGAGGGATAAGGGAAGGCTGGAAGGTTAGGTGATAAAGGTGGGAGAATTGTGGCGGGAAAGAGCAGAGAGAGATGAAAGGGTCTTCACCTGTCGGAGAGGAGAAGTGGTAGAGGTGTTGGCAGGAAGGCGGGAATTTTTGAACGGAGAAAAAGGAATTAGGAGCATGAATAAAGGGAAGGTTGCTGGAATGGCGGTGGGGGGGGGGGCAAATGGGGGCTATGGGGGAAAAGGGGGAACAAAGGCAAGGGGAGTGGAACGATAAAGGAAAGGCATAGGAAGGGCAGCGGTAGTAGCGTGGAGAGCAGCGTGGGTAGCCTACAGAGCTACTGGGGAAAAAAGAGAGAGAGGGAGGAGGAGGTGGAGGCGACGGCGGAGGAGAGAAGAGGAGAGTTTAAGAGGAGTGGGAAAACGGCGAGGTCGTCGGAAAAAGGGGGCAAAGAGGCGCATGAGCAGGGGGAAGGGGAGATGGTGGGGATGGAAGAAGTGATGAGGGAGTTGGTAAGGGGGATAAGGGAAATGAAGGAAGGAAAGGGAGGAAAGAAGAAAGTTGGAGGAGAAATGAAGAGGGGAAATAAGGAAGTGGGAAGAGTGAATAAAGGAAGAAAAGGCAAGGATGGAAGGAATAGAGGAAAGTTAAGGAGGTTGGAAGAAAGGGTTAGGAGGATGGTGACAGTGATGCCAGAATGAGGACGGGTTCCCTCGAGAATTTCCCCCACCACGCGCGCACACTACGCCGGAGCTGCGTGTCCGTGAGCTCGGCGCTTCGGACAATGTCGGGAAGACAAGAGAGAAAACGAATGTGTGTCTTTCTCTCTCGCTCTTGAAACGCTGTGATCCAAAGTGAGGCGCAAGCGACACGCGCCACGCGCGATCTTCTTGAGTGCCTCGAGATACACTTTTCACTTTCTGACATATGTATAATACTCTTGTAATGAAAAAAAATTTGGAAAAAGTTTTGTTACGAAAATCACGTTTTAAGACCTCCTGATCACGTTTTGACTATTTAGAAAAGAGCTTTTTTTAAATATCTCATATATTTGTTAACACGATTACGTTTAAACGGCAAAATGGATTTCAATGAAACATTATATTTAAATTTTATATTCTTGTCTTAATATTCTTGATCCGATTATATCGCGAAAAATGATAATTACCCGCTATGGTTCTTCGATTTTTCAGATATACGATTTAAATTCTACATAAAAAGCGTTAATAAAAATTCTTCTGTAACTTCTTTAACAAAGAAAAATGTACATTCATAACTTCTTGTTTTCATTTTACATTTCCGTACATTTTATTTGAATTATTCCTACTTTTCAAACCTAAAAATGAATTTTTTTAGTAAAAGATGAATATTTTGATACTGTACATTGGTGAACTTTCTTAAAATTAGAATCCACTCTTGGCCAGTACCGTGGACGCTGTAGCAACCTTCAATAAAATATATTTTTTCAGAGTATGATCTAAAAATCTAAAATCTAATCGTAATCACAGTTCTCGATAGATTTTTCGATAATTATATCAAGTTGCGACAAAGAATCACGCACTATTTACAAATTAATTACGCGCAGCGTGCACGCTACCGCTCGATGGAAACTACGGGAAAGTGGTGGTCTCTTCCATCGGGAGGGAAATGTAAACAATTGGTTATGCAAAGCTAACATTGCGATACATGTTGTACACTAAAATGTACAATAACATTACAAAAATAGAACAGAAAGGCAGCACGTAAATATATCAATTGGGTTGAATATATTGACGAGATGTAAGACTGAAATAAGTAATGCTACAATTGTTTACATTTCCAAAGGATAGAAAGCACGCAGAGGAATTTACTATAATACATGCGACAGAATTTCGAGATAATTGTTATATATAAAATGAATATAATTAAGAATATACATTTATTTGTACAATTATCTCGAAGTTCTCTCTATAAATCATATGTACAGCAAGCAAGCGAATTTATTGCAAGGATAGAACAAGAATTGCGTGAGGTAAATCGAACAACTATTTACATATTCGCGATGTCCAAAAATGGAATGAAATAGAAAATGGATGAAATTGATAATATTCTGGACATCACCAATTTGCATTACCCGACGTAGAAGGAAAATCCGCGAGGCCATCAACGGCATGTAAACGTAAACTACTCTTTTGCTTCTTCGCAAAAGTTCGCAGATGACATAAGAGATAGATACTTGTCATCTACCTCCATGGTCTGAGCTGTTTCCCCGTGCGCCTTTAATGCCGATTTCGTTACGCACATGACATTAACGGTGGTCGAACGAAGTCGGTTTCGTTTCTTGTTCTTTATGTCGGGAAGCATGGGAAACGATCTTTCAGCATCGGCGTTTGAATTTGGAAGACTTCTAATGGAATTTAATAATTCCTGCAAACATGGATATTTAAATGAGCCTTGATCGTTTCGCGTTAACAACACCATTTTCCAAACATCATCAAAAGCTAATGTACAAAACATCTGCTTGTCTCTATTTGAAAAATTCAGGTGCAATGTCGACCATTCTTTTTGCAAACCGTCTTCGTCGAAACCGCCCAATTTCTGAGCAATAAAGAGAACACTTTTGAAGGAAGTGTCTCTGTCATTATCTACTAATGCCAAACGAGGCTCACAAACACATAACTTGCTCAGAAATTCGTCATCGATTGGCAATCGATTACGAATTTCGTTTGCAGCCGTTATGTAAAACTTAATACAATTTTCTCGAACGGTTTGGACAACATCGGGTTTGCCTTCTGCAACTAACTGACAAAGAAAAGTGTCACAATCCGGACCTAAATGAATACTATTAAATGCGATTTGATTATCGCCTCTTGAAAAATCTATTAATTTTACTGAATCCATGTGCTTCAAAAGCTGCGGTTTCAAAAAATTACGTAAAATATTGTATAAAAGAGTTTTGGCAGTATTTTGAAGCAAATGGATTCTTGTTTGTTGCGACTAAAAGAATAAACTAAACTCATTAAAATACTCTAGAACGTATTTCAAAAACAGAAGATATGCTTTCGCTTCTGGATTTTGCACAATGATAAGCAGATCTTCCCCAGAATTTGTCTTCTCACTTACGACCAATTCTTGCAGAAAGTGCAACATACTGTCCCAATTTTCTAAAAGTGTAACTACGGATTAGTAACGCGATAACCATCGCGTAGTACACAGTTTTAAAATTTTGCGGTCAGTAGATTGAAAACATTGCTGAAATTCGCCAAAAATGGCCGAGCGTTTGGGACTGCTATAAATGAATGTTGCGACTTTCCGTAATAATTCCTCGCAGACCTCGGGAATGGTAGCGCATGCTGCATGCACTACCAATGCAAAGGAGTGACATGGACACGCCATGGTGAAAAAATTTTCACCACGAATTTCTGCAAGTTTGGTCTTGAATGACGAGTAACTCCCTGTCATGACAGAAGCGTTATCACACGACAAAGCAAGAATGTTTTCGAACGGAATTTGCTTCCTCCACATGGAGTTCCTAAATGAGGTAAATATTTTATCGGCAGTACATTCTCGCGCGTCAAGATTACTTAATTCTACTAATTCCGTTCGAACATTCAAAGTCTCGGGTGCGACATACCGAACAATAAACGACATCCATTTCTCATTGGTAAAGTCGGATGTCTCATCAATAAATACTGAAAACTTAGAATTCTGTAAAACATGACTAAGACGCTCTGTTTCCCGAGGACACAAAACGTTCGATATAATACTAGAACACTTTGTTCGACCACACGTCATATGTTTCAAAACATCAGGATTTTTCCCAACGTCTTGGAAAAATGTAAGAATCGCCTCTGCGGATTGATGCGAAATATTTTTCTCGGCTACTAATGCAGCAAAACGAATTTCCGCGACTTTTTTTTGTTCGTAAAATGACAAAGGCGAGTCCTCGCATTGCGATCTGAAATCGTTCGATTTCCTCACATCCATTCCATTTTTTTCACAGTTTTTGATGTGGCACTTGGAATCCGCGTGACGTTGAATTTGCGACGTCCCGCAAGCAAATGATTTTTTACAAACCGAACAGAAACACGAAAAAGGATCATCGGCGACCTTATTCAACCAGGGCTTGAAATCCTCAAGCCATTGAGGCATAAAAATCTTTCTCGAGACCTTAGCATGCACAGTTTTCCGCGAAATTTTTTTAGATGAAAAATATTTACGTCTCGCTGATTCCGCATGCCTTTTAACGCTCGAGGAGCCGCAAGAAAAAGTTTTTTCGCATGCAGAACAATAGAAAAGGCTTTTATCATTAGGGACTTCGCGAATCCACGATCGGAACTTCTCATTCGTTTCCCACAACGACCGATAAACAGGAGTAGCCTTTTCACCTGTTTTCTCAAACGTTTCCATCGTAACCACGAAAAAAAATGAAATGTGTAGGAAAAATATTATATACAAAGCAACAAGCAAATGCTAGCGTATAGAAAAGGGGAGATATAGGGGGCTACTAATTACCAGGCCCGGATTAAGATTTTTGGGGCCCGGGGCTATGAAACCTTCGACGGCCCCCTGTGGTTGAACAGCGGGGGGGGGGGGGGGGGGGTAAAAAAGATATTGTACAATCACCTTTTAGTTAAAATGAATGGTGCCCCCTCGAAAAGTGGGGCCCGGGGCTGCAGCCCCCCCTAGTCCCCCCTTTAATCCGGGCCTGCTAATTACAGACTACACTTCTAACCCGACAGACCCGAATTCACCAAAAACATGCAGACAGAGCGAAACAAATAACTAGTACTCACCACCTGATGTCTATTTCTACTGAAATGACGGTTAAATGCGCGAAGCGCAACTGCGCGACCCCCTACTAAACGCATCGACACGTAAACAAAGTAAACGCGACCACAGATCGCGAATCGCTTGGGTTCGCGCGGATCTGACCGTCAAATGTACCTACTTGACAAAAACCAGGCCCGAGCGAACCCTGGAAACGAGAAACGAAAAAAATAGATAGGAAATCGTAAAATAGTAAAAAAAATTCAGAAAGGAGAAAAGTCGAAGAAAAGGCTAAAAGAAATAACAGCAAAGCAATGGTGACAGTACCGAACTGCCACAGATGCATTTACCAGTTACCATTCCCTCCTATTCTTGTACAATTCCTTTGTACCAATTTACACATTTTAGTGTACAACATGTATCGCGATGTTAGCTTTGCATAACCAATTGTTTACATTTCCCTCCCGATGGAAGAGACCACCACTTTCCCGTAGTTTCCATCGAGCGGTAGCGTGCACGCTGCGCGTAATTAATGTGTAAATAGTGCGTGATTCTTTGTCGCAATTTGATATAATTATCGAAAAATCTAGCGAGAAATGTGATTACGTTTAGATTTTAGATTTTTAGATCATACTCTGAAAAAATATATTTTATCGAAGGTTGCTACAGTGTCCACGGTACTGGCCAAGAGTGGATTCTAATTTTAAGAAAGTTCACCAATGTACAGTATCAAAATATTCATCTTTTATTAAAAAAATTCATTTTTAGGTTTGAAAAATAGGAATAGTTCAAATAAAATGTACGAAAATGTAAAATGAAAACAAGAAATTATGAATGTACATTTTTCTTTGTTAAAGAAGTAACAGAAGAATTTTTATTAACTTTTTTTTTATGTAGAATTTAGATCGTATATCTGAAAAATCGAAGAACCATAACGGGTAATTATCATTTTTCGCGATATAATCGGATCAAGTATATTAAGACAAGAATATAAAATTTAAATATAAAGTTTCATTGAAATCCATTTTGCCGTTTAAACGTAATCGTGTTAACAAATATATGAGATATTTAAAAAAAGCTCTTTTCTAAATAGTCAAAACGTGATCAGGAGGTCTTAAAACGTGATTTCCGTAACAAAACTTTTTGCACATTTTTTTTCATTACAAGAGTATTATACATATGTCGGAAAGTGAAAAGTGTATCTCAAGGCACTCAAGAAGATCGCGCGTGGCGCGTGTCGCTTGCACCTCACCGTGGATCACAGCGTTTCAAGAGCGAAAGAGAAAGACACACATTCGTTTTCTCTCTCGTCTTCCCGACATTGTTCGAAGCGCCGAGCTCACGGTCACGCAGCTCCAGCGTAGTGTGCGCGCGTGGTGGGGGAAATTCTCAACGGAACCCGTCCTCAGAGAAGCAGAAAGCTGGGAGAAGTAAGGAAGAGATGGTAAGGGAGTGCTGGAGAAGGAATGGTGGAAGAATGGAGGCTGAGGCTGAGAAGGTTGGAGGTAAGGAAGGAGGAGGTAAAACAGGATAAAACGGAGAGAGAGGGCAGAAGGAACAACGTGGTAATAAGGGGATAGGGGTTGGAAGGAGGGGAAGTGAAGGAGGGGGTGAGGAAGTTTTGGGGGATGATGTGATTGGAGAGGGGAGGTATAAAGGAAGTGACAAAGATAGGCAAAGTGGGAGGGAATGGCCATGGAATGGTTCTCGTGAAATTGGCGGGATGGGAGGAGAAGAGGAAAGTAATGGAGGCGAGGAAAATGTTGAAGGTCGGAAAGGAGAGGATTGGGAATGACCTCACGGAGAAGGAGAGAAGAGGGAGATGGAAGGTAGAAAGAGAAGTAGAGAGAACCAGGGAAGAGGGATAAATTTGCAGGTAGGGTACATGAAAATGTGGATGAATGGGAGGATGAAGAGGTGGGACTAGGTAGGCGAGAAATGGATGGAGGAACAGGGAAACAAAAAGGGGGAAGGGGGAGGGGTGAGAGGATAGGGGGAGAGGATGATGCAGGGTAGGTAGGTATAAGGTGGCGTTCTGGAATGTTGCGGGCGTAAAGAATAAAGATGGAGAATTCTGGAAGGATTTGGAGGAATGGGATGTGGTGGTGTTACATGAAACATGGGTAGAGGAAAGAGACAAGGATGGGGTGAGGAATGAGATGCCAACGGGTTACGTGTGGGAGCAGCAGTGGGCAAAGAGGGAGAGTAAGAAAGGGAGGGCAATGGGGGTATGATAATGGGGGTGAGGAAGGGGAGAAAGAGGGGATAATAATGAAGAAGGCAAAGGTGGGAGGGAGTGGTGGAGGGTGCTGAGGGTGTACGTGAATAAGGATTTGCAGAGGAAGCTGGAGGAATTGAAGGAGTGGATGGAGGGGAGAGAGGAGGGAGTAAGGGTGGTGATAGGAGGAGACTTTAACGCAAGGACCGGCGGTGAAGGGGGAGATATGGAGAGGAGATGAGGAAGAGAGGGGACTGGAAAGTAGGAGATCGAAGGACAGAGAGGTGAATGGGGAGGGAAGGAAGTTATGCAGTTATTTGGGTGAGAAGGGGTGGGGGATAATGGACGGAAATGTGGAAGGGGACGAGGGGGGGAGTGAACATTCGCAGGAGGAAGAGGGAATTCGGTCATTGACTATATGATACGGAATGAGGATACAAGGGAGATCGTGGAGGGGATGGAAGTGGGTGAAAGGGTAGACTCGGATCATCATCCGGTGACAGTATGACTGAAGGGGGAATGCAGGGAGGGGGTACGAAAGGGGAAAAATGGGGAGGGAAGAGGGGCAGTGAAAGGGAATTGAACAGTGAAGGGGAGAGAGGAGTTTGTAAAGATCTTTGGTTAGAGAGAGGGAGGGAGCAGAGGAATACAGGAAGATTGGAGGGAGTTGAGGGATAGGATAAAAGGGGCGATAAGAAAGGTGGGGCAAGGAAAAGAGAGGAGAGGAAAGGGAGGACGGTGGAATAAGGAGTGTAGGGAGGAGAAAGGTAAGGTAAGAAGGGAGTTGAGACGATGGAGGAGGGAGGGTGGCGATGGGAAAGAGTATAGGGATAGGAAGAAGCAATATAGACTAATGTGTGAGGAGAAGAAGAGGGAGGAGGTAGAAAGGTGGGAGAAGGAGGTGGAGGGGGTGAAGACAGAAGGGCACGTGTGGGAAGTAGTAAATAGAGAGAGGAGGAGAAGAAGGAGGAGGAGGGGATAAAAATGGAGGAGTGGGAGGTGTTTTAGGGGGCTATTAGGAGGAGTAGAGTGGAGGGTGAGAAGGGGGAGAAGGAGGGAGGAGGACGAAGAGGGGCAGTTAAGTAAGAAGAAGATTAGAAGGGTGGTGAGGAATCTGAAGGAGGGTAAGGCGGGTTGGGAGGGGGTCGTATAGTAAACGAGGTATGGAAGTATGGGGGGGTAGAGATCGAGGATTGATTATGGGAGATTTGTAATAGGGTATGGAAGGAGGAAGAATGGGTGGAAGAGTGAAAGGAAGTAGTAGTGCCGGTGTTTAAGAAAGGGGTCGGAAAATGGGTGGAGGACTACCGCGGTGTCACACTGATACAGACGGCATACAAAGTATACGCGTCGGTGCTGGCGGAGAGATTGAGAGAGGAGGTGGAGGGTAAGCGGCTGCTGCCACCAAGTCAAGCTGTCTTTAGGAGAGGGATGGGATGTATTGATAATATCTGTGTTGAATCACCTTATAAAGAGACAGGTGACTAGGAAGGAGAGAAGAATGGTGGTATTCTTTGTAGATCTAACCGCGGCCTTTGACTCGGTCGATAGGGAGGTGCTGGTGAAGGAGATGAGGAAGAGGGGAGTGAGAGAGGGGCAGTGGTGTGATGAGATATTAAAGGAAACGGAGTGTAGGGTGAGAGTGGGGGAGGAGGTAGGGAGGGAATTTTCGGCAGATAGGGGAGTAAGGCAAGGCTGTCCACTTAGTCCCAGTTTCTTTACTCTGCTGTTGGCGGATATGGATGATGAGTTGGAGAGGGGTGGGTGGGAAGGGGTGAGACTGGGGAGGGGGGCAGAAGCTATTTACGTTAGCGTATGCGGATGATGTGACGGTGGTGGCGGAAGATGAGGAGGGGATGAAGGAAATGATGGCTAAGCTGGAAAGGTATATGGACAGGAAGGGGCTGCAGTTAAATGTGGGGAAGTCGAAGGGAATGAGGTATGGGAAGGTGGGAGGGAGATGGAAGAAAGTGGTATGGAGGTGGAAGGGAAAGGAGGTGGAGCAGGTGAGGGCTTTTAAGTATGTGGGGTTTACATTGATGGCGAACGGGGGACAGCTGGCCCATGTGGAGGACAGGGTGAGGAAAGCGGCGGTGGTGATGGGGCAGGTTAGGGGTATTGGTAAGAGAAGGTTTGGAAAGGATTGGGGGAAAAGAGTGTGGCTGTTTGATAAGTTGGTGTGGGCGACATTGGGATATGGAGTTGAGATATGGGGATGGAGGGTTTGCAGAAAAGGTATTTGAGATGGGTGTTAGGGGTGGATTGATGCACGTCGGGATATATGATCAGAGAGGAGTTGCGGCGGGGCATGATGAAGGGAAGGACAGGGATGAGGGCATGGGCATATGGGAGGAAGTTGGAGGAGGGGCAAGGAGGGGAATTGGCGAAGGAGTGCTGGGAAGAGGTAAAAGATAGGGCAAGAAGGAGAAAGGTGCTGGGGGTGGGATGGGAGGAGGAAAGGAAGGGGTTCTTTGAGGAGAGAGGATGGACAGTGCAAGGGTTGGAAATGATGAGGGTAAGGGGACAGTTGAGGGGAGAGGAACTGGTAAGTAGGGGAAGGGGGTTAGCGGAGGTAGACAGATGGGAAAGGATTAGGGAATCAAGGTATAATAAATGGTATGGCGTGGTAAAAGGGGTGGGGATTCCGGGATATCAGGTGGAGGCGGGGGGCAAGGTTCAGAATGGGGAACGAGATGAGAGGAGGGAGATACTGGGAGGAGGAGGAGGAGGATAGAAGATGCAGGGTGTGTGCGTGGGGGGAGGGGACATGAGAGCATGTATGGGAGGAGTGTACGGGATGTGGGGAGGAGAGGGGGTGGCAGGAAGTGGTGAAGGAGGTGTTGTGTGACGAGGGAGCGGGAGAGGAGTGGTTGAGTGGAGTGGAAGAAAGGAGTGGAGGTGGAATGGAGGAATGGAATCGTAAGGATTGAGAGTGACAGGAAGCGAGCGGAAGGGGTGGTTCGATGGGAGGGAAGGGAGGGAGAGGAGAGGCAGGCTTGGCGGTGGCAGGCGAGCGGATAGTAGTGCGGTTAGATGTAGAAAATAGATTTAAGAGAAGAAATTGTATGCGCGGAGTGTAAACCCCTAGGGGATGCAAATAAAGTACACATATATATATATATATATATATATATATGTTGCAGTGCACGGCCGCTACCATTTTCGGGGCGAGCTCGTACCCTTGGCAATGTCTGCTGTAAGAAAGGCCGCTACCGTTTTCAAGGCGAGCTTGTTACTCCTGGCAGAGTTTTGTTTTACTATGGCTTCGTATATTGCAGTGTACGGCCGCTACCGTCTCCGGGGCGAAGCTCGTTACTGTTGGCAGAATTTCGAAGTACCCGCTGCGTGCGCCTCCTTTTATAACAGAGAATTGGCGCGCTGGCGCATGCGCAGTGCGTCACTATTTATTATTGCGCTTTACTCGCTTAGTACATATTGTTTTGTTTTGAGCTTTCGCTAATACTTATAATTAATTATTCTTAACGTCTCTATAACTTTTGTTTCTTTAATATTCGCTTATACTTTAAATTATGTATAAAAGTATTTACAATGAGTCTGCGTGGTAATACAGGATAGTTTCATGGTAATGTAGAATAGCTCTCTTTTACCGACGGTTGGCTTTTGGCGGGTTCGAGGCCCCGTGGGATGTTAGATATGCCTATTTCGCTTGGAGATTTTTCACACGACGATACATGTGTTACGATTCACATATTCGATACGCGTTCGACAATAAAATACTCATGCTGAATAGTTCCATGCGATACTGTGATGAGCGAACTATGCTATACTGCAGGAGCCATGTGTGAATGCTACGATTTGTTTCAGTGTTTTGTCAGCTGTCTGGATATAAACAAAGATTGCTGGCGGCTGACCAACCGGGGATACCGCAAATCAGCATCGCGATACTGCATCTAACGAGAATCACCGTTTGAACGCTTCTGTAGGCAATACATCGGTATCCATCATACGTGAATCGCGATACACGTATCATCGTGTGAAAGAGGTCTTACTATCGTTATATCTGTTCACATTCCTTGTCAATCTGTTAAATGTGAATATGGACTTTACACTTTGGATTGTTGTAACCCAGCCAGCGAGCAAAAG